>CM037871.1:12311864-12986864 GCA_021292105.1 Anadara kagoshimensis | reverse complement strand
TTAAATAATAGTGTATTTTCCATGCTGTATTCTTTTATATAAGTATTTTGATATAAAGTTAAATATATTGTTCATGAGAAATATATTAATTGTACTTGTATTTAAAAGCTAATTTTTAATGTAAATCCTGCTGTATTCTATAATTTCTATTTGCCATTTCCCGATTACAGTATTCGGCCTATGCATTTTCTCTCTTTGAGATTGGTAGATTGCATGATGAAAATTTTTTTAAATATATTTTCATTGGTTGAAATGCTGTAAGAAAAAGGTAACGGAATAAGCCGAGGCTTGTCGAAACATCAACCTTTTACGGTACATAGAAATACTTACAAATTGTTTAGTGAAAAGCATCGGTAGGAAGTATAGATTTCAGTTTGTACAAAACCTCCCTCCCCTGCACTCACTTCAATACTGAACTCATTTCGGCTTCTACCTAGCAAGTTGCTCAGGTGAGCGATGTGGCCCCTGGGCCTCTTGTTTTTTTGTGGAAATTGGACCTATACTGGACCTTTTCAGTTTAGAAAGATTTTACTTCCATTTTGTGAAAATTTGACCCAAATTCACCGGGAAAAGCAATGTGTATTTATAATGTTGAAACTTTATGGAAACAAAATCACTTATTTTAAAATATTTTTACAGGATTAGGTGTAATGAGTCTGGTTGTTCATTAAAAGAATATTGAACTTAAAACATTCGGTGCAAGAATGTAAAAAAAAAAAAACAAAAAGAGTCTGTTTATTGAAATCATTGTCTAGATTATTGAACTTAAAACTTTAAAACTTTCGGAGCGAGAATGTAAAAAAAAAGACAAAAAAGAGTCTATCATTTCTTCTGATATTTAATATGATACGGCTGTGCATAATGGCAGCATTTATTGGTTCATTTTAGTTTTATTTCTCGTGTTTCTATCTTTTCAATATAAAATGTTGTTTTATATTAAATGACAGGTTGAATGTTATTAGGATTTTTATACTTTCTTTCAACTTTCATATTTTAATTTATGGCACAAACCTGTATCATCTTTTGTTTGTATAGATGTTATATAAAATGATACACTTCAACTGTACTTAAAACTTACAAAGTACCCTCTATACTGTAGATCACTTATTTTTTGCGAGTAGAAAATTCCGCGTCAAGACGTTTGGAATTTTATTTAATACAACATATGTATGTCAATATAGAAATATCTGTGTGCTGGATATATTCGTGTGATAAATGAATGAGTCGCGAATATGTATGTCAACATAGAAATATCTGTGTGCTGGATATATTCGCGTGATAAATGAATGAGTCGCGAATATGTATGTCAACATAGAAATATCTGTGTGCTGGATATATTCGCGTGATAAATGAATGAGTCACGAATTTTGCGAAATTGATTCTCTTACGAACTAAAAGTGATCTACAATATATTTGAAGTCCCATAGTTCCACGTTCCTTTCATTCTTGATTTTGATTACACATGTGGTGGGTGTGGCTAGCTAGAAAAGAGATACTTACCCTTCCGGAGCACATGGCCTCACTTCTCGAGTTGAAGTTCACATGTTTAACTTAATTTGCCAGTTTTCAAATGTTTTGTATCGTTTTGCTTTTGGATTGTGATTTTGTTAAAGATTGGTATGTTTGCATGGTTTTGATATCAAACACCAAAGATATTGAACTTAACTGAGGGTTTTTAATTTGTTTAATCCAAGACCAAAAAACAAGCTGCCTCTGCAGATTGTTCTCAATTCTTTTTCCAAATTCCATGAGCCCAAGGGTCCTTGGTGGCTAAGTGGTCTTTAGCACCTCTCACATCCTATAGATTTGAATGCCAATTTTAACAGATTCTTACGAAAGTATGTCGGTTCCCTTGCCAAATAAATTGTGGTTTTCTCCAGATAATCTGGTTATCTTCACTATCCCAGAACTAATTGCCTTGATTGAATCTTGACTGGTACTTAAAACACCACCATTCTATTCCATGAACCTCAGACTCATTTGCTACCACTGCGGTAGCTCAGTTGGTAGAGTGCTCGCTCCGTAAGTGGGAGGTCGTGGGTTTGAACCCCAGCCGGGTCTGACCCAAGACTTGAAAGTGGGTAGTGACTGTTCTTTCGTCAAGGACTCGGCATTACGAAATGAAAGTCACGGTTCTTTCAGATGGGAACTTAAAATAATCGAGGTCCCATGTTAAGGTGGGCTTGGCACACTAAAAAACCCTGCTGTATAATGCCATCAGCAAAATTTCTGCACCTTCGCCTTAAGTGAAATATTCTTGACTGGGATGTTAAACACCATTACTCACTCACTCAGACCCATTTGCAAAAAAAAGGGAATTTTCATGCCATGATAAATAGTTTTAAAAAAAAGAATAAGCTAGAATCTGGATGAGTTTCATCAGTAAACTTTTGTTTAATTTGCACAAACCATGGTCATGGTGCCCAAAATGGAGAATGGTAGAAATTGGGTCCTATAAATTACCAGTATACAAACAATCTTTTCTGGTGAATATTAAAGAGCTAATACTGGATGTAGCATTCTTTATGAAGTTCTTGATTATATAAAACTCAATTTTGGGGAGACTTTAGAGGCCAGATAATTTATGAAAACTAATTTTTCTAAGGCTGAAAGTGATACTAAAGCAAAGTTTGAGTAAGTATTTGATTCACAATGCAGTTAGCATTCAACGCCTTTCAAAATGAAAATATCTATACAATGCCATCAATCAATAGATAACAACACAAATTAATATTTGCCATAGGTTTATATTACAATCGTCATGTCAAAACTTATTAATTCTTAAAACTGAAATATTGAAATTTGGGCAATATTTGAAAGTGATATCTTCACTTAATGATCTAAATGCATGCATCAAAACCATTTTCTTGGAATTTAAAAAAATTTGGTAAAAACATATATATATATATTGAACTTAAAACATATGGAGCGAAAATGTAAAAAAAAAAAAAAGACAAAAAGAGTCTGTTCATTGACATCATTGTCTAGATTATTAAACTTAAAACAATTGAAGCAAGAATGTTAAAAAAAAGAAAAAAGAAAAGACAAAAAGCATCTTTAATTTTTGAAGATCTGTAACATCTGATATTTAGTATTATATGGCTGTGCATAATGGCAGCATTTATTAGTTACCTTAGTTTTATTTCTCGTGTTTCGATCTTTTCAATATGAAATGTTGTTTATATTTAATGACAGGTTGAATGTTATTAGGATTTTTATACTTTCTTTCAACTTTGAAATAAGTTAAAATGTGTTCTTAAACATAACTGAATTTATTCTTTGTAAAAAAAAAACATGTTTCAGCGTTATGTACGGTTCTTCTTGTTACATATAAATAAATAGTCAAACATATATAAATTTGGGGAAAACATATTTTTCAAGATAAAAACACAACTTTAACTGAAAAACACTTAGCTTTAGCAGAAAGATCCTACAATTTTAATTTTGTTAAGGTTTTCAGACTGCAATGATTTGACTATTATGATAATTTATGTATAACAGTGTATTCCATTGACCTTCATCTAAAATTAGGAATTTCAAAGTAAAACTTGTATAATTATACAATATTTTTGGAATAAATATGATATCCTATATGGAACAGACCTTGAAAAATGTCCTTTGTCATGGTAGACCAAATTACATTATAACCTTGTACCGGTATATATATCTAACTGTAACTTGAACTTGAAATGTCAGTTGCCTGGGATACTATCAAGTTTCTCACTATTCAACCCATGACTTAAGTTATGTACTAGTATATACATGTATTTTTTGTGAATGGCTAAATAAACTAGTGAATTGGAAAAAAAGTCATTCAAAACTTTATTGCAGAAGTAAAAATAAATAAAAGATTATATATTGATAAATATTTAGGCCAAATTAACTTACCAGTAATTAGTTGAGTCTCACCCTCTTATTGATAATTATTTAGGCCAAATCAGCTTAATTAGTTGGTTTGTTGATTCTACTGACTCCAATTCAATTTATTTTCTGAAAAGTGATAGAGTTATATATTTAATGATTTTTAATATGGCCAGGTCTGGTTTGGTTTTCTAGAAGAGATTTAGAAACTCGTAGAAAATTAGTAGCAACATCCTAATGAGTTGTGTTTTTCACCATGGTTTTATTCAACTTTGAGAATTCTGAGTATTTCAAAAGAAATTGACGGTTTGTATGGAATATTTCAGACACTGCCAACTACAAAATGTCTTAAACAACTTTATAGCTAATGGGAGTGATATAATAGGGCTTGTTGCAATATGTTGTTATATGAACATTTCTAAAAAGTGACCATATGATGGTAAGGCATTGTCCATATGTCCATCTGTCCATTCTTAACCAATTGTCCATTACTGCTGAAAATATTTTCACTAAACTTCTTATACATGTCATTAACAAGAAATGATATTGTTGCGCCTTGAACAGGCTCTTGCTTACATGTGCTTTTGGACCAACCCACTGGTGGTACTGGATCAATGGAGTAGATAACTCTGTTTAGATTTCTTGGAGTTGTGCCCCTTTGAATTTCTGATCAACCTATGTTGTTCGGAAATCCATGGTGCTCTTGTTAAAAAATGAAAAATAAAATCTTCCCCTCCTATCCATTTTAAATGTAACCTTGGTGAGAATCTATAAATTAAAGTGGATTGGCCTTATAATGAGCCGGTTTACCTGGTACCGGAAAAAAGACAGGCACAATGGTACAAATGTTTTTTTGTCAATATTTCATGTCACAAGTTCAAGTTAAATAAGTGGGTTTAAAAAATCTTAATGTTTGGTCTTTAAAAAATGAATGAATGGTGGTCGCCAATGAATTAAGTTAAAAAACCATATACATGAACAATTGTGACAAAATTGATTACCAGTATACTATATATTTTCCCTATTGAATAAATTGTGCACTAGAAGGAATACATTGAATTTCAGTCATTTTAAAATATTTCTGAATATTTTTGACACACATTATGACCTTAAAAATATATATAGGATTGTTTGAATGAATGAATGAATGAATGAATGAGGTTTTACATCCTAGTCAAAAATATTTGACTTATATCAAGACATCATCAGCTGTAGGTTAAGTAATAGAATATGGGCATGAACAGTAACAATGCAGTCAAACCTGCCATATAGGTCATCTCTATATAAGGGTTACTTGTCTTATCTTAATTGCACTTTATTTGTAGTATTTGAACCTGTATACAAGAGGCACCTGTCTATAAAGGACAATTTTAACGGTTCTCTTAGTAGGCCTTTATAGATAGGTTTGACTATGAATATATTGATTTATATGCTTTACATCGTGACATCAGGTTAAAGGTCCTGTGTGGTTCCTTATTTTTTTCAATTTCATGTATGAAGTTTTAAAATTTAAAATATTTTTTAAATTGAAGTTATAAATTTTATAAGAAATTACCTAATTCTTATTAAGTTCATTGAACTTAATATTTTAAAGTATGGGGTATGAATTCTTTGAGGTATGAAAGAAACACGTATGAAAGAAACATGTCACCATGTTCACTGCATTCTCTGTTACGTGATTATATACATGGGTTTTCATACTTCATTGACATTAAAAATATCACAGCTATGTCTTATTTTGAAATTAAATACAATTTCTATAGTTTTATACATTTGGAATATTAGGTAGTTTCCCTGAGGGGAAAATGACGAAATTTCCCCAATTTTGACTGCTCAAACTCATAAACCGATTTTGTGACACACTACTGTTAAATAAATCTATTAGCGTTGCCTTCAAATTTTGAATTTTGTGACAATTAATACAAGATATTTGTGATAAGGATTCTAGCTATTGCAAGCATATCATAATTAATGCAGTTGGATGTATTTCAAAACTTTAGTTTTTACAAATTTCAAAGGTAGAAGGGATTAAGATTTTAGCTATATTGCAAGCATATCATAATGCAGTTGGATGTATTTCAAAACCTCAGTATTTACAAATTTCAAAGACAGAAGGAAGTTATTGTTTTTTTTTTTTTTTTTTTTTTTTGTTTTTAAAAATAACAAAATCACTGATAGAATTTTTAATAAGAATTGTTTGTGATATAAGATTTTATTGGAAAAAAATTAAAAGGCTTGATGTAATGAAATTTATGTACCTAGTGGGCTAGCTGGAGAAAATTATATATATATAATTTGATATAAGGTTAGATAATGAACTTAATATTTAACTAAATCTCTTTTGTGAGCCTTAAGAATAATTGATTTTTTTACCTGGTGAAACAAAATACTATTAGGTAATTAGATTGCATATTAATCATTATTAGTAAAAATAAATCCTCAAGTCATTATGTTCAGATATATATATATAACAGATCCCATCTTTTAGTCTTTGTTATACTTATGTGACACAACATGTAGAGTTCTAGTATGTGTTAGATGTAAAATTACTGTAGTTTTTGTTCTTTATATTACCGTTATTTATATGTTCTATTTTACAGGTAAAGTTTGGCAATGAATAGAAAAGATTCTACAAAGGTAGGTCTTCTGATTAAGAAATTGAATGGAATACCGTTAAATTTGTTGTATTTATTTTAGCATGTACAAATTATTTTAATGCCTACAAATTTTAATGCGTACAAATTTTAGCACAATTATAATTTGAGTAAATTGACAAGGTAAAATTTGGCAATGAATAGAAAAGATTCCACTAAGTTAGGTCTTCTGATAAAGAAATTTGAATGGAATACGATAAAATTTATTTTATAATAAAACACGAATATAACGAACATGCTTACACCGAATATATGGATAGTATAAAGTCAAAATATTGGGTCTGACCCACCGCTCCTCTATATAAGTCTATTTATAACAATATAAGGAAGTAGCTTTATAACAAAGTTAAAACTAGAGTCCCCAGGGCTTCGTTATAAACACAATTTATTTTAGCATGTACAATTTTAGCACCTACAAAATTAAGTGCATACAAATTTTAGCACAATTATGATTTGGGTAAATTCACATAGAGTTAAAATTGCATAAATCTCATGGATCACCTTGTGCATGGATTGTGAAAAAAACAATCTAATTTTGAATTGTTAATGGGGCAGAATATTGGCCCCAAAAATGACCCAGCTAGAAACCTGTACTTGTTGAAGGGTCAATCTACAACCATCTGCAACCATCTCACTTATTTCTTGGCACAATAAAGAACTCTGCTGCATAATGTCATAAGCGTAACACACAGGCAAAATTTCTGCACCTTCGCCTTTAGCTGGCAACATCTCAATATAAGTGAAATATTCTTGACTGGGACATTAAACACCATTACTCAACTGAACTCATGTATTTTACTTATTGCTTCATTTACATGTATATGCATAATTTTATTAAACATAAGTCTTTTTGACCAAATATTATGTATCAAAACCGTTTTAGTGATTAATTTCAAGGATGTAAAAAATGCAGTTTTATTTGGAGCAGATTCTTAAAAAATATCTAAAATTGTTGACCCCAATAGAAGAAAATTAAGTGAAGATTAATAATTATGTTTGGTCTATACACATTAAAATTGTATCTGGTATGACTGTCTAAAATCCAAAGTGGCCAACATCACTACAATTAGGAAAAACTGATATACTAGTATTGCCAATTTAGGTTTATTTATAGACAGACTGATTAAGTTCAAATTTGATGTGTGCACACACACACACACACACACACACACACATACACACAGGCACACACCTTAAATATGAATTCTTTTGACAACTTGTTATTAAATTACCTAACATTGGCTAACAATCATCTTTAATATTTTTTATTCAGGAATTTTCATCTAATGCCAACAAGTCGAGGATTGATAAATTCCATAAACTTTTCAAATCCGTGCCAGAAGATGAATACCAGATTGACCGTAAGTTGGAAAAAAAATATACATACTGTTTTAGATACTGTAAAATTTCGCGTGGATAAAATTTTCGTTTATTTCGCGCTGAAGAAATTACTGCGAAATTTTTACCCACGCGAAAATGACAACTATACAGGTTTATATATCATAATATACAGAATATACACCAGGTAATGCAGAAATTACACCCACGCAAAATGTCGGATTTGAGAAATCGCAGAATTTTCACCCCGCGAAAATAATCCCCTTTATAGTATTTATAAAATGTATTTGAACATATTTTACCAGGGGTTCAAAATTTCTCGAGCCTGAGGTCCAGGCCCTTTTGATTTTACATTGGGACCCTTGATATTTAAAATGTAAAAATCTTTTTGGACCTGTAGTTTTTAACTACCAGGACCTCATCTTCAGATTATTTTCCGATTTATAATTGTACATACATTACAGACTTGTCGAAAGTTGAACACTGAAGTAACAAAAAGGAGTCAGCTCGGTTGCCAAGCGTCCAAAATATGGGTAGCTGGCGGCCAAAAGGCTGCCAAGAGATAGATAGCTGCTGCCGAAAAGCTGTCAAGATCTAGATTACGAGGGGTCACGATGAACTGTTTGTTCGACACTTGTTCGGTATTAAATGTTTGACAGGCCTGCACTGTACATTTTGGCCTTTCAAAACTTAGTGTGGAACCTACCAAAAACAAAGACAAATGGTCTGGGACTTTCTATTACAAAACCTGATTTTGAACCATTGTTATCGGTCTTCATTTGTCCTCTCACAGCCTCGGTGGCCAAGTGGTATAAAGCATGTGCTTATGGATTTCAGCATCTTCCACATCTTTGGGTTAAATCCTACTCTGACAGATTTTAGTGTATTGGCTTACCTTAATCTTGAATAAAAAATCAAATGAATGATAAAGAATGTGTGGCATCTTTAATTTAAGGACACAATTTTTAGTGTTTGGACACCTAAGAGTGTTGCTACACTGATGACAATCTAGAGAGTGTTGGGGCAATTAATGCAATAGTAAAAGTGTTGGGATACTCTTATGTTGACCCTAAAAGGGTTGGGGCATCTAAGAGTTTTAGTAAACTGATGGCAATCTTAAGAGTGCTGAGGCACTCATGGCAATCTTGAGAAGGTTGGGACACCTATGTCATTCTTGATACACCAGGGTTTGAACTTTGAAGACCAGCACCTTAACCACTTGGCATCAGTTGCTGCAACATTGAGATAG
Source organism: Anadara kagoshimensis (assembly GCA_021292105.1). Lineage (NCBI taxonomy): Eukaryota > Metazoa > Mollusca > Bivalvia > Arcoida > Arcidae > Anadara > Anadara kagoshimensis. The sequence goes on along the minus strand of CM037871.1, from coordinate 12,977,762 downwards.
CATAGGTTCACCTTGATTTGAAGGATTGTGCCTTTACCACTAGCTGGTGCTATAACCACTTAGCCCCCATCCCCCACTACCGCCCCACCCAATGCATCAATGAGCAACAATACACTGAGGCTGAAGGCAAGAGCCTTAATGATTTAGCCCCGCCCACTACAAGCTGTCAGAAGGTAAAGGAATATTAATATTTTTAAAATTGTCTGATAGATCAGCCCCGCCCACTATAACCCCTCAGAAGGTAAAGGAATATTAATATTTTTAAAATTGTCTGATAGATCAGCCCCGCCCACTACAACCCCTCAGAAGGTTAAGAAATATTAAATATTTTTTTAAATCGTCTGATAGATCAACCCCGCCCACTACAACCTCTCAGAAGGAAAAGGGATATTAGTATTTTTAAAACCGTCTGATAGATCAGCCCCGCCCACTACAACCCCTCAGAAGGTAAAGGAATATTAATATTTTTAAAATTGTCTGATAGATCTCTCTATATATAAATTAAAAGAGAGAAATTAATTAACCTTTAATGATATAGCTCAGATCAAGATTTATTTAAATCTGATTACCTGTACCAGCTATATAAAGGTCAAAAGCACTCAAATATCAATTTATCAGTTTAGACCACTAAATATCAGACATATAGTTTTCTGGGCCTTTGACTTCTATATAGTTCAGACTGTCTCAAGTAGCTGATAAATAGAGAGATGTATGATTACAGGGTCGGTGCCTTACCTTAATAAGGGACTTGGACTGTATAATTTAAAGTGCAGGTATATTATATCTTGATGCCGAGTCTTTTCTTAAAAGAAATTAATAATGGCCAGTGAACATTGATATGTATATAGGCTAGATGGCAATTAGACACATCTTCAGAAATAAAAAAGAGGTGGATCGCATTTCTTCAGGAATAAGACAGCACAATTCAAGACCTGTGATTGGCTAGAAAAATAAGGCATAAGAAATTGATATGGCCAGTGAAGGTTAGATGGCAATAAGATAAATCTTCAGAAATAAAAAAAAGAGGTGGATCGCATTTCTTCAGGAATAAGACAGCACAATTCAAGACCTGTGATTGGCTAGAAATATAGGGCATGTTGAAAGTATTGTCCAAGTTTAACTGACAAAAACTATAAATTGATACCTGTCTCAAGGTTACACTTCACTACATTGTTTCTTTGTTGTATTGTTTTAGTTAAGATTGTGTTGTCTGAAGCAGAACAATAGCCTTCACAAGTGTTCTATTGTCTTGTTCTTCATACGAAGAAAGGGGTGGGATCGCAGTTCTTCAGGAATAAGACAACACAATTCAAAACCTTTGATTGGCTAGAAAAATAAGAAAAGTTGAAAGTATGGTCTAAAGAGATAGAGAGAGACTCCCTTTTTTCTTGAAGTCCTTTGACAACTTTATGTCTGAATGCATTGTGACTTGTAAGTGCATTCTTTAAATTACTGGAAGTGGGTGGAGAGAGAGAAAAAGAGTCTACCTTAAAGTATTCATCAATAACAATACCCACTTTTGCTTAAAGTCCTTTGACAACTTTATGTCTGAATGCATTGTGACTTGTAAGTGCATGCTTTAAATCACTGGAAGTGGGTGGAGAGAGAGAGAGAGAGAGATCCCACCTTAAAGTATTCATCAATAACAATACCCTCTTTTTTATGAAGCCCTTATGCTTGAATGTACTCTTGATCTGTTTGTGCATGAAAGACAGAAAGAAGGAGGGGAGATAGACAGAAAGAGGGAGGGAGAGTGTCTTAATAGAAATACCCCATTTTTCATGAAACCCTTTTAGAAATTTGTCTGAAAGCAATACAAACTAGACCTGTCACTTGACAGTCCCCAACATTTAATGTTTTCCCTCGACTTTGACCTTTCCTAGTATGGTCATGACACCTTTGGACCATGAAGATTATTCATGTGAAGTTTCATGACATTAGTCCAAAGCAAGTATGAGATATGGCCCTGCCACAATTTTACAAGGACAGACAGATGGACAGACATGGTGGTTACTATATACCCCCTCAAACTAGTTTGTTGGGAGAATAAATATCTGTATCTTGAGAGAGAAATAGAGAGACAGACAGTCAGAAGAGAGAGAGAGAGAGAAAAAGAAGAAGAGGGACAGACCGACAGACAGAAGAGAGAGAAAGAGGAAGAGAGAGTCTGTAAACAATAAGAGATAGAAATAGATGGTATGCACATCAATACAGAGTTGTAATATTCGTGATTTGTATCAGCTGTAACACAATCATGTTTTATATTAGTATTGATTGGATACAGATCCTTCCAGATAAAATACAGCCTGCATTAGGTTATTATCTACGTAGATAGAACTGCCTGTATAGAACAGACCAGTACCAACATTTAGTCCCTGAAGAGTCAAGTGGAGTAATGTTGTTTTACATCCAATTATGATTCTTTCACTAACAATGAGGCAGTTAGTTCTGGAATGGTTGAGGAAATTGAGAGTACCAAGAGAAAACCCTTAACTTTTGACAGGGGAACTGAATCTTTTGCACGCTAGGGTCCACCCAGGTTGAATTTAAGCCAAGGTGATGAGAGTTACTTCTAAAGCACATACACCACATACTTTACACCACTAGGCCCTTAGTCCCTACTGTAGTATACAGTCCAACCTGCTTTTAAGGCCCCTTCTTATAAGGACCACCTGCTTATAAAGGCCAGTAAAAGTTTATCCCATTTGCTCTTTATTCATATTTTTTAGCATATATACATATATGAGCCACCTGTCTATAAAGGCCACTTTTACTGGTTTTCTTGGGCTGCCTTTATAGACAGGTTTGGTTGTAATTAACTGGAAGTTTAACTGGCTATTGTAAACAAGTACAAGGAAGGACTACGGTACATTTCCAATAAGACTAGTATTTGAAAATTGTTTTGCTTCATATTTCAGCCTTTACTGTAAATCATTTAAATTTCTCATCAGTTAATTTTTTGAGTGGGAAAATTTTATATTACTGTAAATTGTGAAATTTTAGTGGCAATTTTATTTTAGCGCTTTTGGCAGTCAGATCTTTCCGCTAAAATAAAACTGTACTAAAATTTCTGAGTACAAACAAATAAATGGTGCACTAAAATAAAGACGCGCCAATTGCCTATATTGAGGAAAATCACTTAAATATGCTTACGCTAATTATAAAGCGATTTACAGTATTCATATTCTTTTATTTTCACTTCACCACTTACCCAAGTCAGTCTTTGTTTACATATCGTTATAATTGCCTGGCACTGTCTAAGTTCAAATAAAGATTCTAGTGTGAGAAAATTTGTAAGTTTGCTTGCAGAAGGTGTTTGATTTTTCTTCAGCTACTCAGACTTTCTCCACCATCTCAAAACTACCTTGCTTGATATAAGTGAAGGAATCTTGACTGGGGTGTTAAACATTATTACTAAATTCACTACACTTCCTCTGTGCATAATATACAGATTTATTCAATGGAGTTTAAGGTCCCAGTCAAGAATATATCACTTATATGGAAACGTCACCAACTATAGGTGAAGTGGCAGAATTTTTTACCTTCTTACATGCCATGCCTACCGTGACACAGGACATCAATTTAAAGGTCTCTTCCGAAGGACCGTGTGACTTTCATTTTTAAATGCTGAGTGCTTGACAAAAGCACACTTATAACCTTTTTCCAAGTATTGGTCAGAACCCATTCAGGGGGTTGAATCTTCGACTATTCACATACATAGCAAGCACTCTACCAACTGAGCCACCATAGTGGTAGACAAAATAAGTGGTGAGAAATAAAGATGACAGAAATAAAAAGACTCCTAGAAACAATATTAATTTTTATTTTTTTAAAAATGAATACAGATATGTGTCATTAAATATATATATACCCCCACAAAAGAAGTTTAGGGGGTGTATATATAGGAATCACCCTGTCTGTCAGTCTGTCTGTCTGTCTAATTGTCCATCTGGTTGTCCATCCCAGTATCGTGTTCACTCCATATCTTCCATGTCTATGGATGGATTTTAATCAAACTTGGCACTAATGTAATTCAACATGAGATGATGTGTTGCATACCAAATTTATGTGAAGAGTCAAAGGTCAAGGTCAGGAGGTCAATGTTGGGGGGCTTGGGGTAGTTGTCTCTCAAGAGACAGTTCCAAAATAATATTGTTGATAAAGTCAAATTTTTTTATTTTTCATTTTACAGATTTTTCATGTGCCTTTCTTGGAGATATTTTGTTGCAAGGAAGCCTGTATGTGTCAGAAAATTGGTTCTGTTTCCATTCAAAACTCCCTGGTCGTGGCAGATTGGTAAGTCTTATACATTTAATATCAGTAAGTAAATGTTCTTTTACAGTATTTTGTCCAAGCTAATCCTCCAACACTGTTGAAGAAATGTTTACAAAACTTGATATACGTCATTACCAGGATATGACATTGTGTGTGCCAGAAGAGGAGATAACTCTGTGTAAATTTCTCAAGAGTTGTGCCCCTTTGAAATTTTATTCCTGTTTTTCTGAGTTGTGCTCCTTTAAAATTTTAATCTTGTTTTTTTTTACTTACAAACTATCAGAATTGTGCCACTTTTAGCCACATTTTTTCTCATCAAATTTCTCAAAGTTTTGCCCCTTTAAAATTTTAATCATAATTTTTCCCATTCCAATTTCTTAGAGCTTTTCCCCTTTGAAATTTAATCATATTTTTTTTATCAAATGTACCAAAAGTTAAATGACAAAAATGTTACCAGGCTTGTCTTGCTCTGCCGATTGTTTTTTCTTACCGTGCCAGAAGAGGAAATAACTCTGTGTAAATTTCTCCAGAGTGCTTCTTTGAAATTTTAATCCCGTTTTTCCTATCACATTTTACAGAGTTGTACCCCTTTAAAATATTAATCTTTTTTTCACTTACCAACTATCACAGAGTTGTGCCCCATTGAAATTTTATTCCTGTTTTTCTGAGTTGTGCTCCTTTAAAATTTTAATCTTGGTTTTTTACTTAAAAACTATCAGAATTGTGCCACTTTTAGCCACATTTTTTCTCATCAAATTTCTCAAAGTATTGCCCCTTTAAAATTTAAATCATAATTTTTCCCATTCCAATTTCTCAGAGTCTCCCCCTTTGAAATTTTATCATGTATTTCTTATCAAATACCAAAAGTTTAATGATAAAATTATTACCAGGCTTATCTTGCTTTGTCTAGTGGCAATCCTGATTTAACTGCTTATTTAAATCCTTAATTCCAGTTAATTAAAACCAGTTACCATCTTAACTCAGTTTTTATTGGTTTGAGTGTCTTCCTGTTGTAGGATTTTCATATAGATTATTAAACTAAGTGTTTTATTTAATGGTTTATCCACACGTAAAATCTAGTAAATGAACACTACGTTTGATGACGAAGGCCATGTTTGCATGACATAGTTTCATCAATCTTAATTTTTTTTTTAAAGCAATGTCATTGATCAGAAATAAGTGGTAATAAAATACTGTTTATTGCAGTGTTATCTCAAATATGATAATTAACATTGTCATACAAATTGCTGGGTTTGGATTTGGATCTTCTCTCTCTCTCTCTCTCTCTCTCTCCTCTCTCTCTCTCTCCAAATCAAAATCAAATAAAATACAATAGACATCATAGTATATGTGACATCACTCAAGCATCATTAATCTTGATATACTCCTTCTCTCTCGTCTCGTACTGTGACTAAAATTCTAATTCTAAAGATAGTACTACACAAAAAGGATAGAGTAATATCGGCCCGAAATGCGCGTACACATACACATACGCGCACTCACACACATACACTCGCGCACACAAGTGTATGTATATAGGTATATGTATACATTTATTGTTTTCTTGAAGTACGCGTATATCATAATAGGTTATATAATAAGTAATACTTACTGTAATACTTGTATCAAGTTACTGATTTACCCTTTGTTATGTTATCCTTGCGGCCGAAATGACATGATTTTGTTAGTATAGATATTTTACTTGTATATAAGCACACTATCAAATACTTAATGTATCCCGTTATTCTAGGGAAAGGCGCCTGTATTAGCAACACCTTATTGTTAATACAATTCTTCCACTTCCAACAATCTCTCTCTCTCTCTCTCTCTCTCTCTCTCTCTCTCTCTCTCTCTCTCTCTCTCTCTCTCTCTCAGCATAATGCAAGCAAACATGAATAGTCAAATACGTAGTTGTATTTTTGTAAATAAGTTATCTTTCATACTGCATGTAGAATATATGTATAAGTTTTTGTTATATATTACAACGCATTGTTATTATATCATTTAAATCATGAGTGTAGATAAAAGCGATGATAAAACGTTTGACACTGTAATTAGAATATTGTCTTATAATTGTAGAGGTTTATCCGATTTTAAGAAACGGCACGATGTTTTTAGTTACCTTAAAGATATGAATTGTCATATTTATTGCTTACAAGATGTACATTTTTCGAATGCAATTGAAAATACAGTAAAAAGTCAATGGGATGGTAAAAGCTTTTTTTCCGCATATACATCAAACGCTAGGGGTGTTTGTATTCTTTTTCAAAAGGGTTCAGATGTTAAAATACATAAAGAAATAACAGATACCGATGGTAATTTTTTAATATTAGATGTAGAAATGAATAATTTCAGGTTTAATTTACTGAATTTATATGGCCCTAATAATGATTCACCTGATTTTTATACAAAATTAGTTAGACATATAGAAACACTTAGTTGCACAACAAATATTATATGTGGAGATTTTAATTTGATACAAGAACCTGATCTTGATATGGATAAATATAAAAATATAAATAACCCAAGGGCTAGGAAAAAGGTTTTGGAAATTAAAGATACGTACAATTTGACTGATCCTTTTAGAAAACTGTATCCTAATTTAAAAAGGTATACATGGAGAAGAAGTAAACCTCTTAAACAATCTCGATTGGACTTTTTTCTAATAAGTGACAGTATATTTAATCAAGTATGTAAAGTTCAAATTGAACCCAGCTATAGGTCGGATCATTCTATGGTAATCTTGTCTCTTAAGCCAAATAATTTTGTTAAGGGTAGGGGCCTTTGGAAATTTAACGCCAACTTATTACGCGATCAGGTGTTCATTAATAAAATTAAACGATGTATAAAAGATACTGTTAAACAATACATGGTACCTTTATATAACTTAGATAATTTAAATAATATAGATAATATACAGTTTACAATATCTGACCAACTATTCCTAGAAACACTTTTAATGGAAATCCGAGGAAAATGTATTGCACACTCATCTTTCATTAAAAAGGAAAAAAATAAAGTAGAAACTAATTTAAAAAATCAAATATTAAAGTTAGAAAATAAAAATAATTTAAACCAAGAAGACCTATCGGTGTTGCAGGATTTAAAAGAAAATTTGGAAACCGTTAGAAATGAAAAATTAAAAGGTAGTATAATAAGATCAAGAGTGCAGTGGATCGAGGAAGGGGAAAAACCAAATAAATACTTTCTTAATTTGGAAAATCATAATTTCGAAAATAAAACGATTAGTAGACTAATAGATAAAAGTGGAAACGAAATAACTAATCAAAAAGAAATTCTTAATGAAGTTAAATCATTTTATGCAAATCTCTATGAAGAAAAAAAGACAGAAAAAATAGATTTAAAAAATGAATTTAAACTGATAGATATAAATAAACTAAACCAAAATGATAATTTAAAACTGGAGGGAGAAATAAGTAATAATGAAGTATTGTCTGTATTAAAGAAAATGAAAAATAACAAGAGTCCGGGGTCTGATGGGTTTACGGTAGAATTTTTTAAATTTTTTTGGAAAGATTTGGGAATATATGTACTAAGGTCAATAAATGAAGGTTACATAAAGGGGGAATTGTCTATAACTCAGAAACAAGGAATTATTATGTGTATACCCAAAGGAGATAAGCCGAGAGAATATTTACAAAACTGGAGACCGATCACTTTATTAAATGTTGTATATAAAATAGCTTCTGGTTGTATAGCAGAACGTTTTAAATCTGTCTTAAATAAAATAATATCAGAGGACCAAACTGGTTTTTTAAGTGGTAGACACATAGCTGAAAATATTAGGCTAATCGCTGATATAATGACATATACTGAAAACCATAACATACCTGGTATGTTATATTTGATTGATTTTCAAAAAGCATATGATTCGGTATCGTGGGATTTTTTATTCGAGGTTCTTGATTTTTTTCAATTTTGGGGAGTCTATTAAAAGATGGATAAAAATCTTATATACAAACATTTCTTCTGCAGTAGTGCAAAACAACATTGTCTCAGAATTTTTTGCGGTAGGCAGGGGAGTGAGACAAGGGGACCCAATTTCAAGTTACCTTTTTTTAATATGTGCCGAAATACTAAGTATTATGATAAAAAATAATAAAGAAATCAAAGGTATTACAATAAATAAAGAAGAATTTAAAATTTCACAATTTGCTGATGACACATCTCTTATTTTAGATGGGTCTTATAAATCTATAGATGAATCTTTAAAAACTTTAAATTTCTTTGCCAACATTTCTGGATTGAATACCAATATAAATAAATGTAAAACAGTTTGGATAGGTTGCAAAAAATTTTCTGGAGAAACATCTAATCATCGATTAAAGCTGGAGTGGGGACATACTTTTACCTTATTAGGAATAAAATTTCATGTAGATTTAGATAAAATGATATCTTTAAACTATGATGGAAAAGTTAAACAAGCAGAAAAATTAATTCAGATATGGAAAACGAGAAGTTTGACACCACTCGGAAAAATTACTTTAATAAAATCGCTTGTTATTTCAAAATTCAATCACTTATTCATAAGTTTACCTAATCCTACAAATGAGTTAATATATAAATTAAACACTCTATTTTATGACTTTATCTGGAACAATAAAATTGACAGACTCAAAAGAGATATAATAATTCAAAATTATCAGAAGGGAGGGTTAAAAATGATCGATCTTACATCTTTCATCAAAGCCTTAAAAATGACCTGGATACGAAGACTCTTACAAAGTGATTCTAAATGTTTAAGGTTATCTAGAAATTTTAATTTTCAAAGTAATGACATTGCCACTATGGGAGTGGAATATTTAAATAAAAAAATACATAATATTAAAAATACATTTTGGAAAGATGTTTTGGAAGCATGGTCTATTTTACAAATAAAAATCAGTCCTCAAAACTGGAACGACATTGAATCTTCGTGCATATGGTGTAATATAAATATAAAAATAAACAATGAAACAATACTTTATAAAGAATATTTGAAAAATAATATCGTTTTCATAAAAGATTTAATAGATGAAAACCAACAATTACTGAATTATGAAACTTTTAAACTAAAATACAACATCAAAACAAATTTTCTAGAGTATAAAAGTCTTATAAATTCAATTAAAGAGTATATAAAAACACTTAAGATACACCCCAACAACATTAAAACAATAAACCCGTTTATACCGTTTCACTTAAAAATAATTTTTAAATCTAAAAAAGGCGCTAAAGACATGTACTTATGTTTAATTAAGACAAACAAAATACAGACAAGTGAAATAAAATGGAAATTAGAGTTTAACATTGGAGATAAAGAATGGAAAATTTACAATAGTATACCTTTTTATACAACCAAAAATACTTATCTCCAATGGTTTCAGTATAGAATAAATAATAACATTTTAGCAACAAATAGTTATCTGAAAAAAATTGGAATAAGAACAGATGATAAATGTAAATTTTGTAACACATTTGCGGAAAATATAGTACATTTTTTTGGGAGTGTCAAACATGTTTATAATCTTTGGGAGAAATTAGAAAATTTATTTGAAAATAATGGAATAAATTTAGAAATAAATCCTAAAACGGCTATTTTCGGTAACCCATACATTTCGGAAAAATTAAAACCTTTAAACTTCATATTTATCCTAGTAAGAAATTATATATACAACGCCAGATCAAATGATAGCAAATTAAATTTTAACAGTTTAAAAACAAAATTGAACTATAATATAGCATTAGAAAGAATAAGATTAAGCAATTTGGGAAAATTGGAAATTTTTGATAGGTTTTGGAAATATATTTACAGTGTTCTAATTTAATTTTTTTTCACTATTTACAAGTATTGAATAACCATGCAGAAAATCTGTATATTGTATATATTGTATTATGATTGTATATAACAATTATGTAGAACTATGATATTTCATGTTTGCTTTACAAAAATAAAAAAAATATAAAAAAAAAAAAAAAAATTCTAATTAAATTGTTGTTTGGTTCTCTCTTTTCAATACAATATAGCTAAAATTCCAATATAAACTGTTCATTTGGATCTCTTTCTCTCTCTCTGTCTATCTCTGTCTCTCTTCAATACCATAGGTTAAATTTCAATACAAATTCTTGCATTCTGCTCTCTCTCTCTCTCTCTCTCTCTCTCTCTCTCTCTCTCTCTCTCTCTCTCTCTCTCTCTCTCTCTCAAAATCAAAATTAATGTTATGTAGGGACAAATAAAATGCAATAGACACCATATCTATAGTACCGTATATGTGAAATCACTCACAAATATGTGACATCATTAAAATTGATAAACTCTCTCTCTCTCACTCTCTCTCTCTCTCTCTCTCTCTCTCTCTCTCTCTTTCTCTTTTAGATTTTTATCTTCAATAGATCCCCTTTCTTTCTACTATCTCTTATTTAATCTGTAATTTACCCTCTATTGTAAACAGCTAATAGATGATAATTTGAGACATAATAAAAAGTGACATTTTAAGATTTACTGTCGGGGATGGACTATTGATTTTCTGCCTTGAAATATTCAAAAGGTTTTCCTGAGGAATGGAAACATTCTATTCACATGCTTAAGATTTAAAGATGAATGTTGGATAATTTATTTATTTATTTTATTATTTGTATTTATTTTTTTTATTTTTTTTTTTTTATTTTTTTTTTTCTTTCTCAATTTTGGCAATTACACAATCACTCATTTTCACAATTATAACAAAGACCCTGGCCCCATTGGTAAAATGGTTTAAGATTGTGTGTCCTTTTGTTCACACAAAGATAATGCCACAGGTTCACAAGAGTTGGGGGATCACCAAATATTGCACAAATAACAGACCACATTTTAATGACAGTCAGTGTGTACAATTTTGATTTGTTTAATTTTTTCGTTGTTTTTTTGTAATTTCAGCTTGAAATACCCATGGAAAAGGTTATAAGTATAACTAGAGAAAAAACAGCTTTAATCATTCCTAATGCTATAGGTTTCCAGACTGCTGAAGAAAAGGTAAACCTCTATATAATAATGTCCCTTGATAACTATGCCACCTCTGGCCACAGTGAAACTTTGTGATAATAATGCCCCTCGATAACTATGCCATGCTTGGTTACAGTGAAACCACTTTCTAATAATGTCCCTTGATAACTATGCCACCTCTGGCCACAGTGAAACTTTGTGATAATAATGCCCCTCGATAACTATGCCATGCTTGGTTACAGTGAAACCACTTTCTAATAATGTCCCTTGATAACTATGCCACCTCATACCACAGTAAAACCTCTTTATAACAATGTCCCTTGATAACTATGCCACCTTTTGCCACAGTTAAACCTTGTTATAATGTCCCTTGATAACTATGCCACCTTATGCCACAGTAAAACCTCTTTATAATAATATCCCTTGATAACTGTGTCATGCTTGGCCACAGTAAAACTGCTATATAATGTCCCTCAATAACTGTGCCATGCTTGTCCACTGTAAACCTCTTTATAATGTCACTTGATAACTATACCACCACATGACACAGTGAAACCTCTTTATAATAATGTCCCTTGATAACTATGCCACCTCATGCCATAGTAAAACCTTGTTATAATGTCACTTGATAACTATGCCACCTCATGCCACAGTAAAACCTCTTTATAATAATGTCCCTTGATAACTATGCCATCTCATACCACAGTAAAACCTCTTTATAACAATGTCCCTTGATAACTATGCCACCTTTTGCCACAGTTAAACCTTGTTATAATGTCCCTTGATAACTATGCCACCTTATGCCACAGTAAAACCTCTTTATAATAATATCCCTTGATAACTGTGTCATGCTTGGCCACAGTAAAACTGCTATATAATCATGATAATGTCCCTTGATAACTGTGCCATGCTTGTCCACTGTAAACCTCTTTATAATGTCCCTTGATAACTATGCCACCTCACGCCACAGTGAAACCTCTTTATAATAATGTTCCTTGATAACTATGCAATGCTTCGCCATAGTAAAACCTCTTTATAATGTCCCTTGATAACTATACCAGCTCATGCCACAGTGAAACCTCTTTATAATGCCCCTTGATAACTATGCCACACCATGCCACAGTGAAACCTTTTTATAATGCCCCTAAGTAACTATACCAACCCATGACACAGTGAAACCTCTTTATAATGTCCCATGATAACTATGCCAACTTTAGCCACAGTAAAACCTCTTTATAATGTCCCTTGATAACTATGCCACCTCAAGCCACAGTAAAATGTCTTTATAATAATTTCCCTTGATAACTATTCCACCTCAAGCCACAGTAAAACCTCTTTATAATGTCCCTTGATAACTTTGCCACCCCATGCCACAGTAAAACCATGTTATAATGTCCCTTGATAACTATGCCACCTCATGCCACAGTTAAACCTCTTTATAATAATGCCCCTTGATAACTATGCCACCTCATGACACAGTATAACCTCTTTATAATAATGTCCCTTGATAACTATGCCACCTCATGACACAGTAAAACCTCTTTATAATAATGCCCCTTGATAACTATGCCACCTCATGACACAGTAAAACCTCTTTATAATAATGTCCCTTGATAACTATGCCACCTCATGCCACAGTAAAACCTCTTTATAATAATGCCCCTTGATAACTATGCCACCTCATGACACAGTAAAACCTCTTTATAATAATGTCCCTTGATAACTATGCCACCTCATGCCACAGTAAAACCTCTTTATAATAATGTCCCTTGATAACTATGCCACCTCATGACACAGTTAAACCTCTTTATAATAATGTCCCTTGATAACTATGCCACCTCATGACACAATAAAGCCTCTTTATAATAATGTCCCTTGATAACTATGCCACCTCATGCCACAGTAAAACTTTTCTAATATTATTTATTATCTCGAAAACTATAAAATTTTTGTATAGGCATGTATATTGGAATATTGCTGGTATTGATGTAACGATCATTTTGATATATAGATTAAGGTCATTGGTTCAAAGGTCAAGGTCACAGATGCGAAAAAATACTGAAATGGTTCATTATCTTGAAAACTATGAACTTTTTGTATAGGCATGTATATAAGAATGTTGTAGGTATTGATACAACGATCATTTTGATGTATAGAAAAAGGTCATGGGTCCAAAGGTCAAGGTCACAGTGGCAAAACAATACCAAAATCATTAATTATCTCGAAAACTATAAACTTTTTGTATAGGCATGTATATTGGAATGTTGTTGGTATTGATGTAACGATCATTTTGAAGTATAGATTAAGGTCATTGGTTCAAAGGTCAAGGTCACAGATGCAAAAGAAAACTTGAATGGTTCATTATCTTGAAAACTATGAACTTTTTGTATAAGAATATATATGAGAATATTGTAGGTATTGATACAACGGTCATTATGATGTATAGAAAAAGATCATGGGTCCAAAGGTCAAGGTCACAGTAGAAAATCAATACCAAAATGGTTCATTATCTTGAAAACTATAAACTTTTTGAATAGGCATGTATATTGGAATATTGTTAGTATTGATGTAAAAATCATTTTGATATTTAGATTAAGGTCATTGGTTCAAAGGTCAAGGTCACAGATGCGAAAGAATACTGAAATGTTTCATTATCTTAAAAACTATGAACTTTTTGTATAGGCATGTATATTAGAATGTTGTAGGTATTGATACAACGATCATTTTGATGTATAGAAAAAGGTCATGGGTCAAAAGGTCAAGGTCACATTTGCAAATCAATATCAAAAAGGTTCATTATCTTGAAAACTATGAACTTTTTGTATAGGCATGTATATTAGAATGTTGTAGGTATTGATACAACGATAATTTTCATATATAGATTAAGGTCATTGGTTCAAAGGTCAAGGTCACAGATGCGAAAGAATACTGAAATGGTTCATTATCTTGAAAACTATGAACTTTTTGTATAGGCATGTATATAAGAATGTTGTAGGTATTGATGTAAAGATCATTTTGATATATAGATTAAGGTCATTGGTTTAAAGGTCAAGGTCACAGATGCGAAAGAATACTGAAATGTTTCATTATCTTGAAAACTATAAACTTTTTGTATAGGCATGTATATTAGAATGTTGTAGGTATTGATACAACGATAATTTTCATGTATAGAAAAAGGTCATGGGTCTAAAGGTCAAGGTCACAGTAGCAAATCAATACTAAAATGGTTCATTATCTTGAAAGCTATAAACTTTTTGTATAGGCATGTATATTGGAATATTGTAAGTATTGATGTAACGATCATTTTGATATATAGATTAAGGTCATTGGTTCAAAGGTCAAGGTCACAGATGCGAAAAAATACTGAAATGGTTCATTATCTTGAAAACTATGAACTTTTTGTATAGGCATGTATATTAGAATGTTGTAGGTATTGATACAACGATCATTTTGATGTATAGAAAAAGGTCATGGGTCAAAAGGTCAAGGTCACATTTGCAAATCAATATCAAAAAGGTTCATTATCTTGAAAACTATGAACTTTTTGTATAGGCATGTGTATTAGAATATTGTTGGTATTGGTGCAATGATCATTTTAATATATATATTATGGTCATGGGTTTGAAGGTCAAGGTCACAGATGTGAGTAGCAAGTTTCATAAATATCTAAATATCCACATCAGTGTTATTGCTCCTTAAATGTAGTATTTATTGTGGTTTTTGTGCTGTAAACGGCCCAGGTGAGCGGTACAGGCCCTATTGGGGCTCTTGTTTCAGTCTGTTGAGTTTTGTGTATATGTGGTTCTACCTCTTTGTCCTCAATGCATTATATATTGTTTCTTTGACTTAAACCAACTGGTTATAGGATGCAAGAGGAAATATGTCATGCATTAAAAAATGATGTGGATGTTTCAACACTGATTTTCCCAAATAAAATGGCTCAAGTTATTATGTTGACCCCATTTTTGAAAGCATGGCCCCTATTGTTTATAAGGCCTGTGTCAGGATGTCCCCAAAAATGAGTTCTAGATTGAACATCAATGGCCATATTACATTCAATACATTCAATTTGTTTTTTTTTTTTTTTCAAATGTTTAAAATTTATATGGACATTTTTATTTTTTGTTTTTAGTATGTATTTGGGTCATTTATCTCAAGGGACAGTACCTATAAATTTCTGGTTAGTCAGTGGAAAAAATCTCAAAAACTGGTAAGTATATGTTTGTTCTCTGCAGCATGAATATTTTTGTCATAATTCACCTGTTATGTTGATTGTTTGTGTGTGTCTGTAAAAATATATTAAGTTAAAATGCCCTTGATATGATTTTTAAGGGGAAATTTTTTTTATTATTTTTAATTTAATAAGACAAGCAAGAAATAAATTAAAATTTTTTTTTATTATTATTTCGGTATGTGCTGTAGTATTTAGAATTTAGAATAACTAGAATAAACGTTATGCTAGCTTTACTGCTTGCTTTCTCAAGTTGCACAAGTAATTTTTAACCATTTTTAATATTTAATTTTGAGATGTTACTATGGAAACAACAAAGATGAGATAGCAGAAAAATATCAATTAGGAAGACTATTGAAATGATATACCCTTAGTTTATCTGCTGAAATTTTTAGGAATCAAATGAGATTATTAAATTGCCTTGTATAAATCTTACACAGAAATATACCAGTCCATGTCAAAATTGCAATCCCAAAAGGAAAGTAAATACTTTGAAAATTGGTTTTAGGAAAACTATTGAAATAATAAACTTGTACCTGCTGAAATTTTTTTGGTATCAAATGAGATTATTGTACATAACCTTGTATAAATCTTACACAAATATATACCAGTCCATGTCAAAATTACAATCCCAAAAGCAAAATAAATGCTTTGAAAATTGGCAAATTAAGTTATGATCTAATTACATTTTGATACCGTTGTTAGATTTACAACACTAGACGTCAATATCGAAATACAATTCGTCATCAGTAGTGCTTGAACTAAAATTGTGAAACTAAATGTTTTTAAGGGGTTTAAAAAATATTCAAAGTACCAAAATTTTATTTAATCCAAATTAGCTAAGGACATACTTTACATGAGGGAGTATAATCTCTATATTTATGGACCGACTGGACATGTAATAACTGGTGATCTCAATATAATTGAGAACACCAAATTAAGATCTTTACTTTCAAAAGGTCCTAAATATAGAGAAGCTCAACCTTTTACTTGGGGACAGAATTTCAGACTTGTCATGGATTCCGTTGAAGAGTACGCCAGACGTTGGGCTAAATTACAAGATGTTGAGCTTGATACCTTATCCGACTGGATAAAGGTTGTGAGATCTTTCGTTAAAGCTAGGATTGCCAAACTTAAAGGGTCTATGAGTACTAAACCGTCTTCAGTACTCAAGGATCCAGAAATCAAGGCAATTCTTACAGACATATACACAACAAATATGTTGTTGTCCCAGCTGATAAGGCTTCCAACAACATTATTCTCGTTTGTAAGAGATTCTACCTTGAATGTCTTATTAAGGAGCTTGGTTTAGATAGTATATCAAATAACCCTGCATATACTAGAACTAATTTTACCAAAGATGAAGTTCTTTCCAACCATAGGGGAGTTCTCGAGTCTTTCGGTATCAATCTTAAAGAGATCTTGATCTTCCTTACTTGTATTGGATTCCTAAACTCCATAAAAATTCATACAAGGAAAGATATATAGCAGGCTCATCTAAATGTACTACTAAATCATTATCGGTAACTCTAACACAAATTTTGACAATCGTCAAAGATGGTTTTCAGTCTTATTCAGAAAAAGTATATTCTACATCTGGAATCAACCAAATGTGGATTCTCAAAAATTCTAAAAAATTACTTGAACATCTTGCTTCTAATACTTTATCTCATGTAAAAAGTATAAAAAGATTTGATTTTTCTACACTATACACCACAATCCCTCATTCTAAATTGAAAGAACGTCTTAAAGAAATTATTCACTTGTCTTTCTTCTACAAAAACGGTAAGCCAAGATACAAATATCTGGTGCTGAACAGGGATTCTGGTTATTTTGTCAAGCATCATATGGATTCCAAACAAAAATATACTGAAGATACCATCAACAAAATGTTGGAGTTTTTGATAGATAACATATTTGTTGCGTTTGGTAATATAGTTTTTCAGCAAACAATCAGTATACCAATGGGTACAAACTGTGACCATTGCTTGCTGATTTGTTTCTTTATTCCTATGAAGCAGAATTTATGCAGAACCTTGTTAAATCTGGAGAGAAAACTGTCGCCAAATCATTCAACTCAACATACAGATACATAGATGACGTTCTGTCTCTTAACAATCCTAAAAAATGTCATCTATCCTAGTGAGCTTGAAATAAAAGACATGACTGATTCCTCAAGTTCTGCTTCATATTTAGACTTATACCTGAATTATGACGCACAAGAAAGGCTACATTTGGAACTTTATGACAAACGTGATGACTTCAATTTTTCTATTGTCAACTTTCCTTTTGTATGCAGCAATATACCTGCTTCTCCTGCTTATGGTGTATTTGTTTCCCAATTAATACGCTATGGAAGAGCTTGTTCCCACTTCGGGGACTTTGTACAACGAAGTAGGCTGCTTGCAAATAAATTGTTGACTCAGGGATATTGCAAGCCTAGGCTTATCAAGGCCCTCAAAAAGTTTTATGGCCGTCATCACAGTATTGTTGATAAGTTTGATGTCTCTGTGTCCAGGATTGCCTTGGATATATTTGACGTCTCATAGTTCCATGTTCCTTTCACACAATTTTGATTACAGGAGGTGCTTACCCTTCCGGAGCACCCAGCCTCACTTCCCTGGTAGAAGTTCACATGTCTAACCTAACTTGTCAGTTCCAAAGTTTTTACTTTGCTTCTGGATTGTGATTCGGAATTGGATTAGTATGTTTGTTTTTGATTGTAACTCAAAGGGAGATAAATCTTGTTATTTTATTAGCAAAATTTAGGATGGATTTATTTATGGTTCATGGTTTGAAATTAAGCATGTATTTGTGCTAAATTCAACCTAAATTTTGAAAAATTGCGACTGAAAGTCGACCTCATATGATAAATTTAGCAACTAGTCATTCCTTAGTGTGAAAATAAAAACTTTGATTTAATATTGGAGTCGTTGGTGTTGTCATAATCTCCACATATTCTGAGTAAACAAAAACCTTTGAAACAGGAATTTAAATGACAAACATGAAATGTACCATGTATTTTCTTTAATAATCACCTGCAAATAAAAAATAATTCAATGCTATAACAGTTATGGTAAAAATTGCAAGGATACCAGTTGATATAGCAATTAATATTTAGAGGCTTGTGCAGTTTTTAGCACCTACCTAAAAAAGTTAGACATGATGTCTTGTCACCCTTCAAAGAAATTTCTCGCATAGCGATTGGTTAACTTGCCGGGGTACATGAAACGATGTTCGGAAAAGTGCCGGGGTACATGAGAGCATGCGATGTTTAGCGGTAAAAGGGAAGTAACTCGTACATCTCTGAGGTCTAGTTACGGTAAACAAACATGGCGACAACGCACACAAGTCACAGAAAATACGTAGTGGAAGTTAAAATGATCCAACTGGTAACGCTTTGAAGGGTGACAAAAACGTTATACAGAGCTTGGCAGGTTACACGGCCCCATGTACCCCGTCAAAGATGAATGTACCCTTCGCCTGCGGCTCAGGGTACATAAATCTTTGACGGGGTACATGGGACCGTGTAACCTGCCAAAGCCCTGTATAACTTATATTGTAGTAATAGTACAAATTAACTAGGGGCTTGTAACCCAGGATAATTGACGGTTGCCGGCCATGCCCACAATGTTCCGAGAAATGAATTACACACAAAAAGAACGAAAAGTAGGTTTAAAATGTGCCATTTAATGACATCACTAGTACGTCATTAGTTGCCGTGACGCTGTTTTGGTACTGCGATGGTGGTCAGTGTTGGAACATTGTGGGCGTGGTCGGCGAAACGTCAATTTTTGCTCTTGAGAAAAATTTGTTTTCTGTAGATAGCTCTTGTGAAACTTTTACAAAAGATCTTGTTAATACTTGAGAAGTCAAATGATTAGATCAATCTTCATCAAACTTGTGCAGAATTATCCACTTATCAAGTGTGGAAATAGGCCATGTGAAAAAAGATTAATTAGGTTACTAAGTCAAACTATTGACAAAGAAATCCGTCTAGGGTTACATTATTGCTGAATCAAGCAAATAGAGTTTGATCTAGGATTTTTCGGAGAAGGACAATTTTCAAAACCTTTTGTCATAAACACCATTACAGCAACATTTTTGCATTGATGTAAAATTGAATATGGCCCACAAAAGCCTTAAGAATTGGGTTACTTGGCACAAATAAGGAGTCAGTGGTCCTGTGGCCTATTCTTGAATAAACACTGAAAACTATTTTTGAGTGAGTATCCAAGGCCTTCATGGCTGTTCTCATGGTTTCCATTCAACAGTATGTCATTGTTTAATAGTTTTTAACTAGTATGTTTTAATTTTATTTATTATTTTTTATTTATTAGTTAATACCAGATACTATTGACCAACTTATTTTTGAAGATTTTTACTAACATGATTCATTAGGCATGGCACAATAAAAAAAAACCTTGCTGTATAATGCCATCAACGCAATGCATAGGCAAAATTTCTGCACCTTCGCCTATAGCTGGCAAATTTTCGATATTAGTGAAATATTCTTGACTGAGACATCATTACTCAGCTACTCAACTTATTTAAAAGCATGGCACTATCTTTATGTTTGGAAATATTTAAAACGAGTAAAACACTTAAAAAAAAAAACATCTTAAAATTGTCTTCATCAGTAAAACTATGCATCTGACCCAAAAATGGAAAATAAAATCTTAAAATCGTCTTCATCAATGAAAGCATTAATAATATGCTTTTAAATTCTGACCCAAACAAAACACCATCAATAAAAGCATTAATGATATGCTTGTCAATTCTGACCCAAAAAAAGGAAAATAAAATCATTTTTTGCACGCTTATAAATATGTTGGTCAATAGTACATGGTTTAAGTATTAGAAGCTTGTTACACCTCTAGTTTACCTATGAATGCAGTTTGTTTTTGTATTTTTGTTGTAGAATAGTGATGTCTCCTTTAGAAATAATTCCAGTATGTCCAGTAATGTAAGTTTTGTTTTTTACGATTGATATTTTTATATGCCCATTTCTTTGAAATGCCTGGGACATATTATGGTAAGACGTTGTCTTCCCTCTGTCTATCCATATATGTAAATCTGTCCATCTATAATATTTTTTGAAGCCTCTCATTTTTCCAATGAGGATGAAGATTTTCATACTGAACTGGGAATTAATGAATAGCAAGAAATCACATTATGTACACCATAAGAGAGGTAACTCTGTGCAAGTTTTGTGCTCTTTAAAAATTTAAATCATGTTTTGGGGATTTTTTTTTTTTTCATCTTTACCAACAGATCAATGGAAAAATGTATCTTGTTATGCCTAGTCACACTCTTGTTATACCCCCGCAAACTAGTTTTAGGGGGGTATAGGAATCACCATGTCTCTCTGTCCATCTGTCTGTTTGTCCTGTCTGTTCCATGTAAAATCGTGTCTGGGCCATATCTCATTACTGCTGTGGACGACTGTCATAAAATTTCACATGAATAATCTCCATGGTCCAAAGATGTGTCATGACCTTGAACCAAGGTTATATCATAAAGGTCAAGGTTGTGGGAAAACATTAAATGTTGTGTCAGGGGGTATTTGGCTCTCAAGAGACAGTTCTAGTTTTGATGTGTTAATGAAAATGGGAAATTTGTGATATTTTGCTATTATTCTTTTGTACACTCACAAGAGTAGGAAATTAAAATTATTTTTTATACCCCAACTTTCAAAGAAAGAAGGTATATATAATTCAAACTTCTATCCTTCCATTCCTATTTATTTAAGAACATTTAAAATTTATTTAATCTGATTAAAGTTTGGTAGCATCCACTTATTTGAGTCTAGTTGTAAGTGAAAAAAACTTTTATGTACATTTCCGTTGTTCATTCAAAAATTCTATAGAGATAAAACTCTTCTCAATATCTATAGGCATTTTGCATGTTGAAGGAAATCGGAAGTGTAAGCAGTGTGGAGGGATTAGTATATATTTATGACCCCCCACCCCCAAAGTTTAGAGGGATATGAAGGAATCACCCTGTTCCCCTGGCTGTCTATCCCAATATCGTGTCTGCTCCATATCTTTCATGTCTATGGATGGATTTTGATTAAAATTGGCACAAATGTAAACCA
This sequence comes from Anadara kagoshimensis, assembly GCA_021292105.1. Taxonomy (NCBI): domain Eukaryota; kingdom Metazoa; phylum Mollusca; class Bivalvia; order Arcoida; family Arcidae; genus Anadara; species Anadara kagoshimensis. Next base: position 12,956,177 of record CM037871.1, on the reverse strand, counting down.
ACAATAGAGATGTGCCACATACGTTATCTTTGTTATTGTCATGAAACTGATTGATTGAATGGGGTCAAAGTCTCAGTCAAGAATATTTGACTTACATCGAGATGACGCCATCTATAGGTGAAGCAGTAGAATTCTTTGCAGTGCACTCAGAGCAATATGAAGGGAGTGTTCTTTAAAGGAACCTTGATTTTTAAGGTCTTTTGGAAGGACCCAGTGACTTTTAGGTGTGTGGGATGCTTGGTGAAAGAATAGTTACTACCTATTTTCAAGTCTTGGTCAGACCCTGGCTGGGGTTTGATCCCATGACTTCCCACAAACAAGAGGTATAACAGCAGTAATATTATTGTCAGTCATGAAAGCAGTAGGATTTATCTCCCTTAGGCTGAATTGAAACCACATGTCAAATGGAGTCACAAAAATTCACCTCATATACTATCAATTTTTTTTTTTTTTTTTTTTTTTTTGCAAAAATCATCATTTTTTCATCATGCAATATGCTCATCTGGGATTATTTTCATCTCAATGGAAATGGTCTTTTTTTTATAAAGATAGATGAACCTAACAATTTTCATTTGTGATAGATCTGAACACAGTCATTCACAGAGTAAATTATATTTTCTTTCTCTCATTTATTTCTAGAAAAGAATGTTATCTTCATTTTCCCAGTATGGGTTTATGTTATTTTGTCTTTTAATAGAATTTACACTAAATTGCTTTTCTTTCAGATTTTGTTTTTCAATGACTTTTCATTGCTGCTTTGGTGGCCGAGTGACATATTAGCACATGCTTACGAATCACATTGTCACATTGTCCCAGAACTTAAGACCTGGATATAAGTTAAACAATCTTGATGGATGGGCATGAAACTATATCACTAATTCCACACTTTTGATAGAATTTACACCAAATTGCCTAACTTTCAGAGTCTTTTTTCATGGCATTTCAAAGAATAAACTAATCACAGATGCATTTATATTTTTCAGATATCGTTTGAATTGTCTCTGGAGCAGTTATCAGCGATTGAATTGGAAAATGATAACATGGATGAAAAAATGAATTTATTGTATGACAGTCCGGACAATCTAAATAACAATAAAACAAATTCTAATTCTGGTTCTAATCAGAATGGAATAGAGTCATCCGAATCGGATCTTGGTTTGTGCCTTGAATTTGAGACTGTTAATGTGCAGGACACAGTAAAACAGCAAAAGCCGACCAATCAAAAATTGATTTATGCACAGGTTGATCCTGTTGTAAAAGTTCCGACAAGCTCTGTACACACTACTGTACAGACGAAACGATACACCATTCCTTATTTTTCACAATGTAAGTTATTACGGTATTTATATCAGTACTTTGATTTTCCCAGTTTATAAAGATAATGTCAATTTTCCCAATCAATGATTCAGATTTTTCTTTACTAGATTAATTTCTGTGTTATCTGGTCCATATATACAGTCAAACCTGCATTAAAGGCCGCCTATATATAAGGGCCACCTGCTTTTAAAGGTTAGTAAAATTTTATCCTAATTCCCTTTTATTCCTGTTATTTGAACCTGTATATAAGGACCACTTGGCCATAAAGGCCCTTTTTACTGGTTCCCTTGGGTGACCTTTATAGACAGGTTTGACTGTTTTCACAAATCTCAATCCCAAAAGTAGTGAAAACTGTTAAAACTGGCAAGCTAAACACATAAACTTCGACTAGAGAAGTAACGTCCTGAAAACAATTTTAAGATGATATTTTAATGACATATCTTTTAAAAAAACCTATAAATTTTTATACCCATAGAAATTTGCAGTGGCATTTGGCAGCATACCACATAATAAATACCCTTTAATGTTTTTATGGAAGTTTTGGAAACGTCAAAATTTGCCAGAGTAACATCATTTTTATGGAAGAACATGAACTGAAGTGGTTCCATCTCTTATGAAAATAATTTTTTCGCAGAAACTTTATGGGGTATCATGTTATACACTAATGAACCCCATTGTTAATCATTGAAGAATTTCATTAAAGGGAAGTAATTGCCATTGAGTTTATGACTTGGACATTGCGGAACAGTTACCAGTTTAATAAAGTTCTGTAATTGCCCAGGTAACCAGGTTTTGTCATATACAAATAAGTTTTGATTAAATTTAGTGTTTTTGTTTTAGATGGACTATTTGCTTATAGCACGCTCTATATAGTCTGCCAGCGATGCTTTGTCAGAGTGTTTATAATCACGGTTCAGGCTAAATTACACAAATAGGGTATTGATACTGTGTTATCGTATGGATACATTCAGGCTTTCATGTGTTCATTTGTTGAAACACCCATATATATGATCCCAATTTACATTAAATAGATTCTAAATCCTTGTTATAAACACTCCGCCAAAAATATTGCAGGCAGACTAACTTATTTCCGTCTCTCCATGAGGAGAATCGGGCAGTTTACAAGTTCTCTCCATTTTCCTCTATCTGTCGCTACTTTTGTTGCCTCAGTCCATGAATTGTATCTTAGTTCCTTTCATTCTCTTTCAATGGTCCTTCTCCAAATCTCTTTGGGTTGCCTCTTTTCTGCTTCTCCTCTTGTCTCCAGGTAAGTGCCAGTTTTGCATACCTGTTGTTTCCCATTCTCAAAACGTGGCCCAGCCATTTCCATCTTCTTCTTTTGATTGTGATGCTGATCTTTTCTGCCCCAGCTCTTGCTCTTGCGGACAGACTATAGTAATAAATATATGCATAAATATTTTATTATTTGCAGGTTTTGATTTTAAGAAAATGTTAGAAGCTTTTATAACACTGTCTGTGAAATTTCAGAAGTAAGTAGACCTTAATACAAAAACTAAAACAAATTCATGGGTTCCAAAATAAATTAGGCATTATTGGTTACTTTGGAAAGAATTCAAATATGAAAAATATGAAAACAAAGCAGCTTTTGATACACCTAGGTTTGAATACTAGAGACAGATTCTTATGTGAGAAAGTTTGTCAGTTCACTAGTCAAAGGTTTGTTTTTTGTGGGTACTTCAGTTTCCTCTGCCAACATAAGTTTACAAATCTTGAGGGGACATAAAACACCTAAACTCCATCACGCTCCATTGGGGTTCGCCGCTGTTCCACGCGATCAATACCTCTTAACGTTTGTGCGGAACATTGTGGAAAAAGCCAACGTCACAGATTCCCGGAATGACGTCGTTTCCGCGGGAAAATGTCATCTCATGCAGTTCCATATTCATTGGGAATAGTGTTCCACACAAACGTTGGAGGGTATCTTGTGGTACAGCGGCGAACTCCATTATGGAAAATGGATATGCATTACCACATGAAATTTATACATATGATTGAACCAAATAATTGTGATTAACAAACATTGATTTATTTCTATAACACTTTTACATATGGTTAAAAATACATCTGTTCTCAACACATTTAAGGGGTCCGAATAGTCTAAAAGCATGCACTTACGGATCATAGCAGCTCTCACAGCCTAGGTCTAAATCCCACTCATGACTGATCCTATTGTGAGAAAATTTGTTTGTTTGTGGAAGGTAAACAATCCAGGCACTCTGGTTTCCTCCACCATTCATTAATTATAAACAAAAATAATCTATTTTGCAGAATTCCTAGAACAAATTTATTGTTAGCAGTTTGTACAATCATGTGAGTATGAATACTTTAAACGATCTAGCTAGTATCATTAGTATATCATTAGACTAAAACAGGGTTCACACAGTCTTGAAAAGTGCTTGAGAAATTAGCCCTGACGGGAAAAGTCCTTGAAAATGAGTAAAAACAAGCAGAGTTCATGAAAAGACCTGGAATTCTGTCAGTCTGTCTTGAAAAGTCCTGGAATTTTTAATTATCAACCTGAAACTTGCAGTAAAAACCCAGCTGCATCATTTATGATAAATTAAAAAAAACATTGAGTTATCCCTCTTGTCTCGTTCAATGTCATTTGTGAGCCTACGACTTGTAACGGAAGAATTCCCGATGGTATTCCAATACAAGAAGGAAACTACAGAGAATAAGACACAATTTATTTCAGTGGTCAAAAATGACGATTTCAGAGTACTTGAAAAATGATCAAAGAGTCATTGAAAAGTCCTTGAATTTTGTCAGGCATTAGCTGTATAAACCCTGGAAAACTGGTTATCATGATACATAAATCTTTGACGGCATACAGCATACTTGCCTACCCTCACAATTTTGATGTAAGTTGTACGATTTTGAAGTTAAAAATACAACCTTAATATTGCCAGCTGAAACTTGCAACTAAAAAAGAAAATCCGGTGAATTCCAGAAATTGGGAGTTGAAATCGTTTTCTAGTGGTGTATATAGTGAAATGCAAACTTCCTCCAATTCAATTTGAGCAAAGTGCAATACTGTCCAAGTGTTGTACATTTGTTTAAAAATGGCTTCTTAACTCATGGTCATGAAAGAGGTGATCTTTAGCTGCCAATCAGGAACTTTAGCTGCAAATTAAAATAAGGAAAGAAACATTGGGATAAAAAATTTGAACCAGTGTATTATACAGCTTAACAATGTTTTGTCAAGTCAAATACCAGAATCCTTATGACTGATTTTGTAAAACTTACGATCAAAATTGACCACAGCTTACTCCTAGTGTCAAGATAGGGTAGGCAAGTATGCATACAGAGGGTGGTGTAACTTTATATAAATATTACATTTCGGCTTCGCCTTGTTTGACAATGAAATTTCTGGGGGTGACAATATGGACTGTCACCCTATCAGAAATGTAATATTTATTTTATTATACCGATTGTTGATGTTAATTATACTGTGCAACCAAAGTATACTGGATTAAAAATCATGACAGTCATTTGTGCGTAAGCAACTTGTGAGAAGCTTGTAGCATTTATCTATCATATTTCACAGTACTTAAGAAAAGCATTTTACTGATTTAGAAGACGAATCCGATCGAACCGCATACACAGTTTTTCTGCGCATGTGACATTTTTTGTAATGTTAACCACTCACGTAATGTCACCCTGTAACGTCAGATTATCTGAAAACCGAGGGTGACATTAAATTTACCCAAACGCTTATTAACCAATCAGATTTCGAGAAATTTACAATAGGTATAATAAACCAAAAACCTGTATAACATTTCTTCATCCATCAAAGCAGCAATAACTTGGCCATTTTTAATTTCTCGTGTGACTTGTCTATCTTGTTGCCATTTGTTTACCAAATGCATAACCAGTTGACAAAGGTTTACGTTCAAAACGTAAGAGTTATTTCCCTTATACTGTGAATGTTTGTGTCTATGTACCCTGTTAGGTTTATGAACATAGTTCCATTTACCCTGGCAAGTTAACCAATCTATTTTCTATTTTCGAGAAATTTATTTGGAGGCAGACCAAATGGAATGACAACACATTTATAATCAGTCTGAGGCTAACATGTTGCCAAGTTCCTTGTGCAAAAATAGAAGTAGTAAAGGTTCTCAATTCAGTTTTAGGGATTTCCCATTGTCCAAAATTTAAGTTTACCCTCAGTCTTAAAATATTGACACGTTAATTATGATTTTAAGTTTTGATTCACCCAATGAGGTGAATGATTTAGACAACCACTTGTAGAATTGAGAAAAATCCGTGACAATATCTGGGGAGAACATTAAAACAAATATTGTAGTGAAAATTCAAAAAATGAAATATCTGGGGGAAAAAATGGAAGGCAACAATATTTAAAACATATTTTAAAAACCATGTCAATATCAGTGTTTGTCATTTTTGTTTTAGTGGAGCATGGCTGTCTAAGTTTTTGATACACTTATTTTTGTATTACCTCTGTGGTAGCTCAGTTGGTAGAGTGCTCACTCTGTTAGTGGGAGATGGTAGGTTGGAACCCTGACTGGGTCTGACCCAAGACTTGAAAGTGCGAAATGACTTTATTTTCACCAAGCACTCGGCATTACAAAATGGAAGTCACAGTTTTTTCTGATGGAAATTTAAAATAAACGAGGTCCTGTTTCATGGTAGGCTTGGCACAATAAAGAACCCTGCTGTATTATGCCAAAGGCAAAATTTCTGCACCTTTGCATATAGCTGGCAATGTCTCAGTATAAGTAAAATATTCTTGACTGGGAAGTGAAACACCATTACTCAACTCAACTCTTTTTTTTACAGGGTTTTATTCCTATTGCTATCAGCAGTTGCCTTGACTTACAAGATATTATTACTGCAAGCTAGATTAGAAGCTAAAGAAATCTGGAGTAGTTCATCAAAAGCTGGTTTGAGGTATGACAACTTATTACTTATTTAATCCTCTGAATCACCAAAGGGTCTGGGTGGTCAAGTGGTCTAATCCTCTGAATCACCAAGGGATCTCAGTGGCCAAGTGGTCTAATCCTCTGAATCATCAATGGGTCTGGGTGGTCATGTGGTCTAATCCTCTGAATCACCAAGGGATCTCGGTGGCCAAGTGGTGTAATCCTCTGAATCATCAATGGGTCTGGGTGGTCATGTGGTCTAATCCTCTGAATCACCAAGGGATCTGGATGGCTAAATGGTTTAATCCACTGAATCACCAAGGGTTCTGGGTGGTCATGTGGTCTAATCCTCTGAATCACCAAGTGGTGTAATCCTCTGAATCATCAATGGGTCTGGGTGGTCATGTGGTCTAATCCACTGAATCACCAAGGAATCTGGGTGGCCAAGTGGTCTAATCCTCTGAATCATCAAGGTGTCTGGGTGGTCATGTGGTCTAATCCTCTGAATCACCAAGGGATCTGGGTGGCTAAGTGGTGTAATCCTCTGAATCAACAAGGGATCTGGGTGGTCATGTGGTCTAATCCTCTGAATCACCAAGGGGTCTGGATGGCTAAGTGGTGCAATCCTCTGAATCACCAAGGTGTCTGGGTGGTCAAGTGGTGTAATCCTCTGAATCACCAAGGGATCTCGGTGGCCAAGTGGTCTAATCCTCTTAATCACCAAGTGGTGTAATCCTCTGAATCACCAAGGGATCTGGGTGACCAAGTAGTCTAATCCTCTTAATCACCAAGTGGTGTAATCCTCTGAATCACCAAGGGTTCTGGGTGGCCAAGTGGTCTAATCCTCTGAATCACCAAGGTGTCTAAGGGGTCAAGTGGTCTAATCCTCTGAATCACCAAGGGATCTGGGTGGCTAAGTGGTGCAATCCTCTGAATCACCAAGTGGTCTGGGTGGTCAAGTGGTCTAATCCTCTTAATCACCAAGGGATCTCGGTCGCCAAGTGGTCTAATCCTCTGAATCACCAAGGGATCTGGGTGACCAAGTAGTCTAATCCTCTTAATCACCAAGTGGTCTAATCCTCTGAATCATCAATGGATCTGGGTGGCCAAGTGGTCTAATCCTCTGAATCACCAAGGTGTCTAAGGGGTCAAGCGGTCTAATCCTCTGAATCACCAAGGGTTCTGGGTGGCCAAGTGGTCTAATCCTCTTAATCACCAAGTGGTGTAATCTTCTGAATCACCAAGGGTTCTGTGTGGCCAAGTGGTCTAATCCTCTGAGTCACCAAGGGGTCTGGGTGGCCAAGTGGCCTAATCCTCTTAATCACCAAGTGGTGTAATCCTCTGAATCACCAAGGGTTCTGGGTGGCCAAGTGGTCTAATCCTCTTAATCACCAAGTGGTCTAATCCTTTGAATCACTAAGGGGTCTGGGTTGCCAAGTGGTCTAATCCTTTGAATCACCAAGGTGTCTGGGTGGTCAAGTGGTGTAATCCTCTTAATCACCAAGGTGTCTGGGTGGTCAAGTGGTCTTATCCTTTGAATCACTAAGGGGTCTGGGTAGCCAAGTGGCCTAATCCTCTGAGTCACCAAGGTGTCTGGGTGGCCAAGTGGCCTAATCCTCTGAGTCACCAAGGGGTCTGGGTGGCCAAGTGGTTTAAACCGATGCACCTCTCACTACCTAGGTTCAAATCCTGCTCAAGCAGATCTTGGTGGGTGAAAGTTTGTAAGTTTGATTTAAGAAGGTCTGTGGTTTTCTCTGGGTATCTGATTTTCTCCTTCAATTTTGAACTGATTGGCTCGATGTAAGTGAATATCTTGACTGAGGCATAAAACACAATTACTCCACTCCACTTATCACCAGGGTGAATTAAGGTGGTTTATGTGATGTAAATCAGTCTTGAGGTCTTTTGCCATCCATATTGGTTAAAAATGGCTTCTTAACGTTGTGGTCATGAAAGTGATGATAATCAGGAACTTCAGTCACCTAGAATAGCGAGGAATAAGCAATGGGATAAAAAATTCAAACCTGTGTATTCTACAGCATGTCCAGGTTTTGTCAAGTCAAATTCGGGAAATTGATTTTGTAAAACTTGCTATCATAATTTATCCAAACTTACTCCCAGTCTAAAAAAGGATAGACAAGTCTGGTTATAACTTGTTTTATTTTTCTTTATAGAGAGAAGATGTATAGCCAGCTGTATGTATTAAATTCAGAGTCCCACACAGCTACTATACGACAGCTACACTCAGTATTAAAGACAAATCTTCAAGTTTTACAAGAGGTGGGTAGAGTCCCAGTGTACTGTGGCATCAAAGTAGAGCCCCAGTGTACTGCGGCATCAGGGTATAGTCCCAGTGTACTGTGGCCACAGGGCAGAGCCCCAGTGTACTGCTGCATCAGGGTATAGTCCCAGTGTACTGTGGCCTCAGGGCAGAGCCCCAGTGTACTGCTGCATCAGGGTATAGTCCCAGTTTACTGTGGCCTCAGGGCAGAGCCCCAGTGTACTGCTACATCAGGGTATAGTCCCAGTGTACTGTGGCCTCAGGGCAGAGACCCAGTGTACTGCTGCATCAGGGTATAGTCCCAGTGTACTGTGGCCTCAGGGCAGAGTGGTCTAAAGGTCATGCTTAAGGATTACAGCACCTTTCACCTCTTAGGTTCAAATCTCCTTCAGACCAGATCCTAGTGTGAGAAATTTTATCAGTTATGCGTGGAATGTTCAGGGGTTTTCTCCAGGCACTCAGGTTTCCTCCTCCATTCATGAACTGACTGTCCTGATATAAATGAAATAATCTTGGCTGGGACATGAAACTTTATTTCTCAACAATTTATTTTCATACATTTTATATATATTCAGCAAACTGATTAGCTGAGCTTTTATATATGGCATGATAAAATTCACATGTCTTAGATGTTGCCATTTCAAGAAAAAGGACAAATTATGGTAAATCATATCTGTCCATCTGCAATTATTTGGCTGACTAACTCCTCTAAAATTATTTGAAGATATTTTTATTGAACTTTATAAACATGATTACCAGGATATGGCATTGTGAGTGCTACGAGAGGAGGTAACTCTGTTTGCAAATTAAATTTCTCAAGTGTTGTGCCCCTTTGGAATCTAAATTTTGTATCTTCCTCTGTGTCTAGTCTCTATTGTGTATAGATATTTTTATTGATTTTCAGACACATAATTGCGCAATTTTTTATTTTTTGAATATTTTCTTGATTTTCAGATAAGTATTAATTTGAAAAATTTGAAAGCATCAACAGATGAATTAAATAAGTATGATACAGAGCCCCCATGTAGATAGCAGTTAGCATTACTTATATAAACTATTTATTAAATGGTTGTGATAAAAATGAGGATAGGTGCAACATTGTTCTTCATGGAGACAGACTCTTGCAAAATTTGTGGATATTCATTTATTTATGGATTAAATTTGCTTATATTTTGTATAGGCAATCAGAGTAGATGGTTTTTATCAATCATCGAACACTTCTGTGATATGTAAACCTTTTTTTGATGCAGGCAAATGAGGGTCCATGTTTTAGTCATGTGACAATCAGGAAGAGACCAAAAAGAACCAATCATATTTGTTATATCATTCATGGTTAATATTTTTAACCAATCATTTATTTTGTTATATGTTAGTCACTGTTTGAATCAATCAGTCATATATTTATTATTTTTTTTGTGAAGATGATTGTGTTAATGAGGCAAAAATAGAGCATTGTGTTAATGAGATAAAACTAGAGCATTTTATAATTTATTTATTTATTTAATTATCTATTTATTTATTGACAATGTTTGTCATATGTTTGATGTTTATCTGTTATCAAGTATTTTTGGATTGATGATGAAAAATTATGTGATTTTGTTATTGACTATTTTTGTGATTATATACTATTCTAGAAACTAAACAGGTTTTTTTATATATATACAAAGTGTGTAATAACACTGGAACTGAACAAAATGTTGATTGTTAGCCATTTACCTACTTTAATTGTTGATTTCTTGTTAATAATTCTCACAGTGAAAAAAAACTAAATACTGGACTTATTTGTGATGATAAGTCCTAAATTTTCAGTATACCATTCTTTCTTCATCTCATTCCTTGTGATGGTCTGGCATCCCAGAGTGTAACAGGAGGGAGGAAACACCTTGAAAAATCCACTTCCCCACCAATTGCCCCAGCTGAGGGTCCAACCTGACCCTCCTGGGTGGAAATCGAGCGTTCTACCACAAGGCTAATAGATCTGGACCAGAAAGTCTGGCAGTAATTCACACTGTTATAATTACTTCATGTAAATACATTACTACAACACCACAATTAGCTCAGCCCCACTACATTTCTGCTGCGTTATTTAGAGATTTCCCACCTTGGAAATCTTACACAATACTCACCCTGGGGTTCCAATGTAATATTTGTTTTCCAAATATATAGTTCACAACCATGACAAATGCTGACCAAATGAACATGCATGTATATGGAAAAATCGGATTTTACAAGTAAATGAAATCCTTTTTTTTTCAGCAAAAAATTCAAAATGAAATGCACCAAAGCAGGGGACAGATTCTTTAAAATCACGTTTGTCTTATAGATAACACAGTATGTTATAAAAATTGACGAGACCACCAAATTTTTCAGCCATGAACCCATTCACCCAGTATTTTTATATACAGATTTTGAATTAGTTTACATTTGTACCCGCTACTTAAATTTTAATTTTGACAGAAAAAAGCCTAAAAATGACAATATCCAGGCTTTTTGAAAGTGTCTATGAAATACTGTAAACATGGTAATGTTTGCATCGTGAAAATTTTCGTTTTTTACGCAAATATAGAAAATCGCGAAATCCCTACTTTAAGATTAAACAAAACCCACAAGAATGGGTAAAAGTGCAAAAATAACTGGCAAAATCACCAAAAATATTGTTTTGCAAAATTTCCACTTCTGAAACAAACCAAGTTTAGAGCATTGACAAAAGTCTTAAATACTCCAGATTTTTCTGAACAATTTCTATTAAAAATAATTATGATTTTTTTTAACATAATTTAATGCAGGAGTGGTTACACAAGGAAGTCTTACCTCAGAAATTATTTTAAAAATTTACATACAAATTTAAGGGGATATGGAGGGGCGGTAGAAAAAAAACGAATTCTTACCCCGGATTTATTTATCCAAGATAAACACACAAACAATGTAGTAAAATTGTTGTTATGAAATTTAGTTGATGTTGTTGATTTCATTGTTGTGATAGATTTGAACACAAAATATGTGTTGTAACATTTTTATATTTCATAATTTTCCAAATATTATTTTGAAGAAAAGTTATTAATATTTAAGTGCTATTAGTATGAATTTAGATGAGATTTAAACATGTAGGTAGACAAAATAGAATTTTAATGTTTTGTTAGGGTGCAGTCAAACTTTTTGATAAAGGACACTCGAGCGTACCAGTAAAAATGGCCTTTATTGGCAGGTGGTCATTATATACAGGTTCAAATACATGACTAATATGGCCTTTATTGGCAGGTGGTCATTATACAGGTTTAATAACATAAATGATAAAGAGTGATTGGAAATTAAATTGACTGGCCTTTGAAAGCAGGTGTCCCTTATATAGAGGTTGCCTTTAAGACAGGTTCAACTGTCATGACTGTAGTAGTTATATTTTTATATGGTAAAAAAACACATTTTACTTATTTTTGTAACTTATAGATCAAAATCAAAATTTTAAACATGCAGTTGGAAAAAAATGAATTAAGAAAAATAGAAAGAAAACAGGAATAAGGGACCAATTGAATTGTAGACATTTATTTTCCCGGTATTTATATTCATGTGGTTTGTAATGCTTTGTAAAAATAATTTTTAGTTTAGATAATTTAGTATTTTAAGTAGATTACAATGTTGTTGATATTTTACGTGGATTTTTGTTTTGATATAAACCCTGATTTGACGAAACTTAAGTAGCAAGATGAATTGCAGGGGTTCAAAATTTCCCAGGTCCAAGGTCCAGGACCTTTTGATTTTATAAAGGGACTCTTGATATTTAAACTTTTAAAAGTCCAATGGATTGCTACAGCCACTGATTAGAGATTTACTAAAATTTCAAATGATGATATAACTAGTGGTAGCTGAAATATCAAGAATTGTTTTAAAAAGGAGGGGGGATGCAAACTTTATTTTTTTTGTGATTTTACAGTCACTAAATTTTGTGAAACTTTGTTGAATTCAGTAAAACTTTGTCATGTACTATTTTTACAATCATACGGAGTTCTCTTCAATAAACATTTTGAGAGCAACTCAAAAAATTTCCTAACAACTTCGGTTGGGCATGTTTGACCTTTAACTCATAATGTCTCAAACTTTTCACTGTAATTTTAGTATTTCCAGTTCATATGTACACATTGCACTGTATCATGTGTATGAATTTACACTTTTTTAGGTGTAATATTCTCTTCAATGTCTTAAAACTCCTGACCATTGATTCTGCATACAGATACATGTTTGGAATTATTGTTTTTTGGTTTTTTTATTTGCCCAATGATGTGGCCAAAATAAACACTTATTCTTCCTATACATAAATGTACTGTTCATTATAAATATTTAATTTAAGGCCAAGCAAACAGGTCAATGTTTTTGCCTATATCTTTATATTCATGGTGTACAATTTTTTTAATTATTTTGCGAACCAAATTTTCTAAGAAACTTTGTACCATGCATAAAATAATATATGTTCTTGATCTTATACATGTTATAGTCAGTTTCATAAATTCACAAATATTACACCCAGCAAAATGTTCGGGAATGATTACAAAATCACAAAATTTGAACCTGTGAAATGGAGACATTTACAGTATTTCAATAGATTTCAAATTTGTTGTTCTTTGTTTAATTTTTTTGTAAGTTAAGTATTGTGCAATCAATCATCATCAGGTATACTTATTCATTTTATAAAATTTAGTCCGAGGCAAGGATCATGTTTTAGGCCTCAAGATGTATCTTTAATGCATCAGGGTTCGTACAGGCCTGGAAAAGTCCTTAAATTTTGAGGCTTGCCCTAATAAGACCCTAAAAACAAGTCTGACCCTAAAAAGTCCTTGAATTTATCCTGAAGACCCTAAAAAGCCCTTGAATTTGGCGGTTGGATTCTGTATTTCAATATTAAATGGTTGCAAATAAACTGATATTGATAAAAAAAAAATTTAAAGTTATGTTGTAATAAGCAATTTAAAGGTATCTGGCCCTCCTGAACACCCAACTTCAACCTCACTTCAAGTGCCGTTACTATGGACACATTAGTAATTGTTTCATTGATTTAATTGCCTTTGCACCAATATATTTTTGCTAAAATTGTCACTCTGATTAGGTCTTAAATTTGCAAATAAGACCCTAAAAAGACCATAAAAAGTCCTTAAATTTGCATTCCAAAATGTCTGTACGAACCCTGTGCATAGAATAACTTTGATCTAATAATAAAGAACTTAGGATTTTTGTGTTTGTAGAGCTTTAAAATCTTTTTTTTTTTTTTTTTTTTTTTTTTTTTTTTTTGTTTGTTTAAATGTGCATTTCTAACACAGCATTGAAGGCAAGGGGAACTTTTTTAAACTTGTACTCTGTATATTTTGCAAGGTGATATTTGAATGTTTTTTACTAGACAGCAGGGCCATTGAAATAAATTTTTATCAACTTTGGTAAATTGTAAATATCTTCACCTCTGAAATAATTTTTTTTCTTTTTTTATGGAAAAATAAAATAATGACACTTTTGCATACTGCATAATTTGTGTAACATGTTTAAAACCTCAAGCAAGATTTTTTTTTTTTTTGGCTTAGAAAACCCAGATTTTAGGATGTTTTGTTTAAGTGTGCACTTCTTAAACAGTATTGAAGGCAAGTGGAACTTTTTTACAAAATTGAATTCTATTGCATAGTAGTATTTCACTGCTTTTTTACCAGATTTACAAGACACGGCCATTGAAATAGTTTTTGTCAGTTTTGTTAAATACATGTATGTGAATATTCCACCAGAAAAGAAAAAACAGCCCTTTGTATATGTTTTTTTTTCAAATTAATTGGACCAAGACAGTGGTATTTTTTAAGTTTTTTTTTCTTGTAAATAAATTCAGATTGTTAGATTTGATTAGTCTGGAAAGCTACATGTAGCTGCAGGATTTAGATTTCAAAGGACTTTTCATTCAGATATGATCATGTTAAATCAATTTAAGCAGACTTTGTTAGATGTACAGTCAAACCTGCCTTAAAAGGTCATATAAGTGAACCAGTTGCCTTAATTAGCAGGAGGCCTTTTTTTTAAATGATTCAGACATAATGAAGAAAGAACAAGTAGAATTAAAATTTACCGACCATTAAAACCAGGCGACCCTTGTATAGAGGTTAAAGTAACATGAATAAAGAGCAATTAGGATAAAATATAACTGGTGTTTAAAAGCAGGTGGTCAATTTATGGAGATGGACTGGCCTGTAATACAGGTTTAATTGTAACAGAAAAGCATAAGTACAGTGGAACCTGTGTAACTAAACCCCGAGTAAACTGCATGAAAATCTGTATAAACTGAAATAATAGTTTACAAAATAAGTAAGGGGAATATTTGCTTTGCTACATTTCTTATAAATTTTCTTCTGCTTTCCCCCAATTTTGGTTCTGCCTACTTATTATTTTGGAGGTTGTGGGGTTGAACCCTTACCATCGGTTTAATCAAGACAAGAAAATAGTAGTAAATGTTCTTTCACCAAGCACTCGGGATTTAGAAATGAAAGTCACTGGGTCCTTCAGAAGAAACCTTTAAAACTGATGCTCTGTGTCATGGCATGCGTAGCATGTTAAAGCCCCCTCCCTCCTGCTAATTACCCTGATTGCATTGTAAAGGTAAAAATTTCTGCCACTTCACCTTAAGCTTGTGATTTCTCTATATAAGTGAAATATTCTTGACTGGAACATAAAACCCTTTTTGTCAATCAATTGATCAGTGCCTATTTTGGTTCTTATTTGATACAGTCCAACCTGCACTAAGGGTCACCTGCTTATAAAGACCAGTAGAATCATGTCCCTATTGTTCTTTATTCATACTATTTGAACCTGTATATAAAGACCACCTGTCTGTAAAGGACACTTACACCAAATCCCTTGGGCAGCCTTTATAGACAGGTTTGACTGTATTTTCACAACTTTATATAATAATGGATGGGTAAAGTTGAGTCTTGTGCCATTCTTTATTGACTAGGGTTGATTTGCTTCAATTTGGACCAAAATGAACTTTGGACATAGCAAAGACATTCCATTACAGTTAACACTTGTTATTTTAAGATTAGTACTTTTGTCTGTCTATATATAACAAAGAATTTTGTTCTGGAAGATATAAGAATTAGACAGTAGAAAGTGTATGATCAACGCAGATTCCACAAGTTTCAATAATTGACAGATCACCTGCCATGCCCACAGTGTTCCGACAAAGACCCGGCATGTTTGAATTACACACTAAAAGAATGAAAACTCTGCCATTTAATGACATCACTTACACTAGTAAGTCATTAGTTGTGGTGACACTGCTGTGGTACTGTGATGGCGGCCAGGGTTGGAACATATGTCAATTAGTAATTATCATTGATTCAGCATTATTAAAATAACTAAAGCAGGTAAATATATAGTATTAGCTTATTAGTTTTATATCAGTCATTTTACATGGATTATAATAATCTTATACGAATACTGTTTTCTAAACCATATTCTGCAATTTATTGTCATTAAAAGCTTAAGTAAAATCATTCAAAGGAATATATAGTCTGTGGGGAAAAATTTGATCACATGAAAGACTTTGGAATGGTTCTTTACCGATGTTGGATGTAATTTTATAATTCTATCTCCTGTCTTTGTTGTTGTCTCTTGTATTTTTAAACCCCCTGCAAACTAGTTTAAAAGGGTATATATGAATCACTGTGTCTGTCTGTCGATCTGTCGGTCAGTTTGTGTAAAATCGTGTCCAGGCCATATTTCATAGCTGCTTTGGAGGACTCTCATAAAACTTCACATGAATAATCTTCATCGTCCAAAAGTGTGTCATGACCTTGAACCTTGTTTATATTGTAAAGGTCAAAGTCCTAGGAAAACATTTAATGTTGGCTCTCAAGAGACAGTTCTAGATTTTTATGGCGTACACGACAGTGAAAGCGAACATTGCTATCGCTTTCTGCCAAGATCGGGCTTCTTTACTATGAAATGAGTACTCGTGGAAATAGTGTGCCTGGTAAATGAACATGAAAGAAATATATCTGTTTTATTGTGAGATATGTATTCTGAGACGGATAATGCATTTGGTTACATATGCACATTTGAAATAAATTTTCGGAATATATTTCGGAATCTAGTAACATATTGCCATGGGATGCATTCAATAAGTTGTGCAATCTGGTGAACTGATCTCGTAAATACAATAAAAAGTAGTCCGGGACGTTTGCATCCTACGATGTAAAATCATAACTTTTTATGAAATAAACAGCAATGACAGGTGGATTTAACTAATTCTTTATGAAATTTACGGTAATTTGAATTTATTTTAAAGGGTATTATAAAGTATTTTGATGTTGTGGTATTCAGTCACATTTTAAAACTAATTTACCGATTACATTTCACTTCCGTGAAAGGGAGATAAATTGTACAGTGCCATGTGCAAACTACCAATGTGGATTTTTCCTGGTTTATTATAGTCATTGAAATTTTGTTGTTATTGTTAATGAGGGTTTTTGTTACTGATAATTGTTCACAAATAAGTTTCATCTGTTCAAATTGAACTTATTTCAAATGTAATCGTTACCATGACAACCAGATACCTCTGGTTTTCAGTTACAATTTGATCATAATATTTGCTTTCTTGATTTTTAAAATCATTTGAGGTCACCTAAATTATGCCAAATTCATCCTGACCCTGAAATGTCCTTGACTACTTAAATAATTCTTCAATGTAAAATGTGCTGGTATTTTTGGCATCACATCAATTTGACTCATATACTAACTAATGTAAACCAACTTTAATTGGTGTGCTTTTAACTTTTGCGTGTTTCACAAGGACAAAATCGTGAAAGTTAATCATCTCCAATTTTTTTCTAAAAATGGTTTTATTTATACCAAATATTCAGCTAAAGTCCATATCCCGAAAATTAATAGTCGCGAAATGGTTTTGGTAAGAGAATCACAAAATTTAATATAGGTGAATAAAAATTGGTTTACAGTAAATGATTTAGTTATTTTGACTACCTATGGTTCAAAAATCAAACCAATACATTGAACTAAAAATGTCAAAATAAAAAATGGCATTATTTAAAAAGTTGAAATTTAGTGCGTTTTATGAAAATATATTTATTGGTCATTTAATTAACATTCCATTATCATCCAGAGAATTTCATTCCATTAGTCTCCAATTGGCTTACTTAATTTTTATAAATTTCATTATCTAGACCAAGCCACGGTTTCACAATCATTCCTTAGCTAAGATTTTCCTTAATTCCTTAACTTAAATCTGGCAATTTTCATACCTTTGTAATTTTGTTAATTATTAAGATATTCGGGAATTTGAAGGTCTCATTTTGAAGATCACTTTACGCTTATCGAATTTCTATTTTGTTATGTCAAAATGTTTTTTTTATATTTTTTGAATTTATTGTCATAATTTTCTTAAGAAAATCTTAGTAAAAGAATGATTGTGAAACTGGTGTCAGTATTGTTAAACATGAAGAATAAAACCTGTCTCCAAAATATAGAGCAGCAAATATAGGGCAAAAATAAAGTTTTTTTATTTAGATATTTAATTATTGTATATTGAAGTATATGTTACATGTAATTTTATAGTTAAATTTTTCTGTTAAATTGATGTACTAAGGAAAATTTGAACTTTGAAGGGAGTAATCTCCCTTTAAAACAGTAATTGTCCACCCACCTCTGAACATGTCCTGTATAATATGATTACTATGATTTTTTATGAATTGAAAAAAAACATTAAATTATGAAGGAAATCTCAAACAATGTGACAATATTATTTTGGACTCAATTTTGTTAAAAAATTCGCTGGTTACTCTCATATCAGAATTTTTGATAAGCTATGGAAAATAACATCATCAAATTGTGTGAATACTTTAACCACATACAGAATTTTACAATTTTACTGGCAATCTTGTATATTTAAATTTAAAAAAACTGCAACATTATTATATATTACAATGACTGTGTTTTAATAGATTTGAAGTTGGACTCGAATGATGCAGATTTTTAACTACATGTTTGTCAAAGGCTTTTTAGTCTGGCAGCCATGACATTGTTACACCCCCTTTTTTTAATTGTTTACCATGATAATTTGTACTTTTTCATGCTTTTAAAACTATTTGTTATGAAAATTTGTACGTTGCAAATTTTTAATTTTCTCAAGATGTCGCTAGATTTGAATTTTGAAGTTATACATGACAATCAATAGTCAGGGTGACCCAAAGGTCTTTTGTTATTATGCATAAAATTTCTATTATATACAGGTTCTCCTTCATGTTTTTAGGTGGGAACTACTATAAAGGATAAAGAGTAAATGGTGACCTTAAAGTGTGGTTAGAGTATCATAGTTTGTATTGATTTTGTTGTTGTCCTTATTTGATTTTGAAGCTGTTTAGTCAGGTAGTTACATAAAGCATTCCATTTCATGAGTTATAAAGTATGACCGTTTCTAGTCTCATGGATCATATGACAGTTTCTGGACTCAGGAATCATATGACAGTTTCTGGACTCGTGAACGGTTCAACCACATGGTCATTTTTTGACTTGTGAATCATTGACCGTTTCTGAACTCTGAATAATTGACTGTTTCTGACCTCTGGACTCATGAATCATTTTTATAAATCATAAGACCGTTTCTGGACTTATGAACCATAAGACCGTTTCTGGACTCTTGAATCATTTGGCCGTTTCAGGACTCATGAATCGTTTAACTGTTTCTTGATGAATCATTTGGCCGTTTCAGGACTCATAAATCATTTGACTGTTTCTGGACTCACAAATGATTTTACAGTTTCTGACTTTATGAACCATATGACCGTTTCTGGACTCGTGAATCAGTAGGCCGTTTCAGCACTCATAAATCATATGGCTTTTTCTGGATTCATGAATCATTTGGCCGTTTCAGGACTCATGACCCTGAGTGAAATATTTGGCCGTTTCTTAACTCGTGAATCATATGACTGCTTCTGGACTCAACTTATGCCATAAACAAGTCAGCAACGTATGATAATGTGTTAGGGCAATATTTGTCTGTTCTGTACAGATAGCATTGCGTTCTTGAAATTTACAAAGCTTAGTTAATAGTTTCCCCTACATATATTCAGTAAATGGATACACAAGAGATAAAATACAGCATTTCCAAGGCATACAACTTAAGACAGCTAACATACTTTGTATAAAATCATAATGCACAATTTTAACATCTCTTGAAATTAATTGCTCTTAAAATATATAAAATAAATTTCTTAATTCAAAATACAAGGTTTTTATGACATCTCAATGTTACTACCTATTAACTATTTATGTTGACTGCATTCAGTGTGAGATGCAATAAGCATCTTAATAAAGTAAGTTCAACTTTCTAACAGAATTTCCATGGTTTTATTTCCACTAAGTCAAAATATCAAAACTTGCTCCCTACTTAAATAACATGATATACAGTACGATTTTATACACTTTTGGTATAGTTTTAATTTTAGAAATATGCATTCCAAAGTTTGACAACTTTATTAAAACACTTTATTATTATTTTGGTGTTGAATGAAAGCTATTTAGATTATTTTTCTGATTTTTCCATATTACATTTTTTGCTAGACAACTATTTATTTCCATATTAGTTGACAAATTTTCATAATATTTTATTTTTGAAAACTTGTAATTTAAGGAAGACATTGAAATGTACAAATAGTGCATGTATATTTGTTAAATTGTAAGTAAGATTTACAATACGGGGTTATGCAAATAAAATGAGTTGCATAAAGTGATCTATTTATATGAAAAGTACACTGCCATCCATAAATTAATATACATGTATTAAATTCGTAATATCATTACAGTTTGAGTCGCCACAAAATTCAATTGTAAAAAACATAATTCTGCTAAAGCTCAGTATTTGTCAGCAAAAACAGTGTTATCTTAAAATACATTTTTCAATATTACTATATTTTTCTCCATTTTTTTAAAATTCCTTAAGGGTGGGTATTTGTCAGCAAAAATAGTTTTTTTATCTTAAAATAAATTTTTCCATATTACTATATTTTTCTTAAAAAAATCCTTAGAGGGGGACTTTATTATGTACATTTAGATCATTAAGATATCACTTTCATATACTGCAAAAACTCCAATATTCCACTCTATTAAATGAAATTTAACATGACAATTGCACAGTATTACCTATGGGTAGTATACATTTATATACAACGTACTTATATATGGAGTGGAAGCGCGTGGCCTAGTGGTTAAGGCATTGGACTCATGATTCGAAGGTCATGGGTTCGATCCCTGGACCAGGCGATATGTTGTGTCCTTGAGCAAGACACTTAATTTCATGTTGTTCCAGTTCACTCAGCTGAAAAATAAATGAGTAACAGCAAAATGCTGGGGGTTAACCCTGCGATGGACCGGCACCCCATTCAGGGGAGAGTCTTGTACTCTCAGTTGCTTAACGCCACCGAAACCGGGATAAGCTCCGGCCTGATGGGCCTAATGGCTCGGGACAGACTTTAACTTTTTTTTAACTTATATATGGATGGCAGTCTATATAAATAGTATATGATATTGAATTGATTCAGGTCAATCACAATCAAAATCACTGTTTTAATATAATTATTTTGTTTTGTTTTTACCAGATTTTAAGTTTTGTTTTTAAAAATGTGTCACATGTGTGAATTATCACATGTAAATAAATATAAAATATTTTGTTTCTGTTGTATTGTTATCTTTTTTGGTTATTCTACACACCCACTTTAACACCGACACTAACCCCTGCAAACATAGTTTAGGGGTGATATAAGAATAACCTTGTCAAGTCTGTCTGTCTGCCTGGCTATCTGTCTCAATATCTTACCCACTGCTTATCCTTTCTATTAACCACTGCAGTAGCTCAGTTGGTAGAGTGCTCTCTCCGTAAGTGGGAGGCCATGACTTGATCCCCGGCTTGGTCTGACCCAATACTTGAAAGTGGGTAGTGACTGTTCTTTCCTCAAGCACTCGACATTACGAAATGAAAATCACGGTTCTTTCGGATAGGAACTTAAAATAAAAGGTCTCGTGTCACGGTGGGCTTGGCACACTAAAGAACCCTGCTGTATAATGCCATCAGTGCAACGCACAGGGAAAATTTCTGCACTTTTGCTTATAGCTGGCAATGTCTCGATATAAGTTAAATATTCTTGACTGAGACGTTAAACACCATTTCTCAACTAATCTCTTATCCTCTCTGTGGATGAATTTTAATCAAACTTGGCACAAATGTAAACCATTATGAGACTTTGTGTTTCAAACTAAGTGTAAGCGCTTAGATCCCAAAGTTAAATCAAAAGTGAAAATTCAAGAGTCGGGCTTTTTCGATGGTTGCTGCCGATGATGAAAAAGTGAAGTGATTTCAGTACTTTGATTTCCCTTCTGGAGCATCCGGTCTCACTTCCCTGTTGAAAGTTCACATGTTAAACTTAAAAAAGTTTTTACTTTCCTTTGGGATTGTTATTTTGACATTGATTAGTGTTTTTGTTTTTTGATTACATTTACCAGTTTTAATTCTATAGCACTAGACGGCCGTTTCGGAATACAATTCCTCATTAGTATTGCTTTGACCAAAATTGTTTTAAGCCTAAAGGACCAAAATATATTTTACCAAATTTAGGTATGATACATTCTTGATGCAAAAACCATTCATTTTATAAAATCAATCATTAATCATCGATTCCAGGCAATAACTTACAACGAAAACATTTTTCTTGGAATATAGATATATTAACAATTTCGTTTCTTGCTAGAACCATTTGGCAGTAAACAGAATTTTTTAAAAACCTCGAAGTTTATATAAAAGATACCAGATAGTGTTGGTTTATACTACATATTATACAAGTATATATTTTACAGCACTATACGATGGTTTTGTAATACAATTCCTTATAAGTAGTGTTTCCATCAAAATTGTGAAACCAAACTTTTTTCAAAGGGTTAAATATATCCAAAGGACGAAAGTAATTTAACCAAGATAAGGAAATTATTACTTTGCATGAGGGAGTTTACCTAAGTTTTTGAGGATTTTCAGGTTTTTGCTAACAGCAAATTTAAACAATAGTATTCAATGATAAATCTAAACCAGTGGTCTTTTGACTTCAAAAGTTGAGTTGAACTGAATCTGACTTTATTCAGGTTTGCCGCTGTGCAAACTGACATTTAATGTTTATGATAAAAATTCTGTTAAAAAATGGAATGTTCAATATTTTTGACAACTTAATTTTTTCCAAATACCACCATCAAAAATAATTGTCCTATCATGCTTTTACTTCGCCACCTGTTCCATTCAACTCTTTATTTCACTCAACACTACCAGAAGTGATACTCGAGGTAACATAATTATATACATGATTTTGCAGCATCACATAATTAAATAAATACGCATACATAATAAATACTTATCTATATTTACCATAAATAAGTAATTAAACAAAATTATCAGAAAATATGTAACTGAAGAAATGATATACTAAGAGATATCAGTAAAATCACAAAGCAAAGATTGAATGATAAGCAGAACGGGTAAACAAGTGAACGGATCGCTCCCTACCTACAAGCCCTTGCAATGCTTATCATCCAATCGAAGCACCACCCTGCGACATCCACCGGCATCTCTTTATTAAATTTTCTAATTAATCTGGAATAATTTCTTTTATAGCAAACGTAAGATTTACGGTGGTATTGGGGTCATTGACAACAATGAATGTTCTAGCGTTCAGCCAATCAATCAATCGTTATAAATTTTATTATTCACACTTAATTGGCCTAACAACATCTCACTCGACTTTCCATACAATTTTATGAAATATTGCCTGTTGCTGTGTTAGGATATCAGTGGTTAATGTCAGTTTTATTTTTTTATTTTTAGTAATTATATATTAGAAGCTAAGGTATTTTTTGCAAACAAATTTAACTTGTACGATTGAACTTTAATATAAATATTTATTTCACAATTTTGGTCCAAGACTTACAGATGAGGAAATGTATTCCAAAACGGACGTCTAGTGTTGTAAAATTAAAACTGGTATAATATGTAATTTGGACCAGTTCAATAATATATTGGAGGCACAAGTTTGTTTTTATTTCGTATACAAATGTACGTCATAAAACACTTATTTCAAACATATATCCGTATGTAGAATTCAAACTCAAGGGTTTAAGACAGAAAACATTGCCTTTAATATTTATTAAAATTGCCCTGGATATATTTGAAGTCTCGTAGTTCCATGTTCCTTCCACTCGTGTTTAACCTAACTTGTCAGTTTCAAAAATTTTAATTTGTGCTATACAGGTCCAATCTAAGGTTGCACTAAATATAAATAATCTTTCAATACACTCATTCATTTTCCTCATTTTCTAAATATTTTATTATTTTAAATACAAAATGAATTGTATTTGATAAAATGATATGTATTTCTCCGAAAGTGCTAGTTTGGAACTTTTACAGCCTTTTTAGTATTTTATTTTCATTTAGTCCATTATTCTAAGAGATTGGATTTTTGACTAATCTTCACATTTGTTTCACCACTCGCAGTTCACTAAAACTAAAACTTAACTCTTTTATCAATGATTTCATTTGAAAAGTATTCTATATACGTATATGTAATAAATACAAACAGTCGTTCGACAAATATAAGTTCACAAAACATAAAGTACTAAGAATGCCAAAATTGCTGTTTTCAAAGGTTTATAAGGGGGTGTAAACTGTAGGTGTACGTTCGTGCATTGTTCGTCCATTGTTCGTGCATTGTGTGCGTATAAACTCCGAATCCTAACACCATACATGTATTTGGTGGACCCTTCTATATGAATATTCCAAAGGTCAATCGGAGAGGTCAATGATCTCTTTCTATACTCCAAAGATTGTCAGACATAATAGACAATGTGTGCTTAGATCTACAGTTATTTTATAGGAAATGAAACTAGTTTTATTATTTCAATCTTATATATCAAACGATTTTCCCTATAACTTCTAACCTTTAAATAATGAAATTTCTTTGAAGGTGTTTAACATTTATGTCAACATGTTTTGTTATTAAAAATCTTTGAAGATAAAAATCATTAAGATATTGAAAAAATATCCAAAGATCTAAGATATATTTAACTTAATTTAACTAAGGAAATACTTTGAATGAGTGTGTATAGTTTAGTTTTTTTGCGAATTTTCAGTTTTTGTCTAGCAACAATATAAGAGGGTAGTGTATTTCTGACAATACAAAAGTATTGTCTACTGCGTTTATAATATTTTCAGGGATGCTTAGTCTAGCAGTATTTTTATAATATTAATATTCAGGTTCATGCAATAAAAAACAAACATACTAATCAATGTCCAAATCACAATCCAGAAGCAGAGTAAAAACTTTTGATCTTACAAGTCAGGTTAGACACGTGAATGTCCACCAGGGAAGTGAGACCGGGTGCTCCGGAAGGGTCAACACCTCCTGTTTAGCTAGCGTGTCACGTGTGTAATCAAAACTGTGTGAAAGGAACATGAAACTATGGGACGTCAAATATATCCGGGACAAACCAGGACACAGAGACATCAAACTTATCAACAATACTGTGATGACGGCCATAAAGAGCATATATAATTTAGTAAAATGTCATTTGTAAATAACAACATCGATAATGAAAAATAATTAAGATACATTAGACAGCATTCAGCCTTGAAACAGGTGGTACTGACCTGTCGAAAGTTTAACACAGAGCTATCGAGAAAGGAGTCAAAATTCTACTGTCGATTGGCCGAAATATATGTTGCTAGTGGCAAAAACTGCCGAGAAATTAGCAGCAGCTGACGAGATATATAGCTAACAATGAGCGCAGATAATCAAAAACAAATATACTAGCCCATGTCCGAATTACAACCCAGAAGCAAAGTAAAAACTTTGGAACTGACAAGTCAGGTTATACACATGAACCTTCACCAGGGAAGCGAGAGCGAGTGCTCCGGAAGGTAAGCACATCCTGTTTTGCTGCTAGCTACACCCGCCACGTGTGCAATCAACATTATGTAAGAGGAACATGGAGCTATGGGACGTCAAATATATCCAGGGCAATCCTGGACACAGAGACATCATACTTATCAACAATAATGTGATGACGGCCATAAAACTTTTTGAGAGACTTGATAAGCCTAGGCTTGCAATATCCCCGATTCAACAATTTGTTTGCAATATTCTGCTTCGTTATACAAAGTATAAGCTAACGACACGGCAATAATTTATTAGCCGCTACTGTTCAACTTTCGATAAGTATCTACCGTAACATTAGGATACTAGTAAAATCATCTATTATTGCAGGTACAATTACAAGGAGTTTAAGAAACATTGTTGATCAAAGCAAAATTCTTAATTAAAAACCAAATATTATATTCATCTAACGTTATATTTTCAATAATTATATCTTCATTTATTTTAATCAAAACCTGAACCTATGCTTTTAATTATTATATATTCATGTATTGTAATCAAAATCAATTAAAAACACATGTTAAGAAATGAAGCATGCATATTTGTTGAGTTCAGATTGGTAAACACGTCATTCATCTTAAATTCCTCCTCGTTTGCCCAGGGTATAATTCTTTATCTGTTTCACCAGTAAAAAGCTGTAGATACAATTACATGGAGCTTAAGAAACATCGTTGATCAAAGCCAAGTTCTTAATTAAAAACCAAAGGTTATACCTTATATTTAACATTTTACTTTCAATAATTATATACATGTATTCATTTATTCGAATCAAATTCAGCTATATACGTGCTGAGAAATGAAGCACGCTAATTGTTTTGTTCAGATATGTTACAATTTTTTCTATTTATTTTACAAGACACTATAGAAAAACTTGTTCCCATTACAGGCATTTTATACAACAAATCCAGTTGCAATTGCAGATTGTATAAAGAGATCAGATTGGTGAGGTGGACCGTTTAATTCCCCAATTCATTTCTTCAAGAATAATGTTCAACTGGTTGGTTTTTTTTTCAAAGAAAACCCTTTTTTACTTTGCACTAATTATCAAATAGAACAATAAAGTACCGGTATAGTACAAAGTGAAAAAGATTTATTAAAATTTATTTATTTTTTTATTTATTTATTTATTTATTTTATTTATCACTACAGAAAATGTTGAATGCTGAATTTAACATATAAAAAACAAACATACTTATCCATGTCCGATTCACAATCCATAAGCAAAGAAAAAACTTTGGAACACTTTTTGCTATATTTGTTTTAGATATTTAAGAAAAATAATACAAACGTTGGTATCTGCCTTTCTTATGAAGTTCGAGTTTCATTTAATTCAGAAACCTTCAACTTATGGCCCTTGTGATGATTTTATAGGTTAAGATTTTTATTGTCAAAGAACTAACTACACGGAGACAAGTGCCAAAGTTGGGGCTACTTGGTCACTGAAATTGTAAATTGAAGCAATTTGTTTTAGTGCTTTCAGTTTGCATTCAAATACACAAACACAAAATTTTAAATCCATTGTTTCTTACAACTAAGTATGGTATTTTAAATTCTATTATTACAAACAATTAAAATCCATTGAATGCTTAAGTTTCATTAAATGGTTAATTGGAGAAATACACAAATCACAAAATTTAAAATTCAGTGTTTCTTACGACTTAATATGGTATTTGAAATGTTATTTTTTGTCATTCATTTGGCCATCTATAACTAAATAAAACTGATTGACATGTTTAACGAAAACGTGTTTATTTTAGTGCAAAGAACAGTTTCTCGTAAATTTTATTTTTTTTACTTTTTGAAACAAATATGCTTAATTTATAGTATTACACGTATTTAAGTAAGTGTTCATTATTTTAAATCAGCTGAAAGTAATTTACAGGTAAATTATAGGTAAAATAACAGGTAGAGCACTCTTTGAAGGCCCCTAAATCCCCATCTCTAATGAGGTATTGTTTTATGCGAGTAGGCGTTCGGGGAACACACCCTCGATCAACACTGAATGTTGGTTGGGTTATTTTTACCTGATTTTTTTTTTTGGAGGGGGGTTGGGAAGTAAAAACATTGACTTACATTTGAGTTATCATCATGGTCATATGTAAAATCGCTTATCACCGGAACATAATGCTAAATGAAGCATCAATATTTTTTTTGTTCAAAAAACTAGATTGTCAATGATTTGCGCGCTATACTACTGCCACAACTGTCACAACACCATTAACGTTTGTGCAATCCTTTTAGCGACGTTTATATCTGAATTTCCGAATCAACGTCGTGAAGTGATTGTCTAATTTTAATATAAGATTCATTTATTATTTTGAAAAGCTGTTTGGCTTTGAAATCCAATACAAACATTACTCTAGTATTACTTAACTATTGATGAAATTGAACCTATTATTATACTAAACCAATTGGTATTGTAAAGCCCTCTTAAAACTATTTGAAAAAATCACGTTACAAAAAGATACAATACGCAATAATGAAATGTTGATGATATTTTTGATACGAAGTACGCACATGAATTCCAATCATGACGTCACAATAGCGATTGTCTCAGGTCATCGACATATTTCTTTCAAATCGCCGTGGCACTCCGAGTGATCTGTCGAAAATTTACCGTGCCATTCAAAAGTTTATTTTAATTTTCCGGTTTCAAAGTTTTTAATTGCTTTGGATTCTAATTTGGACATGAATTATGATTTTTTGTTTTTGATTTAAAATGTTTGTTTTCTACTTTCATATTTCAATCTCAACATACACTTCTATAAAACCACAGTTAATGTACTTCTTCTTTGTCTTCTTCTTAACTAGTTTTTGTATTGTCTGCTTAATATTATTATACTCAAATATGGACACATGTGTATTCTACCGACAGCCTATCATACGGACACACATGTCCTTTCAATGGAATTGACAACTTTTGGTTACATGACTAATACTTATAATCTTTGATAAAGTTAACAAAAATCCAAATTGTTGACGATTATGATAATGATCTACAATTAACTAATGCTGTCATATGGTAACAAACGCGTCTGACGTCATAATCTATTGTTGACATCATATCATTTTGCATTGTGAACTTCAATATGGCACTGCCAACGTTGCTGTGAAAATTAATTTGAGAGCAAGAGGGTTACCTGTCAGGGCTATTTGGTTATCGATGGAATGCAATCAGTGATTGTTTAAGTAAACATATGATTTTGCTATCTAACAACTTGAGACTTATACTTAATCTCACTATTAAATAATCGCAAGAATTGAAAATAAACTGTTAACGTATTTATTTTTCGCGGTGTACTAATTTTCACTCATTTCGTGGCCGTTTCTTTCGCAAAAATTATTAAAGAAATAAAATTATATTACGCTTATTGTGTTATAGTGTAAAAAACGCGAAAATTTAACCACGCAGATATGTTTTAATTTATTACCTCGGAAATAAATGCATACAAAATTAAATACGTTTATATGGTTTGAAAATTGAAATCATTGCAAATGCATTATTTATTAAGTTAACTTTGAAACGGCCATCTAGTGCTGTAAAATTATAACTGATATATTATGTAATTTAAACCGGTATCTCTGCTTGTGGCTGGTGCCCCGAGGATATCACAAACTCAGTAGGCAATAAGTGTGTATTATTGTCAGAAATATACTATTGTCTAAATTAGCTGCTAGTTAAATTTGAAATTCCTCAAAAAACAAGGTATACTCCCTCAATTAAAGTATTTCCTTGGCTAAATTTGGTA
The DNA here is from genome assembly GCA_021292105.1 of Anadara kagoshimensis. NCBI lineage: Eukaryota > Metazoa > Mollusca > Bivalvia > Arcoida > Arcidae > Anadara > Anadara kagoshimensis. Next base: position 12,926,932 of record CM037871.1, on the reverse strand, counting down.
AAATATATTTTTGTCCTTTTGGGTATCTTTTCAACATCCTGATTACAATTTTGGTCCGAGCACTAATGATGAGGAATTGTATTCCGATACGACCGTCTAGTGCTGTAAAATTAAAACTGGTATAATATGTAATAAAAGGTAAGAAAAACAAGTACATTAGATAATTTGCAAAACAACATTTTATTTTTACATTACATAAAAATTAATCGCATCATTTCTTTTCTCTTCAACAAACCACTCACGGCCAATTAAATCTCTAAAAAACCTTTTATCAATATCATTGCATTATCTACCAAAATAATAAATATTTAATTTGTTTACTTGTCGATGAATAAACAATTTCTTTTTCTCATTTATTTGATAATCATAAAAACTCTTAAATCCGACTAAATACAAATACTTATGTCAATACTCTACAAAACATCACTCCATCTTGGAATTTTTCCATCCTTGTTAAAGACACAAAAACAAATAACAACAACAAGATAATATAATAAATAAATTTCTGTTTCTTCACCATTATAATATTTCTGTCTTGTCAAACCGTCTCAGATACTATTTCACAAATTATGCAATAATAACAAAAATACAGTAACTGAACTAAAGTCTGTATATTAAGATAAAACATCTATCAGTCTCGGCTATCATTTACTCAAACTAGTTTCATCAAAATAAACGGCCACTAACAGTATGGTATTATTAATTGACAAATATCTCATAATAATCATACGAGGGTCATTCATTTAATTCTGTCACTTATGCCATTCCATATATTCTTCATAGATATGCTTCAATAAATCCATATGAATAACAAATTTAAACAAATACGAATATAACAGTCCAAGCCCCAGTGAATTTGATGAAGAATATCACGAGCTATAAACATTATAAACTGGTAAAGTCATATACACTGGTATATTTCACGGGTCAAAGTGAAAGGTTTTAATTAGGTTGAAAGTAGAAACTACACAAAAAGCCGCAGAACATTGAAAATACCAGGAAAGGATATATTTTCTGAATTGTGTAATGTTTTTGGATATACTATTTTGACACTGAACACAGTTTTTAGATGGTTAAAAAGATATGAAGGGGGTGAATCTGATGTCAAAGATGGCCCCGTTCTGGACAGCCGAAGACATCCTTGACCAAAAAGAACATTCAATCTGTGCAGGATCTAATAAATGAAGTTAGGAGATAGAAATGGAGATAGCTGAGTCCTTACAGATTTCACAAGGGAGTGTTCATCAAATTCTGACAAAACATTAAGGTCTATTAAAATTTTGTGCAAGGTGGTTACCACATTTATTGACTAATGAACAGATGGGTGCAAGAGTTAAAAGTTCTCTAGAAAATTTAAAAATGTTTCAAAATTGTGATAGAAGGAAATTGTCCACTCTTCTAAGGGCGATGCAACTTGGGTTTACATGTTTAAACACCTAAGTCGTGCTGACAATAAGCAGTGGCGAACAAAAAATGAAAACGCCCTGCTGTTGCCAAAAGAAACAAAAACACTATAAAGGTTCTGTACGTCATATTTTTCAATTCCAATGGACCTGTTGTTCAGATTTCTACTCCAGCTGGCAAATTTGTGACTGGTGAATTTTACAAGCAATGTGTCCTGCAAATTTGTTTTAGCAGGGGCGTCGTAAAACAATTATTGCAGGGATTCATTTGCTTCATGTAAATTCTGTACATCACAGGAGTAAAATTGTAATGGATTTTTTAAATAAACAGAAAATGATTGTTTTGAATCACCCAGTATTTTCACCTGATCTAAGTCCCTGTGATTTTTTCTTGTTTCCAAAATTAAAGAAAAATGTTGTCTAGTAAGAAATATCAAACAAGAAGTGCATTAGGCAATGCGATATATCAGTGTTTGAAACAAATACTTAAAGGAGACTACTTTGCTGCTTTCCAGAGTTGAATACCGAGACTTAAAAGTGTATATCTGTTAAAGGGGTATATTTTGACTGGTTGAAATAAAAATTAATTTAAAAACTGTGTTTTGTTTTGTTTTAGGGGCTTTGTGACAAAATTAAATGAATGATCCTCGTATGTCCATCCCAACTTCAACTACTTCAGCTATCATTTTACGGGGAACGCAATAATATCAGATTAAACGGTAACTATAAGTAATACTTGTCTTTAATGGCCGTTCATTGCCGCCTCCATTTACTCAGTCTCGTCACCAATGTCCGTTCATCACAGCCGCCATTAACTTGTCTCCCCATTAATGCCCGTCCACAAGAATTGACTCCGTCTCGTCATCAACATCCGCTTATTTCATCAACTATTAGCCACCATTTAGTCACTATTTTCCTGTTCATAAGTCACAATTAACATTGTCTCCCAATCAATGTCCGTTCAGTTCACTGCATTTAATATTTACTCCGTCTCGTCACCCAGCATCCGTTCATTGCGGTCACAATTTACCAAGTCTCGTCATCAGGTTCCTTTATTGTAGCCACCATTAACATACTCAAATCATCAACGCCCGTTCACCCGTTCATTTCCACCATTACGTAAGTCTCGTCATCATCAATGTCTGTTCATTACAGCCTCCATTAACTTAGTCCCGTCATCATCAACGTCCGTTCATTACAGCCCCATCAACTTAGTCACGTCATCATCAACGTCCGTTCATTACAGCCTCTATTAACTTAGTCCCGTCATCATCAAGGTCCGTTCATTACAGCCTGCATTAACTTAGTCTCGTCATCATCAAAGTCCGTTCATTACAGCCTGCATTAACTTAGTCACGTCATCATCAACGTCCGTTCATTACAGCCTGCATTAACTAAGTCTCGTCATCATCAAAGTCCGTTCATTACAGCCTCCATTAACGTAGTCTCGTCATTATCAACGTCCGTTCATTACAGCTCCCATTAACTTTGTCCCGTCATCATCAACGTCCGTTCATTACAGCCTGAATTAACTTAGTCTCGTCATCATCAACGTCCGTTCATTACAGCCTCCATTAACGTAGTCTCGTCATCATCAATGTCCGTTCATTACAGCTCCCATTAACTTAGTCCCGTCATCATCAACGTCCGTTCATTACAGCCTCCATTAACTTAGTCACGTCATCATCAACGTCCGTTCATTACAGCCTGCATTAACTTAGTCCCGTCATCATCAAATTCCGTTCATTACAGCCTCCATTAACGTAGTCTCGTCATCATCAACGTCCGATTACAGCTCCCATTAACTTAGTCCCGTCATCATCAACGTCCGTTCATTACAGCCTCAATTAACTTAGTCACGTCATCATCAACGTCCGTGCATTACAGCCCCCATTAACTTAGTCACGCAATCATCAACGTCCGTTCATTACAGCCCCATTAACTTAGTCACGTCATCATCAACGTCCGTTCATTACAGCACCATCAACTCAGTCACATCATCATCCACGTCTGTTCATTACAGCCCCCATTAACTTAATCACGGCATCATCAACGTCCGTTCATATCAGCCTCGATTAACTATGTCTCGTAATCATCAACGTCTGTTCATTACAACAATCATTAAATAAGTTTCGTCATCATCAATTTCTGTTCATTACTACCACCATTAAATAAGTTTCGTCATCATCAACTTTTGTTCATTACAACCACCATTAACTTAATCTCTTTATCATCAGCGTCTGTTCATTACAGCTCCCATTAACTTAGTCACGTCATCATCAACGTCCGTTCATTACAGCTCCCATTAACTTAGTCACGTCATCATCAACGTCCGTTCATTACAGCCCCCATTAACTTAGTCACGTCATCATCAACGTCCGTTCATTACAGCCCCCATTAACTTAGTCACGTCATCATCAACGTCCGTTCATTACAGCCCCCATTAACTTAGTCACGTCATCATCAACGTCCGTTAATTACAGCCCCCATTAACTTAGTCACGTCATCATCAACGTCCGTTCATTACAGCCTTCATTAACTTAGTTTCGTCATCATAAACGTCCGTTCATTACAGCCCCCATTAACTTAGTCACGTCATCATCAACGTCCGTTCATTACAGCCCCCATTAACTTAGTCACGTCATCATCAACGTCCGTTCATTACAGCTCCCATTAACTTAGTCACGTCATCGTCAACGTCCGTTCATTACAGCCTCCATTAACTTAGTTTCGTTATTATCAACATCCGTTCATTACAGCCTCCTTTAACTTAGTCTCGTCATCATCAACGTCCGTTCGTCCGTTCATTACAACCACCATTAACTTAATCTCGTCATCATCAACGTCCGTTAATTACAGCCTCTATTTACTTAGTATCGTCATCATCCATGTCCGTTCATTACAGCCCCCATTAACTTAGTCGCGTCATCATCAACGTCTGTTCATAACAGCATCCATTAATTAGTATCCTTAACATTCTTCATCGTAGCCGTCTTTTAATTTTGTTTTGTCCTTTGTTCACTATTCACTTCAATACAAAGTACAAATACAAGAACGACATTCATCACTTCACTTCACTGGAAAACTATTAGTTCAATAACAACAACCACCGTTCAAAACCATTTAACAATACTTGTACAAACACAACGTACAATATCAACGTAATTGACGGATCGCCTGGCCACGCTCACAATGTTCCGACAAAGGCCAGGCATGTTTAAAATTACACAGAAAAAGAATGAAAACGCGACCTGAATTGTGCCATGTAATGACGCCGCTGACACTAGTACGTCAATAGTTGCCGTGACGCTGCTTTGGTATCGTGATAGCGGCCAGTGTCGGAACATAAAAGGCGTGACTGACGATACCTCAATTCAAACCGTCATACAAAAAATACAAGAGCCATAAATCTCATCTCTATATGCTAGTTAAACAATCATATTCATTAGCATTATTTTAGATTTCAAAATCAATCATATCCTTCTATGTTCGAATAAATATTAAATAAATATATATTTTAAAACATTTCAAAGGAATTACTAAATTTCTATATGTAGGTGTTAGAATGATTGTGTCTTGTTTCTTATATTCATTTTTATTCATTTTAGTCATTCTTTTTCCTTTTTCAATGTTTAACCATAAACATTTTACTTTGACCTTTTCGATCAAAATGTTTTGACATTACCAATGAATCTTATATATGAAGTGACAATTGAGTTAGTTATGTTATCGCGATCACTATCTTATCACCACTCAAAGAAATGAGTAGAGGTTTTTTTAACTTTCAAGGGTACATGAACTAGGTTTTTAAATCTGCCAAGATACATAAACACATAAGGGAAGTCATGATACATCATCTGAGAAAATTATACCAATTTATATAATAAAGTGCAAATTATAAAAAAAACTACATGAAACATTTTAATTTTTCCAATTAACATATCTTTGGAAATCATATTTAAAGGACATCATTTTACCAATCAAAATCATACTTCAAGAGTTGTCTACTACTTGTATTTCACATAAAGAAAAATATTTATATTTTTTTCTATATATCTATAAGCATTCAATATGTTAAGTTTCTGAAAAAATGTTTTTTGTGTCTGCATTGTATAAAGGGAGAATATTGTGTCTTAAGCCGTTGTTCAGCACAAAAATGTGTTCAGTCCAACCTGCCCTAAAGGTCACCTCTATATACTTACCACCTGCTTTTAAATGCCATTTGAATTGCATCCCAATTGTCCTTTATTCAGATTATTTGAACCAGCATATAAATGCCACCTGCCTGTAAAGGTATTTTTTTCTGGTCCCCTTGGGTGATCTTTAAAAACAGGGTTGACTGTATGCTAGATTTATTTCTTTGTAAATAGACAAAACAAGTTAATAATTTAAGCTGATAAATTGTTGTCAATTTCGAATTTGGAATAGGGAAAAGGAAATCAAGTCGCACAGAATATAATATAAAATTTTATTTCATAGAAGTCTTAAAATAAGACTTAAAATTGATCACATTAGATGTAATATTATTGACTGTAAAATGCATTGTATAGGTAAACAACTTTGACTTGTCCGCTTGACATTTGATTTAAATATTTATCACGGCTCAAGTACATCCATGTGTAGGAAGCACAGGTGTTTAGTTTGTCTACATAATGTGAACACTTATCATGTACCTTGAGTACATACTATTAACAGCGAATCCTACTCTACCCATTTATTTGGTGGATCCATCTATATGAATATTCCTAATATAAGGTCAAACGGACAGGTGAATGTTGTTTACCTATACATGTCATTTTATGTTTTCTATACCCAACAAAACGTTAGAGACCAATGTAAAATTTGGAATAAAAATCCACCAACTTAAAAATATTTAATCCACCTGTATTGTTCTTGTTCTCTTGTACATGAAATGAAGTCTTATTAATGAAATTACGAGAAAAGTGAAATTACATTATTTACTCGTACGTTCTACAAAACTTAATAATATTTTTGATGTTGTCCTTAACTTTTTATTGAGCATATTAAAGCACTGAAAAAATGATCAGCGTTTAAAAATTGAGTCGAAAGTATTTTTTTTTTCACTTTAAATTAAAAAAAAATTTTTACCTGAAAATATATACAGGGTACACAAGAAATAGTACGATACAGACGGGATAAAAAAAATTCAGAACATATTGATTGACCATGGTTATATCCGGAACAAAAATACATAAATCAACATCACTTTGATCTTATGCCAGCCTTTTTATATGAAAACATGGGAACAAAACGTTTTTTTATTTAGAAGGAGGAGCAGCTTAAATAATACAGATTTCTAATAATATCATAAATACAATTAGTGTACATATAAAATGCATGTGAAAATAATTTAAGAATCATTTAGTCAAAGTACAGTCAAGAGTTAAAGGCCACCTCTATATATAAGAGCCACCTGCTTATAAAGACCAGTATTTTTTCTATTTGCTCTACATTTTACCTGTATATTAGGACCACCTGCCTATTGAGGTCAATTTTACTGGTTCCTTCGGGTGACTTTATCACACAGGTTAGACTGCAATTACATTTTCCAATTTGAAAAGGGAATTAAAGCTATCCACGATGTTAGAATAAATAGCACAACTTATATTTTAATTGATTTGTCTTCTATTGCTCCAAGTATTATATACAATAATTCGTTCTACATAACCTTTTATTTACATTTGTTACTTTACTTGCTTGTATTAAATGAAAATCATATATATATATATATATGTTATAACTATTTGCCATGATTTACTTTGACAGCACAAGACGGCCGTTCAGAATAAAATCCTTCGTCAGTAGTGTTTGGATAAGAATTGTGAAAAAGGGAAATATTTCTAAGATGTTGAAATAAAAAATTAGAAAAACAAAATTTATTTTATAAATTTCACCTAAATCAGACAATACTTTGAACATTAAAGCATTACTTAGTTTTTGAGGAATTTACCATTTACGCCGGTCGATCTATAATCCACGTAATTCCCAAGAAATGGGTTTATATTCAGTAAGATCTTTTGCTTCATTATAAAACGATATTTCAACAAAGACATTTCCCAAAATGACGTGGAATACATCAGTATTATCACACCAAGCAATTTACAGGTTTCAAATCCAATTGAAAATATGTTAAAAACATTAAATCAATAATTCAGAAACCAAATCCAAACACATAGAACGAAATAGTCAGTTTAAAAGTAGTGGTATCAGCAGCCGAGTAATTATTAAAAACGATTTGTACACAAAAAGGCCCAGATTAATCCAAGCTGTTACAAAGACAAAAGAAGGACGAAAAAGAACAATTCTCCCAATCGTCTAAAATATTAAGAATTTTTATTTGATAAAATTATAAAATGTTATACTTGTCATTTATACTTGTTATTTTTGCATATTAACGGGGTAGTGCAACCTATGTTCATGACCTATATTGCCTTTCTGTTTTAGCGGGTTTTTTAATTTGGATCTTAAATTCCTCCCCGTCAAAAAAGAAAAGCTCACCATAGTTCCCTGAGAGCCTGCCAATAAAATGAATATATATCTTAATATATTTAAATCGAACACATCCGAAAGAATCCCCAAGATCCATGGACAAGCACACAACACAATCAAGCGAATGTATACTGGAATTAAAGATTTAACCTCCTTCAAGCACGAGTTTCTTTGAATACTATTGTTGTATCTCGAGATAATGACAGAAGAACTTATGGCGGCAATCATATTGACTAATAGAATAACCAAGATAGGTAGCATGAATGCATACACATTTGCGGGGTAAGCTGTGGGGAAACAAATCTCGTCTGCGTATCCAAAGTTGACCACAGAAAATAAATCTAAAAATACGCATGGTAACACAATTATAGCCGGTATACCGTAACCCAACAAAACAACAGATACTGTAATAGTTTTGTTTTCGGTAGAACAAGCCGGATTTGAACGCATTTTACGCATGGTTTGGAAAAAATTGGAAAGAAATACCGTAACCCAAGTAAAGGCACCTAACCAAAGGTAATGAGAGATTATACCAATAACAAGACATAAATAGCGGATATCGTCTGCCCCGTCACCAATTGTAAAAACAAGCTGTGCTGCCAATAACGTTATCATCATATGTTGAGATGCAGTACCCCCAGTGGACTTGAACAAATTGAAGTATTTATGAATTGCAATGGTCAGTATTAGCGAGACATCTGAAATGCCAAATGTGACATACGTCAGTATTGTACTGATAGACCAAACTGTTTTGTGAGTATTTGTACCGATATCACTATTGTTAAACCGATATGTTGTCTCTAGTTTTATTGTACCGTTCAAATATACTACAACCTTTGCGTCGACTGATCTAGGAACTTCTGTTTTTGGTCTGTTGTGGATACTTTTTCCTAAATCATCTTTCAGTTCACTTACAATTTTGTGTTCAAGTTGAAAATACGCCCTTGTACTGGTTGTGATATTACAGTTTTGGACTTTCCTTTTTGACATTGACAAAGATATGCTTTTGTTTTCATGGCTTTCTGTGTAGTTCAGTTCCAGCTCCTCCATTAGAGATGTGAATTCTGTTAGATCTGTTAATGATTTGCGTCCTTTTATAGCACATTCATATCGTATATTGACAAGAAAACATATATTGATAATATTTTCCTGATGCCCGTAGTAAACGTATCCTTCAGAATATCTACTTTCGGGAAGAAGGAGTTCATATTCTGTAGGAAGACTTAAAGAAAACGTCGCAAACAGCCGTTCAACGATATTCAAGTTTACTTTTTCATTTGATACAAAACTTATTTCATTCTTCCACAAGTAGGCATTGATGTAAGCTTCAGCTACGCAAACACCCTGTAAGTATAGCAAGGACAGTGGTGAATCATTTCTACTGCTGTTTACTATAGGACGTGAATTATATACAAAGTAGAGCTAACAGAACAGCATTAGTATTTCATTTAACAAAATAATATACTGTATAACAAGAAATATTAGCGATAGAAAACTATCGCGGTTATTATCTTCTTAACTTTTTCACTGTAAGAAATGTTCAAAGTTTCAACTGTACGGAAAGTGAATCAAGGAAAATAATTACTTTTCGCGGGAAAGATATATATGCGGTATAAGTGTCATCATGAAAATCGGGAATATTTTTTCCTTGCGAATGTTTCTTGGTATATAGTACATAATTCGTTATGGGGAGGAACATAATCTAAGAAATAGAATTAGTAAGAACCCTTTGGGTTTTTAAGATCAAACAAGCAATATAGTACTACTTAGTTCAAAAAAGTGAAATACAAGTGAGAGAATCTATGTTCATTGCGATGAATCTTTACAGATAGGCATAATGACAGCATACCGTGTAATACTGAAATTATTATTTTTATTTACAACATTGTAATCATGTGTTCTTGAACTTATTATTAACTTGCCGTCAGTTCAACCCAATTTTTTCTAATGATTTGCCTTTATGAGTTAGCTCGATACTAGTATCGTTCTATTTTTGCAATATTCAAATAACCATGCTTTCGAAATTTAACATCACATTAAGAAAACTACAAAATACTAGATACTTACTAATATGGAACTATATATCTCTCCTTGCCTGCAATTTTTCCCGTTCACCTGTGGACGGAGATTAAACATACCAACCATTGATGTGCTGCCAAATCCTTTGCTTTCAGTTATGTCTACGTTTTCTTCTGGGTTGAGGCAACTTACTTCATCGTATTTGTTCCTCTTGCAATAGATATTTCTGTAAACCTTATTCCTAGAATCTTTCACCGGACTTAAACGTGACTCGCATAGTGATCGAGTATCGTTATCATCAAGCTCATCTGCCTGTCGTTTCACACAATATCGAATGGAGGCATCTTTTGGTGGAATAAATAAAGAGGTACACGCCTGAGTTATGGCATATTCTATCCATGTTTTACTGTTTCGTGTAATCTCTTGCATAAATGTAATATCACATCTCCTGTGATAAAGCAACTTAAAGGACCAAAGCTGAAAATCTGTAACGTTATGGCAGGTCGCACAAAACACGTTTTTATATGTCACACCATTTGTTGAGCTGCTGACAGGAAACAGGACACCGTCTTGACATCCACTTGATATTCCTGCATCGTCGCTATAATCAGCTGGGCAATTTGAAGACATGTAACTTCCGTACAAAGAAATTTTTCTTCTTGCATTGCCAAACTGATCTGAAGTACATTCTATGAAGTCAGATTTTGACAAACTTATTGCTGGTGTCTGCACATTGTCATGGCAACAATCGTTGAATTTGTTACATTCTTTATCACAATAACAGAGTGGTACTTTATACCTTTTGTTAACTTCACAACTGGTTTCCTTTTCACATGGATTTTTCAAAACGTCCCTACGGTTTCTTAAACTGGTCCCTAAATCAGTGATGCTCGTTCTACCAGACAGTGTCTTGTCAGTATAATCTTCTGAGCCAGGCCACTTCACAGATTCCAAAGCACACGTAAATCGTAATAATAAAGGCATCATTATAGTAACTGTTGTCGCTAAGCCATTCATTATGACTTTTTTACTTTTGATAGTTTAATGTTTAAAGCTTTAATGTCTCGTTTATTATTTAAGTTTATTTTCTTAGTCTTTTTCTTTAGTTCTTATCTATTACTCCTATCAGTTTTGCATTGCGATACGTTGTGACTATTCAGAGTATACTTTTGAACATCAAAACAAGTTACTGCCGAAACATTATATATATATATTTGAAAGTTAATTAAAGTTCCTCGCACATTGTAAAGTATATTACTTCAAAGGACTTTTCAAGAATGTCCTTTGATGGGTGAAAACGTTAGAATTAATTGACTAGAAGTTAATTTCTTATATATATATATAATATATTATATAATATATATATATATATATAATATATATATATATATATATATATATATATATGATAATAACATCACGATAGAGACGTATCAAATAGACAAAGACACTGTGTATTGAACAAAGCTGCAAGGGAAATTATTGAGTTTAAGAATTAACAATAATATTTTTATTATTTATGTGACCCAGCCCGAGTTGTTAATGAAAGCGTTTAGATAACAATAGATCAACCACGGCTTGTATAGGTTGATTATTAAATTGAAAATTTCTTTCAATGAGAATTATTTATTCGACCCATCCCAGTTGTTAATGAAACCGTTTAAATAACAATAGAACAACCACAGAGTGTACAGGTTTGTCTATTAACCGAATAAACAACTAAAACTACAATGATTACTGCCTCCAATAGTCTAAGTTATACAAATTAAAAGTCAAGTGAACAGGCCATCATTGTTTGACTATAAAGAGACATCATACTTATCAACAATACTGTTCAAGGCTTTAAAGGAAAAACGCTTCAATTTTGGTGGGAATTGAAACATTAAAATGCTTAAACCATTCTTAAAAGTCTTTAAATGTTATAAAAATGTCTAAAATTTCCACAGTATTTCATACATTTTGTCTGTAGAGTGAAGCATGTCCCATATACAGCACATAACACCACACACTGAACCAAGACAATAGACTTTTACAATCTTTTCAAACAAACAATTAGATATGTATTATTTGTCTTGCGATTTTTTATCATATAGTCAGTTTCATAAATCCACAGAAATTAGAACCAGTGAAAAAATTGAAATTAAAAAAAGCAAAATTTGCTCACTTGAAATTACATACATTAAAACAGTATTTAAACGCTAACAGTTTCAGATATTTGGTTCAAACGTGTATAATATGTACAGATTTTAGAAATAACATCTGCAAGAAGTTTCTTATCTAAAAAAAAATCTAGGTTTTCCAATTGCATTTTTGCTGAAAAAAACAGATATAAGCCCATCTTCCTCACATCGCTGGTGTATAGTTCTGAGATGACAAAGTGCCAGGCCAGAACCAGCGATATTTTCAGCTTGACTTATCTTCAGCGCACTTTCAGTGACAAGAACAAGAAGTAAGGGAAGATTATTTGCCTTTGTAGTAAGATATTGCTCTTGAAAAAAATGACATTCATACCCATAAGTTGCCTTATTGTACTCGTTATCAGAAATACCAGCACATTCTAGAATTTTGGTCAACATACAGACATCTTCTACAGCATTATGTGCACTATACGTTTCTGAACAAAAATACTGGGCAAGGAACTCTTGTGAAAACTTTTGTAACTTTGGATATTTTGACCTTATTAAAGAAAGTGAATCAACAAAGCCTTCTATTGTTTTGCAAAGTTCATTTTTAAGTTAGTACAAGTTGCAGCATATGAAAAAATGCGGAAATCAAATAATCTGCCATTATTGGCAACCAAAACAACATTTTCATTTTTTTAGCCATTGGAAAAAACTTTTTATTGCAGAATAAATGGAAACAGAATCCAGTAATTTTCCATGGACGCATAGACATGATCTATCATATACAATGCCAGTGACTTTTCTGCCTCAGGCGTGAACTGCACTTTAGGACAAACATATGTGGAAAACTCTTTATGGGTGTTGGTTTCTAGCGCAGCCATTTGTGTGATGTGTGGAAATACACCACGTTGAACTGGAAAATAAATAAATACAGATATAAATTTTTAATCAGTACTGTGTCATGCAGTTGGTAGCTTATAACTTGTGTTTTCTCCTATTCTTTCTCCAGACCAATTACATTAGAAAAAATTACAAATTTTTGTATATTTTACTTATATGGTCACTTTAACATAGACACAAGGTCATTTGTCCCATCACTTGGTACTATGTGTACTTAAGTTTGTAAAATCTTTTTTTCAGTAAAGGCTAAAGTAAATACCGATTCTTGATACTACTACTTATGATTGGTTGATGTGCAGAAGAATCAGGATTTTTTTATTTTCCATATATAGTTTTATGGCCAAGTTGAATCATTGGTAAAGCTTGATAGATCATTACTTGGTAATGCTCTGTGTGTAATTTCATGTTTCTGGATATAATGGTTTATGAGATAAGTTTTTCAAAACTAGGTCACTATAAACCTCATTAATGTTAGTAATGAACTCTGATGAAAATTTGGCCAATAGGTTCAAAAGAAAAACATGTCTTGAAACTGTGTTTAATAATAAAATAATAGGAGGTACAACTGCTATGTTTCCCACTTTTCAATCAAGCACTTATATAATATAGCTGCAAGACAGATTTATTTGAAAGGCAGTTAGAACGCATGTTTAAATAAAAACTATAGATATAGTGCAGCAAAAGATTATATGATGTATACTAACGTAAACCAGTTGTTTCTATATTAAACACTACTTTGGTGAGAACTTTATCTTTCAACTTTGCTACAGAAGTTAATTGTGGCTTAGGGATAGCTTCTGGCAATTTTTCTATGTCAGCTTCTTCTTGCATACCTATCTTTGACAAAAAGAAAAAAGAGGCATCAATTTATCTATAAAAAAAACAGTTGTTCATTATTTTTTAATAGGAAAGAATCATAAATTTATAAAGGTAAGGTATCTAAAATCTACATAAAGAAAGAGACAAATGCTCGTCTAAATTTAAAAGTGGCCATTATAATTGACAGATGTAAAATCTAATATGCATGTAATTATAAACAGCGATTCTTAAACTGCCTTATTTTCATATATGACCTGTACAATATGTGGTCAATTCTTGGTGTCATGACCAGGATAGAAATAATTTAAATTTAGGATAAAAATATTATGGAAATTGTTCTATTAGTGTACCTGTTTGATAAGATTAACCTTCCAGCTTCATTTGCTTCTTTCATTTTAGCTCTTTCTGTTTTCAAGACTATTCTTCTCAGCTTTTTTGGGGAACTTTTGCTCGCTTCTTTCTCTTTTCTCTGTCTTTATCAAATTTTTCAGCATAAGATTTAGTGAAATATCCAGGTGATAAACCATGTTTGACAAAAGTCTGAAAAGAAAACAGTGAATAGATCAATAAGAAAATGTCAAAGAAAAATTTACATTTACCCATAATACTGTTTGCTTCATTATGCATATATACCATGTATATGCTTGTAAAATGAATTACCAATTCCTTAGTCAAAAACAAAACTCCCATATTTATACAGCTTTGTCTACATTGAGTTTATAAAAGTATTACTAGTATTAAATTAATAACCTATAACCTATAATTGTTTGTAGAATCTATCTTCAATGATTGACAGGGTACAGAATATGGAGACTAAAAGGTAAGGTCTTTTTAGGGCCTTTTCTGGGCGTAGATATAAAAAACTAGGTCCACCAGAGTTTCTCAAGTTTTAAGCAGTGTAATTGCATTTGAAATGTTTTATATCATTACCTGAAGTAAATATTTTGACTTTCTGTATATGTTATCTACATGTTTTGAACAATCAACAACTGTTCTGCTGATTTTCTTGGAAATCTTGTGCAGAAATTGTACAATATATAACTTTTGGCAAATTTTAGGGCCTTACTTCAATATTTAGGGCCTATAAGGGTTGGTCACCAAATTTAGGGACTTATTAGGGCAGTGCCTCAAAATGTTTTTAAATTCTAATTTGGCTGATTAAAATAAAGATTGTGAAAAAATTTTCACTGATTAAAACTATGTGAAAACATACTCTGCTCTTTCTGTTTACCCTTGTAATATAAAAAACATTAGAAACTAACAATAAAAATATTAAACATGCAAAATGGCCAGATTTCATGATTTTTTTTCAGGCCAAAGGGGTATAACATGCTACATAAATTCAACATTGATAAAATCAATATAACTAATAATTAATTGTACTTTGTAACAAAACAAAAACATTCATAAAATAAGAGACCAAAATACCTATAAGCTTATCTGGCCTACTCAGTATTGAAAATTACTAAACAATATATGTTGTTAGGCCTTTAAAATTGCACCAATATTTCTAGTATGCCTTCACTAACAATGATTCTATTCCTATACCAATTTCAGCCAGAGATTTAAAAATTAGAATATCAAAAAAATTTGAGCATGCATAGTGACCTATTTCCTTGATCATTAAATTGATAATTGAAACTTAGTTTGTTTTTTCACATATTTTCATCAGAATATGTCAAATATCCTGCAATCTATGCTGCAAGATCAGCAGACAAGTGTGATGATCTCCCTTGCCAATTTAACAAATCAAATTTCTGCCACAAAATGCACACCTACATATCATTATGAGGAAAATTGAATTTAGAAGCTCTGAGAGTTATCTGATTTACAATCTTTGTAGCATATTATTAATAATAATAATTTAATGGATACTGAATAACACTAATTTTGTTTTGATGGCTTTGCACAAACTTTGAAATGATTACCCCCCCACACACACACACACACACTTTTCTAAATTGTTCTCATTTTATGAAAAGCTGACTTTGACTTTGGCAATAATAAGCAATATTTCAAGTGAGAAAAATTCTCAAACAAAAACTTAAATTATTAACACACAGAACACAATGCCTTTGATACCTCAGTTATTTACTTTTTGCCCTCATTAATGTGTGCTGCTGTTGCTTTCACTCTATAGTCGAGACTTTCTCTTTCACCATAGTGTAACGTTTGGTGCTCTTTAAGATGTTGCCCTGTTAGCTGTTGCTGTGGGTGGAGCCGAACGCTACTCTGTTCAACTCTGTACAGTTGGAACACTGAATGTACAAACATCACCGAGTCCAACCTTCATTTCCCTTTTATATACGTTGGTGTTAATAAAAGTGGACCGAGATTACACTTAATACAATTTGCTAGTCCGTTGACTAGCACAGACAACTCCACCACTCGGCGACCAAACGACCAACTTTCTGTATTTATCTTTTTCGCCCGCAAAAGTGTAGAAATTCCAGGACAACACACATCGCATCCATCAAAACATGTACAAAAATGGGCCCCGCCAACGTAATTGTGGTCAACACATATAGATTCTGTGCGATCTACGCCTTTAACACTAGTAGATTTAGATTTTAGGAACCTGCCTTTCTTGTTGCGCTTACATTGTTTACATTGGATTTACGTACATACATACCATACGACAAAAACAATTTGTAAAATAATTTAAAACACAACCATAACGTTTTTTATACTTTATTAATAAATAAAAACACATTAAATTATGCAGATAGTTTTTTGTTTAATTTAATAAAATTCTAAATTTTTAATTCGGGTAACATCGGCTATTATCGGAAGACCGAATCAGACGATGTCATTGGGGTCCAGATACCTTAAATTAATTGGAGACAGTGAACAACATATAATGTTATATAATACAGTATCGTCGGAACAAATGAGACAAAGATATGACTACGATATACGTGAACAAAAATAAAAACAAAAGTTTACAATACACAAGTGTTGATAAAAATGTATTAAAACATTATACGATTAACATACAACATTAACCAATGAACATTAAATAAAACAATAATCAATTGACGATTAAAAGTGGTGTCTGTACAATAAAAAATGACACCAATTCGTCAAAAAATGCACACAAAGGGCTCTAAGCCAGAGCAACCCCAAAACAGACTTGATAAAAGTAAGCAAAACAGCAACAGAATAAACTAAATTCGATATTACAACTTGTATAATAACAAGTTGAAAGGCCAACAAAAACATAACTTTAAACATGACACATAAATAAAATGACGAACACATGATCAAGATAATGAACTAACCGTAGCAAAATGTGTTCAGTTATAGGCAAACGAGTGTCAGTAGACCTTTTGAGCACCTTTTAATATTTTTTTAACAAAAAGGAATCCGTAGGGTCTCTCAGAGAGAAAATCTTGTGTAAAAACTAATAGCCGGTACGTGCGATTACATTGTCGATGGCTTAAGACCTGGCTAATACATAGAAGCTAAATATTGGGCAACCTTGCTCGCAGATAAATAAAATTGATGGTCAGGCGGAAAGTGTTCATATGTAAAGCGAAATACCGTCTTTATACAGTCTAAAATGTATTTTACACTTTAGTAAAGCTCCTTATCAAGGACAACATCAATGCACTGTATTATTGCTTTATTCCAAATTTCCAAATATTTTTGTACATCATTGCACTTAGAGAGGGAGCGAGAGTGATTGACTGCAAATACACAAATTGTATAGCAAATTAAACATTATGCTTATTACCAAATAAAGTATATGGAATCAGCTAAACTTTCATAATATAATTTATAAGCAAATTGTATCTGAATATAACAATTCACAATAACAGAGAGAGAGAGAGAGAGAGAGAGAGAGAGAGAGAGAGAGAGAGAGAGAGCACACCAACACTCACACTTAAGGGTACTTTGGGCTATTAAATACACTTTACATACCGTAATATATGCCTTGATATCACTTATAACTTTAAATAGCTTCTATAGCATGTACTTCTAAAGCTCAATTCACACTTTAACGATAACATGTGCTATGTATACACTTCAATTCACTTTAAACATAACATGTGCTTTGTATACATTAGGTGTAATAGATAACAATACCCGATACCCTGCGTAGACACAAAATGATACAGGGTCATAATTGTTCAATGTTCATACAAATTTGATATATAAATTAAAAGTTCCACATTTGACCATTACAGTCTTCAAGATTCTAACATAAGCTTGAAGCATCGCAGATGACAGCGAAGCCTTTACCAGTGTCCAGGCTATTTTATGAAAAGGTAAGACGGAATGGTGACTGGAAGAGCGTCTAACCAATGAGCTGTCTGCTGAGCATCCTGAAAGTGAAAGTGAGACAACTGATCTGCTAGAACATTATATTTCCCAGGAATATGTTTAGCCTTAAAAACACATTATGTTTCAGACAGGCTAAGACTAAACGCCGTACAAGACGCATTCAGATAAAGTTAGATAGGTCTGATTGGCACTTAACACCAACACTTTGCACAGCAAAGAAAAAGTCATCAAGTAAATGTGACATATAAACTACTTGCTTTTGGGAGATCATGATCCACCGTAAAGCTGTACTAAACGATTCAAAGCTTTGACAAGCAGAACGCAGACCCCTTGCCATGCATGTATCATAGTAATACATATCCTCAAACGAAAAGCCGAGAAGTTCGTGATCCTTAGGCCTAGTGCGAATATTAATCAAACGAAAAGAGTCTTGTAGATCAGTTTTGGCCATAAGGCAGTGACGACTAAAATACCTAACAATATCTACTACCATGTCGATGTTTCGTATTGCACTGTACTGAAACGATCGGGAATGTGGCTATTGATAGAATTTTGTTTTGGGAAAGACAGATCATGAATAAATCGAAACTGACCAGGTTCTTTTTTAGGTATGAGGCCAAGAGGACTGCAGATTAGAATAGGAAAATGTGGCGAAGAATAGGGAACGCAAATTCGACGCAATATTTCTGGATGCATCAAGTTCCGAGGAAGTTTTTCACTAGCCCGTAGAGTACGAAAGGTTTGGTCATAATATTTCCTGCAGAAAAACCTCCAGGTTTTGAGTAATTAAGCATAACCATATTCGAATTATACTTAAGTAGAGAAGTCAAGTCTTGAGGAGCTTTTTGAATGTAAACAGTGTGAAAAATATCAAATGCCAATTCCCACTACAGGAAATTTTTGAATGATTGTGAACTAGATTGTGAAAAGATATGAAAATATAGGTTATGGATCTTTTTCACTATATCAACATGAACTGTTTCTTGTTGACATTGCCACAGAAGAGTAACAAAGTCAACAAACTCGTCTGACCAAAACTTTGCCTTAATTTTATTTGTCAGATGATAATCTAGGGGAGACTAGAAGTTCTTAGAGAAGGGATAGAAGGAAGGGGTTGTGGAGGCTCCCCCTGTGGCATACCTGAAAGTAAACTTTGAAATATTGATTGCGGCATGTCACCCGCAGTAGATGCAGAGTCAGACGTAGAAGTAGTAGGTGAATTATTTGCTGTCTCATGAGGTAGGCTGTTCTCAAGTATAGGTATACCCTGGGCTTTTAACTGTGCGATGACTTGCGTTGTAAGGTCGGATATAAGATTATCCGTCTGTGGACCCATTTGGTCGCGGGCTTGATTGGATTTATTCTTGGTGTCAGGCGTTCGTTTAGAACGGCGTCGACTTGTTGTAATTGTTTTAGGCATTGTATCAACTATAATAGAAATAAAATACGCTTAAGACCCACAATGATACAGAAACAAAATAATGGTAGTTATAATTACAATATGCAGGACACAGAAAAAAATACATTTACTACCTGCACTAAATTGCAGAACACAAAATAATGTTAGCTATTAGTACAATAACTGCCTGCACTATGATGCAGAACACAGAATAATGTTAGCTTTTAATACAATAACTGCCTGCAATAACTTGTAGGACACAGAGATATCATATATTATGCCTACACTATACTGCGGGACACAGAATAAAATTATGATATAAATATAATATTATGTTTCAGGATACATACATGTTAGCTATTAATTCAATAGTTGCCTGTACTAACTCGTAGGACACAGTAATGTCATATATTCTGCCTGCACTAGCTTGTAGGACACAGAAATGTCATATATTCTGCGTGCAGGACACAGAATAAAATAATAAATAAAAACAATTTCTGCCTACACTATGTAGCAGGACACTGAAAGACATAAAATCTGCCTGCATGCGAAATCGCAAGACACAAAATAGTGTTAGCTATTAATACAATAACTGCCTGTACTAACTCGTAGGACACAGAAATGTCATATATTCTGCCTGCACTAGCTTGTAGGACACAGAAATGTCATATATTCTGCGTGCAGGACACAGAATAAAATAATAAATAAAAACAATTTCTGCCTACACTATGTAGCAGGACACTGAAAGACATAAAATCTGCCTGCATGCGAAATCGCAAGACACAAAATAGTGTTAGCTATTAATACAATAACTGCCTGTACTAACTCGTAGGACACAGAAATGTCATATATTCTGCCTACACTATACTGCGGGACACAGAATAAAATTATAATATAAATATAATATTATGTTTCAGGATACATACATGTTAGCTATTAATTCAATAGCTGCCTGTACTAACTCGTAGGACACAGTAATGTCATATATTCTGCCTGCACTAGCTTGTAGGACACAGAAATGTCATATATTCTGCGTGCAGGACACAGAATAAAATAATAAATAAAAACAATTTCTGCCTACACTATGTAGCAGGACACTGAAAGACATAAAATCTGCCCGCATGCGAAATCGCAAGACACAAAATAGTGTTAGCTATTAATACAATAACTGCCTGTACTAACTCGTAGGACACAGAAATGTCATATATTCTGCCTGCACTATACTGCAGGACACAGAATAAAATAATAAATAAAAACAATTTTTGCCTACACTATGTAGCAGGACACTGAAAGACATAAAATCTGCCTGCATGCGAAATCGCAAGACACAAAATAGTGTTAGCTATTAATACAATAACTGCCTGTACTAACTCGTAGGACACAGAAATGTCATATATTCTGCCTGCACTATACTGCAGGACACAGAATAAAATAATAAATAAAAACAATTTCTGCCTACACTATGTAACAGGACACTGAAATACAAAACATATGCCTGCATGAAATCGCAAGACACAAATTATACAACAATTGACTTCACTAACTTGTAGGACAGAAATGTCATATATTCTGTCCGCACTATACTGTAAAACACAGAAAAAAAATAATAAATAAAAACAATTTCTGCCTACACTATGTTGCAGGACACTGAAAAACATAAAATCTGCCTGCACTGTATAACAGAACACAAACATAAAATATTACCTGTCTGTACTAGATTGCAGGATACAGAATGTTTGCTAATAGTACAATTTATGTCTGCACACTGTTTAATAATGACACGAAACAAATATACGTTATGAATAAAATATCTACTGTCTGCTCTAGGTCACAACACAGCAATGGTATGTATGCGCTAAGTAAACATCAAAAGTATAAAGTAAGAGAAAATTCTTAAGTCGCAATAAAATAAATGTCCGCAAGTAAATAACGAAACTAAATAACATTTTGCGGAAAACCAGTGATTTTATAAGTGAAACACGACATACTAAAATGTCAAAGAAAAATAACTATATATGTAATATGGAATAGAGGAAACTCTGGACTTTCCTAAAAAGTGTCTAGAAGTAGCTTTAACTATTCAATATAGACGAATAAAATATAAAATGTAAGTTTATCCGGAAGAAAGTACCGGGTAAGTAACATAATATGGTGATACATGCGTTAATGATGATTAAACAAAATAAAACAATACAAGGAAATACAAAAAACTAAATCAAGTTAAGAATACAAGAATGAAAAAAATGACGAGAAAAACAATAACGGCCAATAAAATCCATCGAGACACAATGTGACGACGACTAGTAGTAGCAATTAAATCAAGTCCAGTGGTAACAAAATGAGCGAAAAGGCTGTTATTCCCTTCAGTGAATAAGGAAGTCCGAATGTAAAGAACGAGGCTTTGTATTACAATATGCCTTAATGGAGCATAATGTTTGTTGACCACTTGCTGAAACTAATAACATAACATCCAAACACTGTTTGTTTACCACTCGCTGTGATTTGTACCATACAAAGTTCACGCTGACCTGACTTTTTATGATGGAATGTTTGCACAACACACTGACCCATGGCCCTGTCTTAAATGTCAGTAGCATAGTGTAATTATGAAATAAGGCGTCTTTAACGCGATGAAAAAAGTTCAAAATACATAAGAATGTCCATAAAAGTAATTAATTAAACACAGATAAAGTAAGTATTCAAAGAAAATGAATAAATATCCGCAAAAACTGTCCAGACGCATTAACATATCATCATGTTTTGTATCAATAGGTATGGCTGCTAATAATGATATAATACTCACAAAACAAATCCTGGCGACAAATCCTGGCGATCTTACACCATAAATGTCACCAAAAAGAGGAAAATACTATAAAACAACTAAAATGAACTAATAAAAATTAAATGTTACATCAAATAAATAAGTAATTCAAAAACTAAAAATTCACAGCAGCCAAAAATGAAAAAGTGATAGAAGTGGTTATTAAGATCATGTTATTGGTTGTCTGGTGCGACGATAAGAAAATATAGTATGTATCATAAAACATAAGGACAAGATGATTCTATATGCTGATCCCATAAAGATTCTTATTGAAAATTTCTTTCAATGAGATTTATCTTTGACAGGGGCAAAATATATATTGGACAGAAATGTACGTCATTTTCAAAAAACAAATAGTGTACAATTGTTTAAAAAAATAATATTTACAAATAGATAAATTAAGAAATTAATTCAATATTCAGATATAAAATTTTTGTAACAATACGTATATTTTATAATTTAGAAACATCTTACAAGTTGTCCAGATAAAATACTTGGGCAATAATTTAAAAATCCTTTCCTTTTTAAAAGAATGTTGTACAAAATTGTTCGGAAACTAAACCTTACATGCATTGATAATATGTTTTAATCTCTGATACTCATTTAATAGTTACTTGAATAAGGACCCCCCAACCCTCCGCCCCACCCCTATTAATCAGAAATGTGCCTTACTAACAAATCTAGATTAATCCCTAGAATGATCAAATACTATACAATTATATATACATGTATATATATATATATATATATATATATATATATATATATATATATATATATATATATATATCTCTTATGTATGTAAAACTGTCCTATTGTTACCCGGCAAGTGAACCCAGTTGCCCCAACCCTGGCACTTGACCATCCCTTATTTAATGTCTGGGGCAAAAAAACAACAAAAAATTTTATTATCTCTTCAAACCACAAACTATAATGCATTTTTGTTTAATTTTTATTATAATTTATATCCAAATATCCAAATATTAATAATGGATGCAGCATACTCTATCATATCACGATCTTACTTTGTGTCTGTTAATTGTCACTTTTGTATAGCAAATTATATTTTAGTGAAAATTCGCGCCCTTAGTATCCTAAAATTCGCTTCTAAAATCTAATTACTATCTTAATAATAAGTTTCAAATAGCTCGAACCTTTAATCAACTCTTTGCTTCGAATAATTTTTTTCACAAACGCAATTATAAAAAAACAGAATGGAAGTTATTTTCATACTTTCAAGAAATCGATAGAGTATGGTATCAATACACCAATCTATCGACAATAGCATATCGTTTAAACATCAGAACATGTTTGACAGAACAACTTTATGCATTTTTCCATATCAAGGGCAACTTATAATACAAAAATCGCATGTCATCAAATTGAACATTCATTAGTTATTACTCATTTAAAATGATTAAAAGCATATCCTAAAATAACCAATTCCATATTAAGAACAAATTATTATTTGGATAAAGGTTGTTCGGTCTTTTATAAAAACACAAGTCCCAAGCTTAAAGAGTTAATCAGTACAAAACCCTTTTCAGTACTCAGAGACCAAGAGATTCTGCAATTCCTAAAACATGCAAAACAAGTATGTTCTTGACCTAGATGATAAGGCTTCCAACAACATAACTCTCATTTGTAAGAGACTTTACCTTATATCACTTATTCAAGTACTTGGTTTAGTTATACATCAGAGAACCCTATGTGTTACAGAAGTAATTCTACCAAAGGCAAATGTAAATTTCTTTCCAACATTAGGGGAGTTATTGATTTTTAAGTACCAATCCAAAGAGGACGAACTTTACCTTTTTTTTAAATGACTGGACTCCTAAGCTTCACAAAAATCCATAATAAGAAATATATAGCAGTGTCTTCCGAATTTACTAGTAAATCATTCAACAAAGTTGGTCTCCAGTCTTATACAGATAAAGGTCTTTCTACACCAGGCATCAACCAAATGTGGATTCTAGAATGCTTTGTCTCGTGTAAAAAGTATAAAAACTTTAATTTTCAACATTGTTCGCCACTATTTCTTATTCTGAATTGACGTTTCGCCGACCGCGCCCACAATGTTCCGACATTGGCTGCCATTGCGGTACCAAAGCAGCGTCACGACAACTAATGACGTACTAGTCTCAGTGACGTCGTTAAATGGCACAATTAATACTGAATTTTCATTCTTTTTGTGTGTAATTCCAGCATGCCGAGCCTTTGTCGGAACATTGTGGGCGTGGCCGGCGATACGTCAATTGGAAGAATGTCTAAAGCAAACTTTTCACTTGTCATTCTTTTACAAAAACGTCAATCTAAAATAAAGATATCTAGTGCTTAACAGCGGCTCTGGTTATTTTGACAAGCACCATACGAAAAAGTATACTGAAGATATCAAAATAAAGTTCTATAGTGTATCATAAATCATACATTTACTAAACTTGCCTGTTTTCAAAGTATTTATATATAATTACTTTCTTTTTTTAATATGAACATGGAATGGTATGGTATTGGTATTTTCACAATACAGTCGAACCTGTCTTAAAGGCCACCTCTGTATGATAACAATCTGCTTTAAAAGGCAAGTAGAGTTTTTTCCCAATTGTTCTTTGTTCATGTTATTTAAACCTCTACATAGGAGTCACCTGCCCGTAAAAACCACATTTTCTTTTTATCTTGGTTGGTCTTTACTTTATAGACATGTTCGAATGTAGTATAATAAAACATGAAAAACGGAGGTTAAATAAACATGTTTTGATAAAAAACAAACGTATCAATCCATGTCAAAACCACAATTCCGAAGCCCCGTAAAACCGTTAAAGTTGATAAATTAGGTAAAGCAAGCGAACTTCCACCATGGAAGTGAGACCGGGTGCTCCGAAACAGTAAGCGCTTTGTGTTAAGCTAGCCTCATCCGCAACATGTGTAAATTATCATTTTTAATAAAAAATAGTTTTAAGAACAACAGTCGTAATTGAGATGGAAGTTTTGTTTTGGAAACGTGTGCGAGTGCTAGGGGATTATCGGTTTACCTGATGTGTTGTTATGAAGCGCATAATAGTTATTTTATTCAATAGCCACTAACAGGGTCTTTTCTACATAAATAGTCTATTGTAATCAATAAAGCGCATTATGTGATACAGCTATTTTCAACTAGGTCAATGCAGGTGAACAAATAAAAAATTCAAAATTTTATTTTCATTCAGTAGATTTTTAATCAGAAATTGAAAAGCTGTTAATAGAGTGATTTTAGAAATGAAAAAAATGACAGTATATTTTATGCGTTACATATGATTAATCCAAATTGAATACATAACAATGACTGACGGAGTTATAAAAACATTCAGATTTAATGTTTTGTACACATTTTCTGTTAAAATAAACTATTATCTCTAATCTTTTGGTTTCTCGAATATAAATATCTCTTTTTTATAATTTATGTCCCTGGAAGTTGACATCTGGCATCAACCAAATGTGGATTTTTAAAATTACCTAAGAATTACTTGAACATCTTGCTTCTTATACTTTTTTCATTTAAAAAGTATAGACATTTGTTTTTTTCTACACTCTATCCCTCATTCTAAACTGAAAGAACGTCTTCAAAAAATTATTCACTTGTCTTTTATTTTTACAAAAACGGTAAACCAAGATACAAATATCTAGTGCTAAACAGAGATTCTGGTTAATTTATGAAGCATCATATGGATTCCAAATAAATATATACTGAAGATACCATCAACAAAATGTTGGAGTTTTTTAATAGATTATATAGTTGTTCTGTTTGATAATATAATTTTCAAGCAAACAATCGGTATACAAATGGGAACAAAGTGTGCACCATTGCTTGTCGATATCTTTCTTTGTTTATTCATAAGAAGCAGAATTCATGCAGAACCTTGTTAAAGCTGGAGAGAGACTGTCGCCAAATCATTCAACTCCACATACAGATATATAGATGACGTTGTGTCGCTTGACAATCCTAAATTTGGAGAGTGTGAATGCCATCTAACCTAGTGAGCTTGAAATAAAAGACACGACTGATTCCTCAAGTTTTGCTTCATATTTAGACTTATACTTCTATTATGACGCCCACAAAAGGTTTCATTTGAAACTTTATGACAAACGTGATGACTTCAATTTTTCTATTGTCAATATACCTGCTTCTCCTACTTATGCTGTATTTGTTTCCCAATTAATTCGCTATGGTAGAGTTTGTTCCCACTACGTAGATTTTGTTCAACGAAGCAAGCTGCTTGCAGATAAATTGTTGATCCAGAGATATTGCAAATCAATGCATATTAAGGCCCCTAAAAAGTTTCATTGCCGTCATTACAGTATTGTTAAAAAGTATAATGTCTCTGTATCCAGGATTGCCCTGAAAACATTTGACGGCCCATAGTTCCATGTTCCTTTTACACAAATTTGATTACACGCGTGGTGCGTGTAGCTAGCTATACAGAATGTGCTTACCCCTTCCGGAGGACCCGGCCTTACTTCGTTGGTGGAAGTCCACGTGCCTTACCTTTCTTGTCAGTTCCAAAGTTTTTACTAGTTTGTGATTCGGACATGGAATAATTTGTTTGTTTTTGATTAAAATTTCTGAAGTAATTTTGTTTAATGTCTAATTAAGAATTTTTTACTCACATCGAGATGCCTTGTCGTCTGGGAGAAGAATATACTTGTTTTATATGTCTGTAATAATTGCAGAAATTTCTGGGTCTCTGAGTACTGAAGATAGTTTAGTATTTGCAAGTTTGACAATTCTTGTATTAATAAAAGACCTACAGCGGACTATAAAAACTCAATAAAGATTAATAGAATCTTACTCTAGTAACAGGGTAAAACAGAGATATCTCAAACGAGGATGAATATTTTCCTGTCCAGAACGAGCTTTAGCGAGTTCTGGACATTGAAAATATCCATCTTTTTCTCACACATTTGCAACATTAAATACATTAAATATGATTTGTAAACAAAAAATCAAATGTTCAGTTTTCATGTCACCATCCGTGCCTACTGAAAATGACGTAATCAATTTTTATTGACGTTTTCACGTAAAAAGATTATCACGTCATCAATAAAGCGTGTGTAATTAACTTTGACGTTTGGTTTATGACGTCACGACGGTAGCTTGTCTTACACAGGGAGGTGTAAAACAAAGATATCTTACACCTAGCAAACAACGAAATAACTCGGTGAAGTATGGACAAATAAATGTCTAAGGTAGTGCTTACTACGGAATTGGCAAGTTTAGGATATGTTTTTAATCTTTTTAAATGACTGATAGCTAATGAATGCTAAATACGATGACATTTGATTATTCTATTTTCTTTTTTAAAGTATCAAAATCACGTTCATTCTCTTCTTCATTATTCCGTTTGTGAAAATGAACATTTGATTTGAAGCAACCAGCTCAAGCTCGATTAAAGTCCAAAGTTTTTGTTACTTTTTGTTTAGATAGATTTAAATATTTTAGGAACACATTTTCAATAATAACGAGGAGGTTTTTCACATTTATATTGGAAATCAATAGTAAACAAAATTAGATCTCAATATAATAGTATGTTACATGTGTTATTTTATTACTATAATTCAATTCATCGAAATTTTTTCAACAACAACCCAACAATTTAAATAACAATATTGCCGTAGCAAGTAAAAAATAGCATCGTGATGGCGTAGGAATTCAAATGCCTCTGTGCGTCATCCATAATAAGATGACGTCACTGAGAGCTATCCTATGCAAACGTAACAGAAAAATATGATCAATCAAAATGCTTGAAACAAAGGGGATTGAATTATTTGGATATGAGAAATGTAACAGAATCTATTTTAGTTTGTTATATGAATAACTTAAAACACATTGTCTTTTAAAGTCGATACATATCAGATTAAGTTAACGAACAATTGTCATTTGGGTATCTTTACAACATTTTGAAAACAACTTTACTTACTTACTTACTTACTTACTGCCCATTACGCTCTCTGGCGTGTGGGGCAGCAACGAAGTATTTCCACTTTTGTCTGTCATTGGCGAGTTTTTGCAGGTTGCCACATGAATGGTGTAGATCGTTCATTTCTGCTTCAACAGTGCGCCTCCATGTAATCTTTGGTCTTCCTCTACTTCTTTTACCCTCAGGTGTCCAGTGTAGGGCAGTTTTAGTAATTTTGTATGGTTCTTTTCTTAGGACATGTCCAATTCATCTGCACCTTCTTTTCTTTATTGTTGTATACAGGTCTTCTGACTGGCATCTTCTGAGAAGCTCATCATTTGAGATTTTATTTGGCCAAAAAATTTAAAGTATTCTAAATTTTAAATATAAAACCAAAGTTGTGAAAGTCAGAAAACAACTTTGGTTTTATATTTTTGGTCCAAGCAATTGTATTTCGAAAAGGTTGTCTAAGGCTGTAAAATTAAAACTGGTATAATATGTTACTTAAACCAATGAACCGGTATCTCTGCTGGTAGCTGTTGTCCCGACGGTATCAGAAACAAGTAGACAATAACTGTGTATTATTGTAAAAATATACTTTACTCTAAATTTGCTGCTAGTTGAATTGTATATGTATATGATTCGGCAACGACTTGAAATTCCTCAAAAACTAAGGTATACTACCTCATGCAAAGCATTTTCATAGCTAAAATTTCTTAAATATATTTTAGTCCTTTGGGTATCTTTTCAACAATTTAAAAACAATTTTGGTTTCATAATTTTAGTGAAATCACTACTGATGAGGAATTATATTCCAAAACGATTGTCTAGTGCTGTAAAATAAAAACTGGTATAATATTTAAATTACCATGATCATCTGAAAATAATTGTTTTATTATCGCCTTTTTTTGACGACTAGTTTGATTAGTTATCTATACGGATTGTTGCGATGTAAAAAGTTACATATGTATATTAAAATACAATTTTTATTTCCTTATACGCAAAAATCATCTATTTATGTTTTCTTTTGAAAATATCGGCTCTCTTTCCAATATATATTTTGTCCTTGTCAAAGATATTAATATGAATTACATTTATGCCTTCTGCAATTCATTGATATAGAGAGGTTTTGTTCAAAGCGTGATGCCTCTATTTGATGTTGGCATGAAAGGTGTGACGTTATTTTTTCTTAACATACATACATATATATATATATGATTCGACTTCGACAGCGACTTGTTTTTAGTTGTTCGCTATGCTCTCAACAAGTCACTAAGTCTCGCGATGCTAAAACTGATAGGAGAAATAGATAACAGGAACACTAAGACACTCAAATAGCATAATTGACAAAAAAGATTAACTAAAAATAAGGACATTAAATAACTATAAAAACAAGTGATAATGAATTACTTAGCGGAAACAGTTATTGTAATAATGCCTTTATTATTACGATTTACATATGCTTTGGAATCTGTAAAGAGGCCTGACTCAGAAGATTATACTGACAAGACTCTGTCTGGTATTACGACCTTCACTGGTTTAGGGACTACTTTAAGAAACCGGAGGGACGTTTTGAAAAATCCATGTGAAAAGGAAACCAGTTGTGAAGTTAACAAAAGGTATAAGGTACCACTCTGTTATTGTGATAAAGAATGTTACAAATTCAACGATTGTTGCCATGACAACGTGCAGACACCAGCAATAAGTTTGTCAAAATCTGACTTCATAGAATGTACTTCAGATCAGTTTGGCAATGCACAAAAAAGAAAATATTTTTTGTACGGAAGTTACATGTCTTCAAATTGCCCCGCTCATTATAAAGATGATGCAGGAATATCAAGTGGATGTCAAGACGGTGTCCTGTTTCCTGTCAGCAGCTCAACAAATGGTGTGACATATAAAAACGTGTTTTGTGCGACCTGCAATAACGTTACAGATTTTCAGCTTTGGTCCTTTGAGTTGCTTTATCACAAGATGTGTGACATGATATTGATGCAAATCATTACACGAAGCAGTAAAACATGGATAGAATTTGCCATAACTCAGGCGTGTACCTCTTTATTTATTCCACCAAAAGATGCCTCCATTCGATATTGTGTGAAACGACAGGCAGATGAGCTTGATGATAACGATACTCGATCACTATGCGAGTCACATTTAAGTCCGGTGATAGGTTCTAGGAATAAGGTTTACAGAAATATCTATTGCAAGAAGAACAAATACGATGAAGTAAGTTGCCTCAACCCAGAAGAAAATGAAGACATAACTGAAAGCAAAGGCTTTGGCAGTACATCAATGGTTGGTATGTTTAATCTCCGTCCACAGGTGAACCGGGAAAGTTGCAGGCAAGGAGACACATATAGTTCCATATTAGTAAGTATCTAGTATTTTGTAGTGTGCTAAATGTGATGCTAAATTTCGAAAACATAGTTATTTGACTATTGCAAAAATAGAACTATACTAGTATCGAGCTAACTCATAAAGGCAAATCATAAGAAAAAATTGGATTGAACTGACGGCAAGTTAAAAAGTTCAAGAACACATGATTACAATGTTGTAAATAAAAATAATAATTTCAGTATTACACGGTATGCTGCCATTATGCCTATCTGTAAAGATTCATCGCAATGAACATAGATTCTCTCACTTGTATTTCACTTTTTGAACTAAGTAGTACTATATTGCTTGTTTGATCTTAAAAACCTAAAGCGTTTTTACTAATTCTATTTCTTAGATTATGTTCCTCCCCATAACGAATCATGTACTATATACCAAGAAACATTCCCAAGGAAAAAATATTCCCGATTTTCATGATGACACTTATACCGCAAATATATCTTTCCCGCGAAAAGTAATTATTTTCCTTGATTCACTTTCCCTACAGTTGAAACTTTGAAAATTTCTTACCGTGAAAAAGTTAAGAAGATAATAACCGAGATAGTTTTCTATCGCTAATACTTCTTGTTATACAGTATATTATTTTGTTAAATGAAATACTAATGCTGTTCTGTTAGCTCTACTTTGTATATAATTCACGACCTATAGTTAACAGCACTAGAGATGATTCACCACTGTCCTTGCTATACTTACAGGGTGTTTGCGTAGCTGAAGCTTACATCAACAACTACTTGTGGAAGAATGAAATAAGTTTTGTATCAAATAAAAAAGTAAACTTGAATATCGTTGAACGGCTGTTTGCGACGTTTTCTTTAAGTCTTCCTACAGAATATGAACTCCTCCTTCCTAATAATAGATATTCTGAAGGATACGTTTACTACGGACATCAGGAAAATATAATCAATATATGTTTTATTGTCAATATACGATATGAATGTGCTATTAAAGGACGCAAATCATTAACAGATCTAACAGAATTCACATCTCTAATGGAGGAGCTGGAACTAAACTACACAGAAAGCCATGAAAACAAAAGCATATCTTTGTCAATGTCAAAAAGGAAAGTCCAAAACTGTAATATCACAACCAGTACAAGGGCGTATTTTCAACTTGAACACCAAAATGTACATAAACTAAAAGATGCTTTAGGAAAAAGTATCCACAGCAGACCAAAAACAGAAGTTCCTAAATCAGTCGACGCAAAGGTTGTAGTATATTTGAACGGTACAATAAAACTAGAGACAACATATCGGTTTAACAATAGTGATATCGGTACAGATACTCACAAAACCGTTTGGTCTATCAGTACAATACTGACGTATGTTACATTTGGCATTTCAGATGTCTCGCTAATACTGACCATTGCAATTCATAAATACTTCAATTTGTTCAAGTCCACTGGGGGTACTGCATCTCAACATATGATGATAACTTTATTGGCAGCACAGCTTGTTTTTACATTGGTGACGGGAGACGATATCCGCTATTTATGTCTTTTTATGGTATAATCTCTCATTACCTTTGGTTAAGTGCCTTCACTTGGGTTTCATTTTCTCGTCAATGTTTTCTATGCTATGTACAAAATGCGTTCAAATCCGGCTGGCTCTACCCAAAACAAAAATCATTCAGTATCTATTATTTTGTCGGGTTATATCATACCAGCTATCATAGTGATACCATGCATGGTTTTAGATTTATTTTCTGTGGTCAACTTTGGATACGCAGACGAGATTTGTTTCCCACAGCTTACCCTGCAAATGTGTATGCATTCATGCTACCTATTTTGTTTTTTCTATTAGTCAATATCATTGCCGCCATAAGTTCTTCTGTCATCATCTCAAGATACAACAATAGCATTCAGAGTAACTCGTGCTTAAGGAGGTTAAATCTTTAATCCCAGTATACATTCGCTTGATTGTGTTGTGTGCTTGTCCATGGATCTTGGGGATTTTTTCGGATGTGTACGATTCAAATGTTTTAAGATATATATTCATTTTATTGGCAGGCTCTCAGGGAACTATGGTAAGCTTTTCTTTTTTGATAGGGAAGAGAATAAGATCAAAGTTTAAAACAACTAAATAGAAAAGCAATCCAGAAAACGAGGGTGTACTACCCCGTAAATGTGTTAAAGTAATGACGAATATATCAAAATTATCAAAATCACTTTTCAAAAATTAATGCAGTCATTACATGTAACTATGAGGGGACTGTTTTTGCTGGTTCTTCTGTGGCCTTTATAACAGGTTGAAATCATTGGGCTTGTTGTGTACCAGTTCTTTAAAATAATTGCTCATGGTCTGATACTACTACTCGAAAACTCATTTGAATATTTCTTCTATGTTGTTGGCATCGATTTTTTAATTATTATTTAATTTATTCAATTTCAATTGGATTTAATCCTACTACTAGTATTTCTTTGGCGTGCAAATACTGTTATTTCACTCCGTTTGGCAATCTCTTTATGCAAATTTTCATTCTATGTTGGACAAGTTCTGACATAAATGTAAACCCGTTCTTGAAAATTACTTGGGTCCACAGACATGTTAAAATCATTTATCATATATTTGATATTTTGTCACTATTAAGTCTAGAAAACACTCATTTGAAAACACTGACTCTTTTTGTTTTATACTGTCATAAAATCCAGCACTTTTACACATGACTCTACAAAGTCATCTGTTGTATGTTGTATTCCTAATACAAAATACAAAATGTTATTTATTAAAAGTAGGAAAGGTGTTATTCTAAAAATTTCAAAAATTTATTTATGTTTTCATTTTATAATAATTACAAAGCGTATTTAATCAGTATTTAAAATGCAAATAATAGGCGATTTGAAATTAAATTATTTACACCACTATGTTAAAATATCTTTAAAATCATAATTATGTTAAAATATAAACTTTAACCTTTGAAACTTTAAAGTGTAGATGACTTTTAACTTTTACATACTTTTATAAAGTACGTTCAAATTGAGCTTCATGCTATCATCTCTTGTTATTTCTTTGACATACTTACGGCCTGGTGCAACATATGCTCGTTAAATAAAGAGGAAAAAGAATTAAGATATTGGTCACATATGAAAAAATTCTTCTATTTTATCTGTTTTCTAAACGGGCTTTTAAGTCCGTCAAAAATATGTATATAAACGTCGTTTCAAAATCAAAATAATAGTGAATAAATTCTTTTGGAACACCATATACTTTTGATAACAATAATAAAATGTAAAAGTTATTATTCTAAACAGACATTGCAGCATTTTACCAATAAAAGAGACGCTGCAAGGAGGTGAAACTAATTTAATTTCGCGTACTATTATTTTTTTTATCTTTTTTTTACATCTTGCTGTCGTTTCTTAAGCTAACTTACTCGTCTCCGAAATGTACTTCTGCAAACTTTAGTTCATGTAAATCAATACTTGGTTTGATTTTGTTGAAAATATTATGATGATGGTGATAATGACGAGAATTGTTTTTCCAAAACGGCCGTCTAGTACTGGAAAATGAAACAGTTGTATTAATAAATGATCAGCTACTTTAATTCTAACTTCTAAAACTGCAAAAAATCAATATTTTATTCTATAAATTGAACAGTACATGATGACGATATAAAAAACAAACATACTAATCCATTTAGGTATCACAGTCCAGAAGCAAAGTAAAACCTTTAGGACTGACAAGTTGGGTTAGACACGTGTACTGGAAGTGAGGCCGGGTGTTCCGAGAGGGTAAGCACCTACTATTTAGCTATATTTTATATAAATATGGGAAAATAAAATAAATATAGATGTTTATGGATGGTAGTAAATACAATATTGTGTAGTTGAAAAATTTAAAATCCAAAATCAAACTTTCAGGATGAAACATGAAAGGATTCCCATCAAGTGATTTTGAAATTTGATACAAGTATAATTAAACTGTGTTTGACTTTCATTGTGATTAGTTTATTGTTGTCTTATTGTTTTGTGGTGCCATTTTACTACTCAAGTCCACAAATTTACTTTTAAAGACGATGAAAATCCTTTAGTTATTTTTGCAAAGTAATAGATATTTTACTTAATAAACATTTTTTAAAATTTGTATAACCACGCCCATATGCATTTTGTATTTAATTATTAAGTATACAGATCACATACAAAGTATGCGATCTTTTTGTAAAGATAGAAATTTGTTACTTGAAAGTAATTTAAATTTATTTGAAAAAGTCATTGTCTTTATTGTCACTCACCACTCCTAATGTTGCAAATACAGTCCAACCTGCTTTAAAGGCCAGACGAATTGCATCCCAATTGTTCTTTATTCATATTATTTGAAAGGCCACCTGCTCATAAGGCCACTTTTACCAGTCAGTTTGACTGTATTTATATAAATATTTATCTTATATTTATTTGGAAATAGACTGGTTTTGATATACATTGTATCAATGATAATGAATACGATAAGTAGCATAGAGGTGAAATGAATGAATCTTTTATTATATGTATGACTGTTTGAATTACGTTGACGTTGTAACTTGTGATTGTACAAGTACTGTTAAATGTATTTGAATGTTAGTTGTTGTTATTGAACTAATATTTTACTAGTGAGGTTACGTGGTGTATGTCATTTATGTGTATGTACTGAAACATGGCTACAATGAACGCATATTTAGTTCAAAGCTAGCTAAATGATGGCTATAATGAACAGACATTAATGGCAAGATAGAAAAAAAGCGACTATGATAAACTGACGTTTAGGACGACTCCTAAATAGCGAATGCATTCAACGGACATTGATGACGATACTGAAGTAAAACGTGGCTGCAATGAACGGACGTTGATGACGAGACTGAGTATATGGCGGATGCAATGAACAGACGTTCATGACAAGACTGAGTATATGGTGGCTGCAATGAACGAACGTTGATGACGAGACTGAGTATACGGTGGCTGCAATGAAAGGACGTTGATGACGAGACTGAGTATACGGTGACTGCAATGAAAGGACGTTGATGTCAATACGGAGTAAAATATGGCTACAATGAAAGGACGTTGATGACGAGACTAAGTATACAGTGGCTGCACTGAACGGACGTTGATCACAATACTGAGTATACGGCAGCTTCAATGAACAGACGTTGAAGACGATACTGGGGTAAAATGTGGCTGCAATGAACGGAAATTGATGGCGAAACTGAGTATATGGCAGCTGCAATGAAAAGTCTTAAACGACTGAGCAAAAGTCGATAAATGGCATTGATGAAAAGTATTTAGTTAATGTTTATTTTTATATTATCACGTTCCCTGCGAAATGTTAGCTTGGAAAGTTGTTATTGAGATAATGATTACGAGACAAGAGTTATTAAATTTACACTATAGTAAGTTTACCATGTTAGCTGTTTATATGAAGTAACGCGTAAATGATATCCGAGACAGATAGATGTTTTTTCAAAAGAGACTTTAGCGACATTTCTGCGTCGTTTTGGGCGTCTGTGATATGTGCTACTCAATAACTTACAATTAAGATAGACAGGTATTGATATGAGACAGGATTTATTAATTATATTATTATTGTTTGTTTTCATGTCTGTATAGGGGGCAAAGTGTAATATGTGGATTGGATTGGACTTTTTGAAAGGATAGGGTTGGACTAATGTAGGCTGAGATGGAGAGATGTTTTGACTAGTATTTGAACTTAGTGGTGCTTTCGATGAATAATAGTGTTTTTACGATTATCAAATAAATGAGAGAACGAAACATTTATTATTTTGGTAGATGACGCAATGATATTAATAAAATGTTTTTTATAGATTTAATTAATGAGTTGAAGTGGAAGGAAATTATATGAAAAAATGAGGTATTAATGTGTATGTAATTTTTGTTGTAAAAATAAAATCTCGTATTGTAAATTATCTAGCGTATTTGTTTTGGTTACCTTATATTATAAGTTTATTTTATTGATTATGTATCCCCAGATTTCAATATTAATCCAGAAAATAAAGATGTACATTACCGTTGGTTTTATAGAAAAAGTGAAATAAATGCACAACACAATTTGCCAATGAAGCGCGAATGTGGAAACAAACCTTTGATTCAAATACAACATCCAAATCTATATCTAAATCATAATCCAAAAGAAAAGTAAAACATTTTAAACTGACAAATTTAATTTAAATGTAAACTTCCGCCAGAAAAGAGAGACCGGATGCTTTGAAATGATAAATATTTTAGCGTGCCCTGCCAACCGTAGTACAGAGCATTGGATTTTAAGGGTTATCCGAGTTATTCCTTTCACACAATTTTGATTACACACGTGGCGGGTGTAGCTAGCTAAACAGGAAAAGCTTACCTTTCCGACGCACTCGACCTCACTTCCCTGGTGGAAGTTCACGTGTCTAACCTAACTTGTCAGTCCCAAAGTTTTTACTTTGCTTCTGGATTGTGATTCTGACATGGCTTAGTATGTTTGTTTTTTATTAAATAGTATTTAGGTGGTGCTATGTAATATACCAAATAAAAAATGGATATTTTTAGAAACTGGATTTTCTTTTTTTTTAAAGTTCCAACGACTTAAAGTATCACCCTCGGAAACAAAGAAAAAGCCTAAAAAGTGGGTAGCTTTTTTCCATGTGATTAAATGTTGTAAGAACCAGATATTTTGGAAATCACATAAGATTTTTTTTATAAAATTACACCTGTAAAGTATCTGTAAAAACCAAAATAAAATTCCTCAAACAAAAAATTAAATATAATTTCCATGGTAACCAGTACAAAAACATATTTTCGTGTATTTCAGTCAAATTTTGGTGCATAACACGAATGCTGCTGGAATATGCCATTTCTGACGGCGATCTTCGATATTTTGTTTTTATACGTAACTTTAAATTCCATTTATCGTTTTATGACAAAACTGTCTGATTTTATAATTTTATGTGGGAAACATTTTTTATCTAAGATTAGACTAGTTTTTCTGTCCGATTTGACGAAATACAAGTCTTATCGAACACGTATGATACTGAATCCTGTATCACCACAGTGTGGTGATACAACATTGGCGGTAAAGTACACGTGCACATCTCATTGTGACGTCATTGGGAAATCTCCGATTTGTCAAATGTAAACAATGTCGTCATTACTACAGAACATGTCATAACATAGTTCAGTTGTAAAATGTATTTTTACACATAAAGTATTGTTTTTTTATTACTTAAAATAACCTAATTGGAAATGTTAGATAAAAAATATTATATACACAGTGTGTAGGTACAACCCTTCATATCAGGCCTCGTCCTTTTTTCGTAGCTGTATCACTACTCGTCGACGAGTAGTGAAACGGCTACGAAAAAGGACTCGACCTGATACTGAGGGTTGTATATACACACTGTTTCTATAATATGTATGTATTGATAGTTTTAAAACACTTAGGATGATCAACGTTTTGTCTGGGTAGCAATAAAGTTCAATAAATCTGTGTCAAAAGGGTAAAAAATAATAACATAATTTTTAAGTGCAACCCGATAAATCCATTGTACAAAACATCATATGCGCGAATAACATAACCGGTCAGCCTAAAATAGGCTTATGATGCACCACCATTTTATTTACAACTTTTTCAATAAATAAACGAAACAATATTAATGATTTTACACGCGTCCACGCGAACGTTTTTCTGAACAAAAACTTTTGCAAAAGATATACAGTTTGATTCATCCGTATTTATTTATATTTTGTAATATATACAGATATCTAAATGATTCAAATACGGTTAATAGAACTTTTAATATTGCCTTTTTAAACAGAACATATTAATTTATAATTTTATTATGCACTTTTAATTTCACTTTTATAGTTTAACTGTCTCGGTAAGCACGCGTGGCTGGAAAATTGGGTTTTAAACGTGTTTTAAATTGTGAACAGATTTTAACCTCCTTGAGTGCCAGTAAAATGAAAATTTTATAAGTAGCAGTAGTAGTAGGTATTTTGAACATCACAAGGCATACAATTACCTGTTCTTGTTGTTGATTTGTATGTGTTA
Organism: Anadara kagoshimensis; assembly: GCA_021292105.1. Lineage (NCBI taxonomy): Eukaryota > Metazoa > Mollusca > Bivalvia > Arcoida > Arcidae > Anadara > Anadara kagoshimensis. The sequence goes on along the minus strand of CM037871.1, from coordinate 12,888,312 downwards.
ATTGTATATTATACCAGTTTTAATTATATAAATTAAACTAATAAGCCACCTGATGAACATGTTTACACAAGACAAATTTCTTAATAAACAAATCAAACGTGTACATACTTCTAATGAAATATGATTAGGTGTCATTTTCTACTGTTTATGGTTTACACATCTGGACTTCACCGCCTTATCAATAATTAAATACTATTAGTTCTTACTTGTCCGCATATAAACTTTTCTTGACCTTTTCATGTAAGAAGTTTGTTGTTATAACTATTATTCACGTGGGCGTAAAATAAAGAACAAAACAACTATCAATTTTCTCTCTTAATTAGCGTTTCTTGAAATATCCAAAAACGTGCTCACACGAAAGAAAATTGAACTTTTTACTTACTTGGTTATTTTTAGTCACGCTATATTTTATTCATTATCGAAAAATTATCTGGACATGTTTCAAGGAAAACACATACCTTCTAATTAACCAACCATAGTCATAATAAATGCTATCATGTTACCTCATTTACAGTTTAGCAAGAGCATGAGGTTGTAATTACAAAAAGAAAAACTAAATTTGAATTGTTACATATAAATAACAGTGAGAGAGAGAGAGAGAGAGAGAGAGAGAGAGAGAGAGAGAGAGATTATAGCACATACACACACATGAGAGAATTAAAAAACAAATGAAAGTATCGAAGAAAGAAAACTCGAAAAAGCTATATCAATTGACGTATCGTCGGCCACGCCCACAAAGTTCCGACAAATGGCCGAATGCTTGATTTACACGCAAAAAGAATAAAAACTCGGTATGAATTGCGCCATTTAATGACGTCACTGGCACTAGTACGCCATTAGTTGCCGTGACGCTGCTGTGGTACCGTGATGGCGGCCAGTGTCGGAACATTGTGGGCGTGGTCGGCGATACGTCAATTGCAAAAAGAGTTTATAAGGTTAATAAGCATAAACACTTATTTTTCATTCGGTACATGTATAATATTTACTCCTTATTTCCATTTTTTCCAGATCCGAGACCACAAACCAAACGTAAAGAAAAGAGTCTTCAGAAATCTAAAAGTTTAAGTAAGAAATGGAAATCTCTAAATCTCGTATTAAGCCAGATCTCATTTCCCTGGCAGAAGTTCACGTGTTAAACTTAATTTGCAAAGTTTCAAACTTTTTACTATGCTTTGGGATTGTGATTTGGACATGGATCGATGTGTTTGTTTTAATTTTTTTTTTTATTGTGGTTAAGACATGTATTGGTATGTTTGTTTTTCTTATGCTTTTTTATTTTGATTTGGACATGGATCGGTATGTTTGTTTTAATTTTGTTTTTTTTATGGTGGTTTAGACATGGCTTGGTATGTTTGTTTTTCTTATGCTTTTTGATTGTGATTTGGACATGGATCGGTATGTTTGTTTTATTTTTTTTTCTATTGTGGTTTAGACATGTATTGGTATGTTTGTTTTATTATGCTTTGGGATTGTGATTTGGACATAGATTTGTATGTTTGTTTTTATTTTGCTCTTTAATTGTATGTCTACTAGTATTTTTATTTTGCTTTTTGATTGTGATTTGGACACGGATCGGTATGTTTGTTTTAACTTTGTACTTTTATTGTGGTCTAGACATGGATCGGTATGTTTGTTTTTATTTTGCTTTTTGGTTGTGATTTGAACATGGATTGGTGTGTCTGTTTTTATTTCACTTTTTGATTGTGACTTGTGTTCCAACCCTGACCGCTATCAAGGTTCCAAAGCAGCGTCACGGCAACTAATGACGTATAGTGTCAGTGACATCATTAAATGACACAATTCAGGCCGCGCATTTATTCTTTTAGCGTGTAATTCAAGCATGCCAGGCTTTTGTCGGAACATTGTGGGCGTGGTCGACGATCGGTCAATCGGAAATGCAGGCCGTACACGACAATTTTAATTAATTTTAGGATTAAAAACCGAAATAACGTTTTCAAAAAATTCTGAATGTAAATATAACCATTTAACTGTCTTAAAAGGGCATTTATAACTCCCATTGTCATCCAACGCAAATTTGATAGCCCTTGCTCGCTAAGTGAAATAAATTTAAATTTTTCCGAAAATCAGACAACTAATGCAAATCTACCAGTTAAATGTAAAATAGTGTAGATTTTTCAAAATTTATATTCCAAGTCTGAAAATCTCAAGCATTAAGTCAATCACAAAATTAAGATACGGGTCCAAAATTAATTTTTCTAAATGTTGGGGCAATGTTTATTTTTAAGCTCTTCAATCGTTGCCTCCGTACTAAAATTATTAAAGCGATCAAATAATAATAATGATAATGATAATAATAGTTATCGTTATTGGTCTTATTCTTACATATGATGAATTTGGATTAAAGAATTTAATTACGCTGACTCTGTATTTATCAAAGCTGTTGTGTTCAATTTATTCTTAAGAGTTCAACAGAGATTCCAGTTCTGTCACCTCAATTGTTTTGTCGAGAAGGATTTTCATCACGAACTGTCGATCCTTTATTCATAAGGATAAAATATTGGTTGGTCATGTACAGATTGCTTTCTTCCAAATATCACATACCTTATTCATAATTGACATTAATATAATACATTAATATTTATTGTACAGGTGGCAAAAATGACCCAGAAATTAGTTGTTTTTAGAAAACAAAACAGTTTTGAAGAGTTGTTTTTAGAATCGCTATAAATTAAATTATCTTGTTGTTCCGTAAATATAAATCCTTTGATATTATGGTTTATGATATGACAACTGTCAGGTCTTTTTCAAACCGTAGTAATCAGACACTGCTAAATTACCAATTATGTCCTTTATGTCGTTTCACTTTCGTAATATCAGCTCAGAATCAATTATAATCCAGGCAAAAATAGTAGCAGGTGTTAAGCTGGGATCACTGGCCGGTTAACTAATTTTTTTATTATTATTATTCACTTTTAGAAAACATATATTATTGCTTAGGTTTGCATTCCATTTTAATGGAAAGTTGAAAAACAGGAAGAATAGAATAATGAAGAATTAAATAAATAATAAATAAACAAAAACGGATGATATAATCAACATCTATGTCACAGTAAAAGACTGTCTGAAAAACTAGTCTGTAATACACAGGACAAAACAAATTTTTTTCGTGTTTCTGTAACAAACAAAAATAGAAAAAAAAGAAAACAGGCAATGAAGTTCGCCGCTGTACCACGTGATACCTTCTAACGTGTCTGTGAAACGCTTGTTTCAAATGGACATGGAATCGCACAATATGACGCTTTACCGTAAAAACGACGTTATTCCGGGAATTTGTAAGGTTGACGTTTTCCAAAATGTTCCGCACAAACGTTAAGAGGTAATGATCACGTGGTACGGCGGCGAACCTCATTGCCTTGGTTGTCTAAGAATAAGCTCCTGTATATTGTAAAACTTAACATGGGTGCTTATCCCTATATTTTGATCAGTATAATGTCTCTTTATCCAAAATAAATCTGGATTTATATCTATAGTTCCATGTTCTTTCTATTCCGAATTTCGATTGCACAGGTGAGTTGAGTTGAGAAATGGTGTTTAACGTCCCAGTGAAGAATATTTTAATTATAATTATAGCGACCTCGCCAGCTATGGGCGAAAGTCAGAAATTTTGTCTGTGCGTTGCTCTAATTGCATTATACAATAGTTTTCTTTATGGTACCATGCCTACCGTTACACGAAACCTCGTTTATTTTAGTTCATTTCCATCCAAAAGAACCGCGTTAGTTAAGTGTTCGGCGAAATAACAGTCACAACCCATTTTAAAGTCTTGGGTTAGACCCGGATGGAGTATTTATTTGAATAATTATACTTTTGAATTTGTTTTAAATGACTTCTCGCTTTACAATAGATGATATATTTGATTTTTATCATTATAATGTACTCTGAAAAACATTGATTTTCTGCAGTTTTTCGATTCTTAACCTGATATATATTAAAATAACATAGCGCGGCTTTATATTATTTTACAGATTTCACACGTATAATATCGTTTTCGTGACCTTGGTACCAGCGCGAGACATTCCAATCTGCGCGCGCTATGACGTCAAATGTTGTTTCAGATTCTTCTAGTTAACATGTACAACACCTAATTTAACGAGTATTAATGTAATGATAGATGCATCATTACAAATAAGGTGCCCAAACGAATAAAAGTCAAACCCTGTATTCAGAACTCACATCAGGGGGACTTGTACTTTTGTCGCTTTTTTCCATGTCCATGGCAACGGCCGCCATTTTGAAAATTTTAAACTTTTAGATAAATTCTACATACAGGGGAAAAACTGCAGAAAAACCCAATGACTTTTTGCCATTGTAAAATGACAACAAAAACATGATTACTTAGCATAATTTACAAAATATATCACTTATTCGATTCATTTACACTGTATTACATTATTGTAAATATGTATTTAGATAACCCTTTTTCTATCAAATACCAGGTTTGCAAACTTAAAAATCTGTTAATGAAATAGTAACACTTATTTTAATCCCAGCATGCATTATTAGAAATTTTAAACTTATAATATACTTTTTATTTTAAGATTTAATTTTATATATGTATATTGATTGGTCAATCACAAATAATTCAATTTTATGTCGTCTTAGGAAGGGGATAGGGATCAACCTTCATGTGAAGTTTGGTTAAGATTGGACCAACGGTCTTCGAGAAATTGGTGGGACAAGTTCATGACAGGAAGAAGAAGAGTAATAATAATAATAATATCAACGAGTATTAATGTAATGATGGATGCATCATTACAAATAAGGCGCCCAAACGAATAAAAGTCAAACCCTGTATTCACAACTCATATTATGAGGACTTGTACTTTTGCCGCTTTTTTCATATCAATGGTAACGGCCGCCATTTTGAAAATTTTAAACCTTTAAATAAGTTCTACATACAATAGAAAAACAGTAGAGAAACCCAATGACTTTTTGTCTATGTTAAAATGACAACAAAAATATGATCACTAAGCATAATTTACAAAATGTATCATTTATTTATTTACATGGTACCGGTATTACATTATTGTAAACATGTACTTAACTTAAGTATCCTTGACAATGAAAATTTATGCTTATTGTTTTAATTCTTAAGCAAAATAATAGCAACCAGCTCATGAAGAAAACTATAGTTTGAGGGTGGGGAATTCAAAGTTAGTACCTAGACCTACCTGTCCCTACCCTCCTATTGGAATGACCATATAGGTTTACTTTAGTATCAATCAACTTTTCATAAACAATAAGTAAATATATATGTTACGGGAGGGGATCTCAACTGATGAAAAGTTAGTACCCAGCCCCGCCTATCCCCGCCCTCCTCTGGAATTACGTCATTGGTATTTCTGCAGTATCACTCTATTCAACTTTAAAACCGAACCGGAAAATATATAGTTTCAGGATGAAAATATCAACCATTTAAAAGTTAGTACCAAGCCCCGCTTATCCCCATCCTTCATCAGGAATGACCCCATTGGATTTTCTTCAGTATCACTCTATTCAACTTTTCATGTAGAACAAGAAAATACATAGTTTATGGGAGGGGATCTCAACCGTTCAAAAGTTAGCACACTGCCCCGCCCATCCTTACCCCTCTCTGATACCCGGGGAAATCTTCTGATACAAACTTGTGCATCTTCAGACACTGATCTTAAATATATATAATTTTATAGTACAAAAAATATAAATGGCAAAATTGATCATTATTGTCTTAAGACCCCGCCCTCCTGCCCATCCCCTAATGCCTGATGTCCATTTTGACATGGCCTCTGGGGAAGGAGATGGGGATCATCCCTCATGTGAAGTTAAGTTAAGATTGGACCAACGGTCTACGAGAAATTTGTTGGACAAGTTCATGCCAAATAATAATAATAATAACGAGTATTAATGTAATGATGGATGCATCATTACAAATAAAGCGCCCAAACGAATAAAAGTCAAACCCTGTATTCAGAACTCATATAAGAAATTAACAGGTTTTTTTACTTCTACGTTTAAATGAAATAAAGATTCAAGAGATGTAACTTTTTGGTCATTTAGAATATATACTTGGAGCAAGCGTGTCTATGTATAGTCTCTGTCTGAAATTTTATTCTAAAAAAATATGATGTGTTGATTTTAAATTAATCCAAGCATTTTCCAATGTAATGTCATATCGATAACTAAATACAGCTACTATTTAAAATTGAATAATAAATCACGCCCCAGGGATAAATGGCCATAAGTGTTGCTTATAAAAAAGATTTAGCTTGAGAGCTTTTGGACATGGATCAGTGATAACTTAAGTATCCTTTACAATGAAAATTCAAGCTTGTGGTTTTAATTTGATATCAGCCATTCCATGAAGAAAACTATAGTGTGAGGGTGGGAATCTCAAAGTTAGTACCTAGACCTATCTGTCCCTACCCTCCTATTGAATGACCATATGGGTTTACTTAAGTATCATTCAACTTTTCATAAAGAATAAGAAAATATATATGTTAGGGGTAGGGATCGCAACTGATCAAAAGTTAGTACCCAGCCCCACCCTCCTCTGGAATAACGTCATTTGTATTTCTGCAGTATCATTCTATTCAACTTTAAAAGCCGAACCGAAAAATATATATTTTTAGGATGGGGATATCAACCATTTAAAAGTTAGTACCAAGCCCCGCCCATCCCCACCCTCCATCAAGAATGACTCCATGGGACTTTCGTTAGTATTACTCTCTTCAACTTTTCGTGTAGAACCAAAAAATATATAGTTTATGGGAGCGTATCTCAACCGTTTAAAAGTTAGCACACTGCCCCACCCATCCCCACCCTCCCTGAGACCCCCCAGGAAAACCTTGGGATACAGACTTGTACATCTCGAGACACTGATCATGAATATATATGGTTTTATAGTACAAAATATAGTATAAAGAGCAAAATTGAGCATTATTGTTTTTAAGACCCCACCCTCCTGCCCCACCTATAATAACCCCAAGAAGAAGAAGAAACGTCGCAAAAGCAATTAGTCGCCAAACTTCGTTTGGGCGCCCTAATAATAATAATAATAATAATAATAATAACGAGTATTAATGTAATGATGGATGCATCGTTACTAATAAGGCGTCCAGACGAATAAAAGACAAACCCTGTAATAAGAACTCATATCAGGAGGACTTGTACTTTCGTCACTTTTTTTCATGTCCATGGCAACGGCTGCCATTTTGAAAATTTTAAACTTTTAAATAAGTTTTACATACAATAGAAAAATTGCAGAGAAAACTAATGTCTTTTTTATTGTTAAAATGACAACAAAAATATGATGATTTAGCATAATTTACAAAATGTATCATTTATTAATTTACATGGTATTACATTATTGTAAACATGTATCTAGTTAACCCTTTTTTCTATGAAATACCAGGTTTCAAAATCTGTTAATCATATAGTAACACTTATTTTAATCCCTGCATGCATTATTAGAAGTTTTAAACTTGAAATATTCGTTTAATTTATGATTTAATTTTATATATGTATATTGATTGGTCAATTACAAATATTCAAATGTGGTTAATTTAATAGAAAGTGAACTATGAAAGTAGAGCAAATTACTTAAGTAATAGATGTTAGCATAGGGATTATATCAATTACAATGTATATCTATGAATGGACCTATGTGATTGTGTTGATTTATAATACTATAAGCTTGTCTAAAGGCTAAAAGAATGGATATGCAATATGTTACAAAGATAGTGGTTTTTGACATTATGAAATTGGTTAGAAATGACACTGGGGTTTCATTCTTCTTTTATATCACTCTATTCAACTATTTACACAGAGCCAGGAAATACAAAATCTAATGATGAGGATCTCTACAATAAAAGTTAGTACCCAGCCAATGCCCGGCTCCACCGTCCCTCTTGAATGACTCCAGTGGTTCTTCTTTAAAACTACTCTATTCTTTCACTTTTCAAAATAAAACTAGCATGGCCGTAACTACCATTGAGGCAAGTGAGGCAGTTGCCTCACCTAGAATTCTGCAGATTTTTTTTTAACCGATTTAAGATTTTATGGGAAACAGACAATAACAATAAAAAAAACTTGCCCATATAAATTATCGTTTCCCAGAGGAAATAAAACCGTTGTTTTATGGGTCGTATTTGATCCCCTGTAACATTGACAAGATTACCCCAGAGATAGTTGATAGTATAAGAGACATCTATGTTGCGGATTTTCCATATTCCGACAACTTTCCTCAAGAGATTGATAGGTGGTTAACTAGATGCAGAAACGGCAATTTAGATGCAAAATCTCTGCTAGATACCATGCCATTAGCAGACAAGACATTGTATCCGAATATTCACATGATAGTCAAACTTTTACTCACTATCCCTGCAGGTTCATGCTCATGCGAGAGACCATTCTCTGCCATGAGACGACTTGATCATCATGACTGAAACTCGGTTCTGTAGCCTGTCACTGTAACATATTTATTGTGATGATGTTATTGGAAACGTTTGTTATGAAAAAGTCCTTAAGAATTGGGACAGTACTGGAATTAGAAAAATTCCACTTCCTTTTTGACATTGATGAATAGATTAGTCGACTCGATCAGTATGTCCGATTTAGTGTCATGTAGTTATTAGATGAAAATCTTCAGTCGTCGACATTTTCATTTATTGTAGTAATAATAATAGTATGCATAATTATATATGTCACCAACAAGTAACTCAGCTTCGTCTTTTTTATCTACATATTCTAAAACTTTGGAAAAAAACATTTTTTCTTTATGTATGTAAAAAAATCATAAGGGAAGATTTTAATGCAACACATGATGTTTAACTACACCATTCACAGAATTTATTTTTATAAAGGACGTTAAGTCACTTTTGGTAGGCGGCACTTCGGTGCCTTATTGAAGAAATTCACCACAACTGACTAGATGAACATATCCAATACATCCGGAGATGCTAGCTCAAACTTTGGTATTACACTTGAAGCTTTATCAACTTGATTTATTTTTTCAGATCATTCCCTTCTTTTTTTATACCGGGCTTCTATGACTTTGGGACTATCAAATATTTTATTTTCAGTTACAACCCCATTTTGATATCAAAATACATGAATTGAGTAAACATATTTTAGCCTTTGAAATGCCAGGAAAATGCAGGAATTTGGCTTAAAGTTTTAAAAATTTTCCGGGGGGGGGATGCACCCGGACCTCCTAGATAAACGCGTCTTTGGCGCATCAAATGTCTGCCTCACATACAACCAAGCCCCTAGTTACGGCCATGACTAGGAAAATATATAGTTCATAATTGTGGATTTCAACTGTATAAAAGTAAATATTAAAATTGAGCACATGACAGTAGTATAAAATCTGTGAAATATTTTTTTTTTAAATTTGTTTAACACCCCTACCACTTTGAAATCCTGTTGGTATTTAATGTATAAACTTCTTTGACAGTGCTAATGAAAAATGTGTAAAAATTATTTAATGCAGTGTAAAGGAGAATTTATTTATCAAACATAGTCAACTGAATTAGTCTTAATCAAAAAGGTTCAGTAAGAGTTATCTCTCCTTGAACATATTGGAATATGTTTAATTTGGAGCACGTTTGATTTTACAGCTTTTTCCGTTTCCATGGCAACAACGGCCATTTTTGCATGGCCTCTTGGTAAGAGGGTGGGGATCAACCTTCATGTGAAGTTTTGTTAAGATTGGACCAATGGTCTTCGAGAAAATGTTTGGACACGTTCATGGCAGGAAGAGGAGGTGGAAGAGGAAGAGTAATAATATAATAAGAAACGGTGCAAAAACAATAAGTCGCCAAACTTCGTTTGGGCGCCTTAATAATTATGGCAAACATATATTGCTGACTTTTCCATAGAACAAAAAAAAAAACTTTTCTAACGTAATATTTTTCTTGATTATATAATAAATAAAATTTTTCGTTCGTGTTTGTAATATTGAATTTATTATACTCTTTGAGCAATTAATTTTTGCAACTCGTCAAGGCTCGTTGCATACCAATTTTTTCAAATCGTTTGAATAATTCAATATTACATGAGCACTCGTGTAAGATTCTCTATATTATGTGAAACGACTCTTGTCTATAGGTCGCACACGATAAATTGGCATATCTGGGCTTTTTATTAAATGAACATTGTAATTAGGGCCCATAAAAACACGGACCTCGGACAACTCGCTTTTGCCATCACACTTGAGGTGAAAAATATTCACGTTAAACCCCTTATAATATAAATTAAATATTTTGTCTTTGCGGCTAGAAAATAACCAAATCACAATCCCAACGCAAAGTAAAAACTTTAAAACTGGCAAACTAATCGTAAGTTAAACACGTGAATAAGTTCTGCCATAGCGTAAATAACTCCATAAGCAGAAGCATACCTATATGTTGCTTCATTAAAAAGGAAACTTAAACACGTTTAGCATGTAGCTGTAATTGCACCCTATACAAAAAAGTTCATTTTTTTCAGATAATTAACCATTACATTATTCCGATGCATCTGTGACATTGACCTTTGAACCCAAGATGTGTCAGCGTTTTGTGATTCATCTTGTACTAGCAGGCACCCAAGGCGACTTTAGCAATGAGGTATTACACTACAGTCAAGGTATATTCTCTTGAATCCAGACAGCATATTCAGGATGGCAAAGGAAACAAAATACCTAAAAAATTGACCTTCTTTAATCGAAATAAAAACTCTAGGCAGACAGTTCCAGGATGGCAAGTGAAAAGCAGAATATCTGGGGAAAAAACACTGTTCTTTTCAGTGACAAACTCTATACGCAGACAGTTCCAAGATGACAAAGGAAAGCAGAATATCTAAAATAATAACACTGACCTTCTTTCAACGAAATAAAATCTCTTTAGACAGTTTCAGGATGGCAAGGGAAAGCAGAATATCTTAAAAACCACTGACCTTTTCAATGACAAACTCACTATGCAGACAGTTCCAGGATGGTAGAATATCTGAAAATTAATCACTAACCATTCTATAACTGAACTAACAAACTCTCTACACGCAGTTCCGGGATGACAAGGGAAAAGCAGAATATCTGAAAAAACACAGACCTTCTTTAACGAAATAAAAACTCTCTAGGCAGACAGTTCTAGGATGGCAAAGGAAACCAGAATACCTGGAAAAACCGGACCTTCTTTAAACGAAATAAAAACTCTCTAGGCAGACAGATCCAAGATGGCAAGGAAAACCAGAACATTTGGAAATAAAACACTGATCTTTCTATTACTGAACTGACAAACTCTCTATATAGAGTTTCAGGATGTCAAAGGAAAGCAGAATGTCTTGAAAAAATCACTGGCCTTCTTTAAGTAAACCCAAAAACTCTCTATGTTTTTAACCTAGGGAATAAGAGCTGGGTAATGTTCTTTCATGCCCCAGTCAAGATTCTTTCACTTCCATTGAGGTTGTCAGATAAGGGATGGGGGGACGACGAGAGAAAACCAACATCAGCGAGCAAACTGACAAAACTTTTCACACTAAGATGTGACAGAGCAGGATTTGAGCATAGGCAGTAAGTAGGAGGTGCTGTAATCTGTAAACACACACTTTAGACTACTGAAGCCCAACTTAGGCAACCAAAGATTGTGATCCATAGTTCTGCATTAAGATCACCATAACCTCCAAAATACGAAGCCAGCACTCTACAAAATGAGTTTCCGTAGAGGTGATTTTTTCCCCAAGATTGTACAAATAATTATCAATAAAAATCAAAGCACTGATAGTGCTGAATGTAGGAAAGTAGTCATGATGATGGTTATGGTTCTGCTGTTGCCTGTGATGATGGTGATGGGAATGTGACATGAGTAGTTACTGATGAAGATGGTGATGATGAATATGATTTCATTTTTTGATGTTGATGTGACATGAGAAGTTCTGATGAAGACGATGAATCATGATGATGCTGCTGCTGCTGCTGATGATGATGATGATGATGATGATGATGATGATGATGATGATGATGATGATGATGATGATGATGATGATGATGATAACAGTGTTGGTGACATGAATTCTACTACTGATGGTTATGATGATGAAGAAGATGATATGACATGAATAGTGATGATGATGGTGGTGATGATGATTATGCTGCTGCTGATGATGATGATGATGATACAAAACCTTGTTATCTGAACATTTACAATGATTTTGTAGTAGCAACAGCAGAGTTATGTTGTTGTTTTGGGGTCTTATTTCAGTCAGAAATCATAACCAACATCTTTAACACCAGAACTCTCAATGGCAATTCATCATCATAATCATCATGATCATCATCACTCCTCATCATCATCACTCCTCATATTACATTATCATCAACTTAAGACATCATCATCATCGCCATGCATCATCATTACCATCATCATTGGCAGCAGCAGTAGAACCCATGTCCCCACTATCAGCACCATCATCATCATAATCATATCAGAAATCCTCATGTCACATCATTAATGTGGTAACAACATCATCATTGTCATCATCATCATAGCTCTTAATGTCACATAATCATCATGGTGACATCATCATCATCATCGTCATCATCATCAGCAGCAGCAGCAGAATGTCAAAACCACCATCATAAGCATAATTATCATCATCACCACCATCATCACGATGATCATAATGATTATTATTACCGTGTTCATGATAATATGACATGAATAGTTCTGATGGTGATGAAGACCACGATGATGATGACGATGATGATGATGATGAAAACAGCAGGGTTATGTTGTTGAACAATATCTTTAACAGAACTCCAAATGGCAATTCAACACCACAACCACCACCACCACCATCATCATCATCATCATCATCATCGTCATATCAATCATCATCATCATCATTATCATCATCATCATCATCATCATCATCATCATCATCATCATCATCATTATCATCATCATCATCATCATCATCATCATCATCATCATCAAAACTCCACCTGTTACATTATCATCAACGTGAAGACATCATAATCATCATTATCATCATCGTCATCACAATGATCATCATCATCAGCAGCAGCAGAACCCATGTCAAACTATCTCCAACATCATTATCAAAAACATTATCAGAAATCCTCATATCACATTAATAACATGGTTACATCATCATCATCATCATCATGGGCAGCAACAGAACTCATGTCACCATAATCATCATCATCATTATAGCTCCTCGTGTCACATCGTCATCATCATCATCATTGGCAGCAGCAGAACTTAATGTCATCATCACCATCATTATCATCATTTTCATTACAACCATCATTGGCATCAACAGAACTCATATCATCATCATCATCATCATTGTCCTCGTCGTCAGCAGCAGAACTCAATGTCACCACTATTTTCATCATCTTCATCAGATCATCATGTCACATCATCAATATAGTGTCATCATCACATTAAACACCTTCACCATGACCAGCTACTTCCTTTGATTTGCATTTGACACATTAACTTGTTTTTCTCTCCAATTTTTAAGTCATTAATTTAAGTGATTGAATACACAATTAATTTGAAAAAATAAAATAAAATGAAAATTTAAAAAAATCATTTAAATGTAGTTGAATAAATATAAATTGACCAAGTGAGCTTCAAAAGCCTGAATTGATATAATTCTGACACAACCTATATATAGCCCCTAAGCTAACAATTTGCATCTCCAATTACAGAAGTTGTCCAGGCAACTGTCTCTTTCAGAAGTTTGTTGACAAGAATGGTGTACAAAAGGGGGCAATATTTCTTAATAATTAATTGATTATTATTTGGATCAATGAAATTCCAATAATCCTCTGCTACAAAAAAATTAGATCTACTTTGAATTTAAGTATGATTAGGTGGTCAGATAATTTTATTTTACCAATTTTAAATGTCCAGGTAATTTACTCCCGCTGTGAGGCCCACTGAATAAATAGTCTAAAGAACCAGACATCGTTCTATTTATAGTGTCTACCTGAACTTTACAGAGTTGTTATTCTTTCAGGATTTTATTTTTAGCAGCTTCTATTTAACGGATTAATTATCAAGTGGCCACCAGGATTTTTTGAATTAAATATAAGGTAAGAATAACACAATCTCGCATTTTTTTTCTGTGCAAGTTTATCATACACGTGGAATTTTTTGATGACTTTTTTTGTTCCCCGAGATGGCATTTAAAAGAGTTGTCTGTTGCAGACACGGGTGGTGGCTAATATAAAATTTGCATTCAGACTGAACTGTCTAGACTAGTTATATATATTAATTACGACGTTAATTAACAGTTATATAATGCTGATACACCTTAATTTTGCTTCTCATAAAGTGGTGAAAATTCTGTCACAATATCCCCGATTGTCCCGGATAAAAGTAACATGTACGTTTAAAAACTGAAATCCCGATAATGATGCTCAACTCGGTCGTAAATTTTCGATGTGAAAGAAAACAAAAAATTCTATATTTAGATCGCTGATGTAAAATATTTGTTTACATACGGGTTACTGTAGTTTGACATGCGTAAGATCTTCTAGACCTACTCAATATTTTCTAAACGGACGACGTGAAATAAATTTTATTTAACCACGAAAAGAATTGTTTTTATTTATTACATCAGTATCCAAAATATTGTTTGAATGTGTCATTTTTAGCGTGTTGTATAAAATGAACAAGAAAGTGAAAGTTCTGCCCACTGACCAATCAAATCCATTGCCTAATTATATATGCAAATCTGACTTCACAGACGGGACTAGGTTCGAAATTCCTACTCGCTGTATCAGTGTGTGGAATGTTGTTTGCTTATTTTATATTCATTGAAGTTGTTTTAAAATACTTGCCTGAAATTTTGCATTCAAAAATCAATTACAAAAAACCAGAAATGATTTGTAAAATTAAGATCGGGCTCTTCTATATGGGTCTATTTCTTGTAACAGTAGTGTTTTGGTTAAGGGAAGATTTTGTTTACATCGATACGCCGTTAGTTTCCAAACGACGACAATACTCTGAAAAGTCTTCGACTTTCCTATGTAAAAATATATAATCACTTGTTTTTGCAATGCATGATTTATTAAAGATAAATTTTTAAATGTTCACAAGCAAAGTGACATAACTGAAAATTGCTGTACATTGAACTCAATCTTCTTCACATCACTGGGGCTTTTGATGATCATCCATCATCATAATATATAATCAAATTATTTATAAAACCCGTCATATGACCGTAAAATTCCGACGATGACGATACATGCTTATTATTGAGATCCAACACTTTACATATCATTAATATAATAATATTATAAATAATAATAAATAATTAAATAATAAGTTTGACCCATTGATCACAACCAAAACAAACACAAGTTAGCCAACTCTTGTGACATCTTGTCTAAAAATAAAAACTTTGATTTATTAAAGCTGTCAAGACAATGTCTATGCTAAAGAGAATCCAATATTACATAGAGGTTTGCACTCGCACCTTAAGTGGATGGAGTGGAGTAATATTTTACATCCAAGTCATGATCTTTTTCACTTAGTTTTGCTACCGTAGAGAATACAAAAGTTCCCCGGGAAAAATCGCCATAATTAGGATAACTTTCATAGCTGTTTTCCTTGTCCAAAAACCACTGAAAATGATTTTCATTTAAAAGCACAATATTTTTAGATTAAAATTAGGTTTTTAGATTAGGTTTTAAACCTTCGACCACTAACCCCGATCTACATTCATCAGCATTCAATATCTGTTTTTATTCCAAAAAAGTACTCAATTAAATATGTTATATAATATTATATATTATCAATTGGTCGATGTCTATGGTTTCTTATGATGGTTATTTCACAGAATAAAACGAATTCCTGGCAACTTATAAAAAGGGAGGTAATCTAAAGGTAAATTCACAAAACAATGTTCAAACTATAGGCAAACAACATTGACCTGTATGCTTGACCTTTTATTAGGAATATTCATATACGACGACCCACAAAACACATTGGTAGTGGAAGGAATTGATTGCAGTTAATACATATTACATTATAGACAATACATGAACTTGAACACCTGTCTTTACTATGCATAAATTTTTCTATCTATAATAAATATTTAAATTAAAGGCCAAGCGGACAGGTAAATGATGTTTGCCTATACATGTGTATGACTAACAACTGTTGATATAAATCATTGTTAATATGCCATAAAGTGTACAATCACAGAGGCAACTAGTGTTCATTTTGGTTAAAATCTATCTGGTAAATTTAAAAAAAATTACAATAATAAAAACATAACCATTCAAATATTTACATTTATAATGTAAATTTATGGAAAAAATAATGAAGGGGCTTGCAAACAAAAACAAAAAAAAAAAAAAAAAACGAACTGTACACATTCACCAAAACATTCAATCAATAAAAGTCCATATACATTTTTTTTTAAAATACTTTCATTTGCATATTGTGTGTGATGGATGATACTGTACACCTGTCTATTCTGTGACAAATTTGGTTGTCATGGTAACATAAATAAAATCAAGAGGATTTGAACAAAACAACTTACTGAGACCCTTGAAAGTTGATTTCTTCAAATCAGGTGAATACCTTGCTGATCTAAACATATCTACCACAGTCAATACTCGATAAAAATATCTCTGGTATTAAAGTACATTTTTACATTATACAAAAGAATTATCTTCCAATTTATAATTTATTTTCATTTTGTTAAAGGAGAGATTAGTGAAAATTTAATAAATAACATTTGAGCAATTTTTGTTTAATTGTCACAAAATTGTCATGCATTGTAAGTTACTATAGCAATTTAAAAGTTCAAAACCCGTAACAATTCACTGTGTTAGGTTTACATGTAACTCTGTAGTACAGACTTAAATTATCATTAGTTCAGTATAAATGGACTGTAAAAACTCCCATCTGAAACTTTTAACGCCCATCTGAAACTCTTAACCACAAGATTAATATTTTAGCAAATTTGTCCCTGTTAATAAGGCGGCAGAATTTATTTAAATTAAGATAAGCCATGGATATTCTATAACTGCCCAAGAGGTCTTGTTGCACTGTCATAAATTATTAATTTTTCAAGAAATTATTATCATAAAGATACTCCATGGATATAGAGATAGAGTTGGACTACAAATTCCTAGGGGGTCTTGTTCCACCATCATAAATTTTCAAGATATTAAAGTCATTAAAATAAATTTTGAGTATAAAGTTGGACCTCTACTTCCATTTTTCTACATAGAATTACTTCCATTTTTTTTACATAGACTTACTTCCATTTTTCTACATCAAATTACTTTCATCTTTCGACATAGAATAACTTCCATTTTTTCTACATAAAATTACTTCCATTTTTCTACATAGAATTATTTTCCATTTTTAACATAGAATTATTTTCCATGCTTTCATTTTAACTGATTAACTGTATAATTTATGTACTAGACCAACAGGTATGACAACCATTACATAAACACAGACCAATATCTAACCACTTTTAAGACAATTACATGTCTGAACTTTAACCTGCATATCATCCTTTCCCTCTTAATTTTCAAACAAAATTACATCTTGGGTATGGCATAAAAAATAATGTATCATTTTGATAACTTGAATGCCTCAGTGCTGTAAACATATTTGACCAATTTTAAACTGTTTTAGATAGTCATTTGACCTAAAAATTGCTGACCAATCAACAAATGAGTATGAAACAAGTTTCAGTTTGAATTTCTCAAGTCTATGACCTAATTACTTTTCTTCAATATTAATTCTAAATTTGGAACTTAAACTAGAAATAATTTTAATTTTAATGTTAGTCATCTAACAATATGTTTACAAACAAAGATGTTTAATATATTTTTAAACATGATGTCGAGAAATTTACCATGACATTGACTACTCAATTTAAATTAATTTCAACTTTTATTTTACTATCACAACTTTCCATCATATTATCTCGACTTGTCATGATAGTTAGTGAATATGCTGAGGTAGTTTTATGCTGACAGAAATTATATGGATGTCAGAAATAAGCTACCATACTTTCTTACTGGGTTAACAATGGAAAATAAATCTGTTCAAATATTAAGAAGATGTTGGTTGTTATGCAAAAAAATATATTTTTTCTTAATTATCACAAATCATCACAGCTTTGATTTTGAATAAATTATTTAAAATCTGAATGAATTCTGATATCCAATACACAGGGTAAAATTACAAATTATATTTATCTTTTTAAGATGTCAAATTGTCAACTTTCAATGCAGTAGAATTTAAATCTCAGTTATAAATAATACCTGCATTTCATTCACACTTGCTCACATGAATTATTTACAAAACAATCACACACAAACAAAACATTTAAAGCAGCAAAAAACATGAAAAAAATAATAATCATCTCATTATACACATGGAAACAACAGACACTGTCTCTTCATTTATATATAGCAAAAACGAATCAAAGTACTGAAAGTACTGATAACACATACAAATACATACATCACATTACACCTTCACAACACAATAAATACTGGCTCTTTGTGTACATTATGAACTGCAGCACTAAAAAGGCACTTTAAATACTGATGTAAAACAGAATAAAATGATCGATAATTCATTTGGCTTTTTTGTGTGTTTGTTGGTTTTGTACAATACATGTACAATTATTGTAGATTTTAAGAGTTACCTCCCTTGATAAAGCCCTGTAAATACAATTAAATGTACAATATGATGCAATCACAATGCAGAACGTGTCTAATTTTTGTGTTAAGTTATGAAACAGTTACAGTAAACTTTACAATGTGTCCATGTCTGAAAAAAATACAGTGTCAAAAATTACGCTGAAATTATAATTCAAAATTTCAGTGCTTTCTATAAGAACAGATATAAACATTTACAAAATTGTACAAGTTTGACTAAAATATTACAAATCATAGACCTGCAGACTGGCTTAAATATTTAAAATTAGTGTTGAAATGAATTGGTTTTAATTAAGTTATCTCTTCAAATCAATATTCATGACTATACCTTTACACTGTTAGAAACGCAGGACATATATATAAAGCAAAATTTCTGACTGTGCTCATTATCGGCATAAAATCATGTAATAAAATAAAATGTTTTATGTATTTATGGTTAAATTTGTAGCCTTCTATCAGAGTCTCTACATTGTTAATATAACAAACAATTCTTCGGAATTGTATTTTTGTGCATAAATCCACATAAAACTTATGTTCAAACATGTCCGACTTGCATATATACAGTCATACAAACTACATTTATTTTAAAGGCATCAATACCTCTCACACATACGCATTTAACTAGTTTCTGGTTGATACAATCACAAATAAATTTTTGAAAAATAAAGAGTGAACCATGATTTCAAAATACTTAAGAAAGTATTTAGAGACATTTAGACATGCAAGACAAAAGTCTTTGGACGTTTTACATTATGACGTTCGGCTTTAAAGAAAATGGAATGAAACTGAATATATATTATTTCTTATCACATAGTCAACATTTATAACAATCCAAACATATAGACAATAGGTTTCACCGCTGTTCCACGTGATACACTTTTGACGTTTAAGCGGAACACTTTTTATTAATCGATAATTAAATCCCATGACATGTTTTTTCCGCAAAAACTACATCATTCCAGGAATCTGTGACGATGACTTTTCTAAAACTTTCTGCATACACGTTAAGCGGTATTAATCATGTGGTACGACAGTGAACCCCTTTTTTAACTGTGGAATGACATCAAAACTTAAAACAATCAATGAAGAAAACTATACTTAAATGGTCTTTTATAGTTCTATCAATAGAAAACACAAAGGTAAAACCCGTTTTGAGAGCTAAACCATGACATTTAACCATATAGTTGTGATTATATTTAAAATGCTGCATGTACATTTGGGATATTATTTTCTACCAATCGAATTTCATGCTGCATTCAAAACATTGTTTTCTGCCAATCGAATTTCATGCTGCATTCAAAACAATGCAATTTCATGTTGTATTCAGAATATTTTTTCTACAAATCAAATTAAATGCTGCATTCAAGACATTATTTTTACCAATCAAATTACATGATGTATTTAAAAAAAATTTTCTTCTGATGCTCAAATTATTCATTATAGAATTATAAAGTTGTTGATTTCAACAATTGATCAATTGAACCCGAAGGAATGTATAAACTGAATTCACATCTACCCACAGCCTCGAGATATATCATATTCCACTAATAGCAAGATTAATTTAAACTTGTATATTTTTATATTCATTGCATGAAGATGTACATTTTAATTTAAAAGTCCAAAAATTTCATCAGTTGTTTCACAAGATATATGATGTAAAGAAGAATTTAGTTGATGAAATTGTAAAACAAAACCATTAAATTACAATAAAAGCTCATTATAATGCATTCTAAATTAACTTTCCATCAGGTTTTGTAAAATCCTATAATTTATCTATGTGGTATGTCACACATCTTCCCTCTTGACTTTCTTGGTAAATTCCTGAGCCCAGTTATTCCAAGCTTAATTAATTTAATCAATGATTAAGATGAATCTAAAACATGTTTAAAACATCAAAATCTCATTATTCAATCAATAATTTTAAAATAATGAGTTTCTTTTTCTGATGAAATTCCATTCACTTTTTGTGTTTTGAACACACAAAAAACCCACAAAATATTTGCAACAAGCTAATTTTGACTTTTCAACTGATTAAAATAATTGAGTGTTGAAATAGACCCAGAAATGGACAAAACAGATGATAACCATATATTTAGGTTTTACTGAACATTATTAAGCTCCAGGGATGTTTTCTTTTTCAAATCTAAAACCTTGTTTTAGAATACAAGTATACACTCTACATAAAAGTGGTAAAACATAACTAGCATATGCTTTATTGAAAACACAATAGTTTGGACTTTGGATTTGGTTTGAATTTTTCATTTTCACAAAAAAAAAATTTATTAATAGCATTCATTGGTTGAAAATTATGGAATTTTTACACTTACGATACTGGTGATCTTCAAGAGTAAAATTTTCAAAATTAAACACAAAAACACTAAGGAACAATTTGCTAATCTAATGAATTCTGCAGCAAACATAAAACAGAATTCAGATTTAAAAGATTTAACAGATTTCAATAAAAAAAATATTTTAACAAAGATGGAATTATGTTTACTAATTAATAACTACAATTTGTTACAATCAGGTATTAATATAAAAACAGGATTCAACAATGCACCACATTATGCGATACAGCTATTTTCAACTAGGTTAATATAGGTGAACAAATCAAGAATTCAAAAATTTATTTTCATTCAGTAGATTTTCTATCAGGAATTAAACAGCTGTTAATAGAGTGATTTTAGAATGAAAAAAATGACAGTATATTTTATGCGTTACATATGATTAATCCAAATTGATAATATAGCAATGGCTGACAGAGTCATAAAAACATTCAGATTAAATGTTTTTGACACCTTTTCTGTTGAAATTATATTATTATGCAGTATATCTCTAATCTTTTGGTTTCTCGAATCTAAATCTTTCTTTTTTATAATTAATGTCTGGGGAAGTTGACATATGGCATCAACCAAATGTGGACTTTTAAAATTTCTTAAAAATTACTTAAACATCTTGCTTCTAATACTTTTCTCATTTAAAAAGTATAGACATTTGATTTTTCTACACTCTACACCACTATCCCTCATTCTAAATTGAAAGAACATCTTAAAAAATTCACTTTTTTAACAAAAACGGTAAACCAAGATACAAATATCTAGTGCTGAACAGAGATTCTATTTTTTATCAAGTATCCAAATAAAAATATACTGTAAATACCATCAACTAAATGTTGGAGTTTTTTTAATAGATAACATATTTGGTCTGTTTGATAATATAATTTCTAAGCAAACAATCGGTATACAAATGGGTACAAAGTGTGAACCATTGCTTGCCGATATGTTTTTGTATTCATAAGAAACAGAATTTATGCAGAACTTTGTTAAATCTGGAGAGAGACTGTCGCCAAATCATTTAATTCCACATACAGATATATAGATGACGTCGTGTCGCTTGACAATCCTAAATTTGGAGACTTTGAATGCCATCTATACTAGTGAGCTTGAAATAAAAGACACGACTGATTCCTCAGGTGTTACTTCATATTTAGACTTATACCTCTATTATGACGCCCACGAAAGTTTACATTTGAAAATATGACAAACGTAATGACTTCAATTTTTCTATTGTCAACTTTCTTTTTCTATGCACCAATATACCTGCTTCTCCTACTTATGCTGTATATTTCCCAATTAATTCGCTATGGTACAGCTTGTTCCCACTACGGAATCTTTGTTTAACGAAGCAAGCTGCTTGCAAATAAATTGTTGATCCAGAGATATTGCAAGTCTATGCATATTAAAGGCCCTTAAAAAGTTTTAAGGCCGTCATTACAGTATTGTTAATAAGTATGATGTATCTGTGTCCATGATTGCCCTGGAAATATTTGACGTTCCATAGTTCCATGTTAATTTTACACAAATTTGATTACACGTGTGGTGCGTGTAGCTAGCTAGACAGAAGGTGCTTACTCCTTCCGAAGCACCCGGCCTCACTTTGTGGTGGAAGTCCACGTGCCTAAACTTACTTGTCAATTCCAAAGTTTTTACTGGATTGTGATTCAGAAATGGATTAGTTTGTTTGTTTTTTATTAAAATTTCTGAAGTAATTTTGTTTAATGTCCAATTAAGGATTTTTTTACTCACACCGAGTTGCCTTATCGTCTGGAAGAAGAATATACTTGTTTTATATGTCTGTAAGAATTGCAGAAATTTCTGGGTCTCTGAGTACTGAAGATAGTTAAGTATTTGTATACTCGTTAAGTTTGACTTAATAAAAGACCTACAACGGACTGTAAAATCTTAATAAAGATTAATAGAATCTTACTTAGTAACAGGGTAAGACAGAGATATCTCAAACGAGGATAAATATTTTCCTGTCCAAAACGAGCTTTAGCGAGTTCTGGACATTGAAACTATCTATTTTTTCTCCCACATTTGCAACATTAAATACATTAAATATGATTTGTAAACAAAAACAATGCATTAAATGTTCAGTTTTCATGTTACCATCCGTGCCTACTGAAAATGGCGTAATCAATTTTTATTGACGTTTTCACGTAAAATCATTAACACGTCATCAATAAAGCGTGTGTAATTAACGTTGGGTTTATGACGTCACGACGATCCAAACAACGCATGTAGCTTGTCTTACACAGGGAGGTGTAAAACAAAGATATCTTACACCTAGCAAACAACGGAATAACTCGGTGAAGTATGGAAAAATAAATGTCTAAGGTCGTGCTTACTACGGAATTGGCAAGTTTAGGATATGTTTTTAATCTTTTTAAATGACTGATAGCTAATGAATGCTAAATACGATGACATTTGATTATTCTATTTTCTTTTTTAAAGTATCAAAATCACGTTCATTCTCTTCTTCATTATTCCGTTTGTGAAAATGAACATTTGATTTGAAGCAACCAGCTCAAGCTCGATTAAAGTCCAAAGTTTTTGTTACTTTTTGTTCAGATAGATTTAGATATTTTAGTAACAAATTTTCAATAATAACGGCACAAATATTTATATTGGAAATCAATAGTAAACAAAATTAGATCTCAATATGATAGTATGTTACATGTGTTATTTTATTACTATAATTCAATTCATCGAATTTTTTCAACAACAACCCAACAATTTAAATAACAATATTGCCGTAGCAAGTAAAAAAAGCATCGTGATGGCGTAGGAATTAAATGCCTCTGTGCGTCATCCATAATAAGATGACGTCACTGAGAGCTAATCCTTTATCAAACGTAACAAATATGATCAATCAAAATGCTTGAAACAAAGGGGATTGAATTATTTGGATATGAGAAATGTAACAGAATCTATTTTAGTTTGTTATATGAAAACTTAAAACACATTGTTTTAAAGTCGATACATATCAGATAAGTTAACGAACAATTGTCATTTGGGTATCTTTACAACATTTTGAAAACAACTTTACTTACTACTTACTTACTTACTTACTGCCCATTACGCCCTCTGGCGTGTGGGGCAGCAACGAAGTATTTCCACTTTTGTCTGTCATTAGCGAGTTTTTGCAGGTTGCCCCATGAATGGTGTAGATCGTTCATTTCTGCTTCAACAGTGCCTCCATGTAATCTTTGGTCTTCCTCTACTTTTTTACCCTCAGGTGTCCAGTGTAGGGCAGTAGTTTAAGTAATTTTGTATGGTTCTTTTCTTAGGACATGTCCAATCCATCTGCACTTCTTTTCTTTATTGTTGTATACAGGTCTTTTGACTGGCATCTTCTAAGAAGCTCATCATTTGAGATTTTATTTGGCCAAAAGATTTTAAGTATTCTAAATTTTAAATATAAAACCAAAGTTGTGAAAGCCAGAAAACAACTTTGGTTTTATATTTTTGGTCAAGCAATTGTATTTCGAAAAGGTTGTCTAAGGCTGTAAAATAAAACTGGTATAATATGTTACTTAAACCAATGAACCGGTATCTCTGCTGGTAGCTGTTGTCCCGACGGTATCAGAAACTAAGTAGACAATAACTGTGTATTATTGTAAAAATATACTATCGTCTAAATTTGCTGCTAGTTGAATTGTATATGTATATGATTCGGCAACGACTTGAAATTCCTCAAAAACTAAGGTATACTACCTCATGCAAAGCATTTCCATAGCTAAAATTGCTTAAATATATTTTAGTCCTTTGGGTATCTTTTCAACATCTAAAAAAACAATTTTGGTTTCATAATTTTGGTGAAAGCACTACTGATGAGGAATTTTATTCCAAAACGATTGTCTAGTGCTGTCAAATAAAAATGGTATAATATGTAAATTACCATGATCATCTGAAAATAATTGTTTTATTATCGCCTTTTTTTGACGTCTAGTTTGATTAGTTACCTATACGGATTGTTACAATGTAAAAAGTTACATATGTATATTAAAATACAATTTTTATTTCGTTATACGCAAATATCATCTATTTATGTTTTCTTTTGAAATATCGGCTCTCTTTCCAATACATATTTTATCCTTGTCAAAGATATTAATATCAATTACATTTATGCCTTCTGCAATTCATTGATATAAGAGGTTTTGTTCAAAGCGTGATGCCTCTATTTGATGTTGGCATAAAAGGTGTGACGTTTTTATTTCTTAACACATACATATATATATATATATATATATATATATATATATATATATATATGATTCGACTTCGACAGCGACTTGTTTTTAATTGTTCGCTATGCTCTGAACAAGTCACTAAGTCTCGCGATGCTAAAACTGATAGGAGAAATAGATAAGAGGAACACTAAGACACTCAAATAGCATAATTGACAATAAAGATTAACAACTAAGAATAAGGACATTAAATAACTATATAAAAACAAGTGACAATGAATGACTTAGCGGAAACAGTTATTGTAATAATGCCTTTATTATTACGATTTACATTTGCTTTGGAATCTGTAAAGAGGCCTGGCTCAGAAGATTATACTGACAAGACTCTATCTGGTATTACGACCTTCACTGGTTTAGGGACTACTTTAAGAAACCGGAGGGACGTTTTGAAAAATCCATGTGAAAAGGAAACCAGTTGTGAAGTAACAAAAGGTATAAAGTACCACTCTGTTATTGTGATAAAGAATGTTACAAATTCAACGATTGTTGCCATGACAATGTGCAGACACCAGCAATAAGTTTGTCAAAATCTGACTTCATAGAATGTACTTCAGATCAGTTTGGCAATGCACAAAAAAGAAAATATTCTTTGTACGGAAGTTACATGTCTTCAAATTGCCCCGCTCATTATAAAGATGATGCAGGAATATCAAGTGGATGTCAAGACGGTGTCCTGTTTCCTGTCAGCAGCTCAACAAATGGTGTGACATATAAAAACGTGTTTTGTGCGACCTGCAATAACGTTACAGATTTTCAGCTTTGGTCCTTTGAGTTGCTTTATCACAAGATGTGACATGATATTGATGCAAAATTACACGAAGCAGTCAAACATGGATAGAATTTGCCATAACTCAGGCGTGTACCTCTTTATTTATTCCACCAAAAGATGCCTCCATTCGATATTGTGTAAAACGACAGGCAGATGAGCTTGATGATAACCATACTCGATCACTATGCGAGTCACATTTAAGTCCGGTGATAGGTTCTAGGAATAAGGTTTACAGAAATATCTATTGCAAGAAGAACAAATACGATGAAGTAAGTTGCCTCAACCCAGAAGAAAATGAAGACATAACTGAAAGCAAAGGTTTGGCAGTACATCAATGGTTGGTATGTTTAATCTCCGTCCACAGGTGAACCGGGAAAGTTGCAGGCAAGGAGACACATATAGTTCCATATTAGTAAGTATTTAGTTTTGTAGTGTGCTAAATGTGATGTTAAATTTCGAAAACATAGTTATTTGACTATTGCAAAAATAGAACTATACTAGTATCGAGCTAACTCATAAAGGCAAATCATTAGAAAAAATGGTTGAACTGACGGCAAGTTAAAAAGTTCAAGAACACATGATTACAATGTTGTAAATAAAAATAATAATTTCAGTATTACACGGTATGCTGCCATTATGCCTATCTGTAAAGATTCATCGCAATGAACATAGATTCTCTCGCTTGTATTTCACTTTTTTTAACTAAGTAGTACTATATTGCTTGTTTGATCTTAAAAACCCAAAGGGTTTTTATAATTCTATTTCTTAGATTATGTTCCTCCCCATAACGAATCATGTACTATATACGAAGAAACATTCGCAAGGAAAAATTCCCGATTTTCATGATTACACTTATACCGCAAATATATCTTTCTCGCGAAAAGTAATTATTTTCCTTGATTCACTTTCCCTACAGTTGAAACTTTTTTACCGTGAAAAAGTTAAGAAGATAATAACCGCGATAGTTTTCTATCGCTAATATTTCTTGTTATACAGTATATTATTTTGTTAAATGAAATACTAATGCTGTTCTGTTAGCTCTTCTTTGTATATAATTCACGGCCTATAGTTAACAGCACTAGAATGATTCACCACTGTCCTTGCTATACTTACAGGGTGTTTGCGTAGCTGAAGCTTACATCAACAACTACTTGTGGAAGAATGAAATAAGTTTTGTATCAAATGAAAAAGTAAACTTGAATATCGTTGAACGGCTGTTTGCGACGTTTTCTTTAAGTCTTCCTACAGAATATGAACTCTCCTTTCCTGATAATAACTATTCTGAAGGATACGTTTACTACGGACATCAGGAAAATATAATCAATATATGTTTTATTGTCAATATACGATATGCCTGTCCTATTAAAGACGCAAATCATTAACAGATCTAACAGAATTCACATCTCTAATGGAGGAGCTGGAACTAAACACAGAAAGCCATGAAAACAAAAGCATATCTTTGTCAATGTCAAAAAGGAAAGTCCAAAACTGTAATATCACAACCAGTACATGGACCTATTTTCAACTTGAACACCAAAATGTAAATAAACTAAAAGATGCTTTAGGAAAAAGTATCCACAACAGACCAAAAACAGAAGTTCCTAAATCAGTCGACTCAAAGGTTGTAGTATATTTGAACGGTACAATAAAACTAGAGACAACATATCGGTTTAACAATAGTGATATCGGTACAGGTACTCACAAAACCGTTTGGTCTATCAGTACAATACTGACGTATGTTACATTTGGCATTTCAGATGTCTCGCTAATACTGACCATTGCAATTCATAAATACTTCAATTTGTTCAAGTCCACTGGGGGTACTGCATCTCAACATATGATGATAACTTTATTGGCAGCACAGCTTGTTTTTACAATTGGTGACGGGAGACGATATCATATTTATGTCTTTTATGGTATAATCTCTCATTACCTTTGGTTAAGTGCCTTCACTTGGGTTTCGATTTTTCTCGTCAATGTTTTCTATACTATGTACAAAATGCGTTCAAATCCGGCTGGCTCTACCCAAAACAAAAATCATTCAGTATCTATTGTTTTGTCGGGTTATATCATACCAGCTATCATAGTGATACCATGCATGGTTTTAGATTTATTTTCTGTGGTAAACTTTGGATATGCAGACGAGATTTGTTTTCCCACAGCTTACCCTGCAAATGTGTATGCATTCATGCTACCTATTTTGTTTTTTCTATTAGTCAATATGATTGCCGCCATAAGTTCTTCTGTCATCATCTCAAGATACAACAATAGCATTCAGAGTAACTCGTGCTTAAGGGAGGTTAAATCTTTAATCCCAGTATACATTCGCTTGATTGTGTTGTGTGCTTGTCCATGGATCTTGGGGATTTTTTCGGATGTGTACGATTCAAATGTTTTAAGATATATATTCATTTTATTGGCAGGCTCTCAGGGAACTATGGTAAGCTTTTCTTTTTTGATAGGGAAGAGAATAAGATCAAAGTTTAAAACAACTTAAATAGAAAAGCAATCCAGAAAACGAGGGTGTACTACCCCGTAAATGTGTTAAAGTAATGACGAATACATATCAAAATTATCAAAATCACTTTTCATAAAATTAATGCAGTCATTACATGTAACTATGAGGGGACTGTTTTTGCTGGTTCTTCTGTGACCTTTATAACAGGTTGAAATCATCAGGGCTTGTTGTGTACCAGTTCTTTAAAATAATTGCTCATGGTCTGATACTACTACTCGAAAACTCATTTGAATATTTCTTCCTATGTTGTTCGCATCGATTTTTGAATTATTAATTTAATTTTCAATTGGATTTGAATCCTGACTACTAGTATTTCTTTGGCGTGCAAATACTGTTATTTCACTCTGTTTGGCAATCTCTTTATGCAAATTTCATTCTATGTTGGAGCATGTTCTGACTTAAATGTAAACCCGTTCTTGAAAATTACTTGGGTCCACGGACATGTTAAAGATCATTTATCATATATTTGATATTTTGTCACTATTCAGTCTAGAAAACACTCATTTGAAAACACTGACTCTTTTTGTTTTATACTGTCATAAAATCCAGCACTTTTACACATGACTCTACAAAAGTCATCTGTTGTATGTTGTATTCCTAATATAAAATACAAAATGATATTTATCAAAAGTAGGAAAGGTGTTGTTCTAAAAATTTCAAAAATTTATTTATGTTTTCATTTTATAATAATTATAAAGCGTATTTAATCAGTATTTAAAATGCAAATAATAGGCGATTTGAAATTGAAATTTATTTACACCACTATGTTAAAAATATCTTTAAAATTATAATTATGTTAAAATATAAACTTTAACCTATGAAACTTTAAAGTGTAGATGACTTTTAACTTTTACATACTTTTATAAAGTACGTTCAAATTGAGCTTCATGATCTCTTTGTTATTTCTTTGACATACTTACGGCCTGGTGCAACATATGCTCGTTAAATGTAAAGAGGAAAAAGGAATTAAGATATTGGTCACATATGAAAAAATTCTTTCTATTTTATCTGTTTTCTAAACGGGCTTTTAAGTCCGTCAAAAATATGTATATAAACGTCGTTTCAAAATCAAAATAATAGTGAATAAATTCTTTTGGAACACCATATACTTTTGATAACAATAATAAAATGTAAAAGTTATTATTCTAAAAAGACATTGCAGCATTTTACCAGAGAAACTGTAAACTAATTTATTTTCGCGTACTATTAATTTTTTATCTTTCATTTTTTTACATCTTGCTGTCGTTTCTTAAACTTACTCGTCTCCGAAATGTACTTTTGCAAACTTAAGTTCATGTAAATCGATTCTAGGTTTGATTTTCTTGAAAATTATATGATGATGGTGATAATGACGAGGCATTTGTTTTCCAAAACGGCCGTCTAGTACTGCAAAACGAAACAGTTGTATTAATAACTGATCAGCTACTTTAATTCTAACTTCTGTAACTGCAAAACTGCAAAAAAATCAATATTTTATTCTATAAATGGAGCAGTACATGATGACGATATCAAAAACAAACATACTAATCCATTTGGGAATCACAGTCCAGAAGCAAAGTAAAAAAATTGGGACTGACAAGTTAGGTTAGACACGTGTACTGGGAGTGAGGCCGAGTGGTCCGAAAGGGTAAGCACCTACTGTTTAGCTATATTTTTTAAAATAAATATGGGAAAATAAAATAATTATAGTTGTTTATGGATGGTAATAAATACAATATTGTGTAGTTGAAAAATTTAAAATCCAAAATCAAACTTTCAGGATGAAACATGGATGGATTCCCATCAAGTGATTTTGACACATATATAATTTAACTGTGTTTGACCTTCATTGTGATTTATTGTTGTCTTTTATGGTGCCATTTTACTACTCAAGTCCACAAATTTACTTTTGAAAACGATGCAAATCCTATAGTTATTTTTCCAAAGTGATAGATATTTTACTCAATAAACATTTTTTTAAAAATTTGTATAACCACGCCCATATGCATATTGTATTTAATTATTAAGTATACAGAACACATACAAAGTACGCGATCTTTTGGTAAAGATAGAAATTTGTTACTCAAAAGTAATTCAAATTTATTTGAAAAAATCATTCAGTCTATATTGGCACTTACCACTCCTAATGTTGCAAATACAGTCCAACCTGCTTTTAAGGCCAGAATTGTTCTTTATTCATATTATTTGAAACTTTCTATAAAGGCCACCTGTCCATAAGGCCACTTTTACCGGTCGGTTTGACTGTAACTATATAAATATTTATTTTATATTTATTTCGAAATAGACTGGTTTTGATATACGTGGGAAGGTAAAAAAGTTCATAGAACGGGGTATATATTGCCGCAACAAACCATACATTTAATTATTATTTTTCAATATAGTCCCCATTTACCCCAATGAATTTAGCCCACTTTTCTTTCAGACTGTCTATACCTTTGAAATAGAAGTCTTCGGTTTAGTCCTGGAACCATGCCTCTATGGCAGCCTTAAGGCCATCCTCAACAGGAAATCTGATTCCCCGTAAATTGGATTTCAAATTTCTAAATAGAAGATAATCATTGGGTGACAAATCGGGACTGTAGGGTGGGTGATTAAGTTGTTCGAACTTGCATTCACCAATCGCTTCTTGTGCAATCCTCGATTTGTGCACAGGAGCATTGTCGTGAAGAAGCAATACCCCGCGGCTCGACTTTTCCCTCCTTTTTAATTTGATAGCAGCTTTCAGCTGCTTCATTAGATCAGCATAGTAAGCCCCAGTGATAGAGATTCCAGTAGGTTTATAATTGATTAACAGAACACCCTTAGAATCCCAAGACACTGGCCATGACTTTGCCAGCTGATGATTGGGTTTTGAATTTCTTTGGCGGGGGTGAGCCAGAGACTTCCATTGCATGGAATCTTTTTGGGTTTCTGGGTCCCAATGATGAATCCATGTATCATCACCAGTTACTATACGTAAATGGAAGCTCTTCGGGTAATCATTATAAATGCCAAGAAGCTCTTGACTTGACTGGAGTCTTTGGAAACGATCAGGCGCATTAAGGTTTCTGAGGACCCATCTTGCGGATAGTTTTGACATCCCAGGATACTCCTGGATAACCGTGTATACACTTCCATGTGAAATGTCACACTCCCTAGCTATGTAATAAATCCTAATTCGACGATAATTCATAAAGAGGGTCTCCACAGACGTAACAATTTCTTTTGTGATGGCATCAGCTGGCCGTCTTGACCGTGGGTCATCCTTTATTGAGGTGCGCCCACGTTTAAATTAAGCTGACCATTTTGCCACTATACAATAGGCAGGACCACTGTCACCGTACACCTCGGCCATTCGGCGGTGAATTTCTTTGGCATTTGATCCGTCTTCTGTGAGGAACTTTATCACTGCCTTAAACTCAACATTTTGATTTTCCATCATTGCTTGATGGTCACCAACTTTGATTGCTTTTGAGAATTAAACATATATGTTGTGACAAATAAACTTGATATATTTAAAATGGCGGAATGTTGTGTTGTCTAAATAAGTAAAGAATGAATACGATAACTAGCATAGAGGTGAAATTAATGAATCTTTTATTATTTTTATGACTGTTTGAATTACGTTGACGTTGTAACTTGTGGTTGTACAAGTACTGGTAGACGTATTTGAATGGTGGTTGTTGTTATTGAACTAATATCTTACCAGTGGGGTTACGTGGTGTATGTCATTTTTGTGTATGTACTAAACATAGCTACAATGAATGCATATTTAGTTCTAAGATAGCTAAATGATGGCTATAATAAAAAAGGCGACTATGATGAACTGACGTTTAGGACGACTCCTAAGACATTGATGACGAGACTGAGTATACGGTGGTTGTAATGAAATGACGTTGATGACGAGACTGAGTATATGATGGCTGCAATGAACGGACGAACGGACGTTGGTGACGATACTGCGGTAAAATGTGGCTGCAATGAACGGACTTTGATGACGATATTGAGGTAAAATGTTGCTGCAATAAACGGACGTTGATGACGATAATGGAGTAAAATGCGGCTGCATTAAACGGACATTGATAACAATACGGAGTAAAATGTGACTGCAATAAACGGACGTTGATGACGATACTTAATATATATCGCGGCTGCAATGAACAGACGTTGATGACAAGACTAAGTATATGTTGGCTGCAGTGAACGGACGTTGATGACGAGACTGAGTATATGTTGGCTGCAATGAACGGACGTTGATGACGATACTGAGTATATGTTGGCTGCAATAAACAGACATTGATTACAAGACTGAGTATATGTTGGCTGCAACGAACGGACGTTGATGACGAGACTGAGTATATGTTGGCTGCAATGAACGGACGTTAATGACGATACTGAGTATATGGCGGCTGCAATAAACAGACATTGATGACAAGACTTAGTATATAGCGGCTGCAATGAACAGACGTTGATGACAAGACTGAGTATATGTTGGCTGCAATAAACGAACGTTGATGACATGACTGAGTATATGTTGGCTGCAATGAACGGACGTTGATGACAAGACTGAGTATATGTTGGCTGCAATGAATGGACGTTGATGACGAGACTGAGTATATGTTAGCCGCAATAAACGAACGTTGATGACAAGATTGAGTATATGTTAGCTGCAATAAACGAACGTTGATGACAAGACTGAGTATATGTTGGCTGCAATGAACGAACGTTGATGACAAGACTGAGTATATGTTGGCTGCAATAAACGAACGTTGATGACAAGACTGAGTATATGGCGAATGCAATGAACGGACGTTGATGACAAGACTGAGTATATGTTGGCTGCAATAAACGAACGTTGATGACAAGACTGAGTATATGTTGGCTGCAATGAATGGACGTTGATGACAAGACTGAGTATATGTTGGCTGCAATAAACGAACGTTGATGACATGACTGAGTATATGTTGGCTGCAATAAACGAACGTTGATGACAAGACTGAGTATATGTTGGCTGCAATGAATGGACGTTGATGACAAGACTGAGTATATGTTGACTGCAATGAACGGACGTTGATGACAATACTGGGTTAAAATGTGGCTGCAATGAACAGACATTGATGACAATACTGTGGTAAAATGTGACTGCAATGAACGGACTTTTATGACAATACTGATTATATTGTGGCTGCAATGAACGGACATTGATGACGATACTGGAGGAAAATGTGGCTGCAATGAATGGATGTTGAAAACGAGACTGAGTATATGGTAGCTGCAATGAAAGGACGTTGATGACAAGACTGAGTATATGGTAGCTGCAAGAAACGGACGTTGATGACAAGACTGAGTATATTGTGGCTGCAATAAACGGACGTTGATGACAAGACTGAGTATATTGTGGCTGCAATAAACGGACGTTGATGACAAGACTGAGTATATTGTGGCTGCAATAAACGGACGTTGATGACGAGACTGGAGTAAAATGTGGTTGCAATGAATGGACGTTGATGATGATACTCAGGTTAAATTTGGCTGCAATGAACATACTTCGATAACAATAAAGAGTAAAATGTGAATGCAATGTATGGACTTTGATTTCAAAGCTAGTAA
The DNA here is from genome assembly GCA_021292105.1 of Anadara kagoshimensis. Classification (NCBI taxonomy): domain Eukaryota; kingdom Metazoa; phylum Mollusca; class Bivalvia; order Arcoida; family Arcidae; genus Anadara; species Anadara kagoshimensis. The sequence goes on along the minus strand of CM037871.1, from coordinate 12,854,138 downwards.
ATGATGGTTTTATGAACAGACATTTATGACAAGACAGAATAAAGGGCAATTACGATGAACTGGCGTTAATGGCGGCACTGGGTAAATGGTCAATCAACAGACTTTGATGACGATACTGGGGTAAAATGTGACTGCAATGAACGGACTTTGATGACAATACGGAGTAAATTGTGGCTGCAATGAACATAGTTTGATGACAATACTGTAGTAAAATATTGCCGTAATGAACGGACGTTGATTACAATACGAAGTAAAATGTGGCTGCAATGAAAGGACGTTGATGACGATAATGGGGTAAAATGTGGCTGCAATTAATGGACTTTGATCTCGAAGCTAGGTAAATGATGGCTATAATGAACGGACATTTATGACAAGACAGAATAAAGGACGATTACGATGAACTGACGTTAATGACAACACTTGGTAAATGGTCAATCAACGGACTTTGATGGCTATACTGGGTTAAAATGTGGCTGCAATGAACAAGCGTTGATGACAATGCTTGGGTAAAAGGTGGCTGCAATAAACAGGCGTTGATGACAATACGAAGTTAAGTGTGGCTGCAATGAAAAGTCTTAAACCACTAAGTAAAAGTCGATAATTGGCCATTGATGAAAAGCATTTAGTTACTGTTTATTTTTAAATTATCACGTTCCCTTTGAAATGGTAGCTTAAAAAGTTGTTATTGAGATTGTCAGATGACTATGACACAAGAGTTATTAAATTTACACCATAGTATTTATACCATGTCATCTGTTTACATGAGTTAACGGGTAAATAATATCCGAGAAGGATAGATGTTTGTCAAACGAGACTTTAGCGAAATTACTGCGTTTTTGACGTAATATGTAATCGGTGTAACTCAGTAACAATTAAAATAGACAGGTATTTATATGAGGAAGGATTTATTAATTATATTATTATTGTTTGTTTTTATATCTGTATATGGGCAGAGTGTAAAATGTAGATTGGATTGGATTGGACTTTTTGAAAGGATAGGGTTACAGGAATGTAGGCTGAGATGGAGAGATGTTTTGACGAGTATTTGTACTTAGTGGTGATTTCGATGAATAATAGTGTTTCTACGATTATCAATTAAATGAGAGAACGAAACATTTAGTATTTTTGTAGATAACGTAAAATGTTTTGTATAGATTTAATTAATGTGTTGAAGTGGAAGGAAATTATATGAAAAAATGTGGTTTTAATTTGTATGTAATTTTTGTTGTAAAAATAAAATGTCGTATTGTAAATTATCTAGCGTATTTGTTTTGGTTACCTTATATTATAAGTTTATTTTTTTATTTTTGATTATGTATCCCGAGATTTCAATGTTAACCCATTTTGATTTGTTGTTAGATAAAAAACAAACATTCTAATCCATGTCCGAATAAAAAGTAAAAACTTTGGAACTGACAAGTTAGGTTAGACACGTGAACCTCCACCAGGGAAGTGAGGCCGGGTGCTCCGGAAGGGTAAGCACCTCCTGTTTAGCTAGCTACACCCGCCACGTGTGTAATCAAAATTGTGTGAAAGGAACATGGAACTATGAGACGTCAAATATATCCAGGGCACTGTTATATTATAACCACTCAATGCAACTCTCCGTATGTTGAATGACGATTGCTTAATTTCTGTTTTCCGCAATAACAGAAAATTGGGATCTCGCGTCGTAAACTCGGTATTAAGGCACGAAGCCTGAAATTTACAGGTCCCTCGGATAACCCATAAAATCGGTTGCTCTGTACTACGGTTGACAGGACACGCTAAACTGGATTTTGTTTTATTTAATTCCAGTGACTTAAAGTATCACCCTCCGAAACAAAGACGAAGCCTAAAAAGTGGGTAGCTTTTTGACAAGTTATTAAATGTTATAAGAACCAGATATTTTGGAAATCACATCAGATTTTTTTTATAATATTACACCTGTAAAGTATCTGTAAAAACCAAAATAAAATTCCTCAAACAAAAAATTAAATATAATTTCCATGGTAACCAGTACAAAAACATATTTTCGTGTATTTTAGTCAAATGTTGGTGCATAACACGAGTGCTGCTGGAATATGCCATATCTGAAGGCGATCTTCGATATTTTGTTTTTATACGTAACTTTAAATTCTATTCTTATCGTTTTATGACAAAACTGTCTGATTTTATAATTTTATGTGGGAAACACTTTTTATCTAACATTAGACTAGTTTTTCTGTCCGATTTGACGAAATACAAGTTTTATCAGACACGTATGATACAGAATCTTGTATCACCACAGTGTGGTGATACAACATTAGCGGTAAAGTACACGTGCACATCTCATTGTGACGTCATTGGGAAATCTCCGATTTGTTAAATGTAAACAATGACGTCTTTACTACAGAACATGTCATAACATGTATAATTTTGTAAAATATATTTTTTCACATAAAGTATTTTTTATTATTTAAAATAACCTAATTGGAACTGTTAGATAAAAATATTATATACACAGTGTGTGTGTACAACCCTTCGTATCAGGTCTCGTCCTTTTTTCGTAGCTGTATCACTACTCGTCGGGCAAGCGAGACTCGTAGTGAAACGACTACAACAAAGAGACTCGCCCTGATACTTAGGGTTGTACATACACACTGTGTATATAATATGTATGTATTTATAGTTTTAAAACACTTTGAATGATCAACGTTTAGTTTGGGTAGCAATAAATCTGTGTCAATAGGGTAAAAGATAATAATATAATTTTTAAGTGCAAACCGATAAATCCATTGTAAAAAACATAATATGCATAATAGGCTTATGATGCACCACCATTTTATTTACAACTTTTTCGATAAATAAACGAAACAATATTAATGATTTTACACGCGTCCACGCGAACGTTTTTCTGAACAAAAACTTTTAAAATTTTCAAAAGATATAAAGTTTGATTTATCCATATTTATTTATATTTTGTAATATATACAGATATCTAAATGATTCAAATACGGTTAATAGAACTTTTAATATTGCTTTTTAAACAGATAATATAAATTTATAATTTTATTATGCACTTTTAATTTAACTTTTATAGTTTAACTGTCTCGTAAGCACGCGTGGCTGGAAAATTGGGTTTTAAACGTGTTTTAAATTGTGAACAGATTTGTAACCTCCTTAAGTGCCAGTAAAATGAAAATTTTATAAGTAGCAGTAGAAGTAGGTATTTTGAACATCACAAGGCATACAATTACCTGTTCTTGTTGTTGATTTGTATGTGTTAATTGTATATCATACCAGTTTTAATTATATAAATTAAACTAATAAGCCACCTGATGAACATGTTTACACAAGACAAATTTCTTAATCAAACGTGTACATACTTCCAATGAAATATGATTAGGTGTCGTTTTCTACTATTTATGGTTTACACATCTGGACTTCACCGCCTTATCAATAATTAAATACTACGTATTAGTTCTTACTTGTCCGGGTATAAACTTTTCTTGACCTTTTCATGTAAGAAGTTTGTTGTTATAACTATTATTCACGTGGGCGTAAAATAAAGAACAAAACAAATATCAATTTTCTCTCTTAATTAGCGTTTCTTGAAATATCCAAAAACGTGCTTACACGAAAGAAAAGAACTTTTTACTAACTTGGTCATTTTAAGTCACGCTATATTTTATTCATTATCGAAAAATTATCTGGACATGTTTCAAGGAAATCACATACCTTCTAATTAACCAATCATAGTCATAATAAATGCTATTATGTAACCTCATTTACAAACAGGTTAGCAAGAGCATGAGGTTGTTATTACAAAAACAAAAACTGAATTTGAATTGACACATATAAATAACAGAAAGAGAGAGAGAGAGAAAGAGAGAGAGAGATCATAGCACATACACACACATGAGAGAATGAAAAAACAAATGAAAGTATCGAAGAAAGAAAACTCGGAAAGCTATATCAATTGACGTAGTGTCGGCCACGTCTACAAAGTTCCGACAAATGGCCGGATGCTTGATTTACACGCAAAAAGAATGAAAACTCGGTATGAATTGCGTCATTTAATGACGTCACTGGCACTAGTACGCCATTAGTTGCCGTGTCCCTGCTGTGGTATCGTGATGGCGGCCAGTGTCGGAACATTGTGGGCGTGGTCGGCGATACGTCAATTGCAAAAAGGGTTTTTAAGGTTAATAAGCATAAACACTTATTTTCTATTCGGTACATGTATAATATTTACTCCTTGTTTTCATTTTTTCCAGATCCTAGACCACAAACAAAACGTAAAGAAAAGAGTCTTTAGAAATCTAAAAGTTTAAGTAAGAAATGGAAACCTCTAAATCTCGTATTAAGCCAGATCTCATTTCCCTGGCAGAAGTTCACGTGTTAAACTTAATTTGCAAAGTTTCAAACTTTTTACTATGCATTGGGATTGTAATTTGGACATGGATCGATATGTTTGTTTTAATTTTGTTTTTTATAGTGGTTATGACATGTATTGGTATGTTTGTTTTCATTATGCTTTGGGATTGTGATTTGGACATGGATCGGTGTGTCTGTTTTTATTTCACTTTTTGATTGTGATTTGAACATGGATCGGTATGTTTGTTTGCATTATGCTTTGGGATTGTGATTTGGACATGGATCGGTATGTTTGTTTTTATTTTGCCTTTTGATTGTGATTTGAACATGGATTGGTGTGTCTATTTTTATTTCACTTTTTGATTGAGATTTGTGTTCCAACACTGACCGCCATCACGGTACCAAAGCAGCGTCACGGCAACTAATGACGTATAGTGTCAGTGACATCATTAAATGACACAATTCAGGCCGCGCATTTATTCTTTTAGTGTGTAATTCAAGCATGCCACGCTTTTGTCGGAACATTGTGGGCGTGGTCGGCGATCGGTCAATCGGAAATGCAGGCCGTACACGACAGTTTTAATTAATTTCAGAATTAAAAACCGAAATAACGTTTTCAAAAAATTCGGAATGAAAATATAACCATTTAACTGTCCTAAAAGGGCATTTATAACTCCCATTGTCATTCAACGCAAATTTTATAGCCCTTGCTCGCTAAGTGAAATAAATTTAAAAATTTCCGAAAATCAGACAACTAATGCAAATCTGCCAGTTAAATGTAAAATAGTGTAGATTTTTCAAAATTTATATTCCAAGTCTGAAAATCTCAAGCATTAAGTCAATCACAAAATTTAGATACGGGTCCAAAATTAATTTCTCTAAATGTTGGGGCAATGTTTATTTTTAAGCTCTTCAATCCTTGCCTCCGGACTAAAATTATTAAAGCGATCAAATAATAATAATGATAATGATAATAATAGTTATCGTTGTTGGTCTTATTCTTATACAGTATATGATGAATTTGGATTACAGAATTCAATTACGCTGACTCTGTATTTATCAAAGCTGTTGTGTTCAATTTATTATAAAGATTTCAACAGAGATTCCAGTTCTGTCACCTCAATTGTTTTGTCGAGAAGGATTTTCATCACGAACTGTCGATCCTTTATTCATAAGGATAAAATATTGGTTGGTCATGTACAGATTGCTTTCTTCCAAATATCACATACCTTATTCATAATTGACATTAATATAATACATTAAAATTTATTGTACAGATGGCAAAAATAACGCAGAAATTAGTTTTTTTAGAAAACAAAACAGTTTTGAAGAGTTGTTTTTACAATTGCTATAAATTAAATTATCTTGTTGTACCGTAAATATAAATTCTTTGATATTATGGTTTATGATATGACAACTGTCAGGTCTTTTTCAAACCGTAGTAATCAGACACTGCTAAATTACCAATTATGTCGTTTATGTCGTTTCACTTTCCTTATATTAGCTGAGTATATTATAATCGAGGCAAAAATAGTAGCAGGTGTTAAGCTGGGATCACTGGCCGGTTCACTAATTATTATTATTATTTTTTTATTCACTTTTAGAAACATATATTATTGCTTAGGTTTGCATTCTATTTTAATGGAAAGTTAAAAAACAGTAAGAATAGAATAATGAATAATTAAATAATAATAAATAAACGAAAACACATGATATTATCAATATGTCACAGTAAAAGACTATCTGAAAAACTAGTCTGTAATACACAGAACAAAACAAAATTTTCTTCGTGTTTCTGTAACAAACAAAAAATAGAAAAAAGAAAACAGGCAATGGAGTTCTCCGCTGTACCACGTGATACCTTCTAACGTGTCCATTTGAAACGCACAATAGGACGCTTTACCGTAAAAACGACGTTGTTCCGAGAATTTGTAAGTTGACGTTTTCCAAAATATTCCGCACAAACGTTAAGAGGTATTGATCACGTGGTACGGCGGCGAACCCCATTGCCTTAGTTGTCTAAGAATAAGTTCCTGTATATTGTAAAGCTTAACATGGGTGCTTATCCCTATATTTTGATTAGTATAATGTCTCTTTATCCAAAAGAAATCTGGATATATATCCATAGTTCCATGTTCTTTCTATTCCCAATTTCGATTGCACAGGTGAGTTGAGTTGAGTTGAAAAATGGTGTTTAACGTCCCAGTGAAGAATATTTCAATTATAATAGCGACCTCGCCAGCTATGGGCGAAAGTCAGAAATTTTGTCTGTGCGTTGCTCTGATTGCATTATACAATAGTTTTCTTTATGGTACCATGCCTACCGTTACATGAAACCTCGTTTATTTTAGTTTATTTCCATCCGAAAGAACCGCGTTAGTTAAGTGCTCGGCGAAATAACAGTCACAACCCATTTTAAAGTCTTGGGTTAGGCCCGGATGGAGTATTTATTTGAATAATTATACTTTTGAATTTAATTTAAATGACTTCTAGCTTTACAATAGATGATTTATTTGATTTTTATCATTATAATGTACTCTGAAAACATTGGCTTTCTGCAGTTTTTCGATTCTTAACCTAATCTCTTAACATAACATAACGCGGCTTTATATTCTTTTACAGATTTCACACGTGTAATATCGTTTTCGTAACCATGGTACTAGCGCAAGACATTTCAATCTGTGCGTGCTATGACATCAAATGTTGTTGTTTCAGACGCACTTCTAATTAACATGTACAACGCCTAATTTAACGAGTATTAATGTAATGGTAGATGCATCATTACAAATAAGGCGCCCAAACGAATAAAAGTCAAACCTGTATTCAGAACTCATATTAGGAGGACTTGTACTTTTGCCGCTTTTTTCCATATCCATGGCAACGGCCGCCATTTTGAAAATTTTAAACCTTTAAATAAGTTCTACATACAATAGAAACACAGTAGAGAAACCCAATGACTTTTTGTCATTGTTAAAATGACAACAAAAATATGATCACTAAGCATAATTTACAAAATGTATCATTTATTTATTAACATGGTACCGGTATTACATTATTGTAAACATGTACATGTATTTAACTTAAGTATCCTTGACAATGAAAATCCATGCTTATTTTGTTAATTCTTAAGCAAAATGATAGCAACCAGCTCATGAAAAAACTATAGTTTGAGGGTGGGGAATTCAAAGTTAGTACCTAGACCTACCTGTCTCTACCCTCCTATTGGAATGGCCATATAGGTTTACTCTAGTATCAATCAACTTTTCATAAAGAATAAGAAAATATATATGTTAGGGGAGGGGATCTCAGCTGATGAAAAGTTAGTACCCAGCCCCGCCTATCCCCGCCCTCCTCTGGAATTACGTCATTGGTATTTCTGCAGTATCACTCTATTTAACTTTAAAACCGAACCGGAAAATATATAGTTTCAGGATGAAAATATCAACCATTTAAAAGTTAGAACCAAGGCCCGCCCATCCCCATCCTCCATTAGGAATGACCCTATTGGATTTTCTTCAGTATCACTCTATTCAACTTTTCATGTAGAACAAGAAAATACATTGTACATAGTTTATGGGAGGGGATCTCAACCGTTCAAAAGTTAGTACACTGCCCCGCCCATCCTTACCCCTCTCTGATACCCCGGGGAAATCTTGTGGTACAGACTTGTGCATCTTCAGACACTGATTTTGAATATATATAATTTTATAGTACAAAAAAATATAAATGGCAAAATTGATCATTATTGTTTTAAGACCCCGCCCTCCTGCCCCTACCCTAATGCCTGATGGCCATTTTGACATGGCCCCTGGGGAAGGAGATGGGGATCATCCCTCATGTGAAGTTAAGTTAAGATTGGACCAACGGTCTTCGAGAAACTTGTTGGACAAATTCATGCCAAATAATAATAATAATAACGAGTATTAATGTAATGATGGATGCATCATTACAAATGAAGCGCCCAAACGAATAAAAATCAAACCCTGTATTCAGAACTCATATTATTAGAAATTAACAGGTTTTTTTTAACTTCTACGTTTAAATGAAATAAAGATTCAAGAGGTGTAACTTTTTTGGTCATTTAGAATATATACTTGGAGCAAGCGTGTCTATGTATAGTCTCTCTCTCTCTGAAATTTTATTCTAAAAAATTATTGTCTTTGTGTAGAAGTGAAAGTAGAAGTAGTACATTAATCCCATTGGTTGAAATTCAAACAATAGACAAAGTTGACTGACATCACCTATACCCAATATCACAACCTGTTGTTTTGATGAGCTAATGATGTGTTGATTTCAAATTAATCCAAGCATTTACCAATGTAATGTCATATTGATAACTAAATACAGCTACTATATCAAATTGAATAATAAATCACGCCCCAGGGATAAATGGCCATTGGTGTTGCTTATAAAAAAAGATTTAGCTTGAGAGCTTTTGGACATGGATCAGTGATTACTTAAGTATCCTTTACAATGAAAAATCAAGCTTGTGGTTTTAATTTGATATCAGCCATCCCATGAAGAAAACTATAGTTTGAGGGTGGGGATCTCAAAGTTAGTACCTAGACCTACCTGTCCCCACCCTCCTATTGAATGACCATATGGGTTTACTTAAGTATCAATCTATTCAACTTTTCATAAAGAATAAGAAAATATATATGTTAGGGGTAGGGATCTCAACTGATCAAAAGTTAGTACCCAGCCCCACCCTCCTCTGGAATAACGTCATTTGTATTTCTGCAGTATCATTCTATTTAACTTTAAAAGCCGAACCGGAAAATATATATTTTTAGGATGGGGATATAAACCATTTAAAAGTTAGTACCAAGCCCCGCCCATCCCCCCCTCCATCAAGAATGACCCCATGGGACTTTCTTTAGTATTACTCTCTTCAACTTTTCACGTAGAACCAGAAAATATATAGTTTATGGGAGCGGATCTCAACTGTTTAAAAGTTAGCACACTGCCCCACCCATCCCCACCCCCCTGAAACCCCAGGAAAATCTTGGGATACAGACTTGTACATCTCGAGACACTGATCATGAATATATATGGTTTTATAGTACAAAATATAGTATAAATAGCAAAATTGAGCATTATTGTTTTTAAGACCCCACCCTCCTGCCCCACCTATAATGACCCTAAGAAGAAGAAGAAACGGCGCAAAAGCAATAAGTCGCCAAACTTCGTTTGGGCGCCTTAATAATAATAATAATAATAATAATAAAAATAACGAGTATTAATGTAATGAAGGATGCATCATTACTAATAAGGCGTCCAAACGAATAAAAGACAAACCCTGTAATAAGAACTCATATCGGGAGGACTTGTACTTTCGTCACTTTTTTCATGTCCATGGCAACGGCTGCCATTTTGAAAATTTTAAACTTTTAAATAAGTTTTACATACAATAGAAAAATTGCAGAGAAAACTAATGTCCTTTTTTATTGTTAAAATGACAACAAAAATATGATGATTTAGCATAATTTACAAAATGTATCATTTATTAATTTACATGGTATTACATTATTGTAAACATGTATCTAGTAAACCCTTTTTTCTATCAAATACCAGGTTTCAAAATCTGTTAATCATATAGTAACACTTATTTTAATCCCTGCATGCATTATTAGAAATTTTAAACTTGAAATATTAGTTTAATTTATGATTTAATTTTATATATGTATATTGATTGGTCAATTACAAATATTCAAATGTGGTTAATTTAATAGAAAGTGAACTATGAAGGTGGAGCAAATTACTTGAGGAATAGATGTTAGCATAGGGATTATATCAATTACATCTATGAATGGACCTATGTGATTGTGTTGATTTATAATTCTATAAGCTTGTCTAGAGGCTAAAAGAATGGATATGCAATATGTTACAAAGATAGTGGTTTTTGACATTATGAAATTGGTTAGAAATGACACTGCGTTCCATTCTTCTTTTATATCACTCTATTCAACTATTTACGCAGAGCCAGGAAATATAAAATCTAATGGTGAGGATCTCTACAATAAAAGTTAGTAACCAGCCAATGCCCGGCTCCACCGTCCTTCTTGAATGACTCCAGTGGTTCTTCTTTAAAACTACTCTATTCTTTCACTTTTCACAATAAAACTAGGAAAATATTTTCATGGTTGTGGATTTCAACTGTATAAAAGTAAATATTAAAATTGAGCACATGACAGTTGTATACAATCTGTGAAATATTTTTACAAATTTGTTTAACACCCCTACCCCTTTTAAATCCTGTTAGTATTTAATGTATAAACTTCTTTGACAGTGCTAATGAAAAATTTATATACTTTAAATTATTTAATGCAGTGTAAATGAGAATTTATTTATCAAATATAGTCAACTGAATTAGTCTTAATCAAAAAGGTTCAGTAAGAGTTATCTCTCCTTGAACATATTGGAATATGTTTAATTTGGAGCACTTTTGTTTTTACAGCTTTTTCAGTTTCCATGGCAACAACGGCCATTTGTGCATGGCCTCTTGGTAAGGGGGTGGGGATCAACCTTCATGTGAAGTTTTGTTAAGATTGGACCAATGGTCTTCGAGAAAATGGTTGGACACGTTCATGGCAGTAAGAGGAGGAAGAAGAGGAAGAGTAATAATATAATAAGAAGAAACGGTGCAAAAACAATAAGTCGCCAAACTTCGTTTGGGCGCCTTAATAATTATGGCAAACATATATTGCTGACTTTTCAAATATAACAAAAAAACTTTTTTCACGTAATGTTTTCCTTGATTTTATAATAAATAGAATTTTTCGTTCTTGTTTGTAATATTGAATTTATTATACTCTTTGAACAATTTATTTTTGCAACTCGTCAAGGCTCGTTGCATACCAATTTTTTCAAATCGTTTGAATAATTCACTATTACATGAGAACTCGTGTAAGATTCTCTATATTATGTGAAACGACTCTTGTCTATAGGTCGCACACGATAAATTGGCATATCTGGGTTTTTTATTTTGTAAATAAACATTGTAACTAGGGCCCATACAGACACGGACGTCGGACAACTCGCTTTTGTCATCACACTTTAGGTGCAAAATATTCACGTTAAACCCATTATAATATAAATTAAATATTTGTGGCAAGATAATACCCAAATCACAATCCCAACGCAAAGTAAAAACTTTAAAACTGGCAAACTACTAGTAAGTTAAACACGTGAATTTTAACTGGGAAGTGAGACCGGATGTTCTAGAAGGGTGAGCACCTTCTGTTTAGCTAGCTACACCCGCCACGTGTGTATTCAAAATTCAAAATGAAATTAACATGGGCCTATGTGACTTCAAATATATCAAGGATAATTTTGGATACGAGGCCACCATAGCAATATTACAACCATAAACTTCTTGGAGGTCTTAATGTGCCTAGGCTTTGCATATCCCTGAATCAACAATTTATTTCTAATCAGCTTGCTTTTTGTATAATTAAATTTCCTGGAATAAGCTCTGCCATTATGATAGTGAAATAACTCCATAAGCAGAAGGATACCTGTATGTTGCTACATTAAAAAGGAAACTTAAACACGTTTAGCATGTAGCTGTAATTGCACCCTATACACAAACGTTTAGTTTTTCAGATAATTAACCATTACAGTATTGCGATGCATCTGTGATATTGACATTTGAAACCAAGATGTTACTGCGTTTTGTGATCCATCTTGTACTAGCGTGCACCCAAGGCAACTTTAGCAATGAGGTATTACACTACAGTCAAGGTATATTCTCTTGAATCCAGACAACATATTCAGGATGACAAAGGAAACAAAATACCTGAAAAACTGACCTTCTTTAATCGAAATAAAAACTCACGTTCCTGGATGGCAAGTGAAAAGCAGAATAATTGGGGAAAAAGCAGTGACAAACTCTATACGCAGACAGTTCCAAGATGACAAAGGAAAGCAGAATATCTAAAATAATAACACTGGCCTTCTTTAAACGTAAAAAAAATCTCTCTAGACAGTTTCAAGATGGCAAGGAAAAGCAGAAAATCTTAAACAAGAGGCCAAAATAGGGCCTGTGATGCTCAAATGGCAGCTAATTTACATTTTTGATAAATAACGTGTAAATCTTGTGAAATGGCATTCCTCCTTCTTTTTACAATTGCAACTGGAACCAAAGTGCTTGGAAACCAAATCTGCATTGGTCTTTCATGTGTTTGCTATGCATAGGAACAGAAGCCACCTTGGATTTTCGCTGATATGCCAGACACAACTTTTGGATTACTATTACTAAAGGACTTTTCTTGCTGTATTGGGTTAGAATTGACCAATTCAGATGAAAAATTTCAATAATTTGGCTGAAACACACAACGTTTGTACACTGCCTAAAAATTGGGTCAACTATTTTTTTTCAGGAAAGGTAAAACATTAGGTTATAACCTATACAACTGACCTTGACCTCATTTTGAAGGTAATTACAGGAATATTTCAAAACTGAAACCCCTATGTCATTATCTGATCAAATAGTAAAGATATAATAATTTTTTGCATCCGTGACCTTGACCTTTGAACCCATGACCTTAATTTATACATCAAAATAGTAGTTGAATTAATATCTACAACATTCTAATATATATGCCTATAGAAAATGTTAATAGTTTTCAAAATAATGAACAATTTCAGTATTATTTCGTATCTGTGACCTTGACCTTTGAACCCCTAGCCTTAATCTATATATCACAATGATCGTTACATCAATACCAACAATATTCTAATATACATGCCCATACAAAAAATGTATAGTTTTCGTGTTAATTAATGTTTTTGTCTGTGACCTTGACCTTTGAACCTATGACCTTTTTCTAAACATCAAAATGTTCGTTGTATGAATACCAACAATATTCTAATATACATGCCTATACAAAAAGTTGATAGTTTTCAAGATAATAAAGCGTTTCAGTATTATTTCGCGTCTGTGACCTTGACCTTTGAACCCACGACCTTAATCTATACATCAAAATAACTGTTGCATCAATACCAACAATATTCCATTATACATCCCTATACAAAAAATTTATAGTTTTCAGGATAATGAACCATTTCGACATTGTTTTGCTTCTGTGACCTTGACCTTTAGACCCATGGGATTTTTCTATACACCAAAATGATCGTTGTATCAATACCTACAACATTCTAATATACATGCTTATACAAAAAGTTTATAGTTTCTCGAAATAATAAATAAAATCAGAAAGGTAAAAAATTAGGTCATGACCTTTACAATTGACCTTGACCCCATTTTAAAGGTAATTACAAAAATATGTCAAAACTGAAAACCCCATGTCATTATCTGATCTAATAGTCAAGTTATAACAATTTTAAACTATTTAAAGCTATCACCATGATTTGTACAATCTACAGTCAGACTCTAGCAAGGACCTTGCACAGCAAATTAGGTTTCAAAAGGCCTGGTAGTTTCAGAGTTTTTGCTGTTAATGGACGCACGCACACAGGCATCATGCCAATAGCTCATCTGGCTAAAGACAGTTGAGCTAAAAACACTGACCTTTTCAATGAAAAACTCTCTATGCAGACAGTTCCAGGATGGTAGAATATCTAAAAATTAATCACTGACCTTTCTATAACTGAACTAACAAACTCTCTACACGCAGTTCCAGGATGACAAGGGAAAAGCAGAATATCTGAAAAAAACACCGACCTTCTTTTAACGAAATAAAAACTCTCTAGGCAGACAGTTCCAGGATGGCAAAGGAAACCAGAATACCTGGAAAAAACCGGACCTTCTTTAAACGAAATAAAAACTATCTAGGCAGACAGTTCCAAGATGGCAAGGAAAACCAGAATATTTGGAAATAAAACACTGATCTTTCTATTACTGTACTGACAAACTCTCTATACAGAGTTCCAGGATGTCAAAGAAAAGCAGAATGTCTTGAAAAAAACCACTGGCCTTCTTTAAGTAAACCCACAAACTCTCTAGGTTTTTAACCTAGGGAATAAGAGCCGAGTAATGTTCTTTCATGCCCCAGTCAAGATTCTTTCACTTCCACTGAGGTTGTCAGATAAGGGATGGGGTGGGACGACGAGAGAAAACCAACATCAGCGAGCAAACTGACAAAACTTTTCACACTAAGATGTGACAGAGCAGGATTTGAGCACAGGCAGTAAGTAGGAGGTGCTGTAATCTGTAAGCACACACTTTAGACTACTGAAGCCCAAATTAGGTAACCAAAGATTGTGATCCATAGCTCTGCATTTAGATCACTTGGTTTCAACCCATAACCTCCAAAATACGAAGCCAGCACTCTACAAATGAGTTTCCGTAGAGGTGATTTTTTCCCCAAGATTGTACAAATAATTATCAATAAAAAAATATATAATCACTTGTTTTTGCAATGCATGATTTATTAAAGATAAATTTTTAATGTTCACAAGCAAAGTGACATAACTGAAAATTGCTGTACATTGAACTCAATCTTCTTCACATCACTGGGGCTTTTGATGATCATCCATCATCATAATATAATCAAATTATTTATAAAACCCGTCATATGACCGTAAAATTTCACCGACGATGACGATACATGCTTATTATTGAGATCCAACACTTTACATATCATTAATATATATATTATAAATAATAATAAATAGTTAAATAATAAGTTTGACCCATTGATCACAACCAAAACAAACACAAGTTAGCCAACTCTTGTGACATCTTGTCTAGAAATAAAAACTTTGATTTATTAAAGCTGTCAAGACAATGTCTATGCTAAAGAGAATCCAATATTACACAGAGGTTTGCACTCGCACCTTAAGTGGATGGAGTGGAGTAATGTTTTACAACCAAGTCATGGTCTTTTCACTTAGTTTTGCAACCGTAGAGGATACAAAAGTTCCCCGGGAAAAATCACCATAATTAGGATAATTGTAAAAATTTCATAGCTGTTTTCCTTGTCAAAAACCACTGGAAATGATTTTCATTTAAAAGCACAATATTTTTAGATTAAAAACCCCGATTTACATTCATCAGCATTCAATATCTGTTTTTATTCCAAAAAAGTCCTCAATTAAATATGTCAAAGGTCATTATCAATTGGTCGATGTCTATGGTTTCTTATTATGGTTATTTCACCGAATAAAACGAATTCCTGGCAACTTATAAAAAGGGAGGTAATCTAAAGATAAATTCACAAAACAATTTTCAAACTATAGGCAAACAACATTGACCTGTATGCTTGACCTTTTATTAGCAATATTCATATATGACGACCCACAAAATACATAGGTAGTGGAAGGAATTAATTGCAGTTAATACATATTACATTATAGACAATACATGCTTCCGGTGATGCAGAGAAATTGAACACCTGTCTTTACTATGCATAAATTTACCTATCTATAATAAATATTTAAATCAAAGGCCAAGCGGACAGGTAAATGATGTTTGCCTATACATGTGTATGACTAACAACTGTTGATATAAATCATTGTTAATATGCCATAAAGTGTACAATCACAGAGGCAACTTGTGTTCATTTTGGTTAAAATCTATCTGGTAAATTTGAAAAAAAATAACAATAATAAAAACATAACCATTCAAATATTTACATTTATAATGTAAATTTATGGAAAAAATAATGAAGGGGCTTGCAAACAAAAACAAAAAAACAAACAAAAAACGAACTGTACACATTCACCAAAAACATTCAATCAATAAAAGTCCATATACATTTTATTTTGAAAATACTTTCATTTGCATATTGTGTGTGATGGATGATACTGTACACCTGTCTATTCTGTGACAAATTTGGTTGTCATGGTAACATAAATGAAATCAAGAGGATTTGAACAAAAACTTACTGAGACCCTTGAAAGTTGATTTCTTCAAATCAGGTGAATACCTTGTTGATCTAAACATCTCTACCACAGTCAATACTCGATAAAAATATCTCTGGTATTAAAGTACATTTTTACACTATACAAAAGAATTATCTTCCAATTTATAATTTATTTTCATTTTGTTAAAGGAGAGATTAGTGAAAATTTAATAAATAACATTTGAGCAATTTTTGTTTAATTGTCACAAAATTGTTATGCATTGTAAGTTACTATAGCAATTTAAAAGTTCAGAACCCGTAACAATTCACTGTGTTAGATTGACATGTATCTCTGTAGTACAGACTTAAATTATCATTAGTCCAGTATAAATGGATTGTAAAAACTCCCATCTGAAACTTTTAACACCCATCTGAAACTCTTAACCACAAGATTAATATTTTAGCAAATTTGTCCCTGTTAATAAGACGGCAGAATTTATTTAAATTAAGATAAGCCATGGATATTCTATAACTGCCCAAGAGGTCTTGTTGCACTGTCATAAATTATTAATTTTTCAAGAAATTATTATCATAAAGATACTCCATGGATATAGAGATAGAGTTGGACTACAAATTCCTTGGGGGGGTCTTGTTTCACCATCATAAATTTTCAAGATATTAAAATCATTAAAATAAATTTTGAGTATAAAGTTGGACCTCTACAAATGCCTGCACTATAATGAACATGTTATTAAAACCTATTTCCAAATTTCTTTGCATCAAATTACTTCCATTTTTCTACATAGAATTACTTCCATTTTTTTTTTACATAGAATTACTTCCATTTTTCTACATCAAATTACTTCCATTTTTCGACTTAGAATAACTTCCATTTTTCTACATAGAATTATTTTCCATTTTCAACATAGAATTACTTTCCAAGCTTTCATTTTAACTGATCAACTGTATAATTTATGTACTAGACCAACAGGTATGACAACCATTACATAAACACAGACCAATATCTAACCGCTTTTAAGACAATTACATGTCTGAACTTTAACCTGCATATCATCCTTTCCCTCTTAATTTTCAAACAAATTACATCTTGGGTATGGCATAAAAAATAATGTATCATTTTGATAACTTAAATGCCACAGTGCTGTAAAAATATTTGACCAATTTTAAAATTGCTGACCAATCAACAAATGAGTATGAAACAAGTTTCAGTTTGAATTTCTCAAGTTTATGACCTAATTGAACATTACTTTTCTTCAATATTATCTTCAATATTATTCTAAATTTGGAACTTAAACTAGAAATAATTTTAATTTTAATGTTAGTCATCTAACAATATGTTTACGAACAAAGATGTTTAATATATTTTTAAACATGATGTCGAGAAATTTACCATGACATTGACTACTCAATTTAAATTAATTTCAACTTTTATTTTACTATCACAATGTTCCATCATATTATCTCGACTTGTCATGATAGTTAGTGAATATGCTGAGGTAGTTTTATGCTGACAGAAATTATATGGATGTCAGAAATAAGCTACCATACTTTCTTACTGGGTTAACAATGGAAAATAAATCTGTTCAAATATTAAGAAGATGTTGGTTGTTATGCAAAAAAATATATTTTTTCTTAATTATCACAAATCATCACAGCTTTGATTTTGAATAAATTATTTAAAATCTGAATGAATTCTGATATCCAATACACAGGGTAAAATCACAAATTATATTTATCTTTTTAAGATGTCAAATTGTCAACTTTTCAATGCAGTATAATTTAAATCTCAGTTATAAATTAGTACCTGCATTTCATTCACACTTGCTCACATGAATTAATTACAAAACAGTCACACACAAACAAAACATTTAAAGCAGCAAAAAACATGAAAAAAATAATAATCATCTCATTATACATATGGAAACAACAGACACTGTCTCTTCATTTATATATAGCAAAAACGAATCAAAGTACTGAAAGTACTGATAATATATACACATACATACATCACATTAAACCTTCACAACACAATAAATACTGGCTCTTTGTGTACATTATGAACTGCAGCACTAAAAAGGCACTTTAAATACTGATGTAAAACAGAATAAAATGATCGATAATTCATTTGGCTTTTTGTGTGTTTGTTGGTTTTGTACAATACATGTACAATTATTGTAGATTTTAAGAGTTACCTCCCTTGATAAAGCCCTGTCAATACAATTCAATGTACAATATGATGCAATCACAATGCAGAACGTGTCTAATTTTTGTGTTAAGTTATGAAACAGTTACAGTAAACTTTACAATGTGTCCATGTCTGAAAAAAATACAGTGTCAAAAATTACGCTGAAATTATAATTCAAAATTTCAGTGCTTTCTATAAGAACAGATATGAACATTTACAAAATTTTACAAGTTTGACTAAAATATTACAAATCATAGACCTGCAGCCTGGCTTAAATATTTAAAATTAGTGTTGAAATGAGTTGGTTTTAATTAAGTTATTTCTTCAAATCCATATTCATGACTATACCTTTACACTGTTAGAAAAGCAGGATATATAAAGCAAAATTTCTGACTGTGCTCATTATTGGCATAAAACCATGTAATAAATAAAAATGTTTTATGTATTTATGGTTAACTTTGTAGCCTTCTATCAGAGTCTCTACATTGTTAATATAACAAACAATCCTTCGGAATTGTATTTTTGTGCATAAATCCACATAAAACTTATGTCCAAACATGTCCGACTTGCATATATACAGTCATACAAACTACATTTATTTTAAAGGCATCAATACCTCTCACACTCAAGCGTTTAACTAGTTTCTGGTTGATACAATCACAAATAAATTTTTGAAAAATAAAGAGTGAACCATGATTTCAAAATACTTAAGAAAAGTATTTAGAGACATTTAGACATGCAAGACAAAAGTCTTTGGACGTTTTACATTATGACGTTGGGCTTTAAAGAAAATAGAATGAAACAACTGAATATATATTATTTCTTATCACATAGACAACATTCATAACAATCCAAACATATGGACAATAGGTTTCACCGCTGTTCCACGTGTTACACTTGCGACGTTTAAGCGGAACAATTTTTATTAATGGATAATTAAATCTCATGACATGTTTTTTCCGCAAAAACGACATCATTCCAGGAATCTGTGACTATGACGTTTTCTAAAACTTTCTGCATACACGTTAAGCGGTATTAATCATGTGGTACAACAGCAAACCCCATTTTTAACTGTGGAATGACATCAAAACTTAAAACAATCAATGAAGAAAACTATACTTAAATGGACTTTTATAGTTCTATCAATAGAAAACACAAACAAAGGTAAAAACCGTTTTGAGAGCTAAACCAGGACATTTAACCATATAGTTCTGATTATATTTAAAATGCTGCATGTACATTTGGGATATTTTTTTCTACCAATCGAATTTCATGCTGCATTCAAACATTGTTTTCTGCCAATCGAATTTCATGCTGCATTCAAAACATTGTTTTCTACCAACCAAATTTCATGTTGTATTTAGAATATTTTTTCTACAAATCAAATTAAATGCTGCATTCAAGACATTATTTTTTCCAATCAAATTACATGATGTATTTAAAAAATTATTTTCTTCTGATGCTCAAATTATTCATTATAGAATTATAAAGTTGTTGATTTCAACAATTGATCAATTGAACCCCAAGGATTGTATAAACTGAATTCACATCCACCCACAGCCTCGAGATATATCATATTCCACTAATAGCAGGATTAATTTAAACTTGTATATTTTTATATTCATTGCATGAAGATGTACATTTTAATTTAAAAGTCCAAAAATGTCATCAGTTGTTTCACAATATATATGATGTGAAGAAGAATTTAGTTGATGAAATTGTAAAACGAAACCATTCGTACTACAACTAAGAATTAACATTAGAAGATTATATATACTTAACTGAGGATTTGGTTATCATAACATGATGTAAGCGGCGTCGGCATCAAAATAACTCCATGTACAATATTGTTTAAGAATATTCACAAAAACTGCAACGCACAACTGCACTCGATACACACATATGCAAATATGAACTCACATGTACACACCTGTGCACAAACACACACATATGCACACACACCCACACAAGCATGCACAAACACAAGATGCATGCATGCATACACAAAATATCGAATTGGTTCTTGATCAACAATGTCTATCATTTCATTCATATGCTATGAAAGCCCTTGGTAAAAAAACAACATCACTATTATCACCAACAACACTATCATCATCATCATCATCATCATCACCCTTTGCTAAAAGGACACAAAAACCACCTGTTTTTTTTTCCTACTTTGATATTTCAAAGGAAGACATTTATGAATATTAAATTACAATAAAAGCTCATTATAATGCATTCTAAATTAACTTTCCATCAGGTTTTGTAAAATCCTATAATTTATCTATGTGGTATGTCACACATCTTCCCTCTTGACTTTCTTGGTAAATTCCTGAGCCCAGTTATTCCAAGCTTAATTAATTAAATCAATGATTAAGATGAATCTAAAACATGTTTAAAACATCAAAATCTCATTATTGAATCAATAATTTCAAAATAATGAGTTTCTTTTTCTGATGAAATTCCATTCACTTTTTGTGTTTTGAACACACAAAAAACCCACAAAATATTTGCAACAAACTAATTTTGACTTTTCAACTGATTAAAATAATTGAGTGTTGAAATAGACCCAGAAATGGACAAAACAGATGATGGTCATATATTAAGGTTTTACTGAACATCATTAACCTCCAGGGATGTTTTCTTTTTCAAATCTAAAACCTTGTTTTAGAATACGGGTATACAATCTACATAAAAGTGGTAAAACATAACTAGCATATGCTTTATTGAAAACACAATAGTTTGGACTTTGGATTTGGTTTGAAGTTTTCATTTTCACAAAAAAAGAAATTTATTAAAGCATTCATTGGTTGAAAATTATGGAATTTTTACACCTACGATACTGGTGATCTTCAAGAGTAAAATTTTCAAAATTAAACACAAAAACACTAAGGACCAATTTGCTAATCTAATGAATTCTGCAGCAAACATAAAACAAAATTCAGATTTAACAGATTTCAATATAAAAATATTTTAACAAAGATGGAATTATGTTTACTAATTAATAACTACAATTTGTTACAATCAGGTATTAATATAAAAACAGGATTCAACAATGCACCACATTATGCGATACAGCTATTTTCAACTAGGTTAATGTAGGTGAACAAATCAAGAATTCAAAAATTTATTTTCATTCAGTACATTTTCTATCAGGAATTAAAGAGCTGTTAATAGAGTGATTTTAGAATGAAAAAAATGACAGTATAGTTTATGCGTTACATATGATTAATCCAAATTGATAATATAGCAATGGCTGACAGAGTCATAAAAACATTCAGATTAAATGTTTTTGACACCTTTTCTGTTGAAATTAAACTATTATGCAGTATATCTCTAATCTTTTGGTTTCTCGAATCTAAATCTTTCTTTTTTATAATTTATGTCTGGGGAAGTTGACATCTGGCAGCAACCAAATGTGGATTTTTAAAATTTCTTAAAAATTACTTAAACATCTTGCTTCTAATACTTTTCTCATTTAAAAAGTATAGACATTTGATTTTTCTACACTATACACCACTATCTTTCATTCTAAAATGAAATAGCATATTAAAAAATTAACTTTTTTAACAAAAACGGTAAACCAAGATACAAATATCTAGTGCTGAACAGAGATTCTATTTTTTATCAAGTATCCAAATAAAAATATACTGTAAATACCATCAACTAAATGTTGGAGTTTTTTTAATAGATAACATATATGGTCTGTTTGATAATATAATTTCCAAGCAAATAATCGGTATACAAATAGGTACAAAGTGTGCACCATTGCTTGCCGATGTGGTTTTTGTATTCAAAAGAAGCAGAATTTATGCAGAACCTTGTTAAATCTGGAGAGAGACTGTCGCCAAATCATTCAATTCCGCATACAGATATATAGATGGGGTTGTGTCGCTTGACAATCCTAAATATGGAGAGTGTAAATGCCATCTATACAAGTGAGCTTGAAATAAAAGACACGACTGATTTATCAGGTGTTACTTTATATTTAGACTTATACCTCTATTATGACGCAAAAGTTTACATTTGAAAATATGACAAAGGTGATGACTTCAATTTTTCTATTGTCAACTTTCCTTTCCTATGCACCAATATACCTGCTTCTCCTACTTATGCTGTATTTTTCCCAATTTATTCGCCATAGTAGTTTGTTTCCACTACAAAGACTTTGTTCAATGGAGCAAGCTACTTGCAAATAAATTGTTGATCCAGAGATATTGCAAGTCTATGCATATTAAAGGTCCTTAAAAAGTTTTAAGACCGTCATTACAGTATTGTTAATAAGTATAATGTCTCTGTGTCCATGATTGCCCTGGAAATATTTGACGTCCCATAGTTCCATGTTAATTTTACACAAATTTGATTACACGTGTGGTGCGTGTAGCTAGCTAGACAAAAGGTGCTTACTCCTTCCGGAGCAAACGGCCTCACTTTGTGGTGGAAGTCCACGTGCCTAAACTTACTTGTCAATTCCAGAGTTTTTACTTGATTGTGATTCATACATGGATTATTTTGTTTGTTTTTGATAAAAATTTCTTAAGTAATGTTGTTTAATGTCCAATTAAGGATTTTTTTACTCACATCGAGTTGCCTTATCGTCTGGGAGAATAATATACTTGTTTTATATGTCTGTAAGAATTGCAGAAATTTATGGGTCTCTGAGTACTGAAGATAGTTTAGTATTTGTATACTCTTTAAGTTTGACTTAATAAAAGACCTACAACGGACTGTAAAATCTTAATAAAGATTAATAGAATCTTACTCTAGTAACAGGGTAAGACAGAGATATCTCAAACGAGGATGAATATTTTCCTGTCCAAAACCAGCTTTAGCTAGTTCTGGACATTGAAAATATCTATTTTTCTCTACCACATTTGCAACATTAAATACATTAAATATGATTGGTAAACAAAAAAAATGCATTAAATGTTCAGTTTTCATGTTACGATCCGTGCCTACTGAAAATGACGTAATCAATTTTTATTGACGTTTTCACGTAAAATGATTATCACGTCATCAATAAAGCGTGTGTAATTAACTTTAACGTTTGGTTTATGACGTCACGACGGTCCAAACAGCGCGTGTAGCTTGTCTTACACAGGGAGGTGTAAAACAAAGATATCCTACACCTAGCAAACAACGGAATAACTCGTTGAAGTATGGAAAAATAAATGTCTAAGGTCGTGCTTACTACGGAATTGGCAAGTTTAGGATATGTTTTTAATCTTTTTAAATGACTGATAGCTAATGAATGCTAAATATGATGACATTTGATTATTCTATTTTCTTTTTTAAAGTATCAAAATCACGTTCATTCTCTTCTTCATTATTCCGTTTGTGAAAATGAACATTTGATTTGAAGCAACCAGCTCGAGCACGTGGACTTCCACCAACGAAGTGTGGCCGGGTGCTCCGGAAGGGGTAAGCACATTCTGTATAGCTAGCTACACGCACCACGCGAGTCCAAAGTTTTTGTTACTTTTTGTTTAGATAGATTTAGATATTTTAGGAACAAATTTTCAATAATAACGGCGAGGTTTTTCACAAATATTTATATTGGAAATCAATAATAAACAAAATTAGATCTCAATATAATAGTATGTTACATGTGTTATTTTATTACTATAATTCAATTCATCGAAATTTTTTCAACAACAAACCAACAATTTAAATGACAATATTGCCGTAGCAAGTAAAAAATAGCATCGTGATGGCGTAGGAATTCAAATGCCTCTGTGCGTCATCCATAATAAGATGACGTCACTGAGAGCTAATCCATTCATGCAAACGTAACAGAAAAATATGACCAATCAAAATGCTTGAAACAAAGGGGATTGAATTATTTGGATATGAGAAATGTAACAGAATCTATTTTAGTTTGTTTTTTTGAAAAACCAAAAACACATTGTCTTTTTATTAAAGTTGATACATATCAGATTAAGTTTGTTTACGAACAATTGTCATTTGGGTATCTTTACATCTTGAAAACAGCTTTACTTACTTATTTACTTACTTACTTACTTACTTACTTACTTACTTACTTACTTACTTACTTACTTACTTACTTACTTACTTACTTACTTACTTACTTACTTACTTACTTACGTACTTACTTACTTACTGTCCATTACGCGCTCTGGTGTGTGGGGCAGAAGCGAAATCTTTCCACTTGTGTCTGTCATTAGCAAGTTTTTGCAGGTTGCCCCATGAATGGTGTAGATCGTTCATTTCTGCTTCAACAGTGCGCCTCCATGTAATCTTTGGTCTTCCTCTACGTCTTTCATCCTCAGGTGTCCAGTGTAGGGCAGTTTTAATAATTTTGTGTGGTTCTTTTCTTAGGACATGACCAATCCATCTCCATCTTCTTTTCTTTTTTGTTGTATACAGGTCTTCTGACTGGCATCTTCTAAGAAGCTCATCATTTGAGATTTTATTTGTCCAAAAGATTTTAAGTATTCTAAATTTTAAATATAAAACCAAAGTTGTGAAAGCCAGAAAACAATTTTGGTTTTATATTTTTGGTCAAAGCAATTGTATTTCGAAAAGGTCGTCTAAGGCTGTAAAATCAAAACTGGTATAATATGTAACTTAAACCAATGAACCGGTATCTCTGCTGGTAGCTGTTGTCCCGACGGTATCAGAAACTAAGTAGACAATAACTGTGTATTATTGTAAAAATATACTTTACTCTAAATTTGCTGCTAGTTGAATTGTATATGTATATGATTCGGCAACGACTTGAAATTCCTCAAAAACTAAGGTATACTACCTCATGCAAAGCATTTCCTTAGCTAAAATTGCTTAAATATATTTTAGTCCTTTGGGTATCTTTTCAACATCTTAAAAAACAATTTTGGTTTCATAATTTTGGTGAAAGCACTACTGATGAGGAATTATATTCCAAAACGATTGTCTAGTGCTGTCAAATAAAAATTGGTATAATATGTAAATTACCATGATCATCTGAAAATAATTGTTTTATTATCGCCTTTTTCTTGACGTCTAGTTTGATTAGTTACCTATACGGATTGTTACAATGTAAAAAGTTACATATGTATATTAAAATACAATTTTTATTTCGTTATACGCAAATATCATCTATTTATGTTTTCTTTTGAAAATATCGGCTCTCTTTCCAATACATATTTTATCCTTGTCAAAGATATTAATATCAATTACATTTATGCCTTCTGCAATTCATTGATATAAAGAGGTTTTGTTCAAAGCGTGATGCCTCTATTTGATGTTGGCATAAAAGGTGTGACGTTTTTATTTCTTAACATACATATATATATATATATATATATATATATATATATATATATATATATGATTCGACTTCGACAGCGACTTGTTTTTAATTGTTCGCTATGCTCTGAACAAGTCACTAAGTCTCGCGATGCTAAAACTGATAGGAGAAATAGATAAGAGGAACACTAAGACACTCAAATAGCATAATTGACAAAAAGATTAACAACTAAGAATAAGGACATTAAATAACTATATAAAAACAAGTGACAATGAATGACTTAGCGGAAACAGTTATTGTAATAATGCCTTTATTATTACGATTTACATTTGCTTTGGAATCTGTAAAGAGGCCTGGCTCAGAAGATTATACTGACAAGACTCTATCTGGTATTACGACCTTCACTGGTTTAGGGACTACTTTAAGAAACCGGAGGGACGTTTTGAAAAATCCATGTGAAAAGGAAACCAGTTGTGAAGTAAACAAAAGGTATAAAGTACCACTCTGTTATTGTGATAAAGAATGTTACAAATTCAACGATTGTTGCCATGACAATGTGCAGACACCAGCAATAAGTTTGTCAAAATCTGACTTCATAGAATGTACTTCAGATCAGTTTGGCAATGCACAAAAAAGAAAATATTCTTTGTACGGAAGTTACATGTCTTCAAATTGCCCCGCTCATTATAAAGATGATGCAGGAATATCAAGTGGATGTCAAGACGGTGTGTTTCCTGTCAGCAGCTCAACAAATGGTGTGACATATAAAAACGTGTTTTGTGCGACCTGCAATAACGTTACAGATTTTCAGCTTTGGTCCTTTGAGTTGCTTTATCACAAGATGTGTGACATGATATTGATGCAAACCATTACACGAAGCAGTCAAACATGGATAGAATTTGCCATAACTCAGGCGTGTACCTCTTTATTTATTCCACCAAAAGATGCCTCCATTCGATATTGTGTAAAACGACAGGCAGATGAGCTTGATGATAACCATACTCGATCACTATGCGAGTCACATTTAAGTCCGGTGATAGGTTCTAGGAATAAGGTTTACAGAAATATCTATTGCAAGAAGAACAAATACGATGAAGTAAGTTGCCTCAACCCAGAAGAAAATGAAGACATAACTGAAAGCAAAGGTTTTGGCAGTACATCAATGGTTGGTATGTTTAATCTCCGTCCACAGGTGAACCGGGAAAGTTGCAGGCAAGGAGACACATATAGTTCCATATTAGTAAGTATTTAGTATTTTGTAGTGTGCTAAATGTGATGTTAAATTTCGAAAACATAGTTATTTGACTATTGCAAAAATAGAACTATACTAGTATCGAGCTAACTCATAAAGGCAAATCATTAGAAAAAATGGGTTGAACTGACGGCAAGTTAAAAAGTTCAAGAACACATGATTACAATGTTGTAAATAAAAATAATAATTTCAGTATTACACGGTATGCTGCCATTATGCCTATCTGTAAAGATTCATCGCAATGAACATAGATTCTCTCGCTTGTATTTCACTTTTTTTAACTAAGTAGTACTATATTGCTTGTTTGATCTTAAAAACCCAAAGGGGTTTTATTAATTCTATTTCTTAGATTATGTTCCTCCCCATAACGAATCATGTACTATATACGAAGAAACATTCGCAAGGAAAAAAACATTCCCGATTTTCATGATTACACTTATACCGCAAATATATCTTTCTCGCGAAAAGTAATTATTTTCCTTGATTCACTTTCCCTACAGTTGAAACTTTGAAAATTTCTTACCGTGAAAAAGTTAAGAAGATAATAACCGCGATAGTTTTCTATCGCTAATATTTCTTGTTATACAGTATATTATTTTGTTAAATGAAATACTAATGCTGTTCTGTTAGCTCTACTTTGTATATAATTCACGTCCTATAGTTAACAGCACTAGAAATGATTCACCACTGTCCTTGCTATACTTACAGGGTGTTTGCGTAGCTGAAGCTTACATCAACAACTACTTGTGGAAGAATGAAATAAGTTTTGTATCAAATGAAAAAGTAAACTTGAATATCGTTGAACGGCTGTTTGCGACGTTTTCTTTAAGTCTTCCTACAGAATATGATCTCTTCCTTTCTGATAATAACTATTCTGAAGGATACGTTTACTACGGACATCAGGAAAATATAATCAATATATGTTTTATTGTCAATATACGATATGCCTGTCCTATTAAAAGACGCAAATCATTAACAGATCTAACAGAATTCACATCTCTAATGGAGGAGCTGGAACTCAACTACACAGAAAGCATGAAAACAAAAGCATATCTTTGTCAATGTCAAAAAGAAAGTCCAAAACTGTAATATCACAACCAGTACAGAGAGTATTTTCAACTTGAACACCAAATGTATAAACTGAAAGATGCTTTAGGAAAAAGTATCCACAACAGACCAAAAACAGAAGTTCCTAATCAGTCGATCAAAGGTTGTAGTATATTTGAACGGTACAATAAAACTAGAGACAACATATCGGTTTAACAATAGTGATATCGGTACAGGTACTCACAAAACAGTTTGGTCTATCAGTACAATACTGACGTATGTTACATTTGGCATTTCAGATGTCTCGCTAATACTGACCATTGCAATTCATAAATACTTCAATTTGTTCAAGTCCACTGGGGGTACTGCATCTCAACATATGATGATAACGTTATTGGCAGCACAGCTTGTTTTTACATTTGGTGACGGGACAGATAAAATTCATTATTTATGTCTTTTTATGGGTATAATATCTCATTACCTTTGGTTAAGTGCCTTCACTTGGGTTTCAATTTTCCTCGTCAATGTTTTCTATGCTATGTACAAAATGCGTTCAAATCCGGCTGGCTCTACCCAAAACAAAAATCATTCAGTATCTATTATTTTGTCGGGTTATATCATACCAGCTATCATAGTGATACCATGCATGGTTTTAGATTTATTTTCTGTGGTAAACTTTGGATACGCAGACGAGATTTGTTTTCCCACAGCTTACCCTGCAAATGTGTATGCATTCATGCTACCTATTTTGTTTTTTCTATTAGTCAATATCATTGCCGCCATAAGTTCTTCTGTCATCATCTCAAGATACAACAATAGCATTCAGAGTAACTCGTGCTTAAAGGAGGTTAAATCTTTAATCCCAGTATACATTCGCTTGATTGTGTTGTGTGCTTGTCCATGGATCTTGGGGATTTTTTCGGATGTGTACGATTCAAATGTTTTAAGATATATATTCATTTTATTGGCAGGCTCTCAGGGAACTATGGTAAGCTTTTCTTTTTTGATAGGGAAGAGAATAAGATCAAAATTTAAAACAACTAAAATAGAAAAGCAATCCAGAAAACGAGGGTGTACTACCCCGTAAATGTGTTAAAGTAATGACGAATACATATCAAAATTATCAAAATCACTTTTCATAAAATTAATGCAGTCATTACATGTAACTATGAGGGGACTGTTTTTGCTGGTTCTTCTGTGGCCTTTATAACAGGTTGAAATCATTTGGGCTTGTTGTGTACCAGTTCTTTAAAATAATTGCTCATGGTCTGATACTACTACTCGAAAACTCATTTGAATATTTCTTTCTATGTTGTTGGCATCGATTTTTGAATTATTAATTTAATTTTCAATTGGATTTGAATCCTGACTACTAGTATTTCTTTGGCGTGCAAATACTGTTATTTCACTCCGTTTGGCAATCTCTTTATGCAAATTTTCATTCTATGTTGGAACAAGTTCTGACTTAAATGTAAACCCGTTCTTGAAAATTACTTGCAGCCACGGACATGTTAAAGATCATTTATCATACATTTGATATTTTGTCACTATTCAGTCTAGAAAACACTCATTTGAAAACACTGACTCTTTTTGTTTTATACTGTCATAAAATCCAGCACTTTCACACATGACTCTACAAACGTCATCTGTTGTATGTTGTATTCCTAATACAAAATACAAAATGTTATTTATTAAAAGTAGGAAAGGTGTTGTTCTAAAAATTTCAAAAATTTATTTATGTTTTCATTTTATAATAATTATAAAGCGTATTTAATCAGTGTTTAAAATGCAAATAATAGGCGATTTGAAATTAAAATTTATTTACACCACTATGTTAAAAATATCTTTAAAATCATAATTATGTTAAAATATAAACTTTAACCTTTGAAACTTTAAAGTATAGATGACTTTTAACTTTTACATACTTTAATAAAGTACGTTCAAATTGAGCTTCATGTTATCATCTCTTTGTTATTTCTTTGACATACTTACGGCCTGGTGCAACATATGCTCGTTAAATGTAAAGAGGAAAAAGAAATTAAGATATTGGTCACATATGAAAAAATTCTATCTATTTTATCTGTTTTCTAAACGGGCTTTTAAGTCCGTCAAAAATATGTATATAAACTTCCTTTCAAAATCAAAATAATAGTGAATAAATTCTTTTGGAACACCGTATACTTTTAATAACAATAATAAAATGTAAAAGTTATTATTTTAAAAAGACATTGCAGCATTTTACCAGAGAAACTGTAAACTATTTTATTTTCGCGTACTATTAATTTTTTATCTTTCATTTTTTTTTACATCTTGCTGTCGTTTCTTAAACTTACTCGTCTCCGAAATGTACTTTTGCAAACTTAAGTTCATGTAAATCAATTCTTGGTTTGATTTTCTTGAAAATTATATGATGATGGTGATAATGACGAGGCATTTGTTTTCCAAAACGGCCGTCTAGTACTGCAAAACGAAACAGTTGTATTAATAACTGATCAGCTACTTTTATTCTAACTTTTAAAAACTGCAAAAAAATCAATTTTTTATTCTATAAATGAGCAGTACATGATGACGATATCAAAAACAAACTTACTAATCTATTTGGGAATCACAGTCCAGAAGCAAAGTAAAAAATTTGGACTGACAAGTTAGGTTAGACACGTGTACTGGGAGTGAGGCCGAGTGGTCCGAAAGGGTAAGCACCTACTGTTTAGCTATATTTTTTAAAATAAATATGGGAAAATAAAAAAAGTATAGTTGTTTATGGGTGGTAATAAATACAATATTGTGTAGTTGAAAAAATTAAAAGCCCAAATCAAACTTTCAGGATGAAACATGGATGGATTCCCATCAAGTGATTTTGAAACTGGTGCCATTTTACTACTCAATTACACAAATTTCCTTTGGAAAACGATGCAAATTCTATAGTTATTTTTGCAAAGTGATAGTTATTTTACTCAATAAACATTTTTCAAAATTTATATAACCACGCCTATATGCATATTGTATTTAATTATTAAGTATACAGTACATATACAAAGTACGCGATCTTTTTGTAAAGATAGAAATTTGTTACTCAAAAGTTATTCAAATTTATTTGAAAAAATCATTCAGTCTATATTGGCACTTACCACTCCTAATGTTGCAAATACAGTCCAACCTACTTTTAAGGCCAGAATTGTTCTTTATTCATATTATTTGAAACTGTCTATAAAGGCCACCTGTCCATAAGGCCACTTTTACTGGTCGGTTTGACTGTATCTATATAAATATTTATTTTATATTTATTTCGATATAGACTGGTTTTAATATACGAGGGAAGGTAAAAAACGGGGTATACTAGTATATTGCCGCAACAAACCATACATTTAATTATTATTTTTCAATATCGTCCCCATTTACCCCAATGAATTTAGCCCACTTTTCTTTCAGACTGTCTATACCTTTGAAATAGAAGTCTTCGGTTTAGTCCTGGAACCATGCCTTTATGGCAGCCTTAAGGCCATCCTCAACAGGAAATCTGATTCCCCGTAAATGGGATTTCAAATTTCTAAATAGAAAATAATCATTGGGTGCCAAATCGGGACTGTAGGGTGGGTGATTAAGTTGTTCGAACTTGCATTCACCAATCGCTTCTTGTGCAATCCTCGACTTGTGCACAGAAGCATTGTCGTGAAGAAGCAATACCCCGCGGCTCGACTTTTCCCTCCTTTTTAATTTAATAGCAGCTTTCAGCTGCTTCATTAGATCAGCATAGTAAGCCCCAGTGATAGAGATTCCAGTAGGTTTATAATTGATTAACAGAACACCCTTAGAATTCCAAGACACTGGCCATGACTTTGCCAGCTGATGGTTGGGTTTTGAATGTCTTTGGTGGGGGTGAGCCGGGGTGCTTCCATTGCATGGAATCTTTTTTTTGGTTTCTGGGTCCCAATGATGAATCCATGTATCATCACCAGTTACTAAACGTAAATGGAAGCTCTCCGGGTAATCATTATAAATGCCAAGAAGCTCTTGACCTGACTAGAGTCTTTGGAAACGATCAGGCGCATTAAGGTTTCTGAGGACCCATCTTGCGGATAATTTTGACATCCCAGGATACTCCTGGATAACCGTGTATACACTTCCATGTGAATTGTCACACTCCCTAGCTATGTAATCAGTCGGACGATAATTCATGAAGAGGGTCTCCACAGACGTGACAATTTCTTTTGTGATGGCATCAGCTGGCCGTCTTGACCGTGGGTCATCCTTTATTGAGGTGCGCCCACGTTTAAATTAAGCTCACCATTTTGCCACTATACAATAGGCAGGACCACTGTCACCGTACACCTCGGCCATTCGGTGGTGAATTTCTTTGGCATTTGATCCGTCTTCTGTGAGGAACTTTATTACTGCCTTAAACTCAACATTTTGATTTTCCATCATTGCTTGATGGTCACCAACTTTGAATGCTTTTGAGAATTACACATATATGTTGTGACAAATAAACTTGATATATTTAAAATGGCGGAATGTTGTGTTGTCTAAATAAGTAAAGAATGAATACGATAACTAGCATAGAGGTGAAATTAATGAATCTTTTATTATTTTTATGACTGTTTGAATTATGTTCATGTTGTAACTTGTGGTTGTACAAGTACTGGTAAACGTATTTGAATGGTGGTTGTTGTTATTGAACTAATATCTTACCAGTGGGGTTACGTTTGTCAAACGAGACTTTAGCGAAATTACTGCGTTTTTGACGTAATATGTAATCGGTGTAACTCAGTAACAACTAAAATAGACAGGTATTTATATGAGGAAGGATTTATTAATTATATTATTATTGTTTGTTTATATATCTATACATGGGCAGAGTGTAAAATGTAGATTGGATTGGATTGGACTTTTTGAAAGGATAGGGTTGGACGAATGTAGGCTGAGATGGAGAGATGTTTTGACGAGTATTTGTACTTAGTGGTGCTTTCGATGAATAATAGTGTTTCTACGATTATCAATTAAATGAGAGAACGAAACATTTAGTATTTTTGTAGATGACGTAATGATATTAATAAAATGTTTTGTATAGATTTAATTAATGTGTTGAAGTGGAAGGAAATTATATGAAAAAATGAGGTATTAATGTGTATGTAATTTTTGTTGTAAAAATAAAATGTCGTATTGTAAATTATCTAGCGTATTTGTTTTGGTTACCTTATATTATAAGTTTATTTTTTTGATTTTTGATTATGTATCCCGAGATTTCAATGTTAACCCATTTTGATTTGTTGTTAGATAAAAAACAAACATTCTAATCCATGTCCGAATGAAAAGTAAAAACTTTGGAACTGACAAGTTAGGTTAGACACGTGAACCTCCACCAGGGAAGTGAGGACGGGTGCTCAGGAAGGGTGGGCACCTTCTGTTTAGCTAGCTACACCCGCCACGTGTGTAATCAAAATTGTGTGAAAGGAACATCGAACTATGAGACGTCAAATATATCCAGGGCAATCCAAAGACATCAGACTTATCAACAATACTGTGATGACGGCATAAAACTTTTTGAGGGCATTGATAAACCTAGGCTTGCAATATCCCTGAGTCAACAATTTATTTGCAAGCAGCCTACTTCGCTGTACAAAGTCTCCGTAGTGGGAACAAGCTCTACCATAGCGTATTAATTGGGAAACAAATACACCATAAGCAGGAGAAGCAGGTATATTGCTGCATAAAACAGGAAAGTTGACAATAGAAACATTGAAGTCATCACGTTTGTCATAAAGTTTCAAAGGTAGCCTTTCGTGTGCGTCATAATTCAGATATGTCTAAATATGAAGCAGAACTTGAGGAATCAGCCGTGTCTTTTATTTCAAACTCACTAGAATCGATGACATTTACATAGTTTTACCTAAGGATTGTAAAGAGACATAACGTCATCTATATATCTGTATGTTGAGTTGAATGATTTGGCGACAGTCTTTTCTCTAGATTTAACAAATATAGATTCTGCCTATAAATTCTGCTTCATAAGAATAAA
This sequence comes from Anadara kagoshimensis, assembly GCA_021292105.1. Classification (NCBI taxonomy): domain Eukaryota; kingdom Metazoa; phylum Mollusca; class Bivalvia; order Arcoida; family Arcidae; genus Anadara; species Anadara kagoshimensis. Next base: position 12,820,220 of record CM037871.1, on the reverse strand, counting down.
GAAAAACATCAGCAAGCAATGGCGCACAGTAAAAGACGAATCTTAACGTTTTAACAAACGCTGATTGAATTCCATAGATAACTTATTAGCTCTGACAGTTAACCATAGCTAAAAGAAAAATATCTCACATTTTCAAAAGATATTCTATAAACGTATTTAGTTTGTTGTTTGATAGCAGATGAATATGTTCATTTTAACGAACATTGATTGCATTCTATAGATAACCATATAGCCTTGACAGTTGAGCAATGTTAGAAGAAAAATTATTTTTGAAAAAAGGGATTATTGTTAAGAGGCTTCTTAAGCACCAAGGTATTATAACTAAATCTGTTTTAATTTTCATCAGTAAAAAAATGCAGAAGCAAGATAAAAAAACAGAAAATAAAGAAGTACATTAACGTTGGTTTTATAGAAAAATTCAAATAAATGCACAACACAATTTGCCAATGAAGCGCGAATGTGGAAAACAAACCTTTGATTCAAATACAACATCCAAATTCATATCCAAATCACAATCCCAAACAAAAGTAAAAAAAATTAAACTGACAAATTTAATTTAAATGTGAACTTCCGCCAGAAAGGAGAGACTGGGTGCTTTTAAATGATAAATATTTTAGCGTGTCCTGTCAACCGTAGTACAGAGCATCCAAATTTTATGGGTTATCCGAGGGACCTGTAAATTTCAGGCTTCGTGCCTCAATACCGAGTTTACGACGCGAGATCCCAATTTTCTGTTCTTCCATGTTTCTTTCACACAATTTTGATTACACACGTGGCGGGTGTAGCTAGCTAAACAGGAAATGCTTACCCTTCCGGAGCACCCGGCCTCACTTTCCTGGTGGAAGTTCACGTGTCTAACCTAAATTGTCAGTTCCAAAGTTTTTACTTTGCTTCTGGATTGTGATTCGCTCATGGATTAGTATGTTTGTTTTTTATTAAATGGTCTTGAGGTGGTGCTATGTAATATATCAAATAAAAAATGGATATTTTTAAAAACTGGATTTTTTTTATTTAACTCCAGTGACTTAAAGTATCACCCTCGGAAACAAAGACGAAGCCTAAAAAGTGGGTAGCTTTTTGACAAGTTATTAAATGTTATAAGAACCAGATATTTTGGAAATCACATCAGATTTTTTTATAATATTACACCTGTAAAGTATCTGTAAAAACCAAAATAAAATTCCTTAAACAAAAAATTAAATATAATTTCCATGGTAACCAGTACAAAAACATATATTCGTGTATTTTAGTCAAATTTTGGTGCATAACACGAGTGCTGCTGGAATATGCCATATCTGAAGGCGATCTTCGATATTTTGTTTTTATACGTAACTTTAAATTCTATTCTTATCGTTTTATGACAAATCTGTCTGATTTTATAATTTTATGTGGGAAACACTTTTTGTCTAACATTAGACTAGTTTTTCTGTCCGATTTGACGAAATACAAGTTTTATCTGACACGTATGATACAGAATCTTGTATCACTACAGTGTGGTGATACAACATTGGCGGTAAAGTACACGTGCACATCTCATTGTGACGTCATTGGGAAATCTCCGATTTGTTAAATGTAAACAATGACGTCTTTACTACAGAACATGTCATAACATGTATAATGTTGTAAAATGTATTTTTTCACATAAAGTATTTTTTATTATTTAAAATAGCCTAATTGGAACTGTTAGATAAAAATATTATATACACAGTGTGTGTGTACAACCCTTCGTATCAGGTCTCGTTCTTTTTTCGTAGCTGTATCACTACTCGTCGGGCAATCGAGACTCGTAGTGAAACGCCTACAACAAAAGGACTCGCCCTGATACTTAGGGTTGTACATACACACTGTGTATATAATATGTATGTATTTATAGTTTTAAAACACTTTGAATGATCAACGTTTAGTTTGGGTAGCAATAAAGTTCAATAAATCTGTGTCAAAAGGGTAAAAGATAATAATATAATTTTTAAGTGCAACCCGATAAATCCATCATAAAAACATAATTTGCGCGAATAACATAACCGGTCAGCCTTAAATAGGCTTATGATGCACCACCATTTTATTTACAACTTTTTCGATAAATAAACGAAACAATATTAATGATTTCACACGCGTCCACGCGAACGTTTTTCTGAACAAAAACTTTTAAAATTTTCAAAAGATATAAAGTTTGATTTATCCATATTTATTTAAATTTTGTAATATATACAGATATCTAAATGATTCAAATACGGTTAATAGAACTTTTAATATTGCTTTTTAAACAGATAATATAAATTTATAATTTTATTATGCACTTTTAATTTCACTTTTATAGTTTTACTGTCTCGTAAGCACGCGTGGCTGGAAAATTGGGTTTTAAACGTGTTTTAAATTGTGAACAGATTTTTAACCTCCTTAAGTGCCAGTATTATAAAAATTTTATAAGTAGCAGTAGTAGTAGTAGGTATTTTGAACATCACAAGGCATACAATTACCTGTTCTTGTTGTTGATTTGTATGATTGTGTTAATTGTATATTATACATATATTATATAAATTAAACTAATAAGCCACCTGATGAACATGTTTACACAAGACAAATTTCTTAATCAAAGGTGTACATACTTCCAATGAAATATGATTAGGTGTCGTTTTCTACTATTTATGGTTCACACATCTGGACTTCACCGCCTTATCAATAATTGAATACTACGTATTAGTTCTTATTTGTCCGGGTATAAACTTTTCTTGACCTTTTCATGTAAGAAGTTTGTTGTTATAACTATTATTCACGTGGGCGTAAAATAAAGAACAAAACAAATATCAATTTTCTCTCTTAATTAGCGTTTCTTGAAATATCCAAAAACGTGCTTACACGAAAGAAAAGAACTTTTTACCTACTTGGTTATTTTTAGTCACGCTATATTTTATTCATTATCGAAAAATTATCTGGACATGTTTTAAGGAAAACACACACCTTCTAATTAACCAATCATAGTCATAATAAATGCTATTATGTTACCTCATTTACAAACAGGTTAGCAAGAGCATGAGGTTGTTATTACAAAAACAAAAACTAAATTTGAATTGTTACATATAAATAACAGTGAGAGAGAGAGAGAGAGAGAGAGAGAAAGAGAGAGAGAGAGAGATTATAGCACATACACACACATGAGAGAATTAAAAAACAAATGAAAGTATCGAAGAAAGAAAACTCGAAAAAGCTATATCAATTGACGTATCGTCGGCCACGCCCACAAAGTTCCGACAAATGGCCGAATGCTTGATTTACACGCAAAAAGAATAAAAACTCGGTATGAATTGCGCCATTTAATGACGTCACTGGCACTAGTACGCCATTAGTTGCCGTGACGCTGCTGTGGTACCGTGATGGCGGCCAGTGTCGGAACATTGTGGGCGTGGTCGGCGATACGTCAATTGCAAAAAGAGTTTATAAGGTTAATAAGCATAAACACTTATTTTTCATTCGGTACATGTATAATATTTACTCCTTATTTCCATTTTTTCCAGATCCGAGACCACAAACAAAACGTAAAGAAAAGAGTCTTCAGAAATCTAAAAGTTTAAGTAAGAAATGGAAATCTCTAAATCTCGTATTAAGCCAGATCTCATTTCCCTGGCAGAAGTTCACGTGTTAAACTTAATTTGCAAAGTTTCAAACTTTTTACTATGCTTTGGGATTGTGATTTGGACATGGATCGATATGTTTGTTTTAATTTTGTTTTTTTTTTTTATTGTGGTTAAGACAGGTATTGGTATGTTTGTTTTTCTTATGCTTTTTGATTGTGATTTGGACATGGATCGGTATGTTTGTTTTATTTTTTTTCTATTGTGGTTCAGATATGTATTGGTATGTTTGTTTTTATTTTGTTTTTATTGTGGTTTAGACATGGATCGATATGTTTGTTTTAATTTTGTTTTTTTATGGTGGTTTAGACATGGCTTGGTATGTTTGTTTTTCTTATGCTTTTTGATTGTGATTTGGACATGGATCGGTATGTTTGTTTTATTTTTTTTTTTCTATTGTGGTTTAGACATGTATTGGTATGTTTGTTTTTATTATGCTTTGGGATTGTGATTTGGACATAGATTTGTATGTTTGTTTTTATTTTGCTCTTTAATTGTATGTCTACTAGTATTTTTATTTTGCTTTTTGATTGTGATTTGGACACGGATCGGTATGTTTGTTTTAACTTTGTACTTTTATTGTCGTCTAGACATGGATCGGTATGTTTGTTTTTATTTTGCTTTTTGGTTGTGATTTGAACATGGATTGGTGTGTCTGTTTTATTTCACTTTTTGATTGTAACTTGTGTTCCAACCCTGACCGCTATCAAGGTTCCAAAGCAGCGTCACGGCAACTAATGACGTATAGTGTCAGTGACATCATTAAATGACACAATTCAGGCCGCGCATTTATTCTTTTAGCGTGTAATTCAAGCATGCCAGGCTTTTGTCGGAACATTGTGGGCGTGGTCGACGATCGGTCAATCGGAAATGCAGGCCGTACACGACAATTTTAATTAATTTTAGGATTAAAAACCGAAATAACGTTTTCAAAAAATTCTGAATGTAAATATAACCATTTAACTGTCTTAAAAGGGCATTTATAACTCCCATTGTCATCCAACGCAAATTTGATAGCCCTTGCTCGCTAAGTGAAATAAATTTAAATTTTTCCGAAAATCAGACAACTAATGCAAATCTACCAGTTAAATGTAAAATAGTGTAGATTTTTCAAAATTTATATTCCAAGTCTGAAAATCTCAAGCATTAAGTCAATCACAAAATTAAGATACGGGTCCAAAATTAATTTTTCTAAATGTTGGGGCAATGTTTATTTTTAAGCTCTTCAATCGTTGCCTCCGGACTAAAATTATTAAAGCGATCAAATAATAATAATGATAATGATAATAATAGTTATCGTTATTGGTCTTATTCTTACATATGATGAATTTGGATTAAAGAATTTAATTACGCTGACTCTGTATTTATCAAAGCTGTTGTGTTCAATTTATTCTTAAGAGTTCAACAGAGATTCCAGTTCTGTCACCTCAATTGTTTTGTCGAGAAGGATTTTCATCACGAACTGTCGATCCTTTATTCATAAGGATAAAATATTGGTTGGTCATGTACAGATTGCTTTCTTCCAAATATCACATACCTTATTCATAATTGACATTAATATAATACATTAATATTTATTGTACAGGTGGCAAAAATGACGCAGAAATTAGTTGTTTTTAGAAAACAAAACAGTTTTGAAGAGTTGTTTTTAGAATCGCTATAAATTAAATTATCTTGTTGTTCCGTAAATATAAATCCTTTGATATTATGGTTTATGATATGACAACTGTCAGGTCTTTTTCAAACCGTAGTAATCAGACACTGCTAAATTACCAATTATGTCCTTTATGTCGTTTCACTTTCGTAATATCAGCTCAGAATCAATTATAATCGAGGCAAAAATAGTAGCAGGTGTTAAGCTGGGATCACTGGCCGGTTAACTAATTTTTTTATTATTATTATTCACTTTTAGAAAACATATATTATTGCTTAGGTTTGCATTCCATTTTAATGGAAAGTTGAAAAACAGGAAGAATAGAATAATGAATAATTAAATAAATAATAAATAAACAAAAACGGATGATATAATCAACATCTACATGTATGTCACAGTAAAAGACTGTCTGAAAAACTAGTCTGTAATACACAGGACAAAACAAAATGTTCTTCGTGTTTCTGTAACAAACAAAAATAGAAAAAAAAAGAAAACAGGCAATGAAGTTCGCCGCTGTATCACGTGATACCTTCTAACGTGTCTGTGAAACGCTTGTTTCAAATGGACATGGAATCGCACAATATGACGCTTTACCGTAAAAACGACGTTATTCCGGGAATTTGTAACGTTGACGTTTTCCAAAATGTTCCGCACAAACGTTAAGAGGTAATGATCACGTGGTACGGCAGCGAACCTCATTGCCTTGGTTGTCTAAGAATAAGCTCCTGTATATTGTAAAACTTAACATGGGTGCTTATCGCTATATTTTGATCAGTATAATGTCTCTTTATCCAAAATAAATCTGGATTTATATCCATAGTTCCATGTTCTTTCTATTCCCAATTTCGATTGCACAGGTGAGTTGAGTTGAGAAATGGTGTTTAACGTCCCAGTGAAGAATATTTTAATTATAATTATAGCGACCTCGCCAGCTATGGGCGAAAGTCAGAAATTTTGTCTGTGCGTTGCTCTAATTGCATTATACAATAGTTTTCTTTATGGTACCATGCCTACCGTTACACGAAACCTCGTTTATTTTAGTTCATTTCCATCCAAAAGAACCGCGTTAGTTAAGTGTTCGGCGAAATAACAGTCACAACCCATTTTAAAGTCTTGGGTTAGACCCGGATGGAGTATTTATTTGAATAATTATACTTTTGAATTTGTTTTAAATGACTTCTCGCTTTACAATAGATGATATATTTGATTTTTATCATTATAATGTACACTGAAAAACATTGATTTTCTGCAGTTTTTCGATTCTTAACCTGATATATATTAAAATAACATAGCGCGGCTTTATATTATTTATTATTTTACAGATTTCACACGTATAATATCGTTTTCGTGACCTTGGTACCAGCGCGAGACATTCCAATCTGCGCGCGCTATGACGTCAAATGTTGTTTCAGATTCTTCTAGTTAACATGTACAACACCTAATTTAACGAGTATTAATGTAATGATAGATGCATCATTACAAATAAGGCGCCCAAACGAATAAAAGTCAAACCCTGTATTCAGAACTCACATCAGGAGGACTTGTACTTTTGTCGCTTTTTTCCATGTCCATGGCAACGGCCGCCATTTTGAAAATTTTAAACTTTTAGATAAATTCTACATACAGGGGAAAAACTGCAGAAAAACCCAATGACTTTTTGCCATTGTAAAATGACAACAAAAATATGATCACTTAGATAATTTACAAAATGATCACTTATTCGATTCATCTACACTGTATTACATTATTGTAAATATTATTTAGATAACCCTTTTTCTATCAAATACCAGGTTTGCAAACTTAAAAATCTGTTAATGAAATAGTAACACTTATTTTAATCCCAGCATGCATTATTAGAAATTTTAAACTTATAATATACTTTTTATTTTAAGATTTAATCTTATATATGTATATTGATTGGTCAATCACAAATATTCAACTGTATGTCCTCTTGGAAAGGAGATAGGGATCAACCTTCATGTGAAGTTTGGTTAAGATTGGACTAACGGTCTTCGAGAAATTGGTGGGAAAAGTTCATGGCAGGAAGAAGAAGAAGAAGAAGAAGAAGAGGAATAATAATAATAATAATAATAATAATAATAATAATAATAATAATAATAATAATAACGAGTATTAATTACATATTATACCAGTTTTAATTTACAATGTAATGATGGATGCATCATTACAAATAAGGCGCCCAAACGGATAAAAGACAAACCCTGTATTAAGAACTCGTACTTGTACTTTTGTCGCTTTTTTCCATGTCCATGGCAACGGCTACCATTTCGAAAATTTTAAACCTTTAAATAACTGCTACATACAATAGAAAAATTGCAGAGAAAACTAATGACTTTTTGCATTGTTAAAATGACAACAAAAATATGATGATTTAGAATAATTTACAAATTGTATCATTTATTCATTTACATGGTATTACATTATTGTAAACATGTGTCTAGTTAACCCTTTTTCTATCAAATACCAGGTTTCCAAACTTAAAATTCTGTTTATCGTTTAGTAACACTTATTTTAATCTCTGTATGCATTATTAGAAATTTTAAACTTGTACTATTCTTTTAATTTATGATATAATTTTATATATTTGTATATTGTTTGGTCAATTACAAATATTCAAACGTGGTTAATTTAATAGCCAGTGAACTATGAAGGTGGAGCAAATTACTTGAGTGATAGATGTTAGCATAGGGATTATATCAATTATATCTTTGAATGGACCTGTGTGATTGTGTTGATTTATAATCCTATAAGCTTGTCTAGAGGCTAAAGGAATGGATATGCAATATGTTAAAAAGATAGTGGTTTTTGACATTATGAAGTTGGTTAGAAATGACACTAGGGTTCCATTAATCTTTTATATCACTCTATTCAACTATTTACACAGAGCCAGGAAATATGAAATCTAATGGTGAGGATCTCTACAATAAAAGTTAGTACCCAGCCAATGCCCGGCTCCACCGTCCTCTTGAATGACTCCAGTGGTTCTTCTTTAAGACTACTCTATTCTTTCACTTTTCACAATAAAACTAGGAAAATATATAGTTGATGGTTGTGGATTTCAACTGTATAAAAGTAAATATTAAAATTGAGCACATGACAATTGTATACAATCTGTGAATTTTTTTAACAAATTTGTTTAACACCCCTACCCCTTTTAAATCCTGTTAGTATTTAATGTATAAATTTCTTTGACGGTGCTAATGAAAAAACTATATACTTTAAATTATTTAATGCAGTGTAAATGAGAATTTATTTATCAAATATAGTCATCTGAATTAGTCTTAATCAAAAAGGTTCAGTAAGCGTTATTTCTCCTTGAACATATTGGAATATCTTTAATTTGGAGCACTTTTGGTTTTACAGCTTTTTCAGTTTCCATGGCAACAACGGCCATTTTTGCATGGCCTCTTGGGAAGGGGATGAACCTTCATGTGAAGTTTTGTTTAGATTGGACCAATGGTCTTCGAGAAAATGGTTGGACACGTTCATGGCAGGAAGAGGAGGAAGAAGAGAAAGAATAATAATATAATAAGAAGAAACGGTGCAAAAACAATAAGTCGCCAAACTTCGTTTGGGCGCCTTAATAATTATGGCAAACATATATTGCTGACTTTTCCATAGAACAAAAAAAACTTTTTTCACGTAATGTTTTCCTTGATTATATAATAGAATTTTTCGTTCGTGTTTGTAATATTGAATTTATTACACTCTTTGAACAATTTATTTTTGCAACTCGTCAAGGCTCGTTGCATACCAACTTTTTCAAATCGTTTAAATAATTCAATATTACATGAGCACTCGTGTAAGATTCTCTATATTATGTGAAACGACTCTCGTCTATAGGTCGCACACGATAAATTGGCATATCTGGGCTTTTTTATTTTGTAAATAAACATTGTAACTAGGGCCCATAAAAACACGGACCTCGGACAGCTCGCTTTTGCCATCACACTTTAGGTGCAAAATATTCACGTTAAACCCCTTATAATATAAATTAAATATTTTGTCTTTGCGGCAAGAAAATACCCAAATCACAATCCCAACGCAAAGTAAAAACTTTAAAACTGGCAAACTACTAGTAAGTTAAACACGTGAATTTTAACTGGGAAGTGAGACCAGATGTTCTAGAAGGGTAAGCACCTTCTGTTTAGCTAGCTACACCCGCCACGTGTGTATTCTAAATTCAAAATGAAATTAACATGGGCCTATGTGACGTCAAATATATCAAGGATAATTTTGGATACAAGGCCACCATAGCAATATTACAACCATAAACTTCTTGGAGGTCTTAATATGCCTAGGCTTGGCATATCCCTGAATCAACAATTTATTTCTAGTCAGCTTGCTTTTTGTATAATTAAATTTCCTGGAATAAGCTCTGCCATAGCGTAAATAACTCCATAAGCAGAAGCATACCTGTATGTTGCTACATTAAAAAGGAAACTTAAACACGTTTAGCATGTAGCTTTAATTGCACCCTATACAAAGAAGTTTAGTTTTTTTCAGATAATTAACCATTACAGTATTGCGATGCATCTGTGATATTGACCTTTGAGCCCAAGATGTGTCAGCGTTTTGTAATCCATCTTGTACTAGCAGGCACCCAAGGCGACTTTAGCAATGAGGTATTACACTACAGTCAAGGTATATTCTCTTGAATCCAGACAGCATATTCAGGATGGCAAAGGAAACAAAATACTTAAAAAATTTACCTTCTTTAATCGAAATAAAAACTCTAGGGAGACAGTTCCAGGATGGCAAGTGAAAAGCAGAATATCTGGGGAAAAAACACTGTCCTTTTCAGTGACAAACTCTATACGCAGACAGTTCCAAGATGACAAAGGAAAGCAGAATATCTAAAATAATAACACTGACCTTCTTTAAACAAAATAAAATCTCTTTAGACAGTTTCAGGATGGCAAGGGAAAGCAGAATATCTTAAAAAACATTGATCTTTTCAATGACAAACTTTCAATGCAGACAGTTCCAGCATGGTAGAATATCTGAAAATTAATCACTCACCTTTCTATAACTGAACTAACCAACTCTTTACGTGCAGTTCCAGGATGACAAGGGAAAAGCAGAATATCTGAAAAAACACTGACTTTCTTTTAACGAAATAAAAACTCTCTAGGCAGACAGTTCCAGGATGGCAAAGGAAACCAGAATACCTGGAAAAAACCCGACCTTCTTTAAACGAAATAAAAACTCTCTAGGCAGACAAAACTAACAAACTCTCTATACAGAGTTCCAGGAAGACAAAGGAAAGCAGAATGTCTTGAAAAAAAACACTGGCCTTCTTTAAGTAAACCCACAAACTCTCTAGGTTTTTAACCTAGGGAATAAGAGCTGAGTAATGTTCTTTCATGCCCCAGTCAAGATTCTTTTACTTCCATTGAGGTTGTCAGAAAAGGGATGGGGGGACGACGAGAGAAAACCAACATCAGCGAGCAAACTGACAAAACTTTTCACACTAAGATGTGACAGAGCAGGATTTGAGCATAGGCAGTAAGTAGGAGGTGCTGTAATCTGTAAGTACACACTTTAGACTACTGAAGCCCAACTTAGGCAACCAAAGATTGTGATCCATAGCTCTGCATTTAGATCACTTGGTTTGAACCCATAACCTCCAAAATACGAAGCCAGCACTCTACAAAATGAGTTTCCGTAGAGGTGATTTTTTCCCCAAGATTGTACAAATAATTATCAATAAAAAAAATATATAATCACTTGTTTTTGCAATGCATGATTTATTAAAGATAAATTTTTAAATGTTCACAAGCAAAGTGACATAACTGAAAATTGCTGTACATTGAACTCAATCTTCTTCACATCACTGGGGCTTTTGATGATCATCCATCATCAATATAATCAAATTATTTATAAAACCCGTCATATGACCGTAAAATTTCACCGACGATGACGATACATGCTTATTATTGAGATCCAACACTTTACATATCATTAATATAATAATATTATAAATAATAAATAGTTAAATAATAAGTTTGACCCATTGATCACAACCAAAACAAACACAAGTTAGCCAACTCTTGTGACATCTTGTCTAGAAATAAAAACTTTGATTTATTAAAGCTGTTAAGACAATGTCTATGCTAAAGAGAATCCAATATTACACAGAGGTTTGCACTCGCACCTTAAGTGGATGGAGTGGAGTAATGTTTTACAACCAAGTCATGATCTTTTTCACTTAGTTTTGCAACCGTAGAGGATACAAAAGTTCCCCGGGAAAAATCACCATAATTAGGATAATTGTAAAAATTTCATAGCTGTTTTCCTTGTCAAAAACCACTGGAAATGATTTTCATTTAAAAGCACAATATTTTTAGATTAAAAATTAGGTTTTTAGATAAGGTTCTAAACCTTCGACCACTAACCCCGATTTACATTCATCAGCATTCAATATCTGTTTTTATTCCAAAAAAGTCCTCAATTAAATATGTCAAAGGTCATTATCAATTGGTCGATGTCTATGGTTTCTTATGATGGTTATTTCACCGAATAAAACAAATTCCTGGCAACTTATAAAAAGGGAGGTAATCTAAAGGTAAATTCACAAAACAATTTTCAAACTATAGGCAAACAACATTGACCTGTATGCTTGACCTTTTATAAGAATATTCATATACGAAGAACCACAAAATACATTGGTAGTGGAAGGAATTAATTGCAGTTAATACATATTACATTATAGACAATACATGCTTCCGGTGATGCAGAGAAATTGAACACCTGTCTTTACTATGCATAAATTTACCTATCTATAATAAATATTTAAATTAAAGGCCAAGCGGACAGGTAAATGATGTTTGCCTATACATGTGTATGACTAACAACTGTTGATATAAATCATTGTTAATATGCCATAAAGTGTACAATTACAGAGGCAACTTGTGTTCATTTTGGTTAAAATCTATCTGGTAAATTTGAAAAAAAATAACAATAATAAAAACATAACCATTCAAATATTTACATTTATAATGTAAATTTATGGAAAAAATAATGAAGGGGTTTGCAAACAAAAACAAAAAAAAACAAACAAAAAACGAACTGTACACATTCACCAAAAACATTCAATCAATAAAAGTCCATATACATTTTATTTTGAAAATACTTTCATTTGCATATTGTGTGTGATGGATGATACTGTACACCTGTCTGTTCTGTGACAAATTTGGTTGTCATGGTAACATAAATGAAATCAAGAGGATTTGAACAAAACAACTTACTGAGACCCTTGAAAGTTGATTTCTTCAAATCAGGTGAATACCTTGTTGATCTAAACATCTCTACCACAGTCAATACTCGATAAAAATATCTCTGGTATTAAAGTACATTTTTAAACTATACAAAAGAATTATCTTCCAATTTATAATTTATTTTCATTTTGTTAAAGGAGAGATTAGTGAAAATTTAATAAATAACATTTGAGCAATTTTTGTTTAATTGTCACAAAATTGTCATGCATTGTAAGTTACTATAGCAATTTAAAAGTTCAGAACCCGTAACAATTCACTGTGTTAGGTTTACATGTATCTCTGTAGTACAGACTTAAATTATCATTAGTTCAGTATAAATGGACTGTAAAAACACCCATCTGAAACTTTTAACGCCCATCTGAAACTCTTAACCACAAGATTAATATTTTAGCAAATTTATCCCTGTTAATAAGACGGCAGAATTTATTTAAATTAAGATAAGCCATGGATATTCTATAACTTGTTCCACCATCATAAATTTTCAAGATATTAAAATCATTAAAATAAATTTTGAGTATAAAGTTGGACCTCTACTTCCATTTTTCTACATAGAATTACTTCTATTTTTTTACATAGAATAACTTCCATTTTTCTACAAACAATAACTTCCATTTTTCTACATAGAATAACTTCCATTTTTCTACATAGAATAACTTCCATTTTTTCTACATAGAATTATTTTCCATTTTCAACATAGAATTATTTTCCATGCTTTCATTTTAACTGATTAACTGTATAATTTATGTACTAGACCAACAGGTATGACAACCATTACATAAACACAGACCAATATCTAACCACTTTTAAGACAATTACATGTCTGAACTTTAACCTGCATATCATCCTTTCCCTCTTAATTTTCAAACAAAATTACATCTTGGATTTGGCATAAAAATAATGTATCATTTTGATAACTTGAATGCCTCAGTGTTGTAAAAATATTTGACCAATTTTAAACTGTTTTAGATAGTCATGTGACCTAAAAATTGCTGACCAATCAACAAATGAGTATCAAACAAGTTTCAGTTTGAATTTCTCAAGTCTATGACCTAATTGAAAATTACTTTTCTTCAATATTAATTCTAAATTTGGAACTTAAACTAGAAATAATTTTGATTTGAATGTTAGTCATCTAACAATATGTTTACAAACAAAGATGATTAATATATTTTTAAACATGATGTCGAGAAATTTACCATGACGTTGACTACTCAATTTAAATTAATTTCAACTTTTATTTTACTATCACAACTTTCCATCATATTATCTCGACTTGTCATGATAGTTAGTGAATATGCTGAGGTAGTTTTATGCTGACAGAAATTATATGGATGTCAGAAATAAGCTACCATACTTTCTTATTGGGTTAACAATGGAAAATAAATCTTCAAATATTAAGAAGATGTTGGTTGTTATGCAAAAAAATATATTTTTTCTTAATTATCACAAATCATCACAGCTTTGATTTTGAATAAATTATTTAAAATCTGAATGAATTCTGATATCCAATACACAGGATAAAATCACAAATTATATTTATCTTTTTAAGATGTCAAATTGTCAACTTTTCAATGCAGTAGAATTTAAATCTCAGTTATAAATTAGTACCTGCATTTCATTCACACCTGCTCACATGAATTATTTACAAAACAGTCACACACAAAACAAACATTTAAAGCAGCAAAAAACATGAAAAAAATAATAATCATCTCATTATTCACATGGAAACAACAGACACTGTCTCTTCATTTATATATAGCAAAAACGAATCAAAGTACTGAAAGTACTGATAACATATACACATACATACATCACATTACACCTTCACAACACAATAAATACTGGCTCTTTGTGTACATTATGAACTGCAGCACTAAAAAGGCACTTTAAATACTGATGTAAAACAGAATAAAATGATGATAATTCATTTGGCTTTTTTGTGTGTTTGTTGGTTTTGTACAATACATGTACAATTATTGTAGATTTTAAGAGTTACCTCCCTTGATAAAGCCCTGTCAATACAATTCAATGTACAATATGATGCAATCACAATTCAGAATGTGTCTAATTTTTGTGTTAAGTTATGAAACAGTTACAGTAAACTTTACAATGTGTCCATGTTTTACAAAATTTTACAAGTTTGACTAAAATATTACAAATCATAGACCTGCAGACTGGCTTAAATATTTAAAATTAGTGTTGAAATGAGTTGGTTTTAATTAAGTTATTTCTTCAAATCCATATTCATGACTATACCTTTACACTGTTAGAAAAGCAGGATATATAAAGCAAAACTTCTGACTGTGCTCATTATCAGCATAAAATCATGTAATAAATTAAAATGTTTTATGTATTTATGGTTAACTTTGTAGCCTTCTATCAGAGTCTCTACATTGTTAATATAACAAACAATCCTTTGGAATTGTATTTTTGTGCATAAATCCACATAAAACTTATGTCCAAACATGTCCGACTTGCATATATACAGTCATACAAACTACATTTATTTTAAAGGCATCAATACCTCTCACACTCAAGCGTTTAACTAGTTTCTGGTTGATACAATCACAAATAAATTTTTGAAAAATAAAGAGTGAACCATGATTTCAAAATACTTAAGAAAAGTATTTAGAGACATTTAGACATGCAAGACAAAAGTCTTTGGACGTTTTACATTATAACGTTGGGCTTTAAAGAAAATGGAATGAAACTGAATATATATTATTTCTTATCACATAGTCAACATTCATAACAATCCAAACATATGGACAATAGGTTTCACCGCTGTTCCACGTGATACACTTTTGACGTTTAAGCGGAACACTTATTATCAATGGATAATTAAATCTCATGACATGTTTTTTCCGCAATAACGACATCATTCCAGGAATCTGTGACGATGACGTTTTCTAAAACTTTCTGCATACACGTTAAGCGGTATTAATCATGTGGTACAGCAGCAAGTCCCATTTTTAACTGTGGAATGACATCAAAACTTAAAACAATCAATGAAGAAAACTATACTTAAATGGACTTTTATAGTTCTATCAATAGAAAACACAAACAAAGGTAAAAACCGTTTTGAGAGTTAAATCATGACATTTAACCATATAGTTCTGATTATATTTAAAATGCTGCATGTACATTTGGGATATTATTTTCTACCAATCGAATTTCATGCTGCATTCAAAACATTGTTTTCTGCCAATCGAATTTCATGCTGCATTCAAAACATTGTTTTCTACCAACCAAATTTCATGTTGTATTCAGAATATTTTTTCTACAAATCAAATTAAATGCTGCATTCAAGACATTATTTTTACCAATCAAATTACATGATGTATTTAAAAAATTATTTTTTTCTGATGCTCAAATTATTCATTATAGAATTATAAAGTTGTTGATTTCAACAATTGATCAATTGAACCCCAAGGAATGTACAATGTATAAACTGAATTCACATCCACCCACAGCCTCGAGATATATCATATTCCACTAATAGCAGGATTAATTTAAACTTGTATTTTTTTATATTCATTGCATGAAGTTGTATGTACATTTTAATTTAAAAGTCCAAAAATGTCATCAGTTGTTTCACAAGATATATGATGTAAAGAAGAATTTAGTTGATGAAATTGTAAAACAAAACCATTTGTACTACAACTAAGAATTAACATAAGAAGGTTATATATACTTAACAGAGGATTTGGTTATCATAACATGATGTAAGCGGCGTCGGCATCAAAATAACTCCATGTACAATATTGTTTAAGAATATTCTCAAAAACTACAACGCACAACTGCACTCGATACACACATATGCAAATATGAACTCACATGTACACACCTGTGCACAAACACACACAAATGCACACACACCCACACAAGCATGCACAAACACAAGATGCATGCATGCACACACAAAATATCGAATTGGTTCTTGATCAACAATGTCTATCATTTCATTCATATGCTATGAAAGCCCTTGGTAAAAAAACAACATCACTATTATCACCAACAACACTATCATCATCATCATCATCATCATCATCATCATCATCACCCTTTGCTAAAAGGACACAAAAAACCACCTGTTTTTTTTTCCTACTTTGATATTTCAAAGGAAGACATTTATGAATATCAAATTACAATAAAAGCTCATTATAATGCATTCTAAATTAACTTTCCATCAGGTTTTGTAAAATCCTATAATTTATCTATGTGGTATGTCACACATCTTCCCTCTTGACTTTCTTGGTAAATTCCTGAGCCCAGTTATTCAAAGCTTAATTAATTTAATCAATGATTAAGATGAATCTAAAACATGTTTAAAACATCAAAATCTCATTATTGAATCAATAATTTTAAAATAATGAGTTTCTTTTTCTGATGAAATTCCATTCACTTTTTGTGTTTTGAACACACAAAAAACCCACAAAATATTTGCAACAAACTAATTTTGACTTTTCAACTGATTAAAATAATTGAGTGTTGAAATGGACCCAGAAATGGACAAAACAGATGATGGCCATATATTAAGATTTTACTGAACATCATTAAGCTCCAGAGATGTTTTCTGTTTCAAATCTAAAACCTTGTTTTAGAATACAGGTATACACTCTACATAAAAGTGGTAAAACATAACTAGCATATGCTTTATTGAAAACACAATAGTTTGGACTTTGGATTTGGTTTGAAGTTTTCATTTTCACAAAAAAAGAAATTTATTAAAAGCATTCATTGGTTGAAAATTATGGAATTTTTACACCTACGATACTGGTGATCTTCAAGAGTAAAATTTTCAAAATTAAACACAAAAACACTAAGGAACAATTTGCTAATCTAATGAATTCTGCAGCAAACATAAAACAAAATTCAGATTTAACAGATTTCAATATAAAAATATTTTAACAAAGATGGAATTATGTTTACTAATTAATAACAGTGTGTGCCAAACTTCGTCGGACCGTCGGACAAGTCCGATAAAATTACCGCTGGTCCGATAAAAAATCAGATTTTTCCGGACCGTATGTCCGGTAACCAGTTCGGAAAATAGAGAGCGCCAAAAATCCTGATTTATAGTTCCGATCCAATTCGAATTTTATTATTGCCATCCGACTTCCGTTATTACAAAAATGTACGTTCCAGGAGCTATTCCAGGGAAACCAATAAAACGGAATGCTACGGGAGGCGCAAATTATGAAGAAAACGTGAAAGAAAATTTAAGCAGCATTGGATGGAGGGGCGACCATGGTTGCAATTTGACGAGGAGAAATGCGTAATGACATGCACACACTGCTTTGAATTTTACGGGTCGGGAGGCGCAGCACACAATAATAATTTAAAAGGCCAGAATACATTTATTTGTACTTCCATAAATAAATGTATTCTGACCTTTTAAATTATTATTGTGTGCTACGCCTCCCTAACTCGACCTGACCCGACTCGTTTCTCCTTGTCAAATTGCAACCATGGTCGCCCCTCCATCCAATGTTTCTTAAATTTTCTTTCAAGTTTTCTTCATAATTTGTGCCTCCCGTAGCTTTCCGTTTTAAAGGAGAAAATAAGTAAATATTTACAAAACCGAATAATTGTTTTCTTTTTATTGAAGAAATTTTTGGTCCAGTAAAAAACTTTACGGTCTGGTAAAGTTTCTAGGTTTACCAGACCGAATGTCCAATAATCATTTTGAAAGTTTGGCACACACTGTAATAACTACAATTTGTTACCATCAAGTATTAATATAAAAACAGGATTCAACAATGCACCACATTATCCTGTTAACATTTGATATAAAGTTTTCAATCAGAATTTTTTTTCTACTGCACATCCCCAAATGAAGTTAATACTATAGAAATGCATTATACTATAGGAATACAGGATCCAATTATTTGTTCAATATCTTGGTTTCCACAAATATAAAATTATACATTTAAAATTTCCCAAATTTGTGACAATATAGTCTTGTTTAAATTACTTCTTCCCAAACTTGTGAAAATATAGTACTTTTTTGAAGTATTTTTTAACAAGTTTGGTAATTTGTTAATTTTTTTAAATTTTTTTTTAATAAATTAGTAGCTATCGGCAATTCTGGCTAGCAGGAAAAGTAACATCATATAAATATATGATGGAAATAATAGTTTCACATAAATGTAAAAAGTAATTCACTTGGTGCACGGTTAAATCCCATGGTTTTACCCTCAGTATTTATAAAGCACTTTTTGTTGTCTTAATTAAATGCACCATTGTTAACAATATCGGTATTGACACATAATCATATACAATGTACATTTTTTGCGAGAACAAACAAACGGTTTTATGAAAGACAGTCATGTACAAAAACAACACAAATGATCAACCATTGCTAAGGAAACTATAAAAAACAATATTAAAGCAACAACATTTGTGAAAACTTAAATTAAGAAATGAGAATAAGTTGACAAAAACAAAAAAATTACTAAATCCTAATCACTTTTGTGCACTCAGTTTTCCCCTTATAACTTTACAACTAATACATATGGTTAATTTCCAAGTCGGTTCATTTTTTGAAATAAAAAAACGGCATTTTCGTTTTTTGGGTGACTGTTATCCAAAACAAAAGAAACAAGGTTATATTAAACATGTCTGACATAAAAACATACCAGGCTTTTTATTCCCGACTTTTGTGAATTTATTTGGAAATAGAGAAAAACTGCTAATTTTTTAGGTTTAACTTTCTGATAAACTATTTAAGAAAGTTATGAAAATACTGAAAAAAGAATGGTGTATATTCTGCTGTCAACAGTTCAAGAGGTTAAAGTTATACAACTCTTAATAGAAGAGTTTTAAGTGCAGGCATCAAGGTTTATTAAATCTAATCTTGAACATTGACTTTGAAAAAAAATTGAAAAACATGGTTCTTGGTTAAAATACAACAATAAATCAGGTGGTTTTTTTCCTATGTAATACTGTGAATTCTTCTGGATTTAAAATTTGCAATTAACTCTTTTGTGTCTAACTGCAGAACTTTGGAAAAAAATATATTTTCTTAATTAAAGAAATTTTCATACCATCACATATCACAGAAATGTGACACCTGTTAGAATGCAAACAGTTCTGCAATGAGACCAGAAAGAGATTAATCACATTAAAACATTTATTGTCAAAATGATTCAAGTTTTAGTTAAAGATAAAGCAATGCAGAATTACTTTGGCAATAACAGAAACAACAATATCAACTAAATATAAAACAAGCAATTTATCAAATGGAATCCACCATTTTACAAAATGACACTTCATAATTTTTATGTGAAGTTGTCTACTTTTGATGGATTTAGAATTTCATAATTTTTATGTGGATTTATCTACTTTCAATGGATTCAGAATTTCATCATTTTTAGGTGAAATTATTAATTTTCAATAGATTTAGAATTTCATCATTTTTTGTGAAGTTATCAATTTGCAATAAATTTAGAATCTCATAATTTTTATGTGATTTATCTACATTCAATGTATTTAGAATATCATAATTTTATGTTGTTCTCTAAAACGTGGTGTCTTGACATTGTTCATAAAGAGAAAAAAATTGACATTCACATAAATGTTGGCAGATACTATGTAATACGCATACAATAGATTTTATAAAATTTAAGTTAGTAGAGAAAAACGAGTGCCCAGGGGTGGATAACTCAAAGCTATCTTAGAGGTTACAAATACTTAACGTCTAAACATTGGATAGGCATTTAGACATAACTGTTACTCTAAATCTTAGTAGTTCTGAGTATTTAACATCTAAGTATGTTAATAGGCCTTAACTTTTAATAATTAAGAAATTATATTCTGCTAAAGGTATATCAAAAAGTAATGCAAGATAGTGTGGTGTGTGCCAAATTTCGGTTTTGAATTTGACACACACCAGAGAATGTCATTTCTTATAAATACAATTTTTTTCAATAAATATTTTATACCCATATTTGTTTCAACTCCTGACACTATTTCTTCCATACCTGCTCATGTGATATGGGGATTGCAAGACATGTTTTATTCAACAGAGATAGTCATATTGTAAATATTTTTAATAACCAAATAGATAGCTTCAAATTACCCATTCCTGAATTACAGCCAATTCTGATCAACACCCATCTCAACATGTTGCTTAAAAATCACAATAAGTTAACTACAGCCCTGATTATGTATATGCACATGAAAGCTAAATCATATGAACACAAAAACTGGTGATATACATAGTTAAAGACAACAAGAACAATTATAACAGGTGGCAATAAATAACAATTATCAAAGGGAGATAATAACATCTTTGTCATAGCACTGACAAGTTTTAATGTACATAACAATGTCCGTATAATCAGATTAAGAAAACTCCATATATTCTATTCAGTTATACAGATAAGCTTAAAATCTTTGAAATTAAGACTATGTGTGTGTCAAAGTCATTTCATAACTTAAAAGATATTTGGCTGTCATAGAAAGACTTCTTGGGGCATCTTGAGGCCAGTTTACACTGTAAATCAAGACCTATATTGTAAACATATTTAATTCCGATGTGTACTAATTTTCGCTTATTTCACTGTTGTTTGCACGAAAATTAATACCAAGCAAAAATTATATTATTCTTATTGTACAAGTATTATACTGAATATTGAAAAAAAATAACTACACAGATATGTCTAAATTTCATATACCTCAAAAATGAAACATGTGAAATTAAAAACGTTTACATTATGACTTGCCATATGTGATTTTTTTTCTATTACGTATGTTTGACATACCAAACTATAACAAGTTCTATTTCATCTGACAAGTTATATGTGTCATTAAAATGACATAATATGTCCCCAATTTTCACTATCTATTTTGCCATATATGACCCGAGTCATACTTATACAAGTTATATATGTCTTGACATACATTTTAGACTGGGCTTTAAAAAGAGTTAACAGGCTTTCCAATTTAAAATTTCTTGAGACTTTTAACCCTATTGCTGCCGAGCAGACATAGGCGTTTTCCACTAGTTGCCTGCCATATAGAAACATATGTCCTTTCAATGGAATTTACAACTCTTGGTTACAAGACTCAGAGAAACTAATAATCTTTTTGAAAAATAACAAAAATGCAAAATTTTGACTATTGAGGTTAAAATCTACTATGAACTAATGGAATTTTCAATTCTTGGTTAAAAGACTCAGAGATACTTGTAATGTTTTTGAAAAGTAACAAAAATGCACAATATTGACTATTGAGATTTAAATCTAATATGCACTAATGATGTCATATGATTTCAAACGTGTGTTATGTCATAACCTATTGTTCAGGTCATATCAACTCACATTGAGAACTCTAAATTTGGCACTGCAAATGCTGCATTGAAAATAAATTTGGCAGCAAGAGGGTTATTCAACAGGCTGTGCATTAATACATTTACTTCTACTTCCTACAGTAACCATAGCGATTAACTTGGGTTTAGAACTGACTGTATCATACAACTTTCACATTTGGCACACCAACAACGACAATGTTGCAACTTTCACCGGAATAAGAGTAAAACCCAAGTCTTGCTTTAAGGTAATTATAGAGAAGATTAATATTAGTTTCTCTCTAGTTCTGACTTTCATGCACACATTTTATGTTTGTATTTCAGCACACCAACAAAATGTCGGATCCATCAACGGAAAATAAAACCCAAGTCTTGCCTCAGGTAACTTTGGACAAGATTAAAACTAATATTTCTGTAATACTGATTTTATGCACCGATAAGAAATCAAAAAAAAAATTCACAGAATATCTGAAGTTTTCTTAATCTAATGAAGAACAAAATAAAACAAGATTTGATATCCACTCAAGACATGATATAATTTATGGACAGAAATAACAAATAAAGCACCCATAATGCTTAAATAATGAAGAGAAACCAACATCCATTGTTTCCATGGTAACATGTCACATGACAATTAAAATTTCATTTCAAAATCCAGATCCATGGACATAGCATGCCATTGGTTGTTTCTATAACAACTCAATAACAACAATGGTTTAGAGATATATTTGGAAAACAAATCTGCCGAGGAGACCGTGGCGTTACTTGCTGCTAGGAATCTTGGTATTGTTTGTCATACTCTAAAATTAATTGCTTAATATGTCCCAATTTTTTGTGTAAATATTCAAATCTCTTTTTCTGCGCCACATACTTTGGATCACTCTTTTGCATTTTATACTCTTTTCGGATTTTGTTCTTTAAATTCTGAAACATCAAATTATATAATATAAATTCAACAGAGAATTAAGAGTTATTTCCCTTCCATCAGATGGCAAACTCTAAAAAACTAGAAAACATCATAATTTGAACAGAAAATCAAGAGTTATTCCCCTTTCATTATGTATATAATTATACTTTCTAAAGATAAAAGATATTGTTGCTCTCGATATGGAAAAACAAAAGTTTATAGGTGCATTGGGTTATAATCTACCAGAGAGGTCTTTCATGGTGAGTGGAAATCCAGCCATTCACATGACCGGGTAAAAGATGTGGAAAAAATGCTCCACCAAAGACTGTTCCTGTGAAGTTTCATAAAGATCTGTAACAAAGTTTTTGAGGAAGGTGGCAGACAAAATATTGGTGGAAGAAATGGAGTAAAAATTATATGACCTCCTCACTTCATTTGGGGAAAATTATAATGGCTCCACATAAATTTCATTAGCCAGCATGTAATCTTGGTAAACCTGTCTAAAGGTACATGTATTTAGGGTTATAGATATTTCACTGTGTCTTATTATTATTAATTTTTTTTTTTTTTGATTGAATGGGGTTTTACAGTGGTGAATATTTCACTTATATTGAGATATCGCCAACTATAGGTGAGGTGACAGGAACTTTGCAGTACATTCAGGGCAATGGTAGGGGTTTTTTATCACATATGCTGCGACACAAAGCATTGGTTTTTAAGGTCTCTTCCAAAATATCCCAAAATTTTTCATTTCTAAATGCTAATTTTTCAATTTCCCCGCCTTTTTTCCATTTCAAAGGCCATGGTCGCCATTTTGGAAATTTTCCACCTGAAAATCAGTTTGACGCTTATGAGAGCTGGGTGAAAGAATCAAATCTTGGTCAGACCCAGGTCAGGATTCAAACCTCAACCTCCCACATACAGAGTAAGCACTTTAGAATCCGTGCCTCCATAGCTGTATATTAATATATGCACATTATTTGATATGTTTTACCTCATATTCATCAGAACCTGGTGTAGTTTTACGTAATTGCACTTCATATTCTACAAACTTCTGCGAGACTTTCTCTACATTCTTATGAAGACTTCGGTAATCCTCGTATTCAATATTAAAGTCATGTTTATATTTCTGTCTTTGTTCAGCATTGGTTATCATACGGTATTTACTGTAAAAAAGAGAGCAATGTTGAATTAGTTCATGACAAGTGGAATGAAGTGGAAGAATAGCGTTTTAAGCTGCAGTTAAGATATTTTATTTATATCAAAGCAGTCAGCTCATGAATGGTGGAGGAAACTGGAGTGCACAGAGAAAGCAGCCAAATGTCTGCAAGCAATGCGCAAACTGACAAACTTATTGGAACTTAGGCCGTGAGAGACACTGTGCTTATAATCATCAACTTTCCCGTCTCATCCGAGTGCTTGACCAAAGAACAGTCACTATCCATTTTCAAATCTTTGGTCAGACTTGTTCAGGGTTTGAACCCTTGACCTTAAACTTACGGAGTGAGCACTTAACCAACTCAGCTACTGTAGTGGTCAGGGTCCAATAGAGATAAAGACTTGGAGTTAAGTATCATAACAACTGTTACAACAAAAACCATATCGACTGAATCATTTCCATTTCTGTACAAAACTATTTTCCAATTTAGCTATGGTGTCACACTCACTTTATATAAGCAGGTGTATCTGATGTTGATGTGGCTTCTACCGACGAGTCTACAAAATATTATAGTAATTATTATATTATATCTAAATTATGTAGCCAGCCTACAAAATATTATAATTATTATATTTATATCTAAATTATGTAGCCAGCCTACAAAGTATTATAATTATTATATTTACATCTGAATTAAGTAGCCAGCATAGCAGATTTAAAATTATAACATTTCCTTTATGACATTGGATTACAAAATTTGAATTATTTGTATTAAGGTTTGTAAAATATAAAGCATACCAGGTCCTTGTTATTCAAATCTCTGTTAGCTTAACCAATCAACTAAAATTTATATTTTCTGTTTTAGACAATATTTCTAAAATTTCTGCTCAAAAGTGAATGCATACTACCGTAATCCTTCTATGTATTCGGACGAATTTTAATAATTTCATTTTCAAGTGTCCGGGAATTTAGAGGAAATATGAAAATTATACACTTGGAAAAATGGGGTGTCCGAATATTTAGAGTTGTCCGATATTTAGGAGCCGATAATATGTCTTGCTGCCCTCCCGGTAATGCAAGACACTATCAACGACGATACGCACATGGATATCATCTATAGTATCAATTTTCAAATAAAGTTCATGTTGAAATTACCTTTTGTGTTGTTTATTTCACAAAAAAGTCGTTTTTTGAAGTGTTTGTTGACCAATAATCATGATCCAATGTGTAATACACATCGAAGGACGCCATTTTTTGTAAGCAAATCGCGTGATTTTTGTCAGTAGTTCCCACCGTTTGAGGTTCACCGTTACCCCACTTCGTCTTCTGTCACTGTCTACGGTCAAAATTTTTATAATTAATAATGGTCAAGAATATTTTTTAGTCAAGAAATTCCACATTTTGTACGATTAAGAACCAGGACATGTATGAATGGGATTCGCCGTGATCAATATAGCTTTTGTTAAAAATCGATGTTATCACTCACAGAACACAATAGTTTACAAATACATTGTTTTAACTCACGTTTCAAACAATTTTAATCTTAGGAAAAACAATAAATACATCGTAATGTCCATCTTCCCGTTTTTAGACAAATGAAAGTATCAGAAGATCGGGAATTCCCATTAGTTGACATGCACTGAATCAGAAGGGATTCCACAAGTTTCTCATCCAATGAAATTCATTGATAACGTCACTTCCTGAAAAAATGTCTTTGATGTTTGATTTGTGTGCCGACAGAACTTCTGGTCTCGTACGATGTTTCTTACCCACGATTTTTAATTTTAATCAACTTTCACTTTCAAAGAATATTAAAACACTTAATACAGGTATGGCTATATTCAGCTTACATTAAAAACGTAAATACATCGTAAAATACTTAAGTCCTCAAAGTTACAATCATGACTCCATCACGCAAATACACAACGCAACAAACACATAAAAATAACAAATTTTAATGTAAATTAACAACAAAACAACAACATTTTTTCTTGTTTTTATTCAATATTAATTATAAGCAATATGTATTGCTTGTTACGGGTGAATTCCAACAAAATCGCGTCCGGATTTAGAGGCAAAAAAATGCCGTCCGAAATTAGAGGAAATTTGAAAATTATTGAAATTTCAAAATTGGGGTGTCCGAAAAGATAGAGGGTCCGAATATATAGAAGGATTACGGTATTCTTATTATCAAATAGAATAGTTAAAGTCAAAACTGTTTTTATATCAAATTTTTTTTTTACATTTTGAATTAAAACTAACCATTTGGTTAAGTTGACAAAGCTTTGAACAACAGAGTCTGAAGTTTTTATTTTTTCTTTATGTATACTATATAGACAAAAAGTAAAAATAAATTTTGAAATTGAAATGTTTCCTGGAAACATGTTGTTAGAGTGTCAGACTCAATGCTTAATTTCACATTGCTGCTGACTTACATGGTGTCAGCATAATGGAACAGTGGGAAAGCAACCTCTGCAACTGCTGTCTCAGTGAGCTTGCACCTAAAAGTCGCCCTGAGTGCAAGCTAGTGCATGGCAGAAGTATGCCTAATACACTCATGATTACATCAGGGTAGCCCAGTGTAATCTGGCTGTCATTGCACTGCAGTGCAAAGATTAAAATTGTGACCCTACAATCCTGACGTACTAAAGGTGCCTAATATAGAAATATTACCATGGTCAATATTTTCTTTCTTTATATTGTTGTCATGACCATTGACTGTAGAATGTATATCACGTCTTTCGCCCTCATTTACTCCACTTAAAGGCATATTCTCTTTCTTCAGCTTTTCATAATGAGATATTCTTTGTTTTTTACTGGCAGGCTGATGATGGTCCAGCGTCGAAGAATCACTTGGTCTTTTCTGGACAACAAAATCAAGAAAAGTTATGAGTATTATAAAGAGTCAAGAACAAAAGTGGTATTATGTACAATTTTAATATAGGCAAGACAACAGACTATTAATTCACCTTGTTTTTCAGATAATACCTTAAGTCTCAAAGAATATCCTGAGTGAAATAGAAATTCCCTTTCCCTTTATTTCAAGTATCACACAATAAATTTACCTGAGAATTACTTGAGCGATGACTTTTGACCATAGAATGTATATCAATAAAAAAATCATTATCATAATTTTTTGTGAGTAATGGGGATTTACCTGAGAATCACTTGAGCTATCAGGTGAGTGTGGGATATTTACCTGAGAATTACTTGAGCTATCAGGTGAGTTTGAGATATTTATCTGAGAATTACTCAAGCTATCAGGTGAGTGTGGGATATTTACCTGAGAATTACTTGAACTATCAGGTATGTTTTGGAATTACCTGAGAATTACTTGAGCTATCAGGAGTGTGGGGTATTTACCAAAGAAATTACTTGAGCTATCAGGGGGAGGGGTATTTACCTGAGAATTACTTGAGCTATCAGGTGAGTGTTGGGTATTTGGTGAGGCAGCTGGAGACAGACTTTCCAATTTTCTGTAAATAAATAAATAAATAAATAAATAAATAAATAAATAAATTTTCTTAAGGGAAGATAGGTAGGATCAATCTCAAACATACCACAGCTTGTCGAAACCTTAATTCCGAGAGCTAAGTAAAAAACTTTGAAAACTGGAAAACAAAGTCAAACATGTGAACTTTCACCAGGAGAGTGAATCCTGGTGCTCCAGAGGAACAAGCATCTCTTGACCTACTACATGTGAAAAGTTGAGAATGAAAGGAACACAGAGCTATGCTTTTTAAATTTATATTGTATAAGCCATTTCATCTTTCCCTGACAAGATGAAAAGCTATTGCAGGAAAATCAGAGATAGAAAAATGAAAGCTTATGGACTTTTCGTCTCACAACATTTCTGACATACTGTAGAATCCCTTTTTTCAAATTCCATTTGACAGAAACACCACGTCACTGTTTACCACAACATGTCACTGTTTATATTAGAAGTCAAAAGGTCAGATTTGGCCCAGGGATGAAGCTTGACTATTTTGAGTTAGGGGCCCAGATCACTTCAGAAAAGAATTTGTAATAGTAATAATTAGCTAAAATGTGTAAACATTAACAGCCCCAGACTGATTTTTAGTAGCCATGGACTACTGGGTCCTCGCTAATCTTCACAAACATATTTTTGCAACATGAAATTAAAACGAATAATTTTTCATTGCACATTATTATTCACAAACATATTTTTGTGACATCAAAATTAAAATGAATAAATTTTTGTTTTAGAAATAATCATAATACAAATAAGTATTGAGGAAAACCATAAATTTTCATTTTAAAATCTTTAAAATATTGACACAGTATCCTGGTAATATTTCATAGTTTTAATGATTTATAGTTTGTTTATGCTACACCTGTTTTATAAAATCGTTATTAGTTCATTCCTGTGAACATACAGTAATAACAAGTTTGTAAATTAATCTAAAGGTGTTAATCTAGAAATAAATTTTGTTTCTATGTAATTTACTGCAAACCCCCATCAATTCAAAGCTAGACCAGTTTCACATGCCAAAATTTGACTGGAGAATCAGTGACAAATATAAGAGTTTAACAACACCATATATTCTTGTACATCACCATACATTCTTGTACATAATCCTTTCTTTACTTACTTTTTGACAATTTCCTTGTCATTTTCAAAATATCCTGGCCAATCCAGTCGTACTTCATTATATAGATATTTATTTAGAAAGAACTTGTTTTCTCTAGGATTGTGGAATGCCACTTGTTGTAAAGTTGAACTTAAAGCTTCTTTATCTTTCTCCCGAACACCATCTGAAATAGATAACCAAAATTGTAACTTGTTCCTCTAGTAATCAAAATTGTAACTTGTTTCCCCTACTGAAAAACTACCACTGCGGTAGCTCAGTTGGTAGAGTGCTCACTTCGTAAGTGGGAGGTAGTGGGTTCGATCCCCGACCGGGTTTGACCCAAGACTTGAAACTGGGTAGTGACAGTTCTTTCACCAAGCACTCAGCATTACGAAATGAAAGTCATGGTACTTTCAGATGGGAACTTAAAATAAACAAGGTCCTGCGTCACAGAAGACATGGAGCGATAAAGAACTGTGCTACATAATGCCATAAACACTATGCACAGGACAAATTTCTGTACCTTCACCTATAGTTGGCGATGCCTCGATATTAGTGAAAATAGTTGACTGGGATATTAATATCATTACTCAACTCAACTCCTTGCTGAAAAACAAGAGATGCCTACTATCTTGTTTGATCCTTACCTTAACTCATGTGTCAAGGCAGTTATTTCTAGAACGGTGGAGGAAACCAAAATTCCTGGAGAAAACCAAACAGTAGAGTAGAGTAATGGTGTTAAATGCCCCAGTCAAGATTCTTTCACTTATATAGAGGCAGTGGTTCTACAATGGTGGGAAAACCAGAGTGCCTGGAGAAAACCACTGCCCTTAGGCAAAGCAAACTGACAAATTTATTCACATTAGGATATGTCTCGAGTGGGATTCTAACCTAGGCACTGCGAAGCACAGTGATGCAGAAGTGTGTGCTTCAGACCACTCAGGGAATGAGGGCTCGAAAAAAATAATGGCTTCCACAAGTGGATTGGTGAATTTTGGATGGGTTTTGTACATAATTACATATTAAATGTTACCCAAGTGGCATGATTCAAATATTTTTGTAATTTTAATGACATGTTGCAAGAAAACTTGAATATGCCAACACAAGGCCAAATGAAGCATGTTTTATCAATAGATTTACTGAGGTCAGCTGAGGTTAACTGGACTATAAACAATCCGCTGGTCAGGTATGGCTAGAAAAGTAGACCAAGGAATGGAAAGCTCATTTTACAGTGCGACATGTTGTGTGAAACTATTCATTAATATCAGTATCAATCAAAACAATGGATTTAAATAATGCTGATGCAACTACTTCTTCAATTACAGTAAAATTTATCTAAAACAAACAATTTCAGGTCAATACACAGGTCAATATAGCATCCAATATGACAGTGCTATCTATGAAAAAAACCTCAAAACTCAATGTCCAAAATGCAGTATAGTTTATAAGTTCATTGGTTAAACAATTATAACATGTTTATACAGTCAACCCTGTCTATTAAGGACATCAAAGGGGAACCAATAAAAGTGGTCTTTAAGGACAAGTTCAACTGTACCACAAAAACCCCTTGGTCCAACAGGTGTTTTTCAGGGGCTACATATAGTTTATCATTATTTTAGTTTAATCAGAAGTCAGTTTATACCAGTATTTTGTTTTCTCAGTGTTAAGTTTAGACAATGTTTTGGTTAAACCTGGGGTAAGTTTTGACAGTATTTAGTCAAGCTAGGGGTCAGTTTATACAGTTCTTTTAGTTTACCCAGTTGCCAGTTTTAAGCATTTTTTTTTAGTTTACTAAGGGGTTAGTTAAGACATATTTTTGGTTAAGCTAGGGGATGGATATTTAGTTGTAATTAGTTAATATGGATATTTTGTTACATGAAGTTAGTTTAGACCGGTTGTTATTGTATATTCAAGTTTAATCTAAATCAAATGTTAAATCGTTATGTTTACTACATTCACCACATTATCTTAATGAACTTTGACCTTTCAAAAATCATGTGAAATCCCGATAAGACATGCTAAATGACCTTAAATCTACTACCAAAACAAAAACAACAACAAATTTATCTTTATATCTACGATATACTCCAACTACAAGTTTAAAATCAAGCCCCTACTCCCACTTATCATGAAGTACCAGTAATTTAATTTGGAAATTTTCAGTTTTTAATCTTTCCTTAGGGTAAGTATTATCACCTTAAGAGTGCAAAAAGGCCAACAATTATGCCAACTGACCACATGACCATTGCTGGACACAACTAAAATTTTAAGACATAAATGTCAATCACCTTTTCATCAAGGTTAATGTTTAATCTTTCTTTACTAGCTTTAAAATATAAATTAATAGAATCTACCCCTGCTCTATAGTGAAGACAATGAAATCTTAACCCGAGGAGTGAGATCCTTTATTTTCCAGACCAAGACTTGCCGAGAATGTAATTGTGAGAAAATTTAGTCAAATAGCCAAAGTTGTGAAAATGAAAAGTACCATTTTTCTTACTTTTAGTCAATTTTGTAGAAATTAGCATGGTGTGCTAATAAAAAACCCATAAGTTGTGTTATATTGCCAACTGACCACATGACCATTGCTGGACACAACTAAAATTTTAAGACATAAATGTCAATCACCTTTTCATCAAGGTTAATGTTTAATCTTTCTTTACTAGCTTTAAAATATAAATTAATAGAATCTACCCCTGCTCTATAGTGAAGACAATGAAATCTTAACCCGAGGAGTGAGATCCTTTATTTTCCAGACCAAGACTTGCCGAGAATGTAATTGTGAGAAAATTTAGTCAAATAGCCAAAGTTGTGAAAATGAAAAGTACCATTTTTCTTACTTTTAGTCAATTTTGTCAAATTGTAGAAATTAGCATGGTGTGCTAATAAAAAAACCCATAAGTTGTGTTATATTGTAAACAGGGCTCAATATCGGCACCAAATAAGACTCAGTGAGAGCCTTGTGTTAGCACAATTATTGGGGCAAAATTTAAATATATTTCCTAAGTTTATTATTTTTTCACAAATGCCATAATATTTTGAATTTGAAGAAACCTAGATACCTTATGTTATGTCATAAGCTACAAGCTCCCATGACAAAAGATTAAGGAAAAAAGAAGTGATTTACTTGTAGCCAAAGTTAGGGCTGTCATTGATAGATTAATATATCGATATATCATCGATAAAAGCAATTGATACAATATATCGATACAGTTTTTTAGTACTGATATTGACAAAAATGGTTGCAAGTTCATGGCCAAGGTTGGAGTAGTCAATGACACATAGATTTGTATTATAATTACAGCCCAATTTTTTAATGAATATCAAAACCAATTGACACACAAAACAGAGTATACAGTGAAACCTGTCTATAAGGGCCACCCAAGGGAACAAGTAAAAGTGGCATTTATGGACAGGTGGCCTTTATATACAGGTTCAAATAATATGAATAAAGAACAGTTGGCATACAACTCTACTGGCCTTTCTAAGCAGGTGGCCCTTATATAGAGGTGGCCTTTAAGGCAGGTTGGACTGTATATAATATAAGAAACATTTAAGACGATGCCAGACATGTCAAATATTGTGAAAAATAATTTGTCTTTAAAGATTCTCAACACAAAATAAACTATTTTAATTACGCTTTCGATATTTTGATATATCGATATATTTTTCAGTTGATATATCGATATTTAAATTCCTATCAATGACAGCTCTAGTCAAAGTGTATTCAAAAGTTTACAACTTGCCGTAATATAGAATGTGTAAAACATAACAGACACTACAACATCAGCTTTATTGATTAATGCTTTCATTACATGACACCTTCCCATAATTAAAATCTAATTACCGATAATATAACATATTTCCGTAATCAGAGAAAGCTTACTAGATAATTATCCCTGTAATTATCGACTTTATGGTGGTTAAAAAAATGTGATCTGCAGAAATAATATTTCTAATAAATAAAATATAATATAGCATGCATATAGGTAATAGATACAAAACATTTTTCTATTTTTATTGGTTAAGTGAGGCCAACTCTATATCTAGGGTGGTAAATCACAATTTCCCAAATCCTGATATGTCAAATTTTATAGGGTCTTTTAATTAACATAGATCTTGGAACAGTCACGTGTGTGAAATTCACAACTTCCTAGGTCCTGATATGTCACACTTAATAGGGTATGGGAAGTCTTTTTAATTCACACATTGATATTGGAACAGTCACCTTTGTGAAATTCACAACTTCCCAGGTCCTGAAATGTCACATTTAATAAGGTATGAAAAGCATTTTAATTAACACATAGATCTTGAAACAGTCACTAGTGAAATTCTGTGGTGACAGACGAGGTGGCAAATTTATCAAGGGGCATTATCACGTGGTTTTACTGTATTTGTTAAATAAATCAGATATTTTCTTGTTTAACATCAACTCTACAACTTATCATTGATCAAAATGTTTTTAATCTCTTAACACTTCTCTTCGGCTTAAATCAAAGATTTCACCAATTTAAACGTCATTCAAATTGACGTGAATGACGATAAGATTATTGACCATGTCATTAAGTACTGGCATCAGACAAATGTCAAAATCCGCTAATGCTATCTTATAATTTATAAATAAACAAATTACAGTCAATATTGATTTTTTGGGGGGTGGGTGGGTGGCTGGGAAGAAGGATTGTCATAAATCTTGATTAAAGAGGATTGTCCTAGTTCTACGATTATATACTTCTAAATAGGCTTAATGAATTGTTATTTTTGGTACATCAAGGAGTGGAATGCAGTAATGATGTCCTATGCCTCAGTCAAGTCTTTTACTTATATAAAGTTTTCAGATTGTAAAACAAACTGTAAACTACAGTAACCGACAATGCCAACTTCGATTTCTATTCAAGCATTTTTTTCTTGACTTATTAACTAAATTAACTGGTGTGCTTGGCAAAAAACCACCAACATTCAACAAGCAGATTGATTTTTCTGACAATAGGACTTGCCCCCAGTGGGATTCTAACCCAGGCAGTAAGAGGCAATTTCTATTCAAGCATTTTTTTCTTGACTTTTTAACTAAATTAACTGGTGTGCTTGGCAAAAACCACCAACCTTGGCAAAAACCACCAACATTCAACAAGAAGATTGATAAAGTTTCTGACAATAGGACTTGACCCAAGTGGGATTCTAACCCAGGCAGTAAGAGGCTATTTCATCTGTAAGCATGTGCTTTTTACCACTTGGCCACTGAGGCCTCTTGATACAGCAAGGCCATGGTTCTAAAGATACTAAATCAAAATTTTAGGTACTGTATAAATGACTGAACACTTACTAATAATGAAAGTTGAAGTATCCCTACTCTACATAATACATGTAAAATGAATAATAAAATAAACTAGACCTGCCTCTGATGGAGACCAATACTCCCACCCCACCCCAAAAGAAAAACCCTTGGGGTGATGGGCTCTTATGATGCTTAACATCTGTGTATATTTTCATAAGTCTGGAAATGGCAATGATTCTGCAATTTATCGAAAGTGATAATTGCAGGTGCATAGGTTCTTATTGTCCTTTACATGTGTGCCAAGTTTAAAAAAAATAATTTAGATAAATCTGAATAAACCTCTGGTCAAAATTTCTGCACCTTCACCTATATATAGCTGGCAACATCTCGATATAAGTAAAATATTCTTAACTAGGACGTTAAACACTATTAGTCAACTCTTACTCAACTCAAAATTGTGTCTATAGACTAACTTAAGTCACTTAAAAAAAACCAGACAAAGTGATTTCAATATATGGCCCCCTTAACTTTGTTTAATTATTTTTGGAACTGTAATCAGAAACCACGGGATATTTATTTCTAAATCTAGACTTTATTTTAGGGAAAAGCACCTGCTTTGATTAGAGATATTTCTTTTTTGATCATTTATCACCCCACTTTTGACAATCTTCTATAGATAAAATAAATGATTCAGATAAACATAGTTGATATGGACCTCCAAAGAGAACCTGTAAGTGTGGTCTTTGTTAGCAAATGGTCTCTATATACAGGTTCAAAACTGTAAAAACCCACTTTATCCACCAAATATATAAACAATCTGTCTAAAAAGACCAGAATTCAAAGGTCACTTTGATTGATGTTTCAAATGTAATCAAAACTGTATTACCCTTCAGAAGCACCCTGCCTCACTTCCGTGGTGGAAGTTCAATCGTCTAACCTAACTTGTCAGTTCCAAAGTTTTTACTTTGCTGCTGGATTGTGATTCGGACATGGATTTAGTATGTTTGTTTTTGATTTTATAAATTTTTCTCATATCTAATGTGTCTATACTGTACAGAGAAGTTTGCTAATGTTTATGATAATACATATTATGTGAATCTGGCGGCCATATTGTCCGCCATGTTTGAAATGGCAGCCATATTGGATTTTTTGGTTGGTCCGGTATCTGAAAATAATATCCAGGTCATGAACTGTAATCATGCCAAATTTCATGCTTTTAACAAAATACCCACAATTTTAGCAATTTCTTGCATGAATCTGCTGCACTATAATAATATTGACCACAAATACATAATGATCACATGTCTAGAGACTGGGGGGGGAAGGCTCAGTTGCAGAGTGGTCTAAAGTGTGCTCTTACAGATCACCGCAACACCTCTTGTTGCCTAAGTTCAAATCTTCTTTGAGAAAGATTATCCTAGCATGAGAAAGTTTGTCAATTTGTTTACTGAACGTTGGTGGTTTCTCAAGGCAGCCCAGGTTTCCTTCATCATCCTTTAACTGACCACCTCCATATAAGAGAAAAAATCGTGACTGGGGCATAAAACTTCACTAAAATAAGCAGGTGGTTTTTATAGAAGGGTATCTTGACGTGTTCTATTATAAGCAATTACATGTATTCATTAAATGTTTCTCTTAAAATGACCACATCTCCCTTCAAAATTACTCCAATTTATACAAAGCCACAAGACTGATGATAACAGTTGGATTGATGTAAGTTTTTCACACTATAACTTAAAATATTATATTTTTGTGCAAAACTAGACAAAAAATATTTTTCTTTCAACAGATGTTGTTTAAATCATTTATCAAACATGATACTGAAATTTAAGTTGCCTTAATTGATAATGTCTGTCATAAACCTGTCTCAAGAAGCATGGTGTTTAAGCTGTGGAATAAGTGGTACAACATGTACTAATAATATAACTGAGATTAAGTTTGAACCATAACTGTGAAACTGATCTTAATGTACAACCTCGGTATAAATGATACCATATTTATGAAGTTCAAATTGCCCATAAAGTGAGCTCAGCACATGCTGCCAAGTGATTTGTGGTTTGTACAATTACTTTTAGCTGTAGATCTAGATTTTAGACACCAATCTACTTTTGTTCCAAAACTTGGAGCAACTTAACATTTCAAAAGACAACCATTCTTTTTAAAAGACTGTTTTAGACTTTTATGAACTTTACATTTTAAAACATTGTTCTAGACTTTATTGATAAACTTTACATTTAAAACATTGTTCTAGACTTTATTGATAAACTTTACATTTTAAAACATTGTTCTAAACTTTATTGATAAACTTTACATTTAAAACATTGTTCTAGACTTTATTGATAAACTTTACATTTTAAAACATTGTTCTAGACTTTATTGATAAACTTTACATTTTAAAACATTGTTCCAGAATGATATCTACTTTTACATTTACAAAGGTTGCTCTGAACATCGAACTGTTCTTTTGGCCTTTAATTCATCTATAACAGTAGTATTACAGATCACAGTCCCTCCCATTCTCAGGGCTAAAATCCACTTTGGCAGATCATAGTGAGTCAGTGTCAGTTCTCTTGCCAGTGGTCAATGGTTTACTCCAGGCACTTCAGTTCCCTCCACCATCCCAAAATTGACCACCCCAAAACATGTAAAACAAGTAACTTCGGTAAAAAAGGATCCCCTGCCAGCAGTTTTTTTTTTTTTTTTTTTGTGTGGTTTGCACTTATGTTCAAAGGGCCATAACTTGGAGGAAAAAGGGCAAACCAACTCAGGTTAAACATATGCTCATCTCCCATCAATGTTGATGCTTTGCACCAAGTTTCATAAAATAGTGATACATAGTTTTGGAGAATTTGTGCAGACAAGAATTTCAGAAGGACAGATAGACGGAAACTCCAATATCCCCCTTTTTTCGAAAGGCAGGGGAGGGGATAAAAATCTGGGACCAGGCTCTTAAACAAAATTCCTCTACTTCAAAACCACTTTATCAATTCTTGAGATTTCAGCATCATTCTTTTTTAAGATCTACACATATAAGGGTTACTTCTATATTTGTACTTACCATTTTTAAGCCTCAATATCAGCTCAACTTTTTTATACGGCCTGACAGCTAACAGGTGTATCACCCTATCTCTACAATAAAGAATAACATTTAACATTACTATTTATGTATACAAAGCGTGTTAAGACACAAAACATCTACAGCAAAACCATGTCAAAATGCCCTCTATAATTTTACCAACTCCCTAGTCCCACAGTAATTTGAAGTGGCCAAATTTATTTATATTTGATTGATGGTTTATTAATTTTTAAGCAATTATTTATTTATGTTATATATTTGTTATGTTTTGATAAATTGATTTATTTATTTTCAAACTTATTTATTTTTATTGTTCTTATTTATTTATTAATTTATTTTTTTATTTATGAATTGATTGATTGATTTTTTTTAGCACAGAGTACTACAGAATTCCTGTATGTTTATCTTATAATAAATGTATTTAAGGACACTGTCCTATTTCTGCTTTTAACAGAAATATAAGCGTGATCACCAATATTTTAAGATACACTTAAGCAAGATAACAGACCCCCCAAAATACCCATACTTAACCTAAATCAAATTAAATAAGGATCTGAATATCTGCTATTGATACAAAAACAGTACATTTAACAAGATTATACGATTAAAGACCCACGGCAAACTGATTATACATTTTTACAGGATGTTTTTTCTCTTTGTGAGGATTCTAGTGAGAGAAAATTTTAAAGTACACTTGCAGAAATTTTATGCTTTTTCTGTACATTCTGATTTTCTCCACAATTGTAGAACTGGCCACAGAATTGGGTTTAAAAGATCTAAACCCGTGTTTCCATTCCTTAAACCCAAAATTAACATTGTCGAATAATTTCTGAGAAATTCCTTCTTTTAGTAAATTTGCAAAAATATTTGTAAAAAGGACTATATTTTCACTTTTTTAACTAAATTTTTTTTTTTAATGTCTAAGGCACAACACTGCCCATTCTAGAAAATGTCAGATTTTATCAATCATCCCCACCATTTGTTGTCAGATTTTGGGATTAAAAAAGGGTTTGGGTATAAATCAATTCAGAGAGGCCTTTTGAGAAAAATTTAGAAGAAATGCAATTTGAGACTTAAAATTGCACGGCAGTATGCAAGGTGGCAACGTTATTGAGTGACATTATAATGAGGTTTTACTGTAATTTACGGGAATGAACGAAATTCACCTCGATGATGATCATGCATTTTTGACATGCAGAACTTCCTCCATGAATATTAATGTGCATACATCTGGCCAATAAAGGAAATTTTTCTCCTATTGCAGGAATAAACAAGTTACCTGAATTCTGATCATGCATTTTGACATGCAGATTTTTTTTCTTCATAAATATTTATATGCAGATATCTGGCCAATATTGGAATTTTTCTCCTATTGCAGGAATGGACAATCATGCATTTTGACATGTAGAAATTTTTAGCATACATTAAATATACAAATGTATATATCTGGCCAATATATGAATTTTTCTCTTATTAACAGAATTCACCTGAATTCTGATCATGCATTTTGACATGCAGATTTTTTTTTCATAAATATTTATATGCAGATATCGGGCCATTATTTAGTTGTTTTTAAAGTCAATGAATTATTCAAACTAATATACAACTAACAAGTATAAACAGATGCAAAGACAGTTAGGTCACCTAGATTTATTTGAAGGAAGTTTATCAATGATGCCGATCATGTACTGTGGTGGGTATTAAGCTACATTTGTAGCTAAACAGGACATGCTTACCTTTTCGGATCACCCGGCCTCACTTCCCTGGTGGAAGTTCACATTTTTCCTTAATTTGGCAGTTACCTATTTTTCACTCTCTTTATGCTATTGATCATTGACACCAGTATATTTGTGTTTATTCCATTTTCACTATAAATAAGCCTAAAAAGGGGGCATCAGTGACTTAGTGCAGGGGTCCTACCAGTTTTGGGGTCCAAAAATTTCAGGAAAATAGGAAATATACGTTTTTAAAATTATATAGGAAAATATAGGAAAGGGTCAAAATTATAAGAAATATTGGAAATATAGGAATGGTAGGACCCCTGTAAGTGGTCTAAAGTGTACTGTCTACAGTAGTGCCTCTCATGGGCTTGAGTTTGAGTCAGTACAGTTCATGCAAAGGTCAGTAGGTTTTTCTCATATTTTTTAGTTAGTAGTAGTAATGGTGTTTAACATCCCAGTCAAGAATATTTCACTTATATTGAGACTTCCCCAGCTATGGGCGAAAGTGCAGAAATTTTGCCTGTGCGTTGTGCTGATGGCATTATACAGCAGCAGGGTTCTTTAGCGTGCCAAGCCCACTGTGACACGGGACCTTGTTTATTTTAGTTCCCATCTGAAAGAACCGTGACTTTCATTTCGTAATGCCGAGTGCTTGGCGAAAGAACAGTCACTACCCACTTTCAAGTCTTGGGTCAGACCCTGCCGGGGTTTGAACCCACGACCTCCCATTTACGGAACGAGCACTCTACCAACTGAGCTACCGCAGTGTTTTTTAGTTAATTCAGGGTGCTATTTATCCACCTAAATATATATCTGACATGAATGTTGCACTGTATGGCATTTACATGTAATGAATAAAACCATTTTTATGTAGCAATGCATAGTTCATATTAATTTCGTTTTTTGAAAATTAAAATTCAGACGACTGATTTTAGCTACTGTATTAGTTACAAAGATAGGAACTTGACCTGGATTAAACTGGGTGAAAAAATTGGCACAGAAATGTTATTTTTACTTAAAACATATTAATGTGTCAATAGTTGGCCTAATTCTTGCATGTTTATTTTTTTTCAGTCTGGTTTCATTTCCATTAATACATGTAATTTACGCCTGACAGAAGTTTACAGCACAGTAAAAAGAAATATTAACCTAGATACCTGGAGACATGCATTTTGACATAGAAATTATATTTTGACAAGAATTATCAATTTTATGGAATGGGGTGGAGTAATGGTGTTTCACACGATTCTTTCACTGATATCAAGGCAGCCAGTTCAGGGATGGTGGGGTAAACTGGATTCTTTCACTGATATCAAGGCAGCCAGTTCAGGGATGGTGGGGTAAACTGGATTCTTTCACTGATATCAAGGCAGCCAGTTCAGGGATGGTGGAGGAAACTGGATTCTTTCACTGATATCAAGGCAGCCAGTTCAGGGATGGTGGGGTAAACTGGATTCTTTCACTGATATCAAGGCAGCCAGTTCAGGGATGGTGGGGTAAACTGGATTCTTTCACTGATATCAAGGCAGCCAGTTCAGGGATGGTGGAGGAAACTGGATTCTTTCACTTATATCAAGGCAGCCAGTTCAGGGATGGTGGGGTAAACTGAATTATTTCACTGATATCAAGGCAGTCAGTTCAGGGATGGTGGAGGAAACTGGATTATTTTAACTTATATCAAGGCAGTCAGTTCAGGGATGGTGGAGGAAACTGCATTCTGTCACTGATATCAAGGCAGTCAGTTCAGGGATGGTGGAGGAAACTGGATTCTTTCACTGATATCAAGGCAGCCAGTTCAGGGATGGTGGAGGAAACTGGATTCTTTCACTTATATCAAGGCAGTCAGTTCAGGGATGGTGGGTTAAACTGGATTCTTTCACTGATATCAAGGCAGCCAGTTCAGGGATGGTGGAGGAAACTGGATTCTTTCACTTATATCAAGTTCAGGGATGGTGGGGTAAACTGGAGTTTTTTGCAGCAACAATCTCCAACAAGCAAGCTGACAAACTTTCTCATGTTATAGGATTTATCTCAAGTTGGATTCCAAACTAGGCAGTAAGAGGTGATGTGATAATTAAGTGTGCTTTAAACCACCTGGCCCTGGGGTCAGTTGTTCCAAGCTTGATTAGTTTAATCAATTGATTAGTCAAAATTTGAATTTTGTGTAATTGCAAATATATTGTGAACTTAAAGTTGAAATGTTGAAAATAAATAAAAATTCCATCAAACTTAAGCACATTGAAATAAAATACCAATTCGACAGTGATATTTTGATTTTATTCATATTTTAATTTTCAGTTAATCAATGATTAAACTAATCAAGCTTCGAACTACTGGGTCCTGGTTTCATAATCATTTCTTAACTTAAATCTGGCAAATTAAAAACCTTTATAATTTTGTTAATTGTTAAGATATGGTAGAATTTAAGGTGTCATGTTAAAAATTATATCAAGCAAAGGACATCTGCATTTAGTTTTTGAGAAAAATATTTATTCGTAATTCCAAAAAGAGCTTGCCAAACATTGCTTAATTAAAGTAAAGGAAAATCTTAGTTAAGGAATCATTGTGAACCCAGGCCAGGGTCACTTGAGTCCCATCGATGTTATAGATATTCATGTGCCAGACATATGGGTCATTTACATCCAGGGATTTATCAGGGTCTTTTGGGAAAAGGCCCTAAACTAAAAATTGGGAAAAACTATCAACTTTTTGCTCATTTTGGGAAAACTTTGACATCATTTTTGGTGCCATTAATGATTAAATCTAATGCTTTTAGTGTATTGAGTTGATTGTAGATTGAGAAAAGCAGCCACATTTATGACCAGACTTCAGCTATGTATCTGGTAAAATTTTCTAATTGGGAATTTTCTCAGCCCATTTTGGGAAAAATCAATGTTTTTCCATTGGGAATGGGGCCGAATTTCGGCCCTAAATAGGCCCTTGATAAATCCCTGACATCATACCGACAAATTCAGTTGATCTTTTTTATTTTTCTATCTGGTTTAAGTCTTAGCTTAAAAACTTAAGGCATTGGCCCTGCAATGGTGAAAAGACCATCTTCTACACTTTCTCAAAATAGCAAAGTAAAAAGTACTATGATGAAATCCCATCTCCCTTTTTTAAATAGTTTGCATGTGAAACCAGAATGCAGTCTAAATCAAGACCAAATTTATACACAAGTGGTTGTAGGGATATGATTGACTGTATAATTTACTTTATAAGATGACCTACTGATTTTTATACAAATGTACACACTTAGTACATGCCAACCATAACTTATAAATAGGTTAATTTTTTTATTTATTTTTTTATTTTTTTTTATTTTTTGCGATATAAAGTGGTATAGAATGACAATTCTGTAATAATAAAATGTAACATCTGAGGAGATTTGACACTATTTATACATGTTGGTCAGTGTAGTGGACATACTCTGCAGACCTGTCAAAAGTTTACTAATGAAAGGAAGTCGAAGTTCAGCTGCCGAGTGGCCAAAATAATAGCTAGTGGCTCAGAAAAGGCCAAGAAAACCTGTCCTAGAAAGAGATATATAGCAGTTGTGGAAAAAAGCTGTCAAGATATAGCTAACAAGATGG
The DNA here is from genome assembly GCA_021292105.1 of Anadara kagoshimensis. Taxonomy (NCBI): domain Eukaryota; kingdom Metazoa; phylum Mollusca; class Bivalvia; order Arcoida; family Arcidae; genus Anadara; species Anadara kagoshimensis. Next base: position 12,778,000 of record CM037871.1, on the reverse strand, counting down.
TATGCCTGTTTCCCATTGATTCATTTGCTTAATGTTAAACTTCCGACAGGTCTGTAATGTACATTTACTTGACAGGTACCGGTCAGTGTGGTCAACATTTACATACCTGTCAGGTATCAGTCACATATATCACAATAAAGTACTTATTTCAGGTAAATATAGCCTTATAGGGTCAATGACTAGCAATATTTCAAGTACATCAGCTCTTAAGATAACACAAACACAGTGAACCTGGATAACTTCACTGCATGAATAAGGCCTTGACGACCAAATGGTTTATTGATTGATTAATTGATTGATTGATTGAAAGGGGTTTCATGTCCAAGACAAGAATATTTCACTTTTATCAAGATGTCACCAGCTATAGCTGAAGTTGCAGAAATCATGACCTTTGCAGTGTGCTCAGAGCAATCTGCAGGGAGGGTTCTTTAATGCCACCTCTGCTAAGACTCAGGGCATCAGTTTTTAAGTACTATCGAGCATTTGTTGAAGGAAGTTACGAAGTATTTTTAAGTCTTGGTCAGACCCCAGCCCTGGTTTGAACCCATGACCTCCCATAAAAGGAGCTAGCACTTTGCCAAAGAGCTACGTTAGTGGTGTATATAACTGTTGCAGCTGGGTTTATAAATTAATTTTTATTTTAACATAAACTAATATCACCATCCATTTTAAGACAATAAAACACAGAATTCTTGTCTTTATATCCTACTATAGATCACATGATTATAAAACATTAAAATGAAATATGATTATCTGAACCTAGATTATAATTAGGCCAACAACAGGTGCTTGTTTTATACGATATGTCAATGTTGAGATAAAATCAATATCAGCTCATAAAGTTGGTTGAATGTTGCTTAGCGTCGCATCAGCAATTTTTCAGCTATTCACGGCCAGAACTTATTTATTAATGTCTATGGATTAATCTATAAACAAGTTTGTGTATGCATGTGAAGTGTTAGTCTGTTGTATAACTTATATGGTCTGCCCTGTACCAATGTGCACTCAGGGCGACTTTAAGGTGCTAGCTCACCAAGTCAGTAGGCCGCAGACAAGCGTAGCACTCCCCCAGTCACATTATACTGATACCAGGTGAACCACTAAAGGCCAACGGCAAGGAAAATTTACTTTCCCACGTGTGGTCTAAGCTGGACTCAAACTCACAGCAGTAAGAGACCCTGGATTTGCAAACTGACGTCTTATCAATTTGGCCACGGCGGCCTCCCATCAGCTCATGAAGAAATAAAAAGATAAAACACTGGAAAATATAACTTTGTACATCAGAAGTACATCAACCACAAAGACAATGATATACCTTATATGGAATATAAAACACACATGATATGCTATAAACTTAGTTTAGGGGAGTTACTAATTTTTAGCGACTTTTGAAAGTACCGCTTATTTAAGTCCAACACCAAATTAAATCTGATCATAGTGCATAATGTGATCCATGAGAATAACCCCAAATTCAAATCCATGTGAATTTACCCAAACTGTAATTTAAGCTAAAATTCCTACATGTAAAATTTATACAATTAGAGCCTTTGACCACATGACCAAACACTTTTTACTAATAGGACATATAATATGTCCACTACAAACATGAATAACAAAGGTCCCGATACATGAAATACAAATGCTTATAAGACAAAAAATGTGCACCATCTCCATGAACCTCAAAAGCCCTTATATTCTTTCATGACATAAAAAGTGCACTATATACATTTTTGGCATTGTGAACATGTCCATTTACAGAACCCTGCAGGTAGCCAGAGAAATCTCTTAAACTACATTTACATCAACACTTACCTGAAAGGAAGATTTATCACAGCAGAATTAATTGATGAGGGAGGTTTACTACTTCCCGTACTACTCCTGGCGACGGTTGACGATGAAGACGTTGGCGTGGATGACCGGGATGTAGTGGTGGATGATGAAACTGTATTATTACCGTGAGGTGACGAGGAGGAAGTCATGTGACTAGATGGTGGCACGGTCGATGATGACACAGCTGAATGATGACGTGACGATGCACTGTTCAAGGAAGCTAAAGAAGAGTTTGTGGTGGTGGTGTTGGAAGAAAATGGAGCAACAACAGCAGTTTTTGATCTTATTGCAGCAGGCTGCGGTTTTGCTTGAGATGACGTATTTTTAATGTCTAGATCAGGTCTAACTTTCCGTATTCTCCTACTTATATGCTTACCACTAGGCTTGATTTCTTGTGTACTAGAAAACAACAAACAAAAACCATAAGTCACCAAGTCTAAACAAAGCTATACTTATTTATACAGTCAAACCACCCAAAATGGTCACTTCTATATAAGGGCTACCATTTTTTCAAAACCAGTAAAATTTTACTCAATTTCTCTTTCTTCATGTTATTTGAACTTGTATATAAGGGCCACCTGTTTTTCAAAGCCAGTAAAATTTTACCCTAATTGCTTTTTATTCATTTTATTTGAACCTGTATATAAGGACCAACTGCTCGTAAAGGCCACTTTTCCTTGATTCCCTTGAGTAGCCTTCATAGACAGGTTTGACTGTATTAAAACTGGAAAAAATTACAAAGTCAAATAGTTAATATCCTCCGCCTTTCAAAGAGAGGGAATAATTAAGTTTCAGGTTAACAATATGCGCATCTCCTATCAATGTTGATGCTTTGCACCAAGATTAATAAAATAGTGCTTCATGGTTTCGGAGAATTTGCGCCGACAAGAATTTCGGATGACTGGACAAAAGTATGGAAGAAAGGACCGACGGAAACTCGAATTTAATATTCCCTCTTTCTTTGAAAGGTGGAGGGTAATAACTATATAGAATTAGCATACTTCTCTGAACATGTTAAATATAAGTGAACTTAAAGAGAAATGAAGATATTTACCAAACACTATTTTTTTCTTCCACAACTTGCGTCATGCGTTCCCGCGTTGCCTGGAATACATCACTAGTGGCGTGAATTGATATCTTATTATGCATCGTACCCATCTGTGATAGGTGGTTCCCATGTCTAAAAAACAAAATACAGTTGTTATTGCTAACGAACAAAATACATTTTTTTTCACAAACAAAATACAATTTTTTCACAAAAAAAATATAATATTACTATTAGTAAACAAATTAAAAATATGGAAGTTTTAATTCAACATGATAATACTTAACTTTTTAACTGTTACAACCTTGTAAAGCTTTTATTTTCAAAATATATATAAAATTACATTACAGTAAAACCTCAATAACATTAGCCCTTCGCTTTTGGTGGAAAATTCCTTATTACCAGTATGGTAAACTACGGTAGATTTACTACTCGCTTATTACCAAAGCATTTTGAAGTCAAAAAATCTTTTTTTTAACCTTGGTGGTTCAGTGGTCTAAAGATCAGCATATGGATCACAGTGCCTCTCGCCATCTAGGTTCCAATCCCACTTGGGCCAATTCTTTTTTCTCCAACATTCTAGAATTGATCTTCTCAATTTAAGTGAATGTATCTTGACTTGGGCTAAAAAACAATATTACTCCACTCTACTCTAAAATCTTTTTCTCAGTTTTTTTTTCTTTATCAATCATCCTCATTTGTTTTCTGCCATGCCTACTTAAAACATTGAAATTTGAATGAACCAATGGTGGAAATCAAAGAAAGTTTCAACATCTGAATGTCCAAAATGGAGGCAATCATCCAAATTTTTTAAATCTGAATGAACCAATGGTGGCAATCAACCAAAGTTTCAACATCTGTATCAACCAATGGTGGCAATCAACCAAAGTTTCAACATCTGTATCAACCAATGGTGGCAATCAACCAAAGTTTCAAATCTGAACGTTCAAATGGAGGCAATCTTCCAAATTTTCAAAATCTGAATGCCCAAATGGTGGCTGAATCAACAAAAGTTAACCGTATATTATTTTTATACAAACCTTGTGTCGGACTGTCTAACACAATCAAAACTGACATTGGGATCTGTGAACTGAGACAAAGAAAACTGGAATGTTCTTAAATCTTTAGAAGACTTGTGGGGTATCTGTATAACCTGAAACAGAGAAAATATCAAATCAAAGTACTGAAAGAACTGAAACCACAAAATAACAAATCAAAGTATTGAAAGAACTGAAAGAACTATTGGTGGAATATTGTTTTAAGTCGGTGGGTTGTCGGAATATTGTTTTAGGTCAGTGGGTTGGTGGGTGGAATTTTGTTTTAGGTTAACACATTAATTTTCCACCTTTTGGAGACATTTTTTCTTTATCTCAAAAACTGGTCTTAACTGAAGTTTGTGTGATGTACATGAGATTATTTATGATATGCTTTGTACTAGTACCTACAGCGACATTTAGTACTAGTATAGTCCATAGCGATATTTTTGCAGAGTGTTTATAAACAGGGAAGAGTCTATTCTATACAAATAAGTATTAATACCATGATTATCGTCTGCATATATTCAAGCACCGTGCTTTTATTTGCCATTACCACATTTATATATCCCTATTCACATTATATAGACGACTTCCATGATTATAAACACTGGCAAAATATCGCTGACGGACTATACCATCACTCACAATATTACAGATATACATTGCAGACCACTCTGCTGCCATGGCCCTAAAACAAGCATACAGCTACTAAACCATATGAATCAAGTTTAAAGTCATTAGTCATGTTACAGAGGTACTTAAACTTCTTTAGGTGGCCCAAAGCCTTTTAGGGAACTTCTTGGTCCTTTTAATTCTGAAGAATTCCCTAGTCTTTTAAAGAAGCCATTAATCTTCCAAGGAAACCCTTAGTCCTTTAAAGAAGTCATTAGTCTTTTAAGGAAATCATTAGTCCTTGAAAAAAGTCCATGGTCTTGTAAGAAAGGTCTTAGTCTCTTAATGAACCCATAAGTCCTTTAAAAAAGTCCCCAGTCTTTTAAGGAACTTTTAAGTCCTTCAAGTACTAAAATCTAAAAGTTAATACCTATAATGTCAGTACATGAATTTCTTTTAACTCTATCAGATGCACTCTATATATATAACTGTATATTTAAAATATTTCTGTTGCCAAGTTTCAAATGAACTGTGTAATATACATGCAAAATTACATGTTTAAGAAAAGCTTACCGATAACAATTCTGTCCCCTTACTTTCAAATGTCAAAACTTAACAAAATTTCCTAAACATATACATGCAGAAATACATGTTCTATACATCAAACACCTGTGCTCAGGAAAGAGAGTTGTGTCAATGGAATAAGTAACAATTATTAACTTAAATAAACCTTAAATAAATTCAGTCAATAAACTACTTTCAGGTTTTTTTGTGGTTTTTTATCTTTTCATAAAATTTAAAATGCTTGCAATTTATTATTACTACAGTAGATTTTAACAATAATTAACTTAACCTTAAATAAATTTAGTACACTACTGTCAGTTTTTTTGTTTGTTTTTTTTTTTTTTTTCGTGTGTGTGTTTTTTTGGGGTTTTTTTTATATAAAATTCAAAATGTGTGCCACGCAATAAATTATTATCAGATTTTAACAATAATTAACTGAACTAAACCTTAAATAAATTTAGTACACTTCTGTTTTTTGTTTTGGTTTTTTGTGTGTGTGTGTGTTTTTTGGAGTTTTTTTTATATAAAATTCAAAATGCATCCACAAAATAACTTATTATATAAAATTCAAAATGCGTGCCACGCAATAACTAATTATCAGATTTTAACAATAATTAACTGAACTAAACCTTATATAAGTACACTACTGTCGGGTCTTTTTATATGCATGCAATAAATGATAATCAGATTTTAAGCACTTATGATACAATTTTATCAATATAGATTTATTGTCAAACCCTCATAATATATATATATATATATATATATATACAGAAAAACCCCAGTTCATTGCCACCATTTGTTCATTCACATTTTACAGTATAAAGGGGGGGATGGCAATAAAACTGAAGGAGACTTCAAGAAAAAATTTAAAAAAAAACATTTTTGGGACTTTCAAAAAAATTTGGTGATAAGGGGGTTGACATGTTATTCAGGGACACTATAACATGGTTTTACTGTACTTTACATAGAATATGGCATATAAAAACTAATTGTGAACTTATATCTAGAGGTTCTTCTTGATTCAAATTGGCGCAAAGTAATCTTAAAAAATTTTTGTCTTAAGACTGCTGGTCTTTATACAGAGGTGACTGTTATTACAGGCTTTAATGTACATATACAGGTACATTACATTAAAATATATTAAACACAAATATCAGTGGTGAGTGTTTTATACCGAAGTTCTTCTTGGTTGAAAATTAAGCAAAAAAGTCTTATAATAGTTGCCTTAATAGTCAGCTGGTTTTTATATAGAGCTGGTTGCTTTAACAGGTTTTATTTATGTATAGTTAAACTTGCCTATAAAGGTCACTCAAGGGAAGCAGTAAAAGTAGCCTTTATGGACAGGTGGCCAGGTTCAAATAACATGAATAAAGAGCAATTGGGATTAAATTTTACTGGCTTTTAAAAGCAGGTGGTCTTTATATAGAGGTCAATGGCATTTAAGGCAGGTTGAACTGTATATGCATGGGCATTGCATTATAATAAGATACAGTCGAACCTGGCTGTAAAGGCCACCCAAGGGAACCAGTAAAAGTGGCCTTTATGGACAGGCGGGCCTTCATATACAGCCATTACAGGTTCTAATAACATGAATAAAGAGTAATTGGTATTAAATTTTACTGGCCTTTAAAAGCTGTGGTCTTTATATAGAGATGGCCTTTAAGGCAGGTTGACTGTATATGTATAATAAAGCATATAAAAATCAATGGCTAGCTTTTAAAAATATCCGGACATAAATAGTGTTCTAGTTTTATTTCAGTTCTATACATATATTATGATTAAGGACCATGTTATATAATTATATTATATATATATAAATTATATCTACAGTTGACAGACCGAAGTCAGTGATTTACTGCTGCAGTATTATTACAGATTACTCGCAACAGTATTATAATCCTATTTTTGAAACGGACAGTTCATAAAAAGTTCAAAGACAATTGATTTATCAGTTCCATTATGTTTATAATAAAATGTACAGTAAAACCTTGTTATAATGCCCCTCAATAACTTTGCCATCTAACTTATTATCACAGTAAAACCTTGTTATAATGTCCCTCTATAACTTTGCCATCTCGCTTATCATCATAGTAAAACCTTGTTATAATGTCCCTCTATAACTTTGCCATCTCGCTTATCATCATAGTAAAACCTTGTTATAATGTCCCTCTATAACTTTGCCATCTCACTTACCATCACAGTAAAACCTTGTTATAATGTCCCTCGATAACTTTGCCATCTCACTTATTATCACAGTAAAGCCTTGTTATAATGTCCCTCGATAACTTTGCCATCTCACTTATTATCACAGTAAAGCCTTGTTATAATGTCCCTCGATAACTTTGCCATCTCACTTATTATCACAGTAAAACCTTGTTATAATGTCCCTCTATAACTTTGCCATCTCACTTACCATCACAGTAAAACCTTGTTATAATGTCCCTCGATAACTTTGCCATCTCGCTTATCATCATAGTAAAACCTTGTTATAATGTCCCTCTATAACTTTGCCATCTCACTTACCATCACAGTAAAACCTTGTTATAATGTCCCTCGATAACTTTGCCATCTCACTTATTATCACAGTAAAGCCTTGTTATAATGTCCCTCGATAACTTTGCCATCTCACTTATTATCACAGTAAAGCCTTGTTATAATGTCCCTCTATAACTTTGCCATCTCACTTATTATCATAGTAAAACCTTGTTATAATGTCCCTCTATAACTTTGCCATCTCACTTACCATCACAGTAAAACTTTGTTATAATGTCCCTCAATAACTTTGCCATCTCACTTATTATCACAGTAAAGCCTTGTTATAATGTCCCTCTATAACTTTGCCATCTCACTTACCATCATAATAAAACCTTGTTATAATGTCCCTCTATAACTTTGCCATCTCACTTATTATCACAGTAAAGCCTTGTTATAATGTCCCTCTATAACTTTGCCATCTCACTTATTATCACAGTAAAACCTTGTTATAATGTCCCTCTATAACTTTGCCATCTCACTTACCATCACAGTAAAACCTTGTTATAATGTCCCTCTATAACTTTGCCATCTCACTTATTATCACAGTAAAGCCTTGTTATAATGTCCCTCTATAACTTTGCCATCTCACTTATTATCACAGTAAAACCTTGTTATAATGTCCCTCTATAACTTTGCCATCTCACTTACCATCACAGTAAAACCTTGTTATAATGTCCCTCTATAACTTTGCCATCTCACTTATTATCACAGTAAAACCTTGTTATAATGTCCCTCTATAACTTTGCCATCTCACTTATTATCACAGTAAAGCCTTGTTATAATGTCCCTCTATAACTTTGCCATCTCACTTACCATCATAGTAAAACCTTGTTATAATGTCCCTCTATAACTTTGCCATCTCACTTACCATCATAGTAAAACCTTGTTATAATGTCCCTCTATAACTTTGCCATCTCACTTACCATCATAATAAAACCGTGTTATAATGTCCCTCTATAACTTTGCCATCTCACTTACCATCATAGTAAAACCGTGTTATAATGTCCCTCTATAACTTTGCCATCTCACTTACCATCATAGTAAAACCTTGTTATAATGTCCCTCTATAACTTTGCCATCTCACTTATCATCATAATAAAACTGTGTTATAATGTCCCTCTATAACTTTGCCATCTCACTTATCATCATAGTAAAACCTTGTTATAATGTCCCTCTATAACTTTGCCATCTCACTTATCATCATAATAAAACTGTGTTATAATGTCCCTCTATAACTTTGCCATCTCACTTACCATCATAGTAAAACCTTGTTATAATGTCCCTCTATAACTTTGCCATCTCACTTACCATCATAATAAAACTGTGTTATAATGTCCCTCTATAACGTTGCCATCTCACTTATCATCATAGTAAAACCTTGTTATAATGCCCCTCTATCAAAATCAAAATCTGAGAGAACAAATGGTGGCGATAATACTTATTCATGCTTTTCAGATTACGAAATTATTATTTTATATTTTTAGAAAAAAGTACTTTTTAAGTGCTTGAAATATATGTATTTAAACCTTTTACAGCAGATACCATGATAAGAAGTTAAAAAGAACAGTACAGACCTGTTGAAAATTTAACATTGAGCTAATGAAAAGGAGTCAAAGAGAGTAAGATATGGATAACTAATGGCCAAAAGGCTGCTGAGCAATAGATGATAAAGGTTGCATGAAAGACTGTCTAGACATACATAGAGATGAACCAAGATTAACTACCCAATCAGCACTAATCTGTTAGCTTAGTGTTAAATTTTCAACTACTATACAGTAATTAGTACAGGTGTTTCTCCAGGTATATTATTTTTTATTTCCTGAATACACCTTGACAAAATTTTACACACCATTGCTAAATCATCAAAGGCCTTACCTATACAGGTGTTTCTTAACTTACTTGTTTCAATTTTCCTGAAAATTCTTAGACCAAAGTCTACTTATGAATCATAAAAACCTTTTGTCCAAATAACATGTCATTTAATTTTTTGTGTACAGGTGCTTTTTATGATGGTATTATATGATAATTCCTAAAAAAAATCTTGACAATTTGTTTTTTATACAAAATATACATCAAGAGTAAAGCACTGGACAATATACAGTCCAACTTGCCTTAAAAGCCACCTCTATAGTACAAGCCGAAGGGCCACCTGCTCATAAAGGCAAATAGAATTGTATCCCAATTGTTCTTTATTCATATTATTTTAACCTGTATATAAAGGCCACTTTTACTGGTTCCTTTGGATAGCATTTAAAGACAGGTTTAACTGAAGTGATTAGGTTGTCAATGAAATAGCTCATAGCTTTGTCTATAAAGGTCACTTAAGAGAACAAGTAAATGTGACTTTTATATGGACAGTTTCCCCTTACTTACAGGTTGATATAACATAAATAAAGAGCAATACAGATAAAATGTTACTGGTCTTTAAAAGCCTTTGACCCCTTACATAGAGGTGGCCTTTAAGACAGGTTTGACTGTAGTCCAAGCTCTATAAAAACATGTTGACGATTTTTTTTTTCAATTAAGAAATTGGTACTTATTTTTTTTTTCATGACGTTTGGCCTCTGTTAAAAAAAAGCTTTTTATTCAAAAAGGGATAGAACAATCTACTTCAAAATCAAGACCAGTGCACCAGTCACACCTTTGCAGTAGTAAGTTTCCAGTTCCAGGCCCCGGTTTCACAATAATTCCTTAACTAAGATTTTCCTTAACTTAAATTTAGCAAATTTTTGTAATCTCTTTTTGAAACTACTGGTGGATATTTTTGTCAAAACTAAATGCAAATGTTTTAATCTAGAAGTGATCTTAAAAATGACACCTTAAATTCCTCAATATCTTGATATATAACAAAATTATAAAGATTTGAAATTTTGCAAGATTAAAGTTAAGGAAAATCTTAGCTAAGGAATGATTGTGAAACCGAGGCCAGTTTCATAATCATTCCCTAGCTAAGATTTTCTTTAACTTAAATAAAGCAAACTTGAAATCTGAAAAATTTCGTTAGTTTTCAAGATATAAAATTTACATTTTACAATTTTAAAAGTGTCATTATGAAGATCACTTCAATCTCATTACATCTATATTCTAATTGTGTTGAAACTTTTATGTTATAGTACCAGAAAATATTGTCAAATTTTGGCAGATTTAAGTTAAAGAAAATTTTGGTTAAGGAATGCTTGTGAAACTGGGGCCTGTAATATCTTATACTTTCATACAGATAATACAATTGAAATTTAAGTTAAGATTTAAACTATTCAATAATACACTGAATGTAGTAGACCAGCCCTAAATTTTAAACCAATTTACTTTGGTCCACATAAGGACAATAAATTCAGACCAAAAAAATAACAAAGTTAATTTTTACGCCAATACATAAAAAGTTTACATATAGGCAAACAACATTAACCTGTCTGCTTGAACTTTCATTAAGAACATCCATATATACTTGTACGATGGTCCACCCAAAATATGGGTAATGTTAGGATTCTCAGTTAATACATAGGCAGTACATGTTTCGAATAATGTAGAAAAACTATCCACCTGTGGCCCCTATACATAAATAAACTGGTCCGTCATAAATGAAAGGTCAAGCAGACAGGTCAATGTTGTTTGCCTATATATTATCAGTACATATTTTATCAAAACAAAATGAAATAGTACAAAAAACATCCTGTTTTCTATGTCAATAGTACAACTTACATTGTACATGAGAAGGATGTTCTTATATCAGTAAATATCCTATTTATAGTAGAAGCACAATAAGTTTAACATACTATCTCTTCAACTATCTGCAAGGCCGCAGTGGCCTAATGGATAAGATGTCAGTCTAAAAATCCAGGGTCTCTCACTGCTGTGAGATTGAACCCCGCTCAAACCTCATGTTAGAATGTGAATTTTCCTTGTCGCTGGCTTTTGGAGGGGGGGTATTGAAACTTCACCATAAGAGTGGCTATAAGTGAGGTGAAAATATTATCAAGGGACATTTTAACAAGGTTTTGCTGTAGTTACATTATGGTATCATCAGATCATGCAGTTCAAATCCTTTTAGAAATTACTAAGTAATTATGAGCTTAAACTATTTTTATAAAATGTCTTTTAAGTATATTGCCACTTTCATTATTTTTCCACTTCCCAACAATTGAACAATGTGTATCAAAAGTTCGCTAAAATTTTCAAAGAACATTACCAGCAAAAAAAATGAAGTTTATGATAACTGGATTAATGACAAAAACGCAAGGCACAAATGCCCAAAAACTAGTGTCATGGGACACTGTCATATACATTTTACTTGCAAATTAACTTATTCAGTATATAATAATACTTAAAACTTTACATTAATTTGTACAAGTCATAAAAACATTACAATAAAGTGTAACATAAAAACTCACATAAATATCTGATAAAAAACCCTTGTTATACAGGAGACTACTGTGGTAGCTCAGATGGTAGAGTGCTCGCTCTGTAAGTGGGAGGTTGTGGGTTCAAAACTTCAAACCCAGACCGGGTCTGACAGAACTTGAAAAAGGGTAGTTACCGATCTTTTGCCAAGCACTCTGTATTACGAAATGAAAGTCACGGTTCTTTCAGATGGGAACGTAAAATAAAAAGAGGTCCTGTGTCATGATGGGCTTTGCATGCTAAAGAACCCTGCTGTATAATGCTATCAGCGCAATGCACAGACAAAATTTCTGCACTTTCGCCTATAGCTGGCTGCATCTTGATATAAGTGAAATAGTCTTGACTGGGATCTTAAACACCATTGCTCAACTCATGTCATACAGGTGCCTTCATTATCATCAATACCATGTCATACAGGTGTCGTCTTCATCATTAATACTACCGGTAATCTAACCATTCAGCCTAAATATACTTATTTTTCTAAACTTAACAGACCAAAGAAAAAATTGTGTTTCCACTAACGCTCTTAAAAATATTAGAATCAGTAGATAGGCAATTTTTTAATTATTTTTTTTATAATATGACCATATAATTATACCCGTATGTGGCAAGGATGCAAACTTTGACAGTGCTTGTCAAAATATTGTTAAGTAATTACTGTTAAGATGACTTGGGACATACCCGGCAGATGATTCTAAGTTTCAGACAAGTAAGTTACTGCTACTGACTGAAGAACAATTTATCAAAATAATGTTCTGTAAATCAATGTTTTAAAAATGCATTGATAGAGTTCCCAAACCTTGTCACTATAATCCCCATCATAATTGCTCAAATTTTCTGAAGGGGACATTTTAATTTTAGCTGGAAAAAAATAGTTAAATTTCCATTTGAAATCATTTAAACTCTGTCACTACTGACACTGCTAAAAAATTTCTTTGGGGCTATTTTAAAGAAAAGGGCATTTTCATTTGAAATTTTTAAATCATTTTTGATTGACCTACATGTAGCTGATTCTAACAGAAACAATTTTTAACTTGTCACAGTTAGGTCAAACCTGTCAAAACGAGACAAAACAAATCCATCATTATGTATTGTCTTATCATATTGATAAGTAAAATCTACAAAACAGCCCTCAGGGGGGCTAAGAACATGCATGATCTAATCAAATACTATAATAAATTCTCTAAACCAAAAACTGTCAGGTCGCAAAAACAAAAATGAAAAATAATGTTTTCACCATTGAATACAGTTAGCCCTAGGCCACATACATTTTTGTAATGGATGACGTCAGATAGAGAGTTTTCAGGCGTCATAATATCAGTTTTCCTGATGAAGAAGGTTAATGATTGATGGTCAGAACCTGTATATATAATTATATAACTGTTTAACTGTATGTATTGTGTGACCCTGAATGATGACTATCTCAAAGTACAGTTGACATTTGCATTGGTATATATATTGAAAGACAAATGAAGTCAAATAAAGTATTTTATTAAGTTGAGTTGTGTATTGCTGTTTAAGGTCCCAGTCAAAGCATATTCCACTAATATCGAGACATCAGCTGTAGGCAAATGTACAGAAATTTTGCCTGTGCATTGCATTGATGGCATTATACAATATATACAGCAGGGTTCTTTATCGTGTCAAGCCTACAATGTCACTCGACCTCATTTATTTAAAGTTCCCATACGAAAGAACTGTGGCTTTCATTTCAAAATAAAGACAATTTAAGTATTTTGCCATCATTAAATATTGTTGATAACGGTAAGTTTGATGTTTCTTTATCAAACTTGTCCTGAATATATTTGACCTCCCAGCATCTCTGCTAGGACCGTGTCACTCAGACACAGACATTTTATAGTCCAAATGTGGTCAAACATTGTCAAATGATGAAAAAACAATTTCAGACTACTTCCAACTCTCAAAGGCCTGAACCTATAACCTGGAGTAAGACTTCCTTTTGTAAACCCAACCCATTAAATTCTATGTGAAATTGTTTTCAACAGAACTGGTGAAAAAGGCTTCATTCCATCATGTCTATTTTCAAGCTATTTTTTTCAGTTGAAATTAAAATTTTAGTGGCGGATACAAGTCAAATGAAAGTGTTTCCAAGCACGGACCATGCCAGTCCAAGATGCAACTAGTAATCTGTTAAATTCTGGTCTGATGTAAATGATAAATGGATGACATCATTTTATGTAAAGTTCACTATACATGCCAGCCCAAGATGCAACTCGTAATCTGCAAAATTCTATTCTGTTGTTAATAATAAATGGATGACACCATTTTATGTAAAGTTCACTCCACATAACAATGTAATAAAAAACATATATACCACTGGGTAATAAATCAGTTAATCATATTGTAGTGATCAAGGGGGTTAAAGAAACAATGTGTTAAGTGTCTTGTAGTGGACAATGGACTTACAACAAGTAGGCTGTATATACTGAATGAGTTCAATGACCAATATAACCTGTTTGTTTTATAAGATAGATACCATAATATTTAAATGAATTAATGAGATAGCACAGACAGTAGCCTAAGATAATCCATGAAAACACACACTTTTCCGGAGGATACAGGTACTCTGTGGGAAAGACTTGCATTTGTACCCTCCACTTCAAATTTCAATTTTGTCTGAAAAAGCCTAAAAATGATGTAATCAAGACATTTCTGTGCAATATAATTTTTCAAAAATTTTATAGAATTTAACGACCATTATACCACTGCGGAACTGCAGAGTAGAATGGAATGCCAGTCCATTGCAAGTTTAACCCCCGTCATTTCAGAATTTGAAGTTTTGAAATATAGCAAACTGTAAAAAGATATGTGTGCAATCCCTTGGGATCCTCAATACAAAGACAATATCTAACATTGTGTGGAAAAGGACAACTAGATTTAATTTGCTCGTATATCACTGGGTTTTTTGGGGGGCATTTTAGTGGTCAAATTGGGAAATTTTGGTCATTTTTCACCAGGGGAAACTACCTTTATTTGGTGTAGTAATATTTTAGGCAAACAAAATCACTGATCTCATTTTGTTTTTTTTTTCTTGTATCAATCATTTTGAATTCCATATTAGTCAGTTGACATTTTAAACACCATAAATCATTAAAATGTAAAAATATTTCAAAACTCCTTTCAAAATACGCTAATCAATTCATTATTTGTAATTACATTCTTCAAGCATTATTCAGTCAAGACACGTTTAATTAGCTGAATTAACAATTAAATAATTGTGTTGTGGCGTCATCACCTGTGGTGTTTAATGGCCGTCAAACTCATAATATCAAAACAAGCAACTTAATACCAATATAAGTAATAATAACTAACGTTTGTATATAGTACAATAGTCCCTGTTCTGATGTTACAGGTTAACTTTTTCTGCAGTCACAATGAGACCTTCAAAGAAGACCGTCTTTCTTGAGAGGCATATCAGTAGCATGTTATTGTATTACACGCTTTGCCACATACAAAAACTGTCAAAGGAACAGTATAGATTGCATGCACATAAACCTTTAAATAAAAGCTTTAACACTTTGTGCCTAAGACTTCATCATAACTGACTAGATGAACATCTCCAATCAAACCAGAGATGATAAAGGCCTTGGCTTAAATACTTTTGGTGCACAATCTGGTAAACTCATTTTTAGAGCCCATTCTTCTCCTTTTACAGTAAATGTATCAATGTTCATCATATAAGGACATTGAAACTGAATATAAAATAATAATTCAAGGTATATACTACAGCCAAAACAATATAATGAGAAAAGAAAGGATTTGTCTTTTGAAAGATTTTATTTTAAAATACATGTATTGCTTTTTCAGGTTCAACTTTATTAATCTCAAAGATTCAAACTTAAGTTTTTGGTACCTTATAACAGGGAGGAATTATATGCCTCTTGAAAGGGCCTTCCATTCTAAGATACAAATTTTTCAGTTTGCAATTTTTATAAATTTTGAGGATTTAACGAAACACAAGAACATGCAGCATATAAGCCTTTTGCAAATGTTAGTTACTAATTCCCTTTGTACTGGTGACCTTTAGAGTGCTAGTGCTCTTGTCTGTATTACAGATAAGAAATAGGATCTTCAATCGCGTGTTTTACCGAGCTAACCTGTATAGAGGTTAATGACAGCAGAAAATTATCTGTTCTCAGTTCCAATGAAAACCAAGATGCCTTGGATCTAAATGTCAACCTCCTTCTGTAAGAGGAGACTCCTGTTACAAGAACGGAAGTGTGATATTATTACAAACTTACCCCTTGATTTCCTTGAAACTGTATCGTGGGCTTATTTGATCCATCCTGAAAATAGACAGTACAAGACTCTTTATTATAATTATAATATTGTAATTTTATCACAAGTAAAACATGCTATGGCAACCACATTTAAAGATATCATCTGTTTAAACTATGTTGAAAATAACAGCCAGTCCAACATTCAGAGACTGGAAACAAGTTTAAATTATCAGACATGGATCGGTTGAAACTTGAATTCACAGTGGTTTCAATTAAGCTCGCAAGGACACAAAAGCTGTCTGCTACTTTTTCTAAATGGATTGATTTGTCACCTACTTTCACCAAGTTTACAGTTTGTGAATATGTTTTTGTGATACATATTACTCAATACTTGCTGCCTACTTTAAGAAATTTGTCTTCTATAAAATTTGCTGAACAGGCTGATTTATGATGTTGCTGTTGGGAATTCATGATGTTGACATGTTGTCATTGGGAATTCATGATGTTGACATGTTGCCATTGGGAATTCATGATGTTGACAATTTATGACGTTGGAATTCATGATGTTGTCATTGGGAATTCATAATGTTGTCATTGGGAATTCATGATGTCAATGGTGTCATTGGGAACATTGTCCAATGTTTCTGGTTTAAGTTTTTGAAAGGCAGAACTTTTAAGATACAGCAGGCAATCCATGGATCTCTTGTTTAACAACAAAAAAAACTACAATTACAATCTTTTGGTATGGTTTGGGTTTTTTTTTTTTTTTGTAGCCAAAATTGCCAATGTTTACTAATTTTTGAGAAATTCTTTTTTAAAAAATAACCTATTTTAGCAAATTTGTAAAAAGATACTTTAAAAACAGATTATGTTATATTTCTATTATATATTGACTAATAACAATTTTAAATTTGTGGAAAACTTGGTATGACATAGATATATACAAAGTGTCTATTGCAGTCTTTAAAACTGTCACAATTATTTCATATTTTTCATATTTTTAAATAAGACTACGTAATGTTGTTTCATTTTATGTATTAAGATAGGTGCAAAAACTCCATTATCAGGTCAGTAACTCAAAACTCCAGGAAACTCCAGTACATAATGTCACATGAAGAATGACGCTTTATTGTACCAGATATCTTAGTGATTTAAGATAACCACAGAGTGTAATATGACATATATGAACTTCAAAGTTTATATAAGTAGAGTTCTTTGTTCTAGAACTCATCAAAGTTCCAAAACAATAAATTACCGGTACCTTTCATTAAGACAAGACATATGCCATGAAATTTCTGTTTCTACCAAATCACCATTGGTTATAAATTTCTGAGAAATACTTTAAAAAGTAACTTATTTTAGCAAACTATGAAAAAAATAGTTTCAAAAGGACTACTGGTATGTTTTCACAAATATTTAAAATTTAACTACTAATAAATTGAAATTGTGGAAACCTACACATTGTGGGTTATGTATTACAGTTTGAATTGACAGGGTACCAATCTGTATCATAACAGATTAAGCTTGAACCTTGAGATAGAGATGTGAAAATCATGAAACAACACTAAACAAGCAAATTAAATGAATTAGGATCCCTCGCCAGCAAGTTCTTTTTTATTTTGCAAGGTCAACAACTCCCAGGTAAATAAGCAAACCAACTCGGGTTAACGATATGCACATCTATCAATATTGATGCTTTGTACCAAGTTTTATGAAATAGTGCTTCATAGTTTTGGAGAATTCGCATAGACAAAAAATTCCTGACAGACAGAAACTCGAAATTTAATATTCTGCTCTTTCTTCAGAGGCAGGGGATGATAACATCATCAATGGTTTATAAAGGTCTTCTATTAACAAGATTATAATACCATAAGGTTTCCAGTTGATCTGGAAAACATTTCAACAGCTCTGAATATTATATCTGCCGTTTTCATGACATTACATACACTGCCATTCATAAAGTATGTTACCGGTACATTCTTAAATCTGATCATATCATTACAAACTGAAAATCTCCACAAAATTAAATTGTTGAAAACATCTTTCCGCTAAAACTGAGTGTTTTCAGTTGAAATAGTGTTTTTATCTTGCAAAATTTACTTTTCCGAACATTTTTAATATTTTCCCAAAAATTCAACGAACTCAAAGAAAAATGTTTTTTAATATAAACAACCTTTAACAAATTTAAGATAATTAAGTTATCGCTTTCCAATACTGCAAAAACTTCTATTTTTTTTCAATTCTATGAATGATTTTTTTTAATGATGACTATGGGAAATACAAGTTTATATTAAAATTTATAGATGGCAGCGGATACAAACACACACACAGTGTTATTATGTACAGTTACGGCATCCATTATACATTGAACTAGGGGAACTCCTAAAATATCCATAATTGGTGATGATAATCCTGTAAAATACTACTGTGGGGGAGGCAAAACAAACCAGATTGATCAATAAGTGATCAATTATCCTAACAGTGGTGGTATTTTTCACAGCACCAAAATAAACTCTATTGATTGATAATAAGAACCCAATTATCATGACACAAGTCAGTATTTTCCTTAAGAGATTTGACCACCTAAATCTCCAAATTGGCTGGTTAGAATTCATAATATTGCCTTCAGAAGACCATGACCGAGTTACTATCTTAGCAGTTAAGAACACTTAACTCCTTTGTGTTATATAGGCATTAAGTGATCGTAACTGCTAAGAGAGCTTCTAGTTACCCAGCCCCAATTGTTTTCTGCCCAAGCAGCCACCTTGACCCCTGGCCTGTTGGATTAGTTGATCTACCTCCTGCTACAAATTTTGGGGAAATCAAAGTAGTATCATAGCCCTTAAATACAGTATTTTTTCATAAATTTGCTAAAACAGATTACTTTTTGAAAAGAATTTCTCAAAAAAAGGTAGCCAACAGCAATTTTGGCTACATGTGGCAGGAATGGAAACAGCATATTTTTCTTGCACCAAATTTTTAATTAATAATAATATAAAATATTAATACTGATATTGTGTCGTTAAGGATTTCCTATATAAATATAAATATCTGTAATATTTTGTTTTTTAAATTTATTCCAGTTTTCCACTTCAATACATAAATTTACAATGAAAATTTAGTTCTTTAAAATCAACAAATTATAAGAGCAGTAGCTCCATATTTTGATCAGTAATTGGTGATGTCACAAACCAGTTTACCACTATTGTGATCCCTTCTGGTATGTGTGTATAAAAGACACAATGAACATGAAAATTTTCAAAATTTTAAATTTTAAAAATCTAACAAGAGGCCCATGGGCCTTAACGCTCACCTGTGACCTTGACCTTTGAACCCATGAGCTTCATTCAAATATCAAAATGATAATTAGGCCAATATTCTAATATACATCCCTATACAAAAAGTTTATAGTTTTTGAGATAAATAATCATCTCAGTACTTGTTTGTGATCTTGACATTTGAACATATGCCCTTCATTCAGATATCAAAATGACCACTGTGCCAGTACCAACAATATTCTAATATACATGCCTATACAAAAAGTTAATAGTTTTCAAGATAATTAACCATTTAGGTATACATTCGCAGCTGTGACCTTGACCTTTGAACCCATGACCTTCATTCATATATCAAAATGGTTGTTAGGCTAATACCTACAATATTCTAATATACATGCATATATAAAAAGTTAACAGTTTTCAAGATAATTAACCATTTAGGTATTCATTCGCATCTGTGAACTTGACCTTTGAACCCATGACCTTCGTTCATATATCAAAATGATCATTAGGATAATACCTAAATATTCTAATATACATGCCTATACAAAAAGTTTATAGTTTTTGAGATAAATAATCATTTCAGAATTTGTTTACATCTGTGACCTTGACCTTTGAACCCATGAGCTTCATTCATATATCAAAATGATCGTTAGGATAATACACTGTACCTAAAATATTCTAATATACATGCCTATACAAAAAGTCTATAGTTTTTGAGATAAATAATCATTTCAGTACTTGTTTAATCTGTGACCTTGACCTTTGAACTCATGACCTTTATTTTTATATCAAAATGACCATTGGGCCATTACCTACAATATTTTAATATAAATGCCTATACAAAAAGTTCATAGTTTTGCAGATAATTAATTATTTTGGTAAACTTGTACATTTGTGACCTTGACCTTTGAACCCATGACCTTAATCGATATATCAAAATGATCGTCATGTCAATACCTACAATTAAACAAAAATCCTACGTCATTATCACCAGAAATGTTTAAAAAATAGCATTTTTTATCAAGGTCAAAAACTGGGACATGACCTTGACCTTTGACCTTGACATCAATCGGAAGAAAATTGCAAGACAAGATCAACAGTGAAAACTCCATACATTTATCTTCAGCCATCATGAAGTTATAACAATAAATGTCTCATTTTAAAAATTACATAACTTTACGCAAAAAAAACGCGTAACCTATTTTTCGTCCAATTTTCATGAAAACACAATTTTAATGTATCTAGGTATCCTGAATCCAAAAATCTAATCAAAATTTGCCTGCACCTTTTGGTTTCAGAGAAGAAGATTTTTTTGTCTTTTGGCTATTTATAGTAACGGCAGCCATATTGTTGGGCGTGGTCAAACCCCGAACACAATTTTGAAAGCCTGTTACCCAGGCATAATAATCACCAAGTTCCATCAAATTTGGCTCAGTAGTTTTGGAGGAGAAGATTAAAATGTAAAGTTTACGCACGACGCACGACACACGACGGACGACGGACGACGGACGGTGATAGATAGCAATAGCTCATCTGAGCCTTTCGGCTCAGGTGAGCTAAAAATTTTCACAACTTGTATCAACATATGTATCATAATTCTAGCTGTAAATTACAATCGATCATTAATACCGAGCAACCATCGATATCAAGTAAGCATCAATATATTGCCCAACTGCTACCTGTCAATCAATGTTATATGTTTTAGTGGAGTTTATAATTATGTAATACACTCACCTGAAAGCCCTAAAAACAATAACAACTGAGACAGTGTAGCATTTGAGACTGACAATCCATTTCACTTTCTGGATTGACATATATATTATAAGTTATAGGTTACATGGCCCCATGTACCCGGTCAAAGATTTACATTCATCTTTGACGGGTACATGAGTATGTGTAAACCTGCCAAAACCCTGTATAACATTTTTGTCACCCTTCAGAGTGGTACTAGTTTAATATTTTTAACTTCCATTCAATTCGTATTTTATGTGACTTGCGTATGTTGTCGCCACATTTCTTTACCGTAACTAGACGTCCATGATGTATGAGTTACTTCCCTTTTACCGCTAAAAGCTGTGTGCTTTTTTATGTACCTCGACAAGTTAACCATCACTATGTAAGAAATTTCTTTGAAGGGTGACAATATGGTATCTATATACTTGTATTTAAATGTAGAAGACAATAGTAGAAAATTGAGAAAACAATACAGCCTTAAAACAATGATAACATTCTTAATAGGTTATAATAATACAGGAGAGAGAGAGAATCATTAATCTGGAGCAAGTCGAGAGGCTCAGTGTTCAATCTAGAAGGGATCCTCGTAAAACTGACCCTAAAATAATAATTATGTCCCAAAATACTATATGTACATGTAGGCCAAACCAGGTCCATCTTTTTAATCTACCGGGTAAGTTGAGTTTTGAATAAATCCAGTTCGAACTCTAATGCTATCATATTGACCAAATAATGTTTGAATACATGGCTCTAGATTTCTTGAAGCCTGGGCCAAATACATTTCTGGATTGAATACAAGACTCAGAATATCCAATGTACAAACAATAAAACTATTGGGAGAAAAACAAGAACAAAAAACATGATTAAATGAAGAAAAAAAAACAAATGTCAGACTGATTGAGGGAGAGATCAGGAAAAAAAATTATACGCAATTCCATGTTTGAGATATAAAACATAAATCATAGCCCGAGGGAAAGTTTGTAATATTTATCTAATTTACCTTACAAGCACACGGATATGACATACATCACATGAAACATACATATATATATATATTTATACTAGTACATAATGCCTTGAATCTTGGACATGGATGATTGTATAAATATCGTAAACAGTTAATAATAATGATAATCTAAACTCTAAAATATACATGTATCTCTTATTAACATCGAAATTTGTTGATGATAAGACAAATCTAAAACTATTTCAAAACAAATTCACGTAAACTGTATGTAACAAAAAGCAAACATAAAAATCCATGTCCAAATCACAATACCAAAGCAAAGTAAAAACGAAGATACTAATCCATGTCAAAATCACAATCCATACAAACCCATGTCAAAATCACAATCCCAAAGCAAAGTAAAAACAAACATACCAATCCATGTCAAAATCACAATACCAAAGCAAAGTAATAACAAACATACTAATCCATGTCAAAATCACAATACCAAAGCAAAGTAAAAACAAACATACTAATCCATGTCAAAATCACAATACCAAAGCAAAGTAAAAACAAACATACCAATCCATGTCAGAATCACAATACCAAAGCAAAGTAATAACAAACATACTAATCCATGTCAAAATCACAATACCAAAGCAAAGTAAAAACAAACATACTAATCCATGTCAAAATCACAATACCAAAGCAAAGTAAAAACAAACATACTAATCCATGTCAAAATCACAATCCCAAAGCGAAGTAAAAACTTTGAAAGCAGCAAATAAGGTTAAACACATGGAAATGGAACACCAAGGAAGTGAAGCCAGGTGCTCCGGAAGGGTTAGCACCTCCTGTTTAACTAGCTACACCCGCCGCCATCATGTAATCAAGATTGAGAGTGAAAGGAACATGGAACTATGGGACGTCAAATTTATTCAGGGCAGTCAAGGACAGTGGATACAGAGACATCACACTTATCAACAATATTAATGGCAGCCATAAACTTTTTGAGGGTCCCGATAAGCCTATAAATTATCAAATGTTGAAAAGAAAACATAAGTTGCCTGAATACAAACAAAACCTTATAACATCTGTGACACGATACTGATCCAATCTCATATCAGGTTATGACATGACCTCTTCTGTATTTCAAACATCATTTCAACATTTGTTCTCACATTTGCCTATCCATATACATGTATTATCTAAAGATTATACATTTGCAGTGCAGAACTTTTCAACAAATGAAGGGATTCAAGCCACTATCTGTCATTCTGAGACTGTAATAAGTCAACTAACTGTGCCAGGCCACTGTGGGACGGTTTGTGACCAGTCCACTAACTAAATTAACTAACTTAAGCCACTCTAGGATTTTCTGTGACCAGTTCACTAACCAACTCAAGCCTAGGGATGGGTATTATCAAAATTTTTGTATCACGATATATTATGATACGCAGATGCTGTATCACGATACGTATCATAATATATTACGTTAGAACTGAGGAAGGCAAAGAGCCTTTTACAATGTTGAATTCGCCGTTGTCGGCCATGTTGTTAATCACACGTTGTTATGGAGCAAGTTTCGTATTTGGCTGTTTCGTATCTGGTTTGATAGCTTTACCTATAGTAAGACCTAATATTTATATAAATTCCAGTCAGTTGAGTTTATAAACAAATCGGATGCCTCTACAGCAGTTTGTGTGTTCATTTAAGCTATAAAAAGACAGGTTACTTGACTTTTAAAAAATACCGGTATTACCGGATCGGATCTGTCATATCCCGATACGTATGTATTATGAAATTGTATTGAGATATACCGGTATACCGATAACACCGCGCACCACTACTCAAGCCACTCTAGGATTTTCTGTGACCAGTTCACTAACTTAAGCCTCTCTAGGATTTTCTGTGACCAGTTCACTAACTTACTCAAACTACTCTAGGATTTTCTGCGACCAGTTCACTAACAAACTCAAGCATCTCTAGGGCTGTTTGTGATCAGTCCAATAACTTACAGGTACTTAGGCCACTCTAGGACCGTTTGTGACCAGTCCACTAACTAACGCAAGCCACTCTAGGACCATTTGTGATCAGTCCGATAACTTACTCTGGCCACTCAGAGACTGTTGTGACCAGTCCAGTTACTCAAGCCACTCTAGGACTGTTTGTAATCAGTCCAATAACTTACATGTACTCTGGCCACTCAAGGGCTGTTGTGACCAGTCCAGTAACTCAAGCCTCTCTAGGACCGTTTGTGGTCAGTCTACTTACTAATCAAGCCCGTCTAGGACTGTTTGTAATCAGTCCAATAACTTACTCTGGCCACTCAGGGGCTGTTGTGACCAGTCCAGTAACTCAAGTCTCTCTAGGACTGTTTGTAATCAGTCCAATAACTTACTCTGGCCACTCAGGGGCTGTTGTGACCAGTCCAGTAACTCAAGCCTCTCTAGGACTGTTTGTGGTCAGTCTACTTACTAATCAAGCCCGTCTAGGACTGTTTGTAATCAGTCCAATAATTTACTCAGGCCACACTAGGACTGTTTGTAATCAGTCCAATAACTTACTCTGGCCACTCAGGGGCTGTTGTGACCAGTCCAGTAACTCAAGCCTCTCTAGGACCGTTTGTGGTCAGTCTACTTACTAACTCAAGCCACTCTAGGACTGTTAGTAATCAGTCCAATAATTTACTCAGGCCACTCAGGGCTGTTGTGACCAGTCCAATAACTTACAGGTACTTAGGCCACTCTAGGACCGTTTGTGGTCAGTCTACTTACTAACTCAAGCCACTCTAGGACTGTTTGTAATCAGTCCAATAATTTACAATTCCACACTCTAGGACTGTGTGTGATCACTCCAATAACTTACTAAAGCCTCTCTAGGACTGTTTGTTATCAGTCCACTAACTAACTCAAGCCACTCTAGGACTGTTTGTGATTAGTCCAATAACTTACACAGACCACTCTAGGACTGTTTGTGATCAGTCCACAAACTTGGACTACTTTAGGGCTGTCTGTGATCAGTCTAACAACTTAATCAGGCCACTCTAGGACTGTTTATAGTAAGTCCACTAACTGTGTCAGGCCACTGTGACTGTTTGTGATCAGTTCACTAACTAACTCAAGCCACACTAGGACTGTTTGTGATCAGTCCAATAACTAACTTGGGCCACTAAGGGGCTGTCTGTGACCAGTCCACTAACTTAGGCAGACCACTCTATGATTGTTTATAGTCCAATAATTTACTCGGGCCACACTAGGACTGTTTGTGATCAGTCCAATAACTTACTCAGACCACTTTGGGACTGTTTGTGATCAGGCCAATCACTTACTCAGACCACTTTGGGACTGTTTGTGATTAGTCCAATAACTTAATCGGGCCACACTAGGACTTTATGTGATCAGGCCACTCTGGAATTGTGATCAGCCCATTGTTATTTATAATGTTAAATAATTATAGATGTTATCTATTCAAGGCAAGTGTTTGTTTACAAACCTAGACATTTAAAATGTGACCTAGTTATAAAAAGATGGTTGATTGCAACTACTGTTAACACAATGCCTAATTAATGACACAATTTTATATACCAACTACTGTGTGCAGCAACTAAGTATCTTGGGGATTTAAAAATCACACGAGAGACAGTTCTAAAGGGCTGACTACCCTAGATTTCCACATATTTAAAATTATAACTGTAGTCAAATTTCCAAAATTTGTGATTATTTAGTCCTCTCTATTTAAAAGTATTTTTTCCAAAAATTTGCTAAAATAACTTACTTTTTGAAAGATATTCTAAGTAATTAGTAGTCAATGGCCATTTTGGCTGCCAGGAATGGAAACATGGCTATCAAGTATTATTTAACAAGAATACTACAGTATATACACTGATGAGCAACATCACATAAACAAGTGTCTAAAAGCTTAGCTTTAGTATATAATCACTATATATCTTAGTTGAAAGAACCAACAAACCTGCTTGTATGAAGTCATGATTTTTCCTAGACCTGTACATGTACTTAAAACCCAATATTTGGAAAACCTTTTTTTCAAAATGCATTATACACCCTGTCAGGCAAATATACATGTAGTTTAAGGGACATATATAGAAATCATGCTGTCCGACAGTCTGTCCATCCAAATATTCCATGTTCATTGATGGATTTTGATCGAACTTGATGCCAAATGTAAACCAACATGAGACACACAATATGTTGCAACTTCCAAACCAAATTTAGGTGCATAGGTCAAGGTCAAATTCAATCTGCAATATTGGGGATGGGGGTATTTGTCTCTCAAGAGACTGGTCTAGTTTTTATGGGGTTTTTTATCTTTCAAGTGGGAAAATTTTGCAAAATTGTAAGGCTTGTCAGACTTGTATTGAAATAAACATGTTATCATGTTGTCTACAAGAATTTTACTGTAGTATTTATCAATCCACGATTGAGGTGCCAAAATTATTGCCATAATGTGCAAGTTATGATAAACTGTCACGTTCATAGACACAATTACTTAATTCTGTGCAGTTTATAATTACATAATTAGAGGTCAAGCATACATGTATTAAAATGTTCTGTAAACTATATGGACTTCATGTTTTAACAATTCAGATCTGTATAACAGGGATTGAGATTACCAGAGGCCCCAGTAGGAATGGCCCCCAGAAATATGCCTGGGCCCTCAAAGTTTTAAAAGGTTTTGTTATGTATTGTTATTCAAAAGTGAGCTGGGTCCCCAACTCAAAATAATTAAGCTTCATCCCTTACAATTAATGAACGTACTCATTATTTATTCAAATTTTGGTATTATTTTAATCTGACAATCAATTTTCAAAGCAGTGATTCGGTCATTTGTCACTTATAGTCCTATAAATGCCAAAAGTCTCAAACTGGAAAATATAGGAAATATGCAAGGCTAATGGAAATATTGAGCTATATAATCATGCCTCAAACTTTGATCATGATAAAACAGTAACAAGTTTTTGGTGTATTCCATCTGTAACAAGGTGATGGCAATTATTGGACTCCACATTCAACCTAAATATCAACCACCCCTTCCCCTTTTACTATCGATATGTGATCTACTGAATGTTTACAAAGCATGGTAGCAGTACACTGCAATTGGATATGCCACTGTAACATGTATTTAATAAATTACCGGTAAGGGATTCAAGCCATTATCTGCCATTCTGAGTCCACTAACTGCGTCAGGCCAGTGTACCATGTATTTAACACCCCTTAAAATTTGTGTGGAATGTTTTGTATAATGTTTACCTCACAAATTCTAGGAATACTGTTATGATTTTTATGTGTAAATATGAACCAATGAATCCATATCCAAAGGAAATTATTGTTCAACACAAATGTTAAGGGTATCATGTGGTACGCTGGCAAACCTCTTTTCCATACCTAAAGAAAGTCTATCATAGTAATAAATAATCTGTCCCATCTGTATGAGAAGTCGACAACGTGCATATCCAATATCGACATATTTTCACAGCAAGAACGAACTTGTGACAGTTGAAAATTTAAAAATCACATTAAATAGGCACAATTTCTTTCATTTGACAAGTGTTTTACGATACAAGGTGATATGTGCAGGGATGAAGTTTCACTATTTTGAGTCGGGGACCCACCTCACTTCAGATTTCAAGAAGTGGCAAAATGGAAATGTATTAAAAAAATTAGGGACCCAGGCTGATTTTTAGGAGTCATGAGCTACTGGGCCCCTTTATTTTTAATCCCCTTTGTTGCAATATTTTGGAATATTCAGCTATTTTTCTGCAGTTCAATTATGTAAATAAACACCAAGTCCAGACAGACACAGAGAAATGCTTAAATTAATTTGTACAAGTTTACTACAATATAAAATTTATATATGTCTCCATTTATTTAATAATTGATTTGATATTTTATTTTAAAAAAAGATTGAAGGTTTAAATTGGACTTCTTAAAATGAAAATCTAAGTAAAACTGCATAGCTATGCAATAAACCTGTCACCAACTCAGAACCATATGTTACTTATGTGGACAATATCAGCTGTTTAGAAACCCCTACCTGGATTCCGATAAAACTCGAAATTTTAAACCACAGTCTATTCTTCAGTCATTTGAATGAAAATTTTTTAGACTCAATAAAATATATTAAAAGGACTGAGTATCACATTTATACCTAAAATACCCAAATCACTTTCGGTAGATTCGTGGAAGATGGGATTCGCCGTCACTCATGACCAAATTTGGTCCCATATTGAAAGCGTATATCTTCGATATATTCACTGAAAATTTAAATTAAAATTCCACAAAACGACAGATGAATTATATTTAGTCACTGACTATATTAAATTTCCATCCAATATCCACGGAATATGTGAAATTTCCACCAAGAAAACTCACGATGCGACGAAAAATGTCGAGTTTGCAAAATCTGTCAACTGTTGATATGAATTTCAGCCTTCAAAAACAACTTTTAGACACAAATTTCAAGATATTTACCTTGGCTTTTAAATAATCTTCAATGGCTTTCAAAGCTGAGTCGGTCAGTTTTAAATGGACCACACTTTTCTGGTCGTGGGATGCAAAAGTGGAAGAGAGTCCATATTGCTGCCCTTCCACTAGCGCAGCCATGTTGGGTCTGCTCGAGAGAGATTGATTCAGGGGTCATCTCAAAATTCAATATGTCAGTCAAGGAAAACGTGATACTTATCATGATGGTGTAATCGTGATAACTAAACATGTTTATTGAACATGAATTAAAATAAAAATAAAATCAGAACTTGGACAAATTAATTCGATAACAAATATTAAAAAAAGATAAAAAACGGTATAACAGCTTCGATTGGGATTTTGTCCTAAATGGCCCTATATAAGTTAAACTCGCACTTGACTAAATGGAAAGGTAATGGTGTTTTATGTGAATTTTCGCGGTTTTTATATATTTATTTATATTTTTCTAATAAACGTCTATTTTATTTGCACTTTTGTTTGATTGTCCATCTGGGGCTTTATGCTCTCCGCTTTAGGCCTGACGACACAATATAGAAAATGAGGACCCCCGTCTTTAGACAACATTTTTTATTAATGAATTAATAGAAGAGTTTAAAATATTGGCATTCCAAGGTGAAACTGGTCAAATTTTGAAAAAAGAAATCTGTCCATTGTCCAATATATACGAGCATTTACTTCTAAAGTTAGTTCAGTATGTATAGTGATGTCTCTATAACCTCATTTCGGAAAGACAACGAATCAAGGCGTCTTTGTAAACATTTTGCCATTTTCTAGACTAAATTTTTTTTTATTATTATTTAAAACACGCTATCAAACCGGAAAATATCCATATCGCAAAACCTTGAGAACCGTGAATCACCCATGATTTCTAAATCAGTGAAGCGTGACGCAAGTTTACACTCGATCATTTTAAGATTTCTACATCACCGCAAAAAGATGAAAATGAAAATTACAGGCGGAAAAGCTGCTTAACTTCCTCTGCCGAGAAAAACAAACTCGCTTACAAAAATGATATGAGAAATTGAACCAATATTGCTTTTCAAGGACCCGAAATCTTTTGTGAAGTTTGCATAGCGGCGTCTTGCTTAAACATTGGTGTTACGAGCTCAAATTCGCATCGATTGTTCTGTACATCTTATGAAAGTTAGTCTCCCTAACCACATTTTATTTATTTATTAAATAGTTTATTTATTTATTTATTTGGAACTTCACAAGTGGTACTTGCGATAGCATAGTTTAAAATTATAATACCGTAAAAAAATCAGTCTAGTTTGTGGATTAACGGCAAAACTGTACAAAATACTTTTCATTCTCCGATGGCCCATTAACGTTTTTGAATGGAAACATGAAGTTACCAGAGCCCACTGTGACATACCGTGTGTATATGCGCTTATAAGAATGTTTTTAAACAGCGCAAATTTGTACTGCGTGATCGTTATGCAGTTTCAGTGCAAAGCAAAGTCCGTATTTTTGGTATGACCTTATTGAAATACATGTACACCGATTACTATAAATTAACAAGAGGTTGTAAAGATCATTTACTCTAAGTAAATCATGAAGGATTTCCGTAATTTTAAAGAAGGGGAAATGGTACAAATATGTAATAAGATATGTTAAAACCGATCAATCCGACTTGTAAAAATTCTTGCAGGTACCTTAATTATCATCATCATCATCATCATTATCATCATCATCATCATCACCTGATTATGCCCAAAAACATTAGAAATTTAGCATAACTGGACGCTATATATATACTAACTGCAACTATAGTACTTTTGAGATTGTCCCCAAAACAAACATCTCTTTGACAAGAAGTAATTACGAGATAAAAACTTAAAACAATAACTGATGAATGATTAGTTTATTTAATCACTTTTGTTACGTCATTTAAAATTTTATTCAATACCGCGAAAAACGGATTTGTGATGTAAAATTTTCAATAAAAAAAAATGCGTATTTTTTTTGGCCATTCCCTTTAAAAGGAGAATTGTTGATCATCGTCGTCACATGTACGTTTGGAACGGAAAATAAATGCAAAATCCGAAAAATGATAAACAGGTGGTTTATCCGTGTTTCAATACGTTACGGGTTTTATCCGAAAAAAGCCACGAAAATTGTCTGATGGACTAGAACAACAGATAACAACGAAAAAAATTAATAGATCGGTCCCATTTGTACTCTCCGGGACTAGTAAACTTTTACTTTCCACCACAAAAGCATAAAAATGACGGATTCGGGCAATTTTTTTAAAATATTTTTTTATCATTCAGTTTAATGGGTTGGGGTACAAAAGGAATGCCTACCAATAGATTGCCATCACTGGTTTGATAGGATATGTTCATTTAGATGGTACTCTATATATCATGGTATAGCCGAATTGGCGACCAAAAGAAATTTTGGAAGAGGGTCCATTTTTTTTCCTTGATGCGGAAGAAGGGTCGGGGGCATGTTTCCCGACCCAGAAAATTTTGGAAATATAACATGACATCCTGAAATCTGAGCAAGCTATATCATGGAAGGATATAAAGGGGATTGGTTACAACCCCCGGACCCCACCCCCGGGTTTGTTTGCCAAGTTTGTTTTTTTTTTTTTTTTTGTATCCGCAACTGAATATAGCAACTATAGCTGTCATTCGTAGCCTTGGTATGATAAAGACAGTTCTAAATTGTGACGCTCGCTTAATTTGTCAGGTCGAGTCGTCGCTCGTCAGATTGATAAGAGGAAATTGGTTATACAGTAATAGATCATGCCATTGTCGATTTATGATTATTTCTATGTATTGGAAATGAAAAGAAGTGTTCTTTACCACGAATGTTTAATTATGGCGGCCAAACCAGGGCTCGAACCCGGGACCGTCTTCCTAATCAAGTTTACCAACACAGTGAGCTACGTCCGACCACCTATCGAGCCCGGACCGCCATTTTACTTTCCTTTTTTTCATCTACATGTACTTGAATCGAAACTACCAGGGTCCACACTAGGATCAACCTGTTGGTCGGCCAATGTGTCCAATTTTAACAGGAAAGGGGAAAAATGCGGCGACCAAACCGGGTCTCGAACCTGGTTCCTTCCCAAAATTAGCGGGACGCTCAATCAACTGAGCTAACCGCTAGGCCACATTTATATAGCAATTAATGTTTTGTATAGAAATTAAACAATATACCCCGAGGTAATAGCGTGCAAAAATATATCGATATTTATTTTTTTCAAAAATTAAATTGCACTAGTTCTCCCCAAACAAGAGCCAGTTCGTGAGACAAAAATGGTATTTTAGATGAAATACTAGTGTAAAGTAAATAAAATGCATTTTGCTATATAGTATTGTCCCTCGTTGACTCGCAAGTTGGTGCAAACGTCGAGCCATAGACTCGGACAATATTTCATAAGTTCAATACTCTATAATACAGAAACAGAAATGCACCTATGAGCAGAGACATCGATATTCAGTCAAGACTGACTCTTACACGGGATTTGGGATTTCATAGTGATTGAAACAAAATACTGGAACCGAAATTTTTATCAATATTGAATAACTACACTGACGAACATTAATTGGAGATCAATTAAAAAAAAAAAAACAGAAAAAATTGACAATTTAATAAAAAGTGTAAAAATATATACAATTTTCCTCCAGCAGGCTCAATTTTCACAATTATTTAAGTTTGATTTTCTTATCTTAAATCTGGAAAATTTAAAATCTGGATAATGGATAATTATGTGGTGGTTTTTGTTTTTTTGTTTTTTGGTTTTTTTTGTTTTTTTTTTTTGTTTTCTAACCTATTTATTTGACGTTGGAGTACTATCAAATACTGACAAGAGTTGTCAGGTTTAAGTTAAGGAATGATTGTGAAACTTGAGTCTGACATGTAAAACTTGTTGGAAATTGTAAGTTACAATATTCATGTATGACATCGGACCAACTTTAGTCAGAATAGAGACACATAAAACTATTTTTATCTCTTTGATCAGCTTGTCGAATAAATTGTTAAATCTTAACTGAATTGTTTATTTGCGCCTTTCACCAATAAAAGGGAGATAACAATGATAAAAATATATCTCTATGTAGGTAAGACTTCAACAACGCAATAAATAAATAAATAAATAAATAAATAAAATAAAATAAAATAAATAAATAAATAAAATAAAATAAAATAAAATAAATAAATAAATAAATAAATAAATAAATAAATAAATAAATAAATAAATAAATAAATAAATAAATAAATAAAATAAAATAAAAATAAAAAAATAAAACATACGGTGCCATGTCTAGCATATCGAAAAATAGTTGATCAAGTGTAAATATGAATATAAATAGTTAATCCAACCTGAAGAAGAAGAAGAAAAGGTAATATTATGACATAAAAAATAATGGTTTTTAAAAGTAATAATTAATTTGAAATACTTTTGCATAACTGGACACGGACAAAAAACTTTTGAAATTCAAAATAGTTGCACCATCTCATGTTTTATGGCAGATGTACATCTAACCAGTCTCTCTGGATCTTAACGCACAAGCAATTCATACAAAGTAAATTAATACACGCCACTATTATAATTATAATCTTGAAAATCAAAAACAAACATACCACTCTGGTCCATGTCAAAATTACAATCCCAAAGCAAAGTTAAAACTTTGAAACTGCTCAAGACCGGGTGCCCCGGAAGCTTAAGGGCAATCGCCTCCTAGCCAGCTTCACCCGTCACGTATGTAACCAAGCAGTATTGTAAACAAAAAAGTCCGGTTGTTAAAAGCACCGTTAGCCTAACTACTCGGTTAATGAAATTTTGTATCTTATTTATTTATTTATTTATGCAACAATTCACGAAAATAAAACTTTCGGGAATAATTTGCACTCCCCATCACCAACCATCGCGAAAATAAAAGGTATGCTAATAAGTTGAATTTACCGCAATTGTATTACAAGTATGTCCCAACAAGGAAAATAATATTAATTTTACTTCTGTAGTTAGACTACTCGGGCCGCGTGGCTCATTTTATGCTGCAATATTCAGTGTACGAATTACCACAGTAAAATCCACTTTCAATTCAACTTACGCTGGTGTTGTTTACATGGCCGTTTGACTCATTTTATGCTGCAATATCCCGTGTACTTTGTACCACAGTGTGAACAGAAGAGCAAAATCCACTTTCAATTCAACTTACGCTAGTGTTGTTTACATGGCCGCTTGGCTCACATTATGCTACAATATTCCGTGTACGTTGTAACAAAGTGTGAACAGAAGAGTAACATTCACGTTCAACTTACACTGGTGTTGTTTACTTGGGCCGTGTTGCTCACGTTATGCTGCAATATCCCGTGTACGCTGTACCACAGTGTGAAAATGAGATTTAAATCCACTTTCAACTTCTGCTGGTGCTGTTTACTTGAGCCGTTTGGCTCACTTTATGCTGCAATATCCAGTGTACGCTGTACCACAGTGTGAAAACGAGATTTAAATCCACTTTCAACTTACCTTGAGCCGTTTGGCTCACTTTATGCTGCTGCTGCTGCATGAGGGCGCGGTGGCCTAATGGATAAGACGTCAGTCTTCAAATCCAGGGTCTCTCACCGCTGTGAGTTCGAGTCCCGCTCGGACCACATGTGGGAAAGCGAATTTTCCTTACCGTTGGCCTTTACTGATTCACCTGGTATCAGTATAATGGACTGGGGGAGTGGTACGCTTGTCTGCGGCGTACTGACTCTGTGACCTAGCACGGTAAAGTCGCCCTGAGTGCGCGCTAGTACAAGGCAGACCATACAACACACTAGCACTTCACATGCATACACAAATTGTTCATAGATTAATCCATAGAGATTAATTAAATAGTTCTCGTCGCGAATAGCTGAAAAATTGCTGATGCGACGTTAAGCAACATTCAACCAACCAACCAATCACTTTATGCTGCAATATCCCGTGTACGCTGTATGACAACCTTGTTAAAGAGTATTTCGAGGAATCTGTTATTGTCTCTACACTTTTAAGGCCCCTTGCAGGGGCGTAGCCAGGCGTACGTTTGTACGCAAAAACGTCCACATCGTTTTCGCAAAATAAAAACAAAAACGAGAGAGAGAGAGAGAGAGAGAATATAATATATTTCTTATACCAAACCGTTGGTCTTCACCGGAAATGTTATGTACGAATTCGGTTTATACCTGACTTCGATAGCCTCTGAGGTACGGTTCCGGTGTTGTCTTGACTTTGCCGGCATTTCAAAACAATTGAAACTATCTGATTTGATTACATTAAAGAACTTCTACTAGCCATTCGTCACGTTTCATTATGTATTAACGCAATATATTTACAAATATATTTCCTCTCCTCCGTTTAACCTCACCACTATATTAATTGAACTCCCATTTTAACTTGACTTTCTCAATTATTGGGTGTGTTGTTTTCGTAGTGCTTATGCCATACAACATCAGATCCCCCTGTACCTCGTCTTCAGGTTTAAGAATGAACCAGTCCTCAAAAGAACGACAAAAAATACCACAGCATAGCATAGAATTATAAGAAAATTCTGATAAATAGCGCCCTGAAGGGCCGAAAATGCGCATCAGGGCGGCACCCAAACCCCTGCCCTCTTTAGGCGTCCACATCATAAACACCCCAGCTACGCCCCTGTCTTGTCGCTAGGCATGGCATGAAAAAAGAACCCACTGTATAATGCCATCAGCGCAAAGCACAGGCAAAATTTCTGTACATTCGACTATATAGCTGGCGACATGAAATATTCTTGACTGGGGCGTTAAACACCATTACTCAACTCAACTCAACATTAACACTGATTAAGTACCGGTACAGCATGATCATAAGAAAGCCACATAGCCTGAAACCAAATGTTATGTTTGGAAACAAGATGTTATGCATTTTAACTTTTCAAAATGAGAGAAGTTTTATGCCCAATTTTCTATCACTTAAGACAGTCAGCTCTTGGACAGATGGAGAAAAAAACACGATTGCCTAGAGAACACCATTGAACTTCAGGAAGCAAGCCGACGCTTTTTTCAAACTAAGATATCCAGAGTTGGAATTAAGGTCAGTGGGTAATTTTCCAAATTGAATAGATTTTCGTTATGTTAAACTTATATTGCTCTAATATGCTAAACAATGACTATATATATATTGGTCCTTTATAAAACATTTAAAAAGAGGCCCAATAGGGTCTGTATTGCTCACCTGGAAAGTCATATTGTTGAAATTGGTTGAATGGTTTCAGAGGAGAAGACTAAAGTTCCTGTAAGTCTTGTCATAACAACATGATGAATTTGGTTTCCAGACACAAGAGCAATCCCCATGGTTAGAAACAAGTTTGAATGATGTGATCTAGCAATTCACCTTTCCAGATAAGTAACCATAACATTCATTTTCTGAGGTCAAATTACAAGAATAAGTTTCATATTTCCAAGTACAAAATTAAACAAGAGACCCTTTGGGCCCGATATGCTCACCTGATAAATAATGGCTACATGATATACTTCAAGAAAATAGAAATACTGAAACCTCAATATATGTAGTACAAATTTGAGGCTTTTTAAGATTTTTGCACCCCTAGGTCACCTTGACCCAGTTATTGCACCCATGGCAACACCACAAACAAATCTGAATTGCACCAGCCCATATATACTTCTGTCAAAGTTTCATGGAAATCTGTCAGAGGAGAAGTCTAAAATAGGTGTTAACTATGCACACATGCATGCACCCACACACACACATGCTGCACTATGCCAGAATCTCACCTGACCCACCTTTTGTCAGGTGAGCTAAAATTAAAATTCAAATCAAAAACAAATATTGCAATAAATACAATAATTTTATTTTGTCTTTAAAAATATATTTTTTGTCACCTTACATACATTTTAAATAAAAAATTAAGAAACATGCATTTTATAATCATAAACATAATATGTCTTTAATACTTAATCACAAAAATCATCCCAGTCAGTGACAAAATGTATGAACAAAACAATCTGGGAAAATAAAAAATACTATGTAATATGAGTATTTAATTAAGTAAATGAGTATTGATTCAGGTTTAAATAACATAAGGGACCTATGTGGCTGAAATGTCTGAAGCCCATGTTTACAGATTACAGGACCTCGCACACTGCCTAGGTTCTGGTCCCAATTGGGACAGACCCCGGTTTCACAATCATTTCTTAACTAAGATTTTCCTTCTTTTAAATTAAGCAAATTTTGACTATCTCTTTTTTGGAACAACAATTTAACATTTTTGACAAAAACTGATTACGAATGATAGAGGCTTGAAGAGATCTTCAGATTGAGACATTAAAAAAAACCCCAATATCTTAAAAATTAACAAAATTATTAAAATTTGACAAATTTAAGTTAAGATAAATCTTAGTTAAGGAATAATTGTGAAACCAGGGCATGATACTAGTGTGAAAAACTTTGTCAGTGCCTTTGCTGAATGTCAGTGGTTTTCTCTGGACACTCCAGTTTGCTTAACAACTAAAACTGTGGAGTATGGGTATTTATGGATTAAGCCTTATGATGCTTTTATTAATATTGAGGCAGTTTCATTCTTGGATGGTTTAGGGGAAAGCAGGGTGGCCAGAAAATAAACCACTGTCCTTTAAAGGACTATAGTGCACTGTACATGTTTGTGAGCATAAATTAATATATTAATTTTTATAGAGTTGGTTTTAAAGAGAAATAAAAAAATCACAGCCAAAATCTTGACTGATCGAATGATAGCAATGAAGTGAGGTTTTACCATATTTGGTATGATAATGAATTGGAGAATTTCAAATGAAAGACTAGAATATCTCACCACATGACTAGTTTACCTTTCCCTCTTTGCTTTTATTTGCAAGAAAATGCGAAGAAAGGGGTGATTTCAGCTGTCAATGAGTGATATAATGACAATACAATTTGTAAGTCTATAAGGACAAAATAAACCAAAATGATATACACAGTAAAACCTGCTATAGCAAACACCTCTATATAAAGACCATGTATCCATGAAGACTAGTCTTTTACTACCCTTTTGCTTCATATTTCAACTTAAAAAACCTCTGTATAAAGACCAGTGTTTTAAAGTCCATATGCTCCATATTTCAACCAAAAAGAACTTCTATATAACGGCCACCGGTCCCTGAAAATAAGTATCTTCAGGTCACTTTGCTACATATTCCAACTAAAAAAGAGCCTCTTTATAAAGACCAATTGTCCATTAAGACCTGTGTATTAAGTTTCCTTTGCATCATATTTCAAATAAAATGAACCTCTATATAAGGGCCACATGTCCCTTAAGAACTCTGTTTAAATTAATCAATTTGCTTCATATTTTCAACCGAAGGAAACCTCTACATAAAGACCAACTGTCCATTTAGACCAGTGTTTAAAGTTCCCTTTGCTTAATATATTCAACCAAAGGAAACCTCTACATAAAGACCAACTGTCCATTTAGACCAGTGTTTAAAGTTCCCTTTGCTTAATATATTCAACCGAAGGAAACCTCTACATAAAGACCAACTGTCCATTTAGACCTGTGTTTAAAGTTCCCTTTGCCTCATATTTCAACCAAAAAGAAGAAGAGCATCTGTGCATCAAGACTGCTGTTTTAAAGTCTCTTATCTTCATTTTTCCACCTAAAAGAAGCTCTATAACATTATAAAGAATACATGTTTATATAAAATCTATATTACTTAGCTCTAATGGGTGGTTGTTATACACAGGTTTTACTGTGCTTATGAAGAAAGGTATACTTAGTTTATAAATTCTATATGTTATATGAATTTATAATAATCTCAGATTGGTAACTGATTATGTGAAACATGTCACAACAACTCTCTCTCTTTCTCTCTCTCTCTCTCTCTCTGCCCTGCTCTCTCTCTCATTTGATTATAATGGTCATTGGAAATTAAAATTTAGTGATAATTTGATTTTTTTTTTATACATTTAGTGATATTTCTGATTCTATTTTTTTGATATTATTTAAATTAGTGATATCACAAAATGTTGAATAAATAGTGGTATGGCTTCTCATAACTTATGTTTATGCCAAACTATAGTCCCTACTGGTGTTCAAGTTAGGATTTCTAGAAATTTTAAACAGAATTAGTGAATTATTGTTTTGAACTGCATCAGTATTATTTCAACAATTCAGGGCTTTTTAGAACAGAGAAAAATCTTAAAATTATGAGAATCAACTGTAAACAAATCTGCAAGAGGGTTCGCCACTGTGCCACTTGGTCAATACCTCTTAACATTTGTGCGAACATTTTGGAAAAGTCAACATCACAGATTCCTGGAATGATGTCGTTTTTGTGGGAAAAAGTCATCTCATGTTATTCTATATCCTTTGGAAATAACATTAGAGGGTATCAAGTAGTACATTGGCGAACTCCATCAATTCAGGATAAAGTTTGAAAAAACAAATCTTATTTGTCATATGAATCTATTCTGATTATGGATAAAAGAGGTAAGTAACTTTTAAAGACTTGTCATGTTACTGTAGTTATCAAACAAGAAAAAAATTAAAAAAATTAGAAAAATCAGAGATGTATAAAACTAGAGACATATAGAACATATATAAGTCTCTGGAAAAATGAAAAATGTAAGGGCTTCTGTTTGATATGAAAACAGTGTACAAACAAATTGTTTTTACAAATAAAGACAATTTTCTTCATAGAAAAATTGTGATTATTTTAAGTACAAGCTCCAGCTTCACAATTCTTTGATCCAAATAATCTCAGATTCCCCTTAACTTAAATCTGGCAAAATTGAAATCTTAATCATTTTGTTTATTGTAGAGATTTCCAGGCTGACCAATCAAATTTATTGTCCAGGTCGGTACATTTTTAGTGTGCAAGGTTGCCATTTAAGTTCTTTTTTTATCAAAGTGTTTGCTTTTGGTACAATCTCCATACAAAATATCCAAACTTTTAGTACTTTTAATAAAAAAAAAACACCCTCAAAATGTGAAAAATCCATCTAATTTGACCTGTTCATTTTATCAGTCTGTTTATCCGTTTTTATGGTACAAATCTGTCAAAAATGGATACTCTGTCGAATTGGTCAGCCTGATTTTCAGTATTTTAATGTGTCACTTTGAAAATGGCATTAAACTTATAACATCTGTATTTAGTTCTGACAAAATGACTAGGTATTCATAGCTCCAAAAGAGATTGCCAAAATTGTCAGATTTAAGTTAAGGAAAATCTTAGTGAAGGGAATGATTGTGAAATTGGGGTCTGTTTTTTTTAAGAAATAAGGTAAATTTCCAATGTCTTTATAAACTTGCAAAGTATGATGGGCTGTCTCAAATTTTTCCATAAAAGGGTTCACCTTTTATGCAATTTGAGACAGCCCATTATACTTTGCAAGTTCATAAAGCCATAGGAATAATTACTTTTTTCTTATACATGTATTTACAATATTTATAAAAATTAATTTATTGTCGTCTCACATTTTCCATGTTAATTTGAAAACAATTTTAAAATACAATTTTGGTGCACCTTCTCATAAAAATGGGTCGTCTCCTGTCAGACAATGAGAGAATTTGATATCTGACATCATCACATCAGCGCCTGGAGTGATGTCACTATGAAGTTGCAAAGTATAGGCAATGTCACATACTTTATTGAAGGAAAGATATTGCAATTGTAAATATAATAATATATAACATAAAATATACGACAAAAATATTATAAAAACAAAACAAGTCAACATGATAATAAAACACAGAATATGTAACACAAGGTTAATATCTTTGGCACCACAGAATATCACACACCTGTTTGTAACAGGAGTTTTGGTTGATTAATTAAAAATGGACACAAAAAATATTGATTCAATCAGGTTCAAAATCATACCATGCAATACCCCCTAACAGAGCAGAACTTTTGTTTCCCTTGGATATAAAAACCCAAAATTGTAATGATAGTATTACAGAAATTACGATGTAAGGCTAAAAAATTAATACATGTATTTGTTTTTGCTAACCATCTTAGAAAAATTGGGGCCGGAAACCGAAAGTAAGCAAATTTTTATTTTATTTTACATTGACCATATAAAGGGCAAAGATGCCAACTTCAACAGTGTTTGTCAAAATATTGTCATAAAAACTTTAGGATAGTCATTAAAATTAAAGGACAGTCAGGTTAGTGCAAACACACTTATTATTATTTTTTTAGGCCTAAACCGTTTTCATAATGTTCTGTTCCAGTGTTATGGGGTACTGATCATATGTACAGTACAGACCTGTCGAAAGTTTAACAGTGAGCTAACCAAAAGAAGCCGGAGCTCAGCTGCTGAGTGGCGAGCGGTCAAGATAGGTAAAGCTAGTGACCAAACACTGCTATCTATATCTTGACCACACGGCAGACTAGCTGTGACACTTTTTTGTCAGCTCAGTGTTTAACTTTTGACAGGTCTGTACCTAACATACTACATGTATTACAATAACGTAAAACAAAGATTACACAAGTCCTATGCCAACACTTTCAGGGAAGCTACTTCCCTGTGTGTAAAAATCATACACCAATGGAATGTTAATCATAACAATAATTCAAATGAATACAGGTGATTTGAAACATATATAACAAATTTTCTTTCAAAAATAAAATGCAAACGTATATCAAGACTTATTTGTATATTTGTATATATATGAACATTATTTAAATTCAGATTAAATTTTTTGGCAAATTCAATAAAACTTCAAATTGCATTTGCAAATATACAGTCCAACCTGTCTTAAAGATAAGGACCATAAAGGCCAGAATTGTATCCCACTTGTTCTTTATTCATATTATTTGTACCTGTATATTAAGACCACCTACCCATAAAGGCCATTTTATTGGTTCCCTTGGGTGGCCTTTATGGACAGGTTTCACTGTACAGTCAAAGGCCACCAAAGGGTAAGAGTAAAAGTGACCTTTATGGGCAGATGGCCTTTATATAGGGGTTCAAATAATATGAATAGATAGCAATTAGGATGGCAGTTGACCCTCATATAGAGGTGGCTTTTAAGGCAGGTTGGACTGTATATTACATTGTACATCTATATCTCCTTATATAATCCTTAAATATCATCTTGAATCATCAAAGTATTCAATTGGGAAAAGTGCATATGCATCTCATTAAGTGATTAAAAACAATACAAATAAAAACATTAATAGATGCACTAGAAATGGTATCAATTAGGAGCATTATCATAATAAATGTAATTGATTATAAACACCAAAGAAAGTCACTTTTTATGTAATTAACCAATTGTCTCATTATAAATCTGTCTATATATTTTTTTACTTTATTTAAATGAGGTGATTATATGAAAACGCTTTATATGTATAAGAAGACTAGATTATTATGCAATAAATACAATATATAGG
This sequence comes from Anadara kagoshimensis, assembly GCA_021292105.1. Lineage (NCBI taxonomy): Eukaryota > Metazoa > Mollusca > Bivalvia > Arcoida > Arcidae > Anadara > Anadara kagoshimensis. Next base: position 12,735,906 of record CM037871.1, on the reverse strand, counting down.
AAAACAAGTTTGACCTGTCTGCTTGACCTTTTCATCTAAATATTTATCATGGACCAAGGACATCTATGTATAGGGAGCACAGGTGTTTATTTTGTATATGTATAACTCATAGAGCCCACCTTAGTCATATGTATGTACATTTATATTAACTTTGGGTGTTAATGCTACCCATGTATTGGGTGGATACTCCTATATGAATATTCCTAATGAAAGGTCAAGCAGACAGGTCAATGTTGTTTACCTATACCGATACTGTATTTTGTATTTGGGTAAACAGAACATTTGTTTATAGTGAAAAATCAGGCACTGTTTAAACACAACTTACCTAATTGTTTTTCATCTTAAACAATGGATTATTATCAACTAATGACTTATTTCAATCAACAACAGGTGCTTGTCATTAGTGATGTTTTTTTAAACATACTGATGATGATGATGATGATGATGATGATGATGATCTAAGAAATGAGAAATGTAACTAAAATGGATTCATATCACAGTGTATCTTGCGCAAACTGAACTACCCTCTGGTATTTTAATAGGATCTCCTATTACATGTTACAGTCAAACCTGCCTTAAAGACCATCTCTATATAAGGGCCACCTGCTTGTAAAGGACAGTAGTTTTTTTTATTCCAATTGTTCTTTATTCATATTATTTGAACCTGTATATAAAGGCCACCTGCCCATAAAGACCACTTTTACGGGTTCCCTTGAGTGGCCTTTATGGACTGGTTTGCCTGTATATTTACCTTGTTGCAGGGTTAGCTCTGGAGCTCAAGAAGTCAAGAGCTAAAAATTTAGTAAATTTTAAAATTTAAGAGCCAATGAATGTATGTTAACGATCTAGAAAAACAAAAAAATTAGTGAAAAACATGTCTAAAATGTAGTTTTTCTTCTATTCTACTATTCTCTGCAGTTTGTAACACTTGTTAGGGTGCAGTCCTGCTGCATATTGAAAATTTTATGTCATATAACAGAAGAATAAAAGAGTTTTCTATCTTGAACAATTAAATCTTTGTAAACTCTTGATATGTGACAGGTTTGCTGTAAACATGCTTAATTTCGCAAATTTTGCCATATCTTATGCAAAATATTTTCATGATTCATCCATGTGTTTCTTCTGCTGGTAAAATGCTTTAATTTTCACATATAGAATATATTTTCGAGATAATATTTTGAAAATGATATTTTATTTGTCAAATTTTATAAAATTACGGTACCTTCAGACAAAAATAACCAAGTTTACAATATAGAAGATTATAAGTATTCATCCAATAGTTCATCTGTTATTCCGATCACTACATGTCATACCATAAAATGAATCAAAGTTTGTGTCTCATGAGTTGATACCATGAACATGATTATCACATTTTATTCCCAAATCAGAGCACTGTATAATGCTTATACACCTGTATTTCACTGTGGTTTTATTTTCCTTATATTCATGGTCCAGTGCACGGTCCAGTGCATTCCCTTGAAAATAAAACCTTTGCAAAATCCAAGATTTGGAAGTATTAAGTAATGTTGCAGCATTGTTGCTCGAGAAGACTGAAAATTTGACACCGCAAATACCCTAGTAATCGTCACACCGTGAAAATTTGACACCGTGAAAATAAAACAATATAAAGTATAGCACTAATAACATTTTCAAAACAAAAAATAAACCTTTGTCAAAGACCAGGACCCAGTTTTTTAAAGCTTGATTAGCTTAATCAGTGATAAGCAAAATATTAAAACATGTACCGGTATAAAAATCAAAATGTCATTATATCAATATCTTTATTACAATAAGCTTCATTTTGATGGTATTTATAATCATTTTCGACACTTTAACATTAAGTTCATGATATATCTAAAAATATGCAAATTTTGACTAATCAATTGATTAAACTAATCAGGCTTTGAACAACTGACCCCAGGTCCCTTTATGTGGATTATTAAAGTCACAATAAACGGTAGCATTAACAACATTTTCCTAATAAGGATAAAATATACACTAAATATTGCACCACTCGACTAATCGTTATAACGTACAGTTGGCACATTGGCTGACAGGCTACATGTAGACAGACGTTTAACTCTGACAATCATCGTAACCATGGAATGTAAAGTTTATCACAATTATCACATCACATAATTTTTCAAATATCTAATGCAAAAATCATATACATGTACAGTGAAACCTACCTTATGGACCACCTCTATATAAGGACAACCTGTTTTAAAAGTCCAATAACATATTATCCTAATTGCTATTTATTTGTGTTATTTGAACCTGTATATAAGAACCACCTGGTCATAAAGGTCACTTTACGGGTTCCCTTGGGTGTCTTTTGTAGACATGTTTGACTGTACTCGGTATATATGCTATACTGACAAAATCACCAAATGATGAATGCCATCATTTTCAATATTTTACATGTATTATCAAAACCATCAGAATATCCAGTACAATGACCTACAGTAGCTAAAAATGTCATCATGTACTGATAAATAAGCATTATAAAAAGAAATCCATTTTTTCAATATTTTGCATATTATCAAATTCACAACATAATGCATAATATAATTCATGAGTAACTTCCATAGCCAGATTGCACATTAAATTATAATACATTGTATACTACACTAGAACATTGATAACTCTAACCTTGTCTTCTCAAATACCATGGAAGTCTAGAATTCAATCCTCTAAATAATGAATACCATGGAAATCTAGAATTCCAATCCTCTTAATAATGAATACCATAGAAGTTTGGGAACCTATAACTTCAATCCTCTGAAATACCATGGAAAACTGGAACGATGTGGAAATCTAGAACTTCAATCCTCTGGAATACCATGGGAAATGAGAAACTCTTAGATACCATGGAAAACTGGAAATCTAGAACTTCAATCCTCTCAGAAAACTGTGAAACTAAAACTTCAATTATCTTGGTAAAACTATAGAAAACTGGAAATCTAGTACTTCAATCCTCTTGAATACCATGGAAAACTGGAAATTTATAGCTGCAATTCTCTTGGATGCCATGGAAAACTTGGAATCTAGAACTTCAATTCCCTCTCGAATACTATGGAAAACTGGAAATCTTCTGCATTATCAAAAATTCATCCTTTGTACATACACTGCCTTTTCATCAAATCACAGTATGTATTATGAAGAGTGGTCAGTCACATGTTAACAAATTTACTAAATTTTGCAGCTATGTCATATCATAACATATGAAAAGTGATCATTGGTGAGTCCATGAAAAGTATTACAACATATTATGAAGAGTGACCACTGATGAGTTGGCAGACACAGATGGACTACTCATAACTGTAGCATATTCATTTAATGCCTGAAAAACAAATGCAGAATGTTTTATTGAAATACCATTGATTACGAAACCCCCCCAAAAAGTTTTAAAAATTGTTTGATTGTCTGCTAATATGGGGTTAATAGAATCTTACACCAGCAACAGTGTATGGTGACGTGAAAACTGAACATGTGACACAAGTGTTTGCTTACAAATCATGTTTTATGTTGCAAATGTGTGAGAAAAAGAATCTTACACCGGTAACAGTGCAAGACAGAGATATCTCAAACTTGGATGGATATTTCCCTGTCCAGAACAAGGTAAAGCTCATCTCACACATTCATGAACTTGTTCTTAGGTTAATGCTTAGAGATTCATAGACTAATAGCTGAAAAATTGTTTTATGACGTCGGTGAGGCCAGTGTTCTGGAAGGGTAAGCTCCTGCCTAGCTACCTACACCAATTACATGTAAAATTGTCAATGCAACATAAAACGCCATTACACATTACAACATTTTATAATGCTAAAATCTATCTAATCAAATAGTGGCACCAAATCACGGTTTTACTTCACTGTTATAACGACCGCCTGCTTATAAAGGTCAGTAGAAATGTATCCCAATTGTTCCCTATTCATATTATTTGAACCTGTATATAAAGGTCACCTGCACATAAAAACCACTTTTACTGGTTTCCTTCTGTAGGCCTTTATAGACAGGTTTGACTGTACCTTATATATAAGTTGATATTGGTCTTTTGTCTGTACGGCCCCAGCTCTCTCCTGTCTTACTCTGTGTACAACATTGGCTACATTAACTGTTCTTTTACTCTCATAGGACCTCATACATATATCAAGTGCTATAAAAGATCCCGTCCTTCCTGTCCCAGGACTGTAAGTAATAATATCGACAAAAAATTCTGAAATAATGTTTGATCTATAGGAACCATGCATCTTACTATTAACTACAGTAAACATATTTATTTTCATGGGGTACTAATTTTTGCTCATTTTGAGGTCCTTTGTTTTGCAAGAAAATTAATACCAAACAAAAATTAAATTATGCTTATTGTGTTATAGTGCATATTTAAAAAAAACTAAAAATTTAACTACATGGAAATGTCTTAATTTCATATACCTCAAAAATAAATACACACAAAATTAAACATGTGTACAGTATCGCTGGCTGTATAGGATTTGCAATCCAGATTGCAGATTACTAGTACAAAGAGTTCAAATCCCTAATCTAAGTGCAAGAAAGTTTATCAGTCTGATCACTGAAGGTCAGTTATTTTCTCAAGACTGTTTCCCCCACCATCCCGGAGCAAACTACAGTAAAACCTCGATTCATCGCCACCATTTGTTCAGTCATATTTTGGCGTTATAAAGGGGTTCGGCGATAAATTGGGGGAAGCTGATAAAAAAAAACATAAACAAAATGGATTTTGGGACTTCAAAATAGTGTGGCGATAAGCGAGGTGGCAAAGTTATTGAGGGGCATTATAACGAGATTTTACTGTATCTTCATATCAGTGAAAGAATCTTGACATGCGTGTAAAACACTATTACTCTACTTTATATGTGTTAAATCTTTACTTTTGTATGTTGATGACAAAACTTTCTCCATAATTACACATCAGATGACAAACATTGCAACAGTTACATCGAAAGATTAATAATGTTTCAATACAACATCTTTCATGATATTACAGATATTCATCTAGTCAGTCATTACAAAATCTTCAAAGAGCAACAAAGTGCCATGCACATGAAAAGACATACAGGCCCCATTTGGGATGTTCATCTAGTCATTACAAAATCTTTAAAGAGCAAGAAAGAGTCATTCTTGTGAGTTTTGTCTGAATGTAAGCATTAGTAATGTTGAAAGGTTTGACCATTTTTAGAACAAATTCAGATTTTTCAGACAAATTCAGAATACAGATAAGTGATCATCAACATTTAGACACTTTATCTTGGTGTAAAACAATTCAGAATAAATTAAAATATTTTAAAAATATTTATAGCATATAGGTATTTTCAAAGGTACTCTAAACAAATTAAAAATTTTTGTTTCATGGGAGATTTTACCTGCAATGAACAACAACTGCAGCCCCGCTATCTTCATAATGAGGCCGTGTATCTAACACAAATTTTACAAAAGATATCGGTTCTGGTGTGCCATCTATAGGCCAACATGTGTACCAAAAATGTCGTATTTCTCTCAGCAAATTATTCTGAAACATAGGACAAAATTCATTTTAAAACTTGATGGTACCTTATAGGTAATACATAATTATAATGATAAAAAAAAATAAATCTTAACATGACAGTTCTTGCTGATGTTGGAATCTTGTTCTGAAAGGGAACTTTTCTGCTTACAGTGGTCACAGTTTGTAATTTTTTTTTTTTTTTTTTTTTTTGATGTTCTGGTCCACCTATTAGAAATCGGTGCACCATGTTCAAATTGCAGTAAAAAATTGGTCCATATTCAACCTTTTATTCAGTCATATTGTTACATTATCTTTAAGGCCCGGTTTAGTGATAAATCAAGAGGTGCTGATAAAGAAAAACATAACATACAGTAAATAAACATTTGGGCTTCAATAAGGAAAGTGGAACAGTTGACATGATGAGGTTTTAATGAATATTGTAATTGGAGATTGTAAACATGTCACTGACTCATTATGAGTTGGGTGATTTTGCTGGTTGCCAAGTGTAAATATCTGTTCCACCAATTCTTCTGGTCTCCTCCCTCACATACTATGGCATGTCTTCTGCACATAGAACAGTCCCCTGCGTAGCACCTCAAAGTGGCCTCCATTACAGCTTAGTCAAGGGCGTAGCTGAGCATACGCTCATACGACCGTGCATAAGTTAATTTTGTCAAACATCATATTTAAAAATGTTAAAAATAATTATATGACAGCTATATTTTAAAACTTGAAAGCAATACAAAATTTAACCCTCGAAACTGAAACATAATGAACAAGACGATTTATGCATATGAATTGATGTACAATTTTGTTTTGAAGTTTAGTCTAAAAAATTTGCAGATAAGGCTCGAAATTCATGGAAAACGCACCATTTTTGTTGTATTTTTTCAAAATTTCCTGGGGAGCATGCCCCATACCCCCTAGAAAACAGCACATTTTTCACGTTTACAGTGCATAATTTACCAACATGCTCAGCTACGCCCCTGTTAGTCATGCTAAAATGACATGTGACAATATAATTAAGGTGGCCGCTTGGCTGCATAGTATGTTGATCTTTAAGCATTGTATGTCATTTAACGCATTCCTGTACTCATCAAGCTGGGAATGAATGCCTACTGTCCTGTCAGAAATATTCAGAGCTATCTGTGTGATGATTAGGGCCTGATTGTCCAAAGATCTATTCATCTAGTCAGTCACTATGAAATCTCAAAAAGCAAGGAAGTGTCATTCAAATGACAAGACATACAAAACCCATTGTGACCAATTAGCCATCATTTTACTATTATTCAGAACACAGACCTTAAGCAAGTGAACAAACTTAAAAAATTACACAATACCCAAGAAGAATTGGAACACAGGATGTGAGAGGCACATAAGCATGTACTTTAGACCGTTTGGCCCACCAACACCCGTATTTGAATCTTTTGACTTTTGCAGGCAAAGTTATATCCTGTTTACAGCATTAATTTAAAAATAATTCTATATATACAGTCAAACCTGTCTATAAAGGCCACTCAAGGGAACCAATAAAAGTGACCTTTATAGACAGGTGGCCTTTATTTACAGGTTTAATTAAAAGGAATAAAGAACAATTAGTATACAATTCTACTGGCCTTTATAAGCAGGTGGCCCTTATATAGAGGTGGCCTTTAAGGCAGGTTGGACTGTACTGTTAATGTGGACAATTTCGCTACACATTATTTTTCCAAAAATTGTTATTTCAAAATATTTGCTTACTTTTAATTTCACATTGTCAGATGAAAGGCAGTGAAAATGCAATGGTGTTTGCCACTTTACCACAATCAATACCCCTTGACGTTTGTGCAGAAGGTTTTGGAAAATGTTAACACCACATATTGCAGGAATAACGTTGTTTTTAGAAAATGTCATCTTATGGAATTCCATATCCATTGGAAATAAGTGTTCCACACAAACTTTAGACCAGAGGGTATCATGTGGTGCAGTGGCAAACCCCATTGACATATATCAAACTTAATCAGGGTTCGTACAAATATTTAGACTCCAAATTTAAGGACTTTTTATGGTCTTTTCAAGGTCTTATTTGCAAATTCAAAGCCTAATCAGAGGGACAATTTTAGTTAAAAGTTAGGCATTCCGGAGGGCCAGGTACCTTTAAATTGCTCATTTCAACGCAACTTATTAATTAATCTATTTTTTTATATACATATGTATATCAGTCTATTTGCAACCACTTATATAATAATCCAAACACCCAACTGGCCAAATTCAAGGGCTTTTTAGGGCCTTCCAGATAAATTCAAGGGCTTTTTAGGGTCAGACTTGGTTTTTAGGGGCTTTTTAGGGCAAGCTTAAATATTTGAGGACTTTTCCAGGCCTGTACGAATCCTGTTAATTATTCACAAAAGTTTTATTTTTTGCATCTTGTTACTGTTGTGAATTTAAGTGAAAATAAAATGAACACAAAAATGTCCTGATTTATGGTGACATACTTCTATATCTTTCAGTTCTAAAACAGACACTGTATATTCTGGTGTGACGTCTTTCTTCTTCAATGTAACTGTGTAATCTCCATAGTTTTTTCTTCCATTTGCTGTGTCATTTTCAGGCCAATACGGAGAACATCTTGGCTAAACAAAATAAAAATTGTGTGCGTTAGATGCTAAAATTGTTAAAATCTTAAATTGTTGTTAAGTAAGATGTCTATATATAAATATATTTGATGCCCAATAGATGCATGTTTCTTTCATTCTCAATTTTGATTTTACACAAATCAGTCATACAGCTAGCTAGACTGGAGCACTTACCCTTCCAGGCGCGTAGCTAGGTGAAAATGATGTGGATTCAAATTAGAAAAAAAATTGTGTCAATATCATGCTGGGGGGGGGGGGGGTGTCAGGGGGGCATGCTCCCCTAAAAAAGTTAAATATTCGATGTCACATGGTGCAATCTGGTGGCATTTTCTTAAAAGAAATTGGAAGTATTTGAAAGCTGGGTTGACTCAGATATATTGCAAGCCGAGGTTTATCAGGACTCTCAAAAAGTTTTATGGCCGTCACCACATTATTGTTGATGAGCATGATGTGTCTGTACTCAGGATTACCATGGGTATATTTGACATTCCTTATAGTTACTCTCTATTTTGATTACATGTGTTGTAGGTGTAGAACAAGGGTGTTTAAGACTAAACATGAGGTGCTTACCTTCCAGTGCACCCGGCCTCACTTTCCTGGTGGAAGTTCACAATTTTTACCTAATTTGTCAGTTTCAAAGTTTTTACATTGCTTTTGGATTGTGCTTTTGACATGAATTAATATGTTTGTTTTTATTTCTAAAAATCTATTTTGACACACATGAAATATCTTTTGACTAGCATGAATCAAAATTGTTTTTGAGTGTTCATCTGATCTGTCACCAGAATCTTGTAGAAACATTGTAAATCTATACCATGCGCCATGCGGTGTCAATTAAAAAGAAAGCTTGTTATTGTGTGTTTTATTAATTTCCTCTTTTTCTAGCGTAAATGAGGAGTTCTGTTTTGCTTGAAAAAAAAACTTTCATTCTTTCTGTTCCACTGTCACCGTTAGACAATAGCAATAGAAAGTGTATTACACAAAACCAAAACCTGAAATAGATCGGAGGTATTACAAAGGTAACTGATCGATGTAAGTTGGATGAACTGTATTGTTCTCTGTGTAGTAATGTTTTAAGCAAAATTAATATTGTATATAATTTTTAACAAAATTATGTGGACGCCGTGGTGTACTGACGTATAGGGAGCTATGTGCCTGCCTTCTGTCAGTGTAACCCATCCTCACTTGGTGGAAGAAAGTTCACAATTTAACTTCATTTGTTAGTTTTCAAAGTATTAACTGTAGTTTGGACATGGACTAGGATGTTTGTGTTTAAATATAAGATTTGATAAGTATTGAAAAAAATTTTGGTATGAGAAATATACAGTAACTGTTAGTCATGTAACCAAAAATTCAATAAATATTCTTTATTGGACATGTTCACCTAGTAAAATCTTTGAAATATCCAACCAATTTGGGCAAAATTTCTAAATAAAATCTAATTTAAAGAGTGAATTTAAATATCTTTAATGTTAAATGCATTAAACTCTAAAAAGAAAAGTTTCAAAACACTGACTTAAAAAAACAACTAGCATTCTGAAGAATTTTTGGAAAATCACTCAGTTACATTATCATAGTTTCACAGTCATTCTCCAAGGCTGTCCATGACAAATACTTTGACAGGATATGTGCATCCAAAAGGATACATCTTTTTAAATATTTTGCATCCAATATCAAATATTTTAAATGGAAACCACAGAGTTCTTGCAATGGACTAGTGTCCTATCCCAAGCATCATGCAATATTAATCACTTTAATTTTTACTAACCTGGCCCAGTTCATCCATTGGTGTTAACATTAATATAACCCTGGCCTGTTGTTCCCATATCATCCTCCAGAAATCATTAACTGTGTTCTTCATTGGATCTTGTGTAGCAATATAAGCTTTATGATCACACCTATAACCCTATAATAGCAATAAAAAAGAAGTTTGCAGATTAGTGGGGTTCGCCACCGTACCACGTGGTCAATACCTCTTAACATTTGTGCGGAACATTTTGGAAAACGTCGACGTCACAAATTCCCGGAATAACATCGTTTTTACGGCAAAAGTCATATTGTGCAATTCCATGTCCATTGGAAACGAGCGTTTCGCAGACACATTAGAAGGTATCACGTGGTACAGCGGCGAACCCCATTGTACCAGTGAGTTATAAACTTTATAAACTTTAATCAAATTGTAACAGACATGGCTCAGTAGTGTTGTCCAAAACTTTCCATGACCTGGGCCATATGTTCAAATGTACTCAATAATAGGAAAATTTCAAGATTTTTTCTCTTTCTGCCCAAACTTTAAAACTTACAAACAGACTGGTTCACATGAAATAAATAAACCTGGTCCCGGTTTCACAATCATTCCTTAACTAAGATTATCTTTAACTTACGTTAAGCAAATTATGCCAAAATTATGACAATATTATTTAAAACCATGAAGAAACATTTTTGACAAAACTAAATCAAATATTTATGATCTTCAAAATGAGACCTTAAATTCCTGAATATCTTAATAATTAACAAAATGATTAAAATATGAAATCTGTCAGATTTAAGTTAAGGAAAATCTTAGCTAAGGAAAACCAGGGCCTGGTCCCGTGCCTCAGTGCATGATTAAACATCTTTGCAGATTTTAAAAAAGAGTAGGTAGCTGTAAGCAGATGCTTACAGTAACATAAAGCATTTCTATCTTCACTATGTGATTGCCCTCATTCCATCAGTTGTCTGCATTTATGAATAAAGTATATCAATATTTGTCACCCTTCAAAGAAATTTCTCGCATAGCGATTGGTTAACTTGCCGGGGTACATGGAACTATGTTCGGAAATCTGCCGGGGTACATGAACGCACGCGACGTTTAGCGGTAAAAGGGAAGTAACTCGTACATCGCTGACGTCTAGTTACAGTAAACAAACATGGCGACAACGCACGCAAGTCACACAAAATACGAAATGAAAGTTAAAAAGATCCAACTGGTTACGCTTTGAAGGGTGACAAAAACGTTATACAGGGCTTTGGCAGGTTACACGGCCCCATGTACCCCGTCAAAGATAAATGTACCCTTCGCCTGCGGCTCAGGGTACATAAATCTTTGACGGGGTACATGGGGCTGTGTAACCTGCCAAAGCTCTGTATAACTTATAATGTACCAGAAAAGTTTGAAATTATAAGAAAATGCAAAGTTAGAATTTTGTGGCAATCTTTGTGAGAAAGTGGGGGTCTCAAAGGCCAAGTGGGCTAAAGCACTGGCTAACAGATCATAGTGCTTCTCACTGTCTAGGATTGAATCCCAGTTGGGGCAGATCCTTGTGTTAGGAAGTTTGTCATTTGCCTTGCAGAAGGTAGGTGATTTTTTCCAGGTACTTTGGTTTTCTCAGCCATCCCAGAACTAAAGTGCCAGCTAACAGATCATAGTGCCTCTAACTGTCTAGGTTTGAATCCCAGTTGGGGCAGATCCTAGTGCTAGGAAGTTTGTTTTTTGCCTTGCAGAAGGTGGGTGGTTTTCTCCGGATACTTCTGTTTTTTTCTAAACAATCCCAGAACTACAACACCATGGCGGTCTCTCCCATTCTGGACATATATTTGTGTAGGAAAGTTTGTCAGTCCACTAGCCTAAGGTCAATGGTCTAGTTTCCTTTACTACCATAGAACTGACTGCCTCAATATAAGTGAAAACAATTTAGAGTGGTGCCTATAACATTCCACTAAAAACCTCTTTGAGACAGCAAGTAAGTTCAGCAGTTTATAAGTCTTTGAAGTACTTGTTTGTAAGATTTTGAACAATGAGAAGGTAAGTTTCACAGCTATAAAGATGGTTAAAGTACTAGCTTGTAACATTTTTAACTAATAAAGACAATTTAGTGTACAATGATAACTTACAGTGACATAGTTAGCATTAATGTAGGTAGAATTTTCTTCATCTGGAATTTCTTTCAGTTTCACTCTTGTATGTGGATCTTAAAAAGTAAAAATTAAAAAGAAAATTATTTTGAAATATTATGTTCATTTTCTAGATAAAAAAGTTTTGGGTACAAAGTCACGAAAACCAAGTACATGTATAATTATATAAGACTATTTATTGGTTGCCAAACCCCTTTACAATATCAAAATATAAGTCAACATGGTAACTGGTTGGTTGGTTAAATATTGCTTAACGTCGCATCAGCAATTTTTCAGCTATTCGCGACGAGAACTATTTTATTAATCTCTATGAATTAATCTATGAACAATTTTGTGTATGCATGTGAAGTGCGAGTGTGTTTTATGGTCTGCCTTGTACTAGCGCGCACTCAGGGCGACTTTAACACGCTACCTCACAGAGTCAGTACGCTGCAGACAAGCGTACCACTACCCCAGTCCATTATATGGATACCAGATGAATCAGTAAATGCCAACGGCAAGGAAAATTCACTTTCCCACATGTGGTCTGAGCGGGACTCGAACTCGCAGCGGTGAGAGACCCTGGATTTGAAGACTGGCATTTTATCCAATAGACCACCACGACCGTGAACATGGTAGCAATGATTACTGAGATTTTACTACACGTGTATAAACAAGAATACTGTGGAATTAGATGTCTCGTCTAGCATTTCTATCACCTTAAGACATAACTTGGGTTTTAAAATGACTTTAATGTGATTTCACATTCTGGCATGCCTACAACAACTCACACTGGAAAAAATGCGAGTACCGGTAATCTTGAAATTAAAAAACTGTCAGTGGTTTTGTAACATTTTCAAATCTATCTGCATTTTCAATTAAGAAAACTAAGTTCTGAAAAATTAATACATCAATTTGCATTATGACATAATGGCAATAGATAGGATCCTCATTGCAAAGATGTCATATTGTGACGCTTTCTAAAATTTGGTGGGCAAAGGACAATAATTTTGCTAGTGTACGACTGTTGTGTTTTAAGAATTTTAGTACTCAAATTAGGAAATTTTAGCCATTTTTCCCAAGGCATAGCTACAATACTCAGTAGTTATTTTATGCCAACAAACTCACTGAATACAAATTAAGGCAATATAATTAAGTCTTACTTACATGGTATAACATTTGCAAATCTATTTTTGTCTTCAGCTCCGACAGGAACACAGGATAATCTTGGCATAGGATGTGGCAATGTCTAACAATAATATTAAAAAAACCTTCATTGATTATGTAATACATATTTCTAATTATACCCCTTTGTTGGAATTCTTTTGTCAAAAGAATGTAAAATAAGTAAAGGGTACAGGAACAATATCTCAGAGCTGCCAAATGACCTGCAACCCGCGGGTCCATCCCACATTTACACATGAATTTCCTCTGACCCGCAAAGAAGTGGACTGACCTGCAATTAAGCATACAGTTTGAGGACTTCCAGTATTCTTTCATTACCACTCAAATCCACATGTAATTGTGGCGTATTTGAGTTATTACATGGGTAGACTAAGGGACTAATGGCTATTAATTTGTGCTGATAGCGGGTGAAAAATCACAAAATTGTGATGTGCATATAGTGGTACCATTTCTCTGTGAAATTACACAACATCACAACATTTTTAATCTTCTTTTCATTTTTTCCCCAGGTCTGAGTGGTGCAGCCAGCTTAGCAGTGTGCGACGCACCTTGGATGGATCTCGGACGGACCCGCAATTGCACAAAATAGGGTTGGCAGCTCTGATATCTAGCAATTGTATAACAATAGAACACAATGCAACTTTTCACTTTCTTAAAAATTTGTACCACATGTGAAATAATAATTATATTTCTTTATCTTTATATAGTCAGGTTTATAAATCTGTGAATATTACATCCCATGGAAAGGTCGAAAATTACAAAACCAAGAAAATTTTAACTTGTGAATTTAAGTACATCAAGGATATTTGATTTTTGATTTTGTGTTTCTCACTGATTCACATGGATTTAAAATAAACACACTATGCTATGATGAAAATCTCTCTATAGGCACAATTTTAACTCATAACGACCATATAGTAAATTACTTACCTCAAACTCAGCATCAACCTCATTTGAGTCCCTGATAAAGTTAGACAGAGCATTATAACCTAGTGGATGTGATGGTTCTGTTGATGTTGGCTGAAAAACAAAATTGAAAAATATTTATAATTACTCATGCAATGGTGTTCACCAGTGTACCACATGATACCCCATAATGTTTCTGCGGAAAAATTATTTCCATTGGGGATGGAATTGCTTCAGTTTATGTTTTCCAGTAAAAAATGACATTACTCATTCGATGTAAATATTTTCCAAAATGTTCCACACAAACTTTCAGGAATATTGATCATGTGGTATGCTGACGAACTCCATCCACCATCAATCAAATTGACGTATCACCGGCCAAGCCCACAATGTTCCGTCAAATGACCAAATGCTTGATTTACATGCAAAAAGAATGAAAACTCGGCCTGAATAGCGCCATTTAATGACGTCACTGTACGTCATTAGTTGCCGTGACGCTGTTTGGTATCGTGATTGTGGCCAGTGTCGGAACATTGTGGGTGTGGCCGGCGATCAGTCAATTGTGGTATAAGTTCGACAACTTTGGTCAAAACATTTCAAACATTTTTCAGCTTTCTTATCTACTTTATTCTGCAGACTGTATAATGAGAATTGTTCACCGATAGAAACTTTCACGGATTAAAATTAAAAAATGTGTTCCCATGTACTTACTTTCATGGTTGACAAGCTTGTAGGTAAGCCAATTTGTATATTTGAACATGTTTATTTTAGCTGTGTACTTGTTTTTGCAGTTAAGACTTGACCGTGAAAATCACAAATATTGCCATAGTACATTACAAATATTTCTCATTATACAGTTACTGCGCTCAACACTTGTATCTTTAAGGATCCACCAGGTCCTACAAAAACCACTGCGGAGCTCAGTTAGTAGAATGCTTGCTCCTCAAGTGGCAGGTCGTGGGTTCAAACCCAGACCATGTGTGACCCAAGACTTGAAAGTGGGTAGTGACTGGAAATTCACAGTTCTTCCAGATGGGAACTTAAAATAAAATGAGGTCCTGTTTCACGGTAGGCTTGGCATGATAAAGAACCTTGCTGTATAATGCCATCAGTGCAACACACAGGGAAAATTTCTGCACATTGACCTATAGCTGGTTATGTTTAAATAATAGTGAAATATTCTTGACTGGGATGTTAAACACCATTACTCAAATCAACTCAGGTCCTACACAACAAGGCGAGATACAAGGTGTTGGAACTTTCTCCACTTCTAATCAATTTCAATAAATTAAAATGATTTTCTTAAAATTACATGCAAAAAATAGACTCAAAATTTTTCTATTTTTTAAATTTAAATAATATATGATACACATACCAATTCTTCTTGTTCCAGACCTGGGTTCCAGAATCCACTGTTCGGTCTAGATTTGGGAACAACTCCGAGAGCAATAGAGTCAAGGCTTCTAATTGAATAACGATTTGTTCCTGGAAAATATGGCTTCATTCTTTTTCCAGATCTTCTGTGAATGATAATCTGAAATAAAAGAAATACACTTCAAGAAAGGTGAAAACTAAGCTGGGTTTTAATCAAACAATATTCCACTGCAATCAGATTTTACACCAAAAATCTCTATATAAAGACCACATATCCATTAAGACTAAATGTTTTAAGGTCCTATTTGTTTAATATATCAACCTAAATTAAACTCTATCAGGAACAGTTGGTAGAGTACTGGCTCTGTCAGTTGGAGGTCATGGGTTTGAACACAGGGTGTGACCCAAGATATGAAAGTTGGTAGTAACTGTTCTTGCACCAAGCACATGGCATTACAAAATGAAAGTCAAATTTCTTTTGCATTGGAACTTAAAATAAACAAGGTTCCATATCATGGACAGCTTGGTACAATAAAGAACCCTGCTGTATAATGCTATCAGCACAAAGCACAGGCGGAATTTCTGCACATTTGCCTATAGCTGGTGATGTCTCAATATAAATGAAATATTCTTGACTGTGACGTTAAACACCATTACTAAACTCTATCAGGAACGCCTGTCTATCAAGTCGATGTATCCTTAGGTCCAAATGTTGGTCTCTGTATGCAGGTTTTTACTGTTAATCTCATAATAATGATTCACTAAGAGATCTTGCTCAACAAGCAGTATGACAAAGTGAAACAGCCCAGAAGGTCTGCAAACCAAAGTATATAGAGAAAACCACTAACCTTTTGGAAAGCAGGGGACTCTTTTTGGAGTGGAGTAATGGGGCTGTAATTCCCATTTTTATTGAGGTGGTCAGTTCATGGATGGCTTAATTTTAGTATTAATTTTCACAAAAAAAAAAAAAAAAAAAAAAAACAACCGCGAAGTACACCACGAAAATAAATACATTTACAGTATATAGGACATATGCCTTCTGTCAACAAAGGAAACATACATCATGAGTGGAACAATATTTTCTGAATACTCTGAATGGGACAGTGTTGGTCCATTGTTAGCATTTTTGTGGGCCTGTGATTTTATTTTAGGGCCAATGACACAGAAAGCCATTCTAGATTGAACAC
This sequence comes from Anadara kagoshimensis, assembly GCA_021292105.1. NCBI lineage: Eukaryota > Metazoa > Mollusca > Bivalvia > Arcoida > Arcidae > Anadara > Anadara kagoshimensis. Next base: position 12,719,257 of record CM037871.1, on the reverse strand, counting down.
TCTAGATAGGTCAGTGTTGGTCCATTGTTAGCATTTTTGTGGGCCTGTGATTTTATTTTAGGGCCAATGACACAGAAACCCATTCTAGATTGAACACTCAAAATAGGTCAGTGTTGGTCCATTGTCAGCATTTTTGTTGGCATGTATTATTAATGTAAACATATTTAATTTTGCATGTATTTATTTTGAGGTACATGGAATTTAGACTTATCCATGTAGTTAAATTTTTGTTTCTAAATATGCACTATAACACAATAAGAAAAATATAGTTTTCGCTCAGTATCAATTTCAAAACAAACGACCAAGAAATAAGCCAAAATTAGTACACCCTGAAAATAAATACATGCACAGTATTTTACAACCAATGGCACAAAGGGCTGATTGTGTGATTGAACATTGAATCTAGTTTTTCAAATATCTAACCTGGAGAATGAGTAGTGTCACACAACAGACTCCTCCCACTGAAGCTATCACCACGGCAATGGTAATTCCTGGTTCCATTTCTTTAGATTTTGTAGGAATAGCAGTGTGTCCAGTCTCGACATATTGAGGATGTGGCACTAGCTCTACTTTAGTTATCTACAGAAAAATATTTATGAATGTCAGATAAGTACATATATTGTATAATCACGCCCATCTATACAAAAAAGATGTGTACAGTCAAACCTCTCTATAAAGGCCACCCAATGGGAGTTGTTAAAAGTGGCATTTATGGGCAGGTGGCCTTTATATACAGGTTTAAATAACATGAATAAAGAGCAATTTGAATAAAATTCTACTGGCCTTTATAAGCAAGTGGCACTTATATAGATGTGACCTTTAAGGCAGGTTTGACTGATATTAAAATCATAATACATGTACATTACTTTTTAATATCACAATATCTATTTATTAACGTGTAATTTTGCAAGGACTCTGGGTTGCGAATTCATATATCATGCAGGTCTTCTCATAATTGTGAAAATTAAAATGCCAAGTTCCTAAGCATGCCAGCAATAAACTATGACAATGAAAGTTATATGAAACATGACAAAACATCTCAGGAAAGGGAGATAATTGCCTATCGTTTGCCAAAATTTAATCTGCAGAAAATATGGGGGGGGGGGGAAGCTTTTGATCAACTGTAGACAAACAAAAGACTAAGAGATAGATTTATAATCTAGTCAAGATTTCACTTAGTCAGTTAGTTTAAGGATGGTGGAAGAAACTGGAGTGCTAAAAGAAAACCATGGACCTTTGACATGTTAAATAATAAACTTTTTATAATAAACTCAGAAAAATGAGTTGAATAGTGCAATATTAATGGAATAATTATTTTTTTAAATTTATAACTTACCTGGTGTTTAAATTGTGAACTCTCCAATTTATGAAATCCTGGTTTTATCATAGTTGCACAACTTTCAGTCAATTCAACATCAGCATTTCCTTTGGAATCTTTAATATAAATGTCAACTTTGACTTCTGTTATTTTTTCATGTTCCTCGGACGGCTTTGAAATTTCTTCACAACGTAAAGGGTGCATGTTTAAATATACAACCTGTTTCTCTTCAAGAACTTTTCCTTGTGTATCAATAACCTTCACTAATTCAGTCGTGAAAATGTGTTTCTGGGAACAAAATTCTGGTAGTGTCATTCGTAGGCTGATCTGAATAAACACTGTAGGTTGATAAGTGGAAGGTGCTGGAGTATTCACAGTGGATTCATTTTCTGGGTGTTTTTCTCCAGGCTTAGCTGAGGTTGTTTTAGCAGGATTCTTCATACCAGAATTGGTGTCAGGCTTTGTGTTTTTAGTCTTAACAGAGACAGTGGAATGAGTTACAACTGAGAATGAAGTACTTCTGGTCCTGTTGTCAGAGTGAGTTCTTGTTGCATTTGATTGAACTGATACCGTTGTTCTATTCCTATGAACGCTGGAATGTTGTCCTGTTGGAATAGTTGCAGAGCCCCAATGTTGTCCAGTAGGAACTGTCACCGAGCTAGAATGTTGTCTGGTTGGACCAGAATGTTGTCTTGTTGAAGGTGTCAGAGGACCACTACTTGGACCAAAATGTTGTCTTGTTGGAATTGTCCTCGGACCAGAATTCTGTCTGGTTGGTATAGTCCCTGGAACAGAATGTTGTCTAGTGTGAGAAGTTGGAGTACCAGATTGTTGCCTTGTTGGTATAGTCGAAGCACTAAACTGTTGCCTGGTTGGAATAGTCCCAGGACCAGAATGTTGTCTGGTTGGAACAGTCCTTGGACCAGAATGCTGTCTGGTTGGAACAGTCCCAGGGCCAGAATGTTGCCTAGTTGAAATAGTCCCTGGACCAGAATGCTGTCTGGTTGGAATAGTCCCTGGACCAGAATGTTGCCTAGTTGGAGAAGTCAGAGGACCAGATTGTTGCTGGGTTGGAGAAGTCTGAGGACCAGATTGTTGCTGGGTTGTTACAGTTGCTGGACTAGAACGCCGTCTGGTTGCAGACGTTGGAGGACTTGAAGGTTGTCTGGTTGTTTTTGTCTTCTTTTTATCTCCATTTATAATTAATCCATCAGAAGTTAAAGGTAAGTATGCCACAGAAGGTGAAGCTTGAACCATAACTGTGGAGGAATGACTGGCCCTGGAAGAATGTATATTTACACTAACACTACGTTGCAGAGTCGGTGATGATTTTGTAGCTGATCCACTAATATCTGATGTTACAATGGGTGTAGATGTGACCACAGGAAGAGAAGAAGAGGGGAGTAACTCTTCATCAATAGTTGTACCATGGTGGCTGCTAGCTGTGTTTTCAATCCAACTTGTTGTCATGGTTACAGATGACTTAGCAAACAATCTTGTTGTGGAAGGTATACCTACAGTCTCTGAAGACTGTAAAATAATGCTATGTATACTTGGTTTAGTAGTGTCCTCATAACTGTTCATTCCAGGTGTGTTTTCAGGTATTCCAGGTGTGTTTTCAGGTATTCCAGGTGTACTCGGATGTAGAGAGATACTACTGGATGGCATTAATTCTGAGTCTGATGGAGTTGTTTCTACAAAACTAGAATTACTTTCATTAGGAAAAAAACCTTTTTTAGGAGTAGTCGGGGTTATTCTTACAATATTTGCAGACTTTGAACTTCCTGTTCCTGAATTTTTATCACCATGCTTATTATTATCATTATTATTATTATCTGTTTCTTCGCCACCATTATTTTGGTGTTCAGCATCTGTGATATTCATTGGTATGGATGTTATATGGAGATTTTGTTCTGTAAAGACATTCTCAGTGGCAGAATTATTTACGTCAGGTGCAGATGTACCCATATTGGGTTCACCAGGTACCTCCTCTGTTGGTCCAGCTAGTGGATTTGTATCAGTGATGGCTTTTGGATTGACTTTAATCCATTCAGTAGGAATCAGTTCATGATGTGGTTCAGTATAAACTGGCTCTGGTTTGGGAGTAGTTATAACGCCTTGTTGTTCTGAACCAGTATGAGGTTCAATATAGTTTGGTTCAGTGGGACTATATGTGACCTCTTCGGTGTTTCTGATCATGGCTGGATCTAACGTCTGCTGTTTAACCTTTTCACCATGGTTGGCCTCAGTTCCAAAACCTTCAGGTAAGATCTCATGTGGCCCAGAATCAACTGGTAAACCATTGGTCACCTCAGGTAAATTAACATATGTCTCAGTTTGATCAACCTCTCCTCCATATTTCTCTGTACCGAAACCTTGGATATTATGCTGTCCAGAATCTATATCTGGTCTTTCTGTCGGTGATGTGGATCTATCAGGGGAGTTAACTATTGATTCATGTCCTGAATCTATAATTGGAACATTAACAGGCTGTGAGTCTGTAACTTCACCTGGATTGAGCACAGATTCAGTGTTCTCATTATGACCACTTTTTTCTTCCTCAGTGTGTGTTTCTGCTGTTGGAGACTGCTCAGTTGTCATCTGTTGTTGTTGATGCTGATGATTTTCCTGTTGTTGCTGATGTTCCTGGTTTTCCTGTTGTTGCTGATGTTCTCGATTCTCTTGCTGTTGTTGATGTTCCTGATTTTCTTGCTGTTGTTGTTGATGTTCCTGATTCTCCTGCTGTTGTTGTTGATGCTGTTGATTTTCCTGTTGTTGTTGTTGTTGATGTTCCTGGTTCTCCTGTTGTTGCTGATGTTGATTCTCTTGCTGATTTTGGTTGCCATGGTTACCAGCTTCATCAACTAAATCACCATCATGTAAAGGAAGGGTGTCATTTTTTAAATCAGGAAGCCACCTTACAGAATCTATATCTTCCCGAGATGTATTGACCACAAGAGTTGTCTGCTCCTTAAATTCGCTATTTTTCTGCTGTCTCTGAAGTCCTGGTTCACCTGTGTCCTCGTGAGGATGACCTTCAGTCTGAGGGGATTCTTCCCCATTATGTTGAGAATGATCAATGTCGGTTAATGTTTCATCAGTGTCTGGCCCGGGTAAAAAGTTTCCTTGAAATCCGGGAGCAACTCGGATCCCATCTGACAATACCCACAGGACAAACCCTGCAAAAAAGATTTAAATATTTTATGCAAATGCTGTCACTAGTATCAATGATATTACATGTATAATTAACTCTCTTGCTGCCAAACCGACACATGCGTCCTCTACTGATGTATCTTCTATAGACAGCCTGCACACAGGAACAAATATATGTCCTTTAAATGAAACTAATTTTTTTGTCAAGTAAACAAAAAATGTCAATGTTGGCTATTGAGATTAAAAACTATCATTTGCTAATGATGTCGTATGACTGCATAAAGCACATGACATGATAACTCATTTTTGATGTCATTAATTCCCATCGTAAATGTCAATTTAGCATGGCCAATATTAAGTTGAAATTCTGTTAACCTTGTTTTGAAATTCAAGTTGGCAGCAAGAGAGTTAATGGATTCATGCAGTCAGTATACTAACTGTAACAATCAAGTTATGACCAGGGCTTTCTACCCTTGATTTTACTCTACTTTGGTATTTACTTCTTTGCTGACGGCTATTCTGTTACATGATGTTGATGTCCTCAGGTGGGTGTGCGACGTATCTATTGGGGCACCCTATATACAGAGATATACGGTGTATCTTTTTTTTTGAAATACAAATGCTACTTTTAGGATGCACTAGCTAGTACAAAGCAGAACAGAAAACATGTTTTACACATCACATATAGATTGATCAAAGAGACTGTAGCTGGAAACATTGACTTGTATTGCATTAAAAAGATTAAAGCAAGCATTAACATAAATATCAAACACAAACATACTGGTCCATGTCCAAATCACAATCCAAAAATCAAACTCTGAAAAACTGGCAAATAATGTTAAACACATGAACATACACCAAGAAAATTTGAGTTCAGGTGCTCTGATAAGGGAAGCACCTCCAGAAAGCTACTAGTAAGCACCTTCGGAGTTTTAACTGTGGTAAAACTTAAATGTTTTTTACTTACCAATGACAAGAAATCGTATATAATATTTTCCAAACATTTAAAATTAATTGTCACTAAAATTCTGTTGGTAATTTCCTCTTCATGGGAATTTTCACTGTGACATATTATCAGTCTAGGGTTATCTACCCTTTAATTAATCACCATTTTATATTAATATGTGTCAATGTCTATATTTTTTATATAACTTCATCACTTCCTTGGTATGACTTTAAAAGATAATGCTTCTTTAGATATAATAATCCAATGTTCTCTGAAATTAAAAGAAAATAGAGAGTGAGTGAATAAAGTGGACTCAGTACCATATTTATAGCCTAAGGTTTCCAAATTTCACTTAAATGTGAATAATGGATAACTTGAGGTCATCATCAAAGTTCCATGCATTTTGAATAACTTCCATGCATTTTTGAATAACTTCCATGCATTTTGAATAACCAAAGTTTCGCTGTATAACATGCACAGTGAAATCGTGATTCATTGTCATCATTTGTTCTATCAAATTTTGGGGTGATAAAGGGGTTTGGCAATAAATCCAGGGGGAAATTACTGGTATAAATATAAACATAAAAGAAGTATACTTTGTGGCTTTAAAATGCAGCAGAGATAAATGAAGTGACAAAGTTATCAAAGGGCATTATAATAAGGTTTTACTGTACTTAGATATATACCAATTAGAAAAAATAAGCTTTGTGACTTTAATATAGTGTGGTGAAATTATCAAGAGGCATTATTATGCAGTTTTACTTTAATTCAAAGTACAGTCAAACCTGTCTATAAAGGTCACCTAAGGGAACCAATAAAAGTGACCTTTAGTGGCATTAGTGACCCTTATGAACAGGTTCAAATCACATATATAAAGAACAATTGGGATAAAATTGTACTGATATTTAAAGGCAGATGACTCTTATATATAAGTGGGTTTTAATGCAGGTTTGACTGTATGTCAATTCACCATTAAATATATCACAGCAAATCTCAAAGATTCTGTTATTTTACCCTGCAATTAAAATATTAAGTAACACAAATAAATAGGCTTTGTGGCTTTAAAATACAGTGGCAATAAGTGAATTGGCAAACCTATGTAGGGGCATTATAATGAGGCTTAACTGTACTTACACCAATTTACAATTAATTGAATCAATCAAAAAAAGCTTCAAGATTTTGTTATTTTACCCCCAAATTAAAATATTTAGTATTGAAATAAACACAAATAAATAACATCCTACCTGCTGTGTAATAAACTCCGTGATCATATGATAACTGATATTTTGTGTAAATAAGATCGAATAAGATAAAATTGATATGGTCAGTTATCAGTGTGATATAGGTCTGTAATGAGCAATATTTAGGTTAGACATTTACAGGATTTTAATACTTTTGTTATCTTGTATAGCATGTTAATCAGTGTCCGAGTAAGACCAATCCTGACTGACCAAGTAAAACCAATCCTGACTGACCAAGTAAAACCAAGCCCAACTGACCCCCTTAATATCATCCCAACTGACCGAGTAAAACCAAGCACAACTGACCAAGTAAAACCAATCCCTCAATGTCAACCCAAACTGACCTGAAGTAAAACCAACCCCAACTGACCATGTGAAACCATTCAAGAAAGAGATGGCAACCAACTGAGCTTGCCCACTATTGCCATAAAATGGGGCCAATATATGCTCTTGTATAATGACATAATAGAGTACTGTATTTACCCAAAAGCCTAGCTGGTTTTGTATGTTTTTAATAATTCTACTGAGCTTTTCCACTATTACCATACAATATTTGGGGCCAACATATGCCCTTATACAGTGTATTATATTGCAAAAAGTCTGATCTGTTTAAGATATTTCAAATATCCTTCATCAAGGGCAGAAAAAGGTCCTGGCCCCGGTTTCATAATCGTTCCTTAGGTAAGATTTTCCTTAACTTTAATTTAGCAAATTTTTGTAATCTCCCTTTTAAACTACTGATGAATATTTTTGACAAAACTAAATGCAAATGTTTTAATCTGGAAGTGATCTTAAAAATGACACCTTAAATTCCTCAATATCTTGAAAATTAACAAAATTATATCGATTCGAAATTTTGCAATATTTAAGCTAAGGAAAATCTTAGCTATGAATGATTGTGAAACTGCGTCCTGGATTTATCCAGCTATGTTTCTATCTATCTATTATTGATTGATTAATATAAGTAATAGGGACATAAATACCCTTCAATAACAACCCCAACTGACCTAATAAACAATCCTCAATTTTGTGAAAATGAATAAATAATTTCTTACTTTTATCTATGTACCTTTGGATATTTGTTTAAAAGTAATAAGTATGTATCATTGGTCAATGGACAAACAGTTGCAGGTTTAATGTTTAGATAACTAAATATAACAACATTCCTTGTTATGGTGGCCTCCTTGGATAAGTGATCTAAGTACTGTAGATTACTTTTTTAACGCGAGAGATTTATTAACGCGTAATTTCGCTAGTACTCTCAGTCGCGAAATCAACTATCACACGAATATTCCCAAAATTGTGAAAATTATTAAGTCAAATTTAAAACATGATGGCAATTGACTATAACCAACGTAAAAGTATGCCATATTAGATGCCATAAAGTAAATCGTAAACTTCGCCGAAAATTTCCCGTTAAACAGGCTTAATTAACGTTCCTTGTAACCATTTACAAAAGTCTTTAAACTTCACCGTAACATACAAGGTTCTATTGAAATTTCCCTTAAACACTGACTGATGAGGCTGAATTAAAAATTCCTTTCAGTCGTTTACAATGACTATGGAACATTAACAACATCAACAAAACAAATAGCCTAAAGACAAGTAGATAACTGTATAGTCGCCACGAAGTGGACGCGAAATTAAATATACACCTGGATTGTGGACGTGAATACACATATTCGCGAAATGAAGCTGAGATGTAAGTACGCAAAATTTGATACTCGCGATATTAAAGTAAAGTAAAGCCCTACAGTACTTGCAGATCATGGCTAGTACTCCTAACCATCTAGGTTCAAATCCTACTTGAGACAGATCCTAGTGTGAGAACGTTTGTCAGTTCCCTTGCAGAAGACCAGTAGTGGTTTAGTTCATGGTCTCCAATTTCCTCCACCATCCCGGAACTCGCCATCTTGATGTAAGAGAAAGAATCTTAAATGGGAGTTGGGTTTAAAACACCATTACCCCACTCCAATCCTGCTGTGTTCTGATAGTAAGGTTTTTGTGTTTATATAAGTGTTAGCAGAACTCAATAATTCTATGACTGAACAGTCAACTTTTGGACATTTTATGGGACCTTTAGTTACTTAGTATATTAAAATTGAACCATTCTACCAGTGTGGCCTCAACAATTTGCCTGGGTACAATAAACTACCAAAGATAAGAATAAGCCAAATAATAAAAGAGTAAGAGTTGACTGTCAGTTTGGTAAGTTTTATGTTGCAGAGTTATCTTATCTTGATGGTTAACAAAACAGTAAATGAGTTTATTGACAGTAAAATGTAATTACTCGTGCCACTCTCAATAACATGCAAGGGTTCAGAAAGACCAATAAAACTATTTCTTTTTCTATTGTCTGATTATTTCATTATACCAATCAAGCAAGATGGTCATAAAAAGAACTGTTGTTAGTTAATTATGTATAGTATCTCTGTACCACTGCCGTAGCTGAGTTGGTAGAGTGCTCACTCCGTGAGTTGGAGGTCGTGGGTTCAGACCCCAGCTGGGTCTGACCTAAGACTTGAAAGTGGGTAGTGTCTGTTCTTTCGCCAAGCACTCTGCATTTTGACGAGAACTTAAAATAAAACGAGGTCCTGTTTCACGGTGGGCTTGGCATGATAAAGAAACCTGTTGTATAATGCCATCAGCGCAATGCACAGGCAAAATTTCTGCAAATTCAGCTATAGCTGGGGACATATTGATATAAGTGAAATATTCTTGACTGGAGCGTTAAATACCATTACTCAACTGAACTCTGGCCCCAGTTTCACAGTCATTCCTTAACTGAGATATTCATTCCTTCACCATGTCCACATAAATCTGAAATTTTGATAATTTTCAAGATATTTTGGAATTTTAGTTATGGAAATAAAATATATGACATTCAAATCAACAAATGTCATCAAAAAGTGATATTTTATCACATAAGAATCAGTGACTCGTGAAAAATCTGGATATTATATATGTAAATTACAAATAAAAAATCTTAATGATTTTGACAATTTTGAAGATACTGGTATTCAGAAATTTCAGAAGCGGATCGAAATAAAATGTATGACACTAAATTCAACAAAAATTTTCAGTTTATCACATCTGAAACATCAATTGGAAACAAACGGCACAAGAAAAATCTGGATATTTTATACATGTACATGTATATGTACATAATATATACCACAACTCCGTATATGTATTTAATCAGACTGAAGATAACCTAGATTGATATAAGTATTAGTAGGATGATGAACTGAGTACAATAACATGATAAATACATATACACCAATAAACCCCTTGGTTTTGTTTATTTACTACAAATACAATGGGCCTCATCAATGTTCCATGTAATAATGCTGAATATCTATCTATTTTTAATAGCATAATTTGATGTTTTTCTGTATAACCCTTTGAATTTTATTAATATTCAGGACTGTAAACCAACTTTTATCTGTCAATACAGTCCAACCTGCCTTAAAGGTCACCTCTATATAAGGGCCACCTGCTTATAAAGACCAGTATAATTGTATCCCAATTATTCTTTATGCATATATTATTTGAACCTGTATATATATGTCACCTGCCCATAAAGGTTACTTTTACTGGGTCCTTTGGGTGGCCTTTATATATGGGTTTGACTGTATTAACTATCACAACTCTATTACCAAAATCATTTCAGGACTTTCACTTTGGTGATATGGACTATAACTAAATATTTGGTATTGATTAAACCATTTTCAGAAACAAGTTCACAACAATTAAATTTCATTATTATTTTAAAGTTAATCACATGGGAATAAAGTTGGATTACAGTATTTACTATTCTAAGTGAGCCAGGGGCCTTTATCAGCACATTTTGATGTGTGCACTGTAGTGTTACTTAAATTCAGAGAAATATAACTTTTTTCAAATATTTATAATTTAATCTTGCGAATTCAAATTTTTTAATTCCTAATTTAGGAATTAGTGTCAAAGTGTGCTGATAAAGGCCCCTGGCTCACTTAGAATAGTGTCTATACACAAACAATCATTGCCCAGGGACTTTAAGGATTACTTTATGCAAGACTTCGAACTTCAGGATTCCCGGGTCATATGAAAATTTGCGGGTGATTACATGGGTGCGGGTGTTATGGGGTCATGGTCTTAATTTCCGGGTGTGACCCGCACGATCCAGGTGACTTGAGAGCCCTGCCTAAATTAGCGATATATTAAGGAATATAATAAAACACCATAATAATGTCCCCTTGACACCTCACCACATTATTTTAAATTCATAACATCAATTCCTTCTAAGCATTTCAATATACTCCCTTGATTTATCATGCACCAAACCCTTTAATAATGCCAAAATTTGACTGGATAGATGATGGCGGTGAAGCAGTGTCTTCCTACTTTGCCAACATTTGAAATTTTACTATTCCCACTCTGCCAACATTTAAAACACATAAAATGTTGGCTAAGCGGGAATGAACGGGTGAATCGAGGTTTTTAATGTACACATATATATTAAAAATTAATGCTTAAATCAGTTTTTAATCAAGTGTTTCTTTATAATAAAAATTTAAATTAATCAATGCAAAAATTCTAAAATGTTTTTATTTATAGCTGAAAACTGTAAAATTAAAAATATCCTGTTTTGTTTTATTTTCTAGTCATGATGACCTTTAATGAGAAAAAAATTATGATTTTCACATAACTTATACATGTACACATATATCAAAGTAGCTGTTTTTCCTAAATTATATGTTATCCCAGTCAAATCATGTTAACAAGGTTTTTAACAGAGTGTCTGTTCTAATGTCAAATTTTACAACGAAAATCAATTAAACATTGAAGGAAAACATATTAAATTCAAATTCACAAATTTTACATAAAAATGGTCGGTGATTAAGTAATAAATACATAAATATATATCCCAATTCTAGGTCAAAATTACAACGAAAATCAATTTATAAATGAACCTAAATATCAATGGAAAAGATTTAAATTTAAATTTACAGATTTTACACAAAAAATGTAGTTGGTGATTGCATAATCACTACACCTGTTACTCTTAACAGATAAATTACAGTAGAGGATTATTTATCTAAAAATGAAGACATGCATGTTATAATGTATATATACAGTTGAACCTGCATTAAACACACCTCTATATAAGGACCATCTGCTTTTAAAGGCCAGTAAAATTTTATCCCAATCACTCTTTATTCATATTATTTGAACCTCAATATATAAAGGTCGCCTGCCCATAAAAACACTTTTACTGGTTCCCTTGCGTGACTTTTATAGACAGGTTTGACTGTATATATACAGACCGCCTGCCCATAAAGTCCCTTATACTAGTACCCTTGGGTGGCCTTTATAGACAGGTTTGACTGTACTGATAACTTTACTGGGATGAGTGGAGTGAAGTAAAGATATTTTACACCTATATATTAAGATTCATTGCAGTACTAAGGTGGTGGAGGAAACCAGAGTACCCCAAAAAACCATCAAAGGAAACACAGTACCCCAACAAAATCATGATAGGAAACCAGGGTACCCCAAGAAAATCATGATAGGAAACCAGGGTACCCCAAGAATACTACCATAATAAATCAATGTAACCAAAGAATACTGGTCAACAAGAAACATGAGCACTTATTTATAACTAATTAAAGATGTGGTTTTAAAATGATACTCCATTAGGAATGACAAACTTTCTCATGCTAGGGTCTGCCCAAACTGAGATTCAAACCTGGGCAGTTAAAAACAACACTTTAATTTACAAGCAAGTGTGTAAATTAGACCATTTGTCCATGGATTCCACGTTGGTATTAACATAAGAGTAGAAATGAGGCCAGGATGTGAGTGAAAAGTGTTAATGTTGTGATCCCTCTGTATATATCAAGAAGGAGAAAAGAATCTTGACTGGGCGTAAAACACCATTAAACCAATCCAATATTATTATATGACAATTGCTGACATATAACATAGTATAAAACATTAATCTTAGCAGATCACTTATGTTTATAGCAATAAAAAAATCCGATTCATAAAAATACTACTAGCAGATCACTTAACTAACTTCAGACAATGTTTATAGCAACCAAAAAACCTCATTCATAAAAATACTACTACATGTACAATGTATATATATTACTGGGAGCAGTTACTCGAAGCTTGATTAGTTCAATAAATGAACAACCCAAATTAAAAACATCAATAAAAAATCAACACAGCATCATCAAGTGATGTTTTTATAACAATGTGCTTTAGTCTGGTAAAATTCTATTTTTTTTTTAATTTTCCAAGTTTAATTTCACAAGTAAAGTAATACTTTTACGCCCTAGTAAAGATTCTTTAATTTATATCGAGGCGGTCAGCTATGGGATACTTTAAATTATGCAAAATTGAAAAGTTGACTAATCAATTGATTAAGCTAATCAAGCCTTGAACAACTGACCTGGACTCAGTTGCTCGAATCTTGGTTAGCTTAATCAGTGATTAGCAGAAAATTAAAAATGAATAAAAATAAAAATATCATTGACGAATCAATATTTTTATTATTATGTGCTTTAGTTTGGTGGTATTTATATGTTCATTTTCGAGATTTTAACATACCTGAAATTATGCAAAATTCAAATTTTGACTAATCAATTGATCAAACTAATCGAGCTTTGAACAACTTGGTCCTAGTAAAATAAAGAAATCAGTAGTACTTACTTACTTCTAAGTAGAAGATTAAAGTTGTTAACGAGCTAACACTATAAATGTCACTTGTTTCTTCATCGTACTTAAAGAAATGAGTATTTTATTTGAGTCTGTCAGATGAAGGGAGGAAATACCATGAAGCCAATTAGCCTTAACTAAAGTGCATCTTCTCTTTATTCTCTGAGATCCTGTAATAAAATCCATGTCGTAGTCATCACTAAATACTCAGGTCTGATATGAGAGATCTTCATTACAACATTTATTTTACTCTTAAATAATAAAAAAAATTTTGTTTTTTTTCACTTTGGTAGTAAGAGTTCATGGAGTTGAGTTGGTGGTCTTTAACATCCCAAACAAGAATATTTCACTTATAACGAGACGTCCCCAGCTATAGATGAGAGTGCAGAAATTTTGACTGTGCTGATTTCATTATACAGCAGGGTTCTTTATCTTGCCATGCCTACCATGACACCGGACCTCATTTATTTTAAGTTCCCATCTAAAAGAACCATAACCTTCATTTCATAATGCCGAGTGCTTGGCGGACTGTTTGTGCAACCACCTATTATGAATGCAAATGGATGGAATTAGAGGATGGTAAAAAGAAGTTTTATGTCCCAGTCAAGATTATTTCACTTATATTGAGGCATCAACAGCTATATGGGAAGTTGCAAAAAAGTTTTAGTTCTGGGGTAATGTGTAGAGAAGGTTATATAGCATGCCATGGCTTCCCTTACATGGGGTACCAATTTCGAAGGTTTCATCTGAAGGACTCCATGAAATTCATTTCTAAACACAGATTAAGTGCTTTGTGAAAAAATAATCAATCCGTTATTTTCAAGTCTTGGTCAAAACCCTGACCTGCCGACATCTAAAATCAGAAGTGAGCACTCAACAAACTGAGCCACCAAACTGTTGGGTAGAAATAGAGAGAAAAATGGTGAATAATAATAATAATTTTCAAGGTGGCACTGAGGTAATAGAGGACCAGCTTTTTCTACAGCTGAAATAACCTTAACATCAATTTTTAGTTCAATTTAAACATTAAATAAAACTAGAACTGTCTTTTGAGAGCCAAATACCCCCGGCCCCCAACAGCTACAAGGGTTAATGCTTTCCTGTGACCTTGAACTTTCCAATATGACCTTGGTTCAAGGACATGACACACCTTTGGACCATGAATATTATTCATGTGAAGTTTTATGACAGTTGTCCAAAGCAATTATAAAATATGGCCTGGATTCAATTTCACACAGATAGACAGATGGACAGACAGACATGATGATTCCTACATGCCCTCTTCAAACTAGTGGGGGGGGGGGGTATAACAACAAGTTTCTAAAAGTGCTGTACATAACTTACCTGTGTCTTAATTAACAGTCTTAATTAAAATGTGTTGGATTTTTTTCAGGAAAAATATCGCTTAATTCTTATAACATGAATATTAAGGCACATCTGTTGTTGAGAAAAGATTTTGTTGTAATACATTATATCTTAATTAAAACTCACTTTTAAAAAGAATTTAAAATTCATATGATCATGAACAGTCTTGGTTCATATTTATACATATAACAGTAATCAAACACAAACAATATAGGCAAACAACATTGACCTGTTCGCTTGACCTTTCATTAGGAATATTCATATAGGAAGATCCACCCAATACATAGGTAGCATTAGGATTCACAGTCAATACATATGTACATACATTGCCCATGATTAGTGTTCACATCATAAAGACGAAATATACAAGCGTGATCCCCATTGCTAAAATTTACTCATCCATTATGAATATTTAAATCAAAGGTCAAATGGACAGGTCAATGTTGTTTGCCTATACCTCTCCATCTTCAAACTACAATCCCAAAACCAAAGCAAAAATTTTGAAAGCTTGCAAATAAAGTGAAACATTTTCTGCAATTCCTTTGATTTAGAACTTCAATCAAATATTTATGAATACAAAAAGACCTGTCAAGGCATTTTCACAAATCTGTTACTGATGACATTACCAGTTGTCACCCTTCAAAGAAATTCTCACATAGCGATTGGTTAACTTGCCGGGGTACCTAGAACAATGTTCCGAAATCTGCCAGGGTACATGGACGCACGCAACGTTTAGCGGTAAAAGGGAAGTAACTCGTACATCTCTGACATCTAGTTATGGTAAAAAAACATGGCGACAACGTACGCAAGTCACGGAAAATATGAAATGAAGGTTAAAAAGACCCAACTGGTAACGCTTTGAAGGGTGACAAAAACGTTATACAGGTCTTTGGCAGGTTACACAGTCCCATGTACCCCGTCAAAGATGAATGTACCCTTCGCTTGCGGCTCAGGGTACATAAATCTTTGACGGGGTACATGGGGTCGTGTAACCTGCCAATGACCTGTATAACTTATATTACCAGTGTTTTACAATTTTTAATTCCAACTTTTGATAGTTTTAAAGGATTTTTACATGCAATTTTATTCCCATCCAGTTCAGCTTGTAACTTATTATCCACATAAGTCAAAATGCAATGTAAAAAGTCTCACATACAGAAAAAATTATTGTCACAAATTTGCCTGATTATCCTCGTGAACTTTACATAAAATTTTACAAAGACACATAATTATTTGAATGCTAAATAAACAGATGAAGGACAGAAAAGTTTATGATAAGGAAGCACTAACTTACCTTTTAATTTTCAAATAAAATTACTGTAAAACCTTGTTTAAAATGTTTGCCGACAAGTTTCCACTTTGCTTATTGCCACACTATTTTGAAGTCCGGAAGTCCAATTCTCTATTTTGAAGTCCCGAAGTACAATTCTTCTTCTGGTTTTTTTTAAGGTTCCCTTATTTTATTGCCAAACCGCTTTATAACAACAAAACTTGAATGAACAAATAGCTGTGATGAATTTAAGTCTACTCCAATACTTTGCCACCTCCCTTCTTTTGAAGTTAAAATAATTTTCTTCTTATGGTCTTTCTTTATACTTAGTAAACCTCCAAAAATGCCAAAACTGATGCAATGAATCAAGGTTTACAATAAAACTGAAATTTTGCCACCTCACTTCTCACCACCCTATTTGAAATCTCAAAATACTTTTTTTCTTATGGTTTTTTTTATAAGCCTCCGAAACTTCTTTATAATGAATGCCAAAATTTGACTGAACAAATGGTGACAATTAATCAAGGTTTTCATGTAAAACCATTTAAATTATTAAAAAGAAAATCACATATATAAGAATTTACAGTAACTTTCCTCTTTTGTAATCAGGAAATGACTTATTAAAGAAACAAAGAAACTTTGCCACCTCAATTATCACCACCTTATTTTGAAGTCCCTAAATCCCTTTCTTCAGATTGATTTTCTTAATAAGCCTTCGAAACTCCTTTATAATGAATGCCAAAATTTGACTTAACAAATGGTGGCAATGAATCAAGGTTTTACTGCAAACATCACTAATAATTTTTTTAATCCACTAAAAAGAAAATCCCAAGAAATTAAAATAAGAATTTACAGTAACTTTCCTCTTCTGTAACAAGGAAGTGACTTATTAAGAAACAAAAAGAAGTAAAAAAAAAGAAGTAGTTTTGCTACAAACACCACTAATATTTTTTTTTTAAATCCACTGGAAAGAAAATCTCATCTATAAGAATTTACATTAGTTTTCCTCTTCTGTAACAAGGAAGTGGCTTATTAAAGGAACAAAAAAGAAGTCAAAAGTCAGTTAATAAGACAAAATAAATCCTCTAGGCTAATACAACTTCATTTAGTCTCCTAATTAAGTAAATAATGATATAAAACAACATCTGGTAATCTGAGAACACTCTAATTAAAATCAAATTGATTATTATTCTGATTTGTAATTATTTCTGTATGTACGTATAATCTACACAGTATTACTTCATATCAATGGTACAGTTTGACTCGGAGGCAAAGTGTTAAATGTGGACTGGTTTTATCAATTGGAATTGGGTGGAGTTTGGTTGGGGTGGGTGGATGATTGATGTTTCATGTTGAAATTCAAGATACAAGTAATTTCAGTCATAATCAGCATGATGAGGTGGTCAATTTTTTCTAAAATGGTAGAGAAACTGGACACTACCTGGAAAAAGATAGATGGACACACCCTGGAATAAGAGAGATTGACACACCCTGGAAAAAGACCACAAGGCAGGCCAAAAACAACCTGGCACAGAACCGTGAAACAGAATTAAAAGAAATGAACCTGGCATGGGGAGAGGCAGAGGCCAAAGCCAAGAATAGAGCTAAGTGGTGAGATCTTGTGTCAACCTTATGCTCCACCGGGAGTGAAGAGGATAGGTAGATAGAGGAACTAAAATGCCTGTATAAAATACTGAACTTTGACAAGTTGGTTGAAAACCTTTTAAGACAGTGATCTGGCCTCAGTCATCCTTAACTAATAGTTTCCTTGACTAAAATCATGAAAATATGAAATCATTTTGAATAATTTTGTTCAGTGTTAAAGATCAAGCTTATCGCATTCTAGGCTTGTCTAAAATTGTATTTGTAGTACCACTTAAGATCGATTGCTGAAATAATTGCTTAAATTTAGGAAAATCTTAGTTAAAGAGTAATTTTGAAACAGGTCATCCTGAACTCTTTAAATTGAATCCCAGCTTGTCCAAGCTAAAATCTATTGGATGGTAATACAATGTATAATTTAAGTGCTAAATTACAAAAATTGTCTAAATTTAGCACTCAATACTTAGTACCAAAGTTCAGATATAAAATCTAATCCAAAGGTCATGTATAATCTCATGAATCTATCAAAAGTCCATTAAAAGTCCAAAATTTAAGAGTACAATCCAATAGTCCAGCCCAAGATTAGTGTTTGATGTAACAGCCTGTCCCCCAGTCCGAGACAAAAGGACTGGTTACTTTTTCCATAGTCTCTTATACAGCACAATAGAAAATGTTGAAATTATCAAGGACCCTTTAAAAATTTTGACCAATTCCGAACACTGCCAAGAGTACAATCCAAACGTACATGTCAAGACTACAATCTAAAAATCCAGTTCAAAAGTTCAGTCCATCTAAGAGTCCAATCCAGTTGACATTTTACAGTTTGCCGTTTGACTTGGGGTTTGATATTTCTGTACATGTTATAGTTAAGACATGCACACAGAATGGTGGGGGAAGACACCAGTGTGCCCTCTTAGATAAGATAATCACTTTCTTTAGATAAAAAATAACACATGATCACTTTTCCTTTCTAAAGTTTAACATGTTTAAATTTGTAAACAACAAGTGTCTTAAGTAACAGAAAAAGCCAGTATCTAAACACACATCTATTACATAACAACTCCAATATAATTCTAATGAATACTGGTACTTGATAATGATTTAATAGCCTCAAACATCCAATCCAATCCAAGGAAACAAAAAATTAAAGATGACTTGGTTCTGTTTTTTTTTAAAAAAAAAAAAAAAAGCTAGCCCATCCTAAAATTTAATAGGATAACTTCCTTATAAAATCACTAGTACGTAACATATACCTACAACATGTTTGCCCGTCGGAGTAAAGATTTGTTTTTTGCTTGATAATGATAACCCGCTTGACATGAGGCTCAGTTGTTCCAAATTTGTGATTAACACTGATTTAAAACATCAATAAAAATTAACTGATGTGTCATTATTATGTAAATTATTCAACTAGTAGGTGCTCAAAGCTTGGTCATATAAACTAACAATTTTTAAATTACAGCTTATTTCTGATAAATATACATGTGTATATATACTCTCCCCCTCTCTCTCTAAATTTTTAAATTTGTGAAATACATTACACCTGTATGTCCAAAATGAATTCAATGTCTTAAAAGTATAAACTTAATTGAAATTTATTTTCAAAAACTGAATAATCACCTCGATAATCTAAATTAAAATAGACATGAAGCACATGGGCCTTATCGCTCACCTGCCTGGCCTATCTTGATGCCATAGGCTCAGGTGAGATACTTTTGATGGTCCAACATCCATCAGGTGATTATTCAGTTTTGAAAAAAATGTGAGATTCAAAGACTCAGTTGAGATCCTATGGCACATATATCAAATTTGTTCTTTCCAGGTGGTACAAATTTTTTTAAGCATCTTTATGGTCCAAGTATCAATTTTTCTTTTATTTTATTATTATTTTTTATTTATTTATTTATTTTTTTTGTTATTTCAATTTTAACAAAAGTCCATTGATGGTAATGAACTTTTTGATTTTAATTACTGGTATAGGATGTTAGATCTACATAATATTTTATGTACCGTATACATAATAACCTGAAACTTAAACAAGCATGGGAATATTGTATGTCAAGTGGTTGAATGTCCACTTTAAAATCATTAACTACAGCTACTTATATTGACTGGTCTAGTAGGTAGTTATTTGTTTGTCGTTGTTTAAGAAATAACATTCTATTTGAGTGTATTCATTGGTATTATGAATGAGAGTCAGGAATAGCATATTGAATGAACTGCGAGTCAGGAATAGCATATTGAATGAACTGCGAAGCAGTTCATGTCAAATAGAATGCTATTTCTTATATTTATAATCATAAAAAATATTGATAGCATATCCAAAATGTAAAATTATTGCTACAATAATTTATTTCATTCAAGATTCCGACAAACATACGGAATTGATGCTCCAAATAGGGATAGTTACATCGGGATTAGACTTGGAGGCTGACCAATCAAACAATGCATGAAGTAATAGGATGACAATATGTGATGTAATTGGATAGTTAAATGTTACGTAACCAGAGGTCATGACCCCACACCGTATTCAAGAACCAGTAAAACAAATAGATTCATCAAAAAAAGGTCAATTCCAATTGTAAATATATTAGTGCACACACACACACACACACACATACACACACACCTGAACCTGGTTAATTCACTATGATTCAAATGTCATTAACCGATGACAGTAACCAATAAGCCGGTTTTACCAGTGCATGCATGACCTCTGATGGGAGGGTGGCGACGGTTGTATTTCGGGAAATGTTTCATGTACATAGGAAAATTTTGTCATTGAAGAAATTAGCTAAATGTCTGTTCCAATTCCAAAGAAGCTTGTAAATGTTTGTAAATGCTTGTAACAAACTGTTTTGCTTAAGATGATAATAAAGTTTTCAGTTGTGTATACCACATTTTTACCAACATCAAATGTTTTACAAAGAATCCATTGTAGTTTTCATTTCAATGTTTCATTTAGAATATGAAACATAACCTGCTTTAATTTTCATCAGATGAAAATGTTCATGACTTTTTTTGTGAAAACAGGGAAAAATTTTATCTTGTGAAAATAACAATGTATAAAGTATCCTGTCTGATCCCCCCCCCCCCAAAATAAAATCTTCAGATCAAAAAATGTTCTGTTTACATAAATTCTATTGTACATGTATAACCAAATTAAAATGTAGTTTTAGAATTTTATGCACATCAGCAAAATATTAAAATAAAAGACATGTGGAATGTTTTCTTCAAAGTCAAAATTATGTACATGCAGGTTGTTAAGTGCACATATAGCATGTGTTACAATTTTTTAACAATCATTGTTATGATATAACCATAATCAATTATATTTGATTATGAAGTCTACATATTTCCTGATAAATTTTATACAGTGCAGACCTGTCGAAAGTTTAACACTTAGCTAAGGAATTAGTGCCGAATAGGCTGTTAAGCTCAACCTCTCGCTAGCTATACCTCGACAGCTTTTCGACAGCTACTATCTATCTTCTACTAGCTATCTATATCCCTGGCATTCGGTAGCTGAGCTTTCGACTCCTTTTCGTTAGGCCAGTGTTAAACATTCGACAGGTCTGTACTGTGTTATCAAGAGGTCATTTCTGAATTAAAGATTAAATTTATTACATGTATTAGGTCATTATAATTTAAGTCTTCTGATCTGTATACACCAATCAAGTAATACCTACACTGGTTAATTTTATAGATTTAATCTTAACATTATTAATATCCCTGCAAATTTTTTATGTGTCCGTCAGTCCGAAATTATGTCTGCACAAATTCTTCAAAATTATGATACACTTTTTCATGAAACTTGGTGCAAAGCATCAACATTGATAGTAGATGTGTATATCGTTAATTTTAGTTGGTTTGCTCATTTTCCTTGGAATTATTGCCCTTTTGAATAGGAGTGCAAATCACAAAAAAAAAAAAAAAAAAAAACTGTTGACAAAAAATCCTAATTCACTGATTTTACTTGTTTTTTATTATTATAATTAATATTTATATTTATTTATTTTTTTTTTTATTTTTTTTTTTTTTGCTTTTGTTGCGGGATTTTAAATTTATGATCTTATCAAGAATTGTCAGTTATTTTAGTACATTAGATATGAATTTATGTGGGTTTTTTTTTTGTTTTTTTTGCAGGATTTTAAATTTGTGATTTTATCAAGATTATATGTCAGATTTAACATGTTTAAATGACATTCCACTAGTCATTGAAGACTGAAGTGTGTTTAAGTGACTGACAGTTTGGATGTTGTCCAATGGTGCTCAAAGGGTAAATGCAGATTGGTCAGATATATGAATTCATATCTATTATGTACTGAACAAACCCTAAATATCAAATTGACTTAAAGATATATGTGTCATATATGGAATAATCATATTTTGAAAACTATTTCTTTTTAATCGCAACTGACACAAAGAAAATTATGCCCACTGCAGTAGCTCAGTTGGTGAAGTGCTAACTCTGTGTGTGGGAGGTCTGGGTTTGAGCCCTGACTTGACCAAACCATGAAAATAGGTTGTGACTTTTCTTTTGCCAAATACCGAGCAATTAGAAATGAGAGTGACAGGGTCCTTCAAGAGAGACCTTAAAAACTGATGTTCTGTGTCATGGTAGGGGTAGCATGCTTAAGAATCTTCCTTTCCTACCCCGAGCGTACTGCTCAAAACTTCTGTTACTTCACAATGTCTCAATAAAAGTGAATGTTTTTACTGGGGTGACAAACCACATTCAATAAATAATTTCTCACAATGTACACTAAGCGCAAAAAGAATCAATTTCTTAATAAATGATATAAATTACTGGTAATATTTTATAGATTTGACTCTCTTCTGGGGACGTGCTTCTGAACCAGCTGATAAATGACATAAACATGATAAAATACTGATATTAATTAACAGATTCAATTGGTCATCAAAAATTATTTCTGCATGAACCTCTGTAAAAATTCAAAATTTACATCTTTCAATTTGTAAGAAAAACTGACTTCTTTCATCCTTCATCATTTTCAAGTTTCAAAAGATTGCAAATTATTGTTTCAATCAGTAATGAAACTAAATTATACATAATTGGACACCAATATAATTCACAAAATTTAACATTGGTGCAGCTAAAAATGAATCAACTGTTAAGTCATTTCTGATGTCAACATGGTGTCAAAAATGAGTTTCGGATGCTTAGATCCTTGCATTTAGTGTTTAGGAAATTCAATCATTGGGATTGCTAAATGCACAAACAACTTTGACTTCTAAATGAGTTCCATTTGCATAATATGATAATACTGTATTCACTATTGTATGGTAAATTGAATGTAAATGTTCATTTTACAATTGATGTTGTTTCAAATAATCAATTTTGAATATGGCCATTTGCCAGTAGTAAACTTGTGTCAATACACATGAAGTAGATTAGGAAATTCTAAGAGCTATAATCTGAACCTTAATAGTATATAATAGGAATTCTATACTAATGACAATACATGACAATACATGCATCTTTTTCTTTGAAGAACTACACATATATATACATTTTTGTTTTATTTTCTGTGAATAGCAAACAAATAAATAGTAATAATTTACAACAACAGAAAACATGATATTATAATTAAACAAGAGGCCCATGGGCCTTAACGCTCACCTGTGATCTTTGAACCCATGAGCTTCATTCAAATATCAAAATGATAATTCGGCCAATATTCTAATATACATCCCTATACAAAAGTTTATAGTTTTTGAGATAAATAATCATCTCAGTACTTGTTTGTATCTGTGATCTTGACATTTGAACCCATGCTCTTCATTCATATATCAAAATGACCACTGTGCCAGTACCAACAATGTTCTAATATACATGCCTATACAAAAAGTTAATAGTTTTTAAGATAGTTAACCATTTAGGTATTCATTCGCATCTGTGACCTTGACCTTTGAACCCATGACCTTCATTCATATATCAAAATGATCATTAGGATAATACCTAAATATTCTAATATACATGCCTATACAAAAGGTTTATAGTTTTTGAGATAAATAATCATTTCAGACCTTGTTCACATCTGTGACCTTGACTTTTGAACTCATGACCTTCATTCATATATCAAAATGGTTGTTAGGCTAATACCTACAATATTCTAATATACATGCATATACAAAAAGTGAACAGTTTTCAAGATATTAACCATTCAGGTATTCATTCACATCTGTGACCTTGACCTTTGAACCCATGACCTTCATTCATATATCAAAAAGATGGTTAGGATAATACCTAAAATATTCTAATATACATGCCTATACAAAAAGTCTATAGTTTTTGAGATAAATAACCATTTCAGTACTTGTTTACATCTGTGACCTTGACCTTTGAACTCATGACCTTTATTCATATATCAAAATGACCATTGGGTCATTACCTACAATATTCTAATATACATGCCTATACAAAAAGTTCATAGTTTTGCAGATAATTAACTATTTTGGTAAACTAGTACATCTGTGACCTTGACCTTTGAACCCATGAACTTAATCAATATATCAAAATGGTCGTCATGTCAATACCTACAATTAACCAAAAATCCTACATCATTATCACCAGAAATGTTTAAAAAATAGCATTTTTTATCAAAGGCCAAAAACTGGGACATGACCTTGACCTTTGACATCAATCGGAAGAAAGTCGCAAGACAAGATCAACAGTGAAAACTCCATACAATTTTCTTCAGCCATTATGAAGTTATAACAATAAATGTCTCATTTTAAAAATTACATAATTTTACGCAAAAAACGCGTAACCTATTTTTCGTCCAATTTTCATGAAAAACACAATTTTAGTGTATCTAGGTATGCTGAATCCAAATATCCAATCAAAATTTGCCTGCACCTTTTGGTTTCAGAGAAGAAGATTTTTTTGTCTTTTGGCTATTTATAGTAACGGCAGCCATATTGTTGGCGTGGTCAAACCCCGAACACAATTTTGAAAGCCTGTACCCAGGCATAATAATCACCAAGTTTCATCAAATTTGGCTCAGTAGTTTTGGAGGAGAAGAATAAAATGTAAAGTTTACGCACGACGCACGACACACGACGGACGACGAACGACGGACGACGGACGGTGATAGATAGCAATAGCTCATCTGAGCCTTTCGGCTCAGGTGAGCTAAAAATTCAATATCAGACAACCTTTACTTTTGAAAGATGATTAGATCCAGAAATGTAAAAATTTAACATGCATATATACCTGATAAAATTGTGTGCATAACAAATGTGTTATTACCACATACTTTTTTATTACGTATTTTATATATATACGCTTTATAACGTTTAGAATGGCTTGAATACATCAGTTTAGTGATAATCAAAGTATGAATAGAAGAAATTTGTCATATTAGGCCAAATAATTCATCAATTTGATCAAAACCTAAATACATTTTTAAGATCCACCATTTTGTTTTCACCATACGATCAGATCGTTTTTTGCAGTTCAACACGATCCAAGATCTAAGACAGCAATTTTTTGGATGAATATTTTTACAAAATCTCACAAAATAATATATTTTATCATTTCAAAATCAATAAATTTTGGATTTAATTCTCAATTCAACTATTTAATCTGGTTATACCAGTATAAAAATAGTGGTAATAACATTTGCCTATATATATTACCTGTCTTTGAGACCATAATACAAGCTGCTAGCCTCTCATGTCATATTTTATATTTGTTTGACAGATAATTGTCTTATAAAAATATATTGTAAATTATCTTTTAAAAACAATAATTTGAACTGTTTAAATTTAACAATCAACTATTTGATATTATTTTAGAAACTTAACGGTAACAATTTAAATTTCAATATGAAATTGACAACTCACTTCTGAAAAGCTGATATTTGTTAAAGATGTTGATTTCATGACATGCCAGAGGATATACAACCTAGATTTATTAGTATCATCAGTCAGATTTTAGCTCTATAAAGAGGTTTGGAGATATTTAAGAGTCAGAGGGAAAACAGCAAAAACAGCAAAAATGTCATCATTTGCAAGTACAGACCACACAAAGACTATAATACAGGTATGTTGGTATACATGGGCAATTTAAAAAAAGAGAAAATAGTTAAAAATAACTTTGATTTCAGTTTGTGGTATAACAAAATGAGTGAATAGCTTCCAATTGTATTTTATTACAGAAAAGTAGTTTACTAACCAACAACAACAAAAGTCAACAATAATCACTTCTATGAAACTACATGTAAACTTTAAGTATAAATGAAAAGCACTTGTCTTAATAAATATTTAAATCTTGTCTTTATAAATATTTAAATCTTATCATTCTCCACTGAAACACAAGCATTGACAAGCATCCAGTTTCACTAAATAAAATATTTAATAGTATTGGTAGCAAGAGGAAACCTTAAATTTTTTAGATGTGTAAAATATTATAGCAATCAAAGAGACATTTTGTCCTCTGTGCAGTACAACAGCTTCTGAATTCAAGGAAACAGATCATATAAAAAGCAGTTAATTGTCACAGTAAAATATTTTTTCTTCAAACTGTTTCCTAGATAATTTAACCTGTTTAACGAGATTTTCATATTTTCAACTTCTTAAACCAAAGATTTAAACACTGAAAACTGAGCATGCATGTATGCTAAATCTTTTGGTTTTCATAATTAATAAGATTGCATTCAGTGTGTTATACAGAAATAGAAAAGGCACTTAACAGGGCTGCAATGTCACATGAAATCTTTTCTTATAAAAATTTTATACATGAGATTACTATTACAAAGCAATTTATAATATCACAATATCAAAGGAGTTCAGAAATTACTGTACTATAAATGTATTAATTTTAGCATGTACAAATTTTAGTGTAAATTATAATTTGAGTAAACATTGTTAAATTCACATGGAATTAGCATAAATCCTGTGTATCACTTTGTACTTTAATCTAGTGCTACTGCATCATCACAAAAATCACTAAAATTATTACACCACTAAAATCGATATGGTTCCAGTATCTTACAGTTCTTTATTACTCCAGCAACATTATATGCTGCATATGATAAAAGTGTCATCAATTTGATAGATGATAAATTCAAAACCCTGTTAATAAATATTAAATTCAATGTGACCAATGATCATAAAACACAAATCTGTTGTCTCAAAACTCATGATATTAATAAATACTAATGACAAAAACAAACTTGAATTTCAAACAATGTTTTCACTTCTATCTGTTATTTCCTCCACCATGACCTTGATAGTGACTAGATCCATAACTTTGACTGCGGTTATACTGAGAGTGACCATGAAAACCTGACCCATGACCCCGCTGTAAAATCATAACAGGTGACATTCCATGTTGTGGAGGTGAGGCCATCATCATACCAGGGGTTGAGTTAACATGACCCATATACATTGGGTTAAATCCTTGATGTCCTAGCTGATTAAAATTTAAACCGTGATTCATATTAAACATTCCTGCCTGTCCACCATGATGTTGTTGATGATG
Source organism: Anadara kagoshimensis (assembly GCA_021292105.1). Lineage (NCBI taxonomy): Eukaryota > Metazoa > Mollusca > Bivalvia > Arcoida > Arcidae > Anadara > Anadara kagoshimensis. Next base: position 12,692,146 of record CM037871.1, on the reverse strand, counting down.
TCCAGCTGAGTTACTACGGTGATAATGTTGCTGACCTTGATTAGAAGAATGTGGATATGACCCTGGTCCATGACCTTGACCTGATGCTGAACTTTGATCATACTGGTTGGCACTGCTTGATGAAGAATGGGGACTATCATGAGGTGAAGAGTCACTAGATTTTCTGTCATCTCTGGATGTAGCACTTGATGGTACAGAGGCTGTGTCAGATTTATCAAAGAATTTTTCTGATGAGGATTGTTTTGATTCAGACTTACTGGACTGGGATGGAGATGATGAGGATGATGTTTGAGATGATTTTCTTTGATTGGTAGGAAATCTGTCCCATTGTTTTATCAAGGATTCTCCAACTGTTGGTTCAATCTCCTACAAAACAGAACAAGATTTTATTGTTATCAATCTTTAAACTTCACCCAAGATGATATGTCATCCCTATCTAGAATAAGAAGCATATCAAGAAGTTCAATAGTTTCTGTATTGCTCAAAACTACAACTTGGATTCGAACATTTTCTAAATATTTGATTACTAATTTTTTTTTTTGAAAAACATGTTGCACACTAAATGGCTCACTACTGGTGTTGTATCTTTTCCAGCTATCCATGTGTCTCTTCTCACCATTTTGATTATTTCCTGCAATTGTGATTTCACAATATAGAAATTTGGAAGCCATCAGAAGTGGAGTAGAGAGTGGAGTAATGTTTTTTAAAACCTCAGCCAAGACTGTTTTACTTATATTGAGGCAGTCAGTTCTGGGATGGTGGAGGAAACTTCTGGCAAGTACAATAACAAACTTTTTTTTACATTAGAATCTGTCCCAAGTGGGAATCGAACCTTGGCAGCGAGAGGCACTTATGACCGATAAGATGTCGTTTTAGACAGAGGCTGCCTATTAGAGCAATAATTGTTTAATGTTTATGGTTACCCCCCCCCCCCCCCCCCCCCCCCCTTGAAGCTGTGTTCTGATTTTAAGTACCGGTATATTTAGATATTTAGTTTAATTGCATATAACCTAACCTACCGGTATATACTCTAATAGTGATTAATAATAAACACTGTGAATATCTAATTGGAGGTTTGATGTTATATTTAATATGAAAACAAATTAGCCCTGTTACTCCAAAATTAAGACTGGTACATGCAGTAAAATTAGTAACTCATATTTTTCTCCTAGCTTGACCAAAGGACTGATACTATTACTCACTTGACCATCTCTGCTTATCTGTACTCTTCTGTTCTCATTATATGGATTTAATAAATGATGTGTACTTTGAAATGGCAAATTTGCTCTGAAATGAAGACATTTAAATAATGTTAATATAAGTCTCTAGCAAACATGGTTAGTCATAGTAAATTGAACATGACATACAAAATAAAGTATTAATTGATCTGTGAAAACTTGTAAATGATAAACGAAATAGGATTCCATTTCAACCCCCCCCCCCCCCCCCAACTGGAAAATCCCAACAAAGTGCATGATCAAAATTTGAAAAGCTACTGACAGACATACTCCACCCAAAGATGGTTCCTGTAAAAGTTTCATTAAGATCTGTTAAATAGCTTATGAGAAAAGTGGCAGACAATATATTGACAGAAGAAATGTAGTATACACTATATTCCCAACCCCCACTTCCTTTGGGGGACAAAATACAATTGGTAAATTACACCAACAACAATATAAAGTAGGTTAAATTCCAATCTTACTCAAAAAAAACCTAAAGTCCAAAAAATGTTAATATAGGAAAGATTTACTGCACAAAACAAACCTTTTAATCCATTCCACATTAATGATACAATTCAATCCTGGTAAGTTGAAATCTGGGGACTTTTCTTTAACAGATAAAGAAGTCATCCTCGCATATCCCTGGAAATGACCACTTCCCTGTACTGAAAAGATTAAGTGTACAGATTTTCCCTCCTACAATAATAAAAAGACCAGAGTATTAGATGCATATGCATGTTATAACCTGCAAACAAAATAAAAGCATAAAGAACAAGTTAAAACTGAAACGAAATGTCATATCCAGTGTTCCCCCCAAACAAACAAGAACTGGGAAATCTGTGTTTACTAAACCATGTACATGATCAAAATATGAATAGATAGTTATTGGTACATCTACTCCGTCCTGCCCAAAGATTGTTCCTGTGAAGTTTATGATTATAAAGATCTGTCAAATAGTATATGAAAAAAGTGGCAGAAAAATGTTGTGAAAGAAATAGAGTGAAAACTATATTCCCTTATCATTTGATGGACATATTAATACAAGGGCAATAATGCAGCTATCTTACCTACATATCTAGTATAAATTTTTAATCAAAAATTGAAACAACTAAACATTTGTCCATTAAATATATAAACAAAAAGTTTCAAAGCTACTGATTCACTGATGCTCACAATTAGGGTATGAATGAAGCTCTTCTGTACTCCATCCAGATACGGTTAAAATAAAATTAACAATAAATTGCCTGAAAGAATTCATATTCATGGTACATGTATATACATATTTACTGATCAACAATATCAAGATGTCTAAAAAATTAATATATGAAACATGTATTTCCGACTTTTTCAAACATGAAAAAATTATCAGCTCAACATGGTTCTGAATTATCAAACCAAAACCCTTTAATTCAGAATGGTGAAATTTTAAGTCACAAAAGTGTAACAAACAAGCAAATTTATTGAATTAGGATCCCCCACTAGTAGGCACTTTTTTGTCATTTGCACTTACATCAAAGTGCCATAACTCCTAGGTAAATGAGCAAAATTACTTGAGTTACTAATAATGTGCATCTCCTGCCAATGTTGATGTCTAGCACCAAGTTTCTTAAAACTTGTCTGGATGGTCGGGAGGACAGAAGTTCAAATTTATTAACCACTCTTTCTGCGAATAGTGGTGAATAATAAGATGTACTAGCTTGATTTATTTTAAATACCTGAAAAGCTTTATTGAATTTCTTCTCATTGCTCGGATTTGTTGCCCAGATGCCTTTGCTCTGTGATATGTCTAGATATTTCTGATTGTTGCACTTTATGACAAAAAATCTACATGGATGAGCAGAATCTGTTTCCACCTTGGACTGTGATGTGAGTTTGGGACTACCAGAGGGTGTACTTCCAGCACTGCTGCGGACACTGTTATTACCGCTACCAGAGGTAGAACTAGTATAACTTGCACCTGGTGAAGACTCAAAATGATGGTGGTCAATATTACTACCTTTTGGAGTCTCTGGAAATATAATTGATTAAAATACTGTTTAACATTATCCAGATTAATAACACAGAAATGAATACAGGTAATTCTTGTTATCTCAAACTCCTAAGGGAAATGAAAATACATGTAGTTTGACTTATCAAAAGCTTGAGACAAACAAAGTTGAAGGGTTCGTACTTTTGCCAACCGAATGTAACTTTATTTTCACATCTATTTTTATCATGTCTTTCATATTCCTTGTTTAATGCTCGATTTTCTATATTTGCTCAAGATATTTTGATTTTAAAACTTTCTCTCTTGACTTATTATAGTTTGCCTACAGACAAAAAACATTCTGTTTTGTCTTTTTTCCGGTTACACTTTGGATACTATAATCACCCCACACTGAGGTTTCCAGCATGAGTAGTAATCAATATGGTTTCAGCCCTTGGTGGGTTATGTTAAGCTTGACAGTTATTAAACCTACGACTTCCTATATGTGCGATTGTTGGTTTATGCAATGACAATAATTAGTAAAAACCATATGGTCAGTTTCAGATAAAAATCATAGTTATTTATAAAAAGAATGTGGCAAGTCCCCGACAGTATTTAAGATGAAGAAGTTGACTGAAAAATTACAGTTTGAGTTAATAAACACTATTTTCATTGCATTTCACTGAAAATATTTCAGAATACTTTTACTGTTTAGAAAATGATGTACATACTCTGCCCTCCAAACTGTGGCGGTTTTCTGGGTGGAGTATTGTAGGATTTTCTTCCACTTCTACTGGCTGACCGGTTATCACCGTCATCATAATCATGGTAGTCATGGTTACTGCCACTTGACATTATAGATTCAGCATCTGTAAGATCAACACACAATAAATTGCAACATATAGTTATTTCATTCAGACATTGGGGTGGTTGGTGGAAAAGATGTTTTTAAAGACCCAGTCAAAATTAGTTCATTTACATTGGTGCAGAGTTCTGATATGGTAGAGGAAATCAGAGATAGGGAAAAAATCTGACCATTGGTGAGTGAACTGATGAAATCATTTTCACACTAGGTTCTGCATCAAGCTGGAATTAAACCAAGGCAATAAGATACTGTGGTCTGCAAGGCAGTGCTCATATAAACATCAGGAAGCTATATTTAATCAATTAGCATAATCCTTTTTTTCAGTTATATTTACAGAGTGACTGATACATAGGTAAGATTACTTCACTTACATCAACACATAACCAGTTAAAGGTAAAGTTCTATGTATGTAACATGCAGAGTAAGAGTTCCTTATTGTGGAATGCTTGTAGTGACAAAGTGAAATGCATTTGAAGGATCCATAATTTTCATTTTTGAATAGTCGCACTTAGCTACTATTCATTTTAAAGTCTTTTGCAAAACATTAATACATTAGTGGAAGCTCATTAGATTTAAAATCTCTTTAAATCTGACCTTTAGCATCTTTGATCTGTAGAAGACAGTGACAAATATGATTAATGTGAGAATTTATATACATTTTTCAGGAGTTAGTCCATATGACAATCTTTTCAGATCTGGATTCAAAATCCAAAGTACACTGACTTATTCATGTTATTGGTTGAATTCTTTGACCAATCCCTAAATATAATTAATGCTCAAATATACAAAATTTTAAGTTTTTTTAAAATCTAGATTCCATTTCAAAATATACTTACTCATTGGTCGAGGTCTTTGACCTATTCCTGCTGGCTGTTGTAATCCCAAAGCTTGTTCCTCATTTGTCAACACATTTATTACTGCTCTGATAACAGCCTGCAACATATAAAATTGATTTTTAGAATTTTTCAAAATATTTTCCCTAATATATATAGCATTGTGCTAGACAGACTAAGATGAATACAATATACATGTATGTGTTCCCATATATAAAATCTACAACTTGATATGTATCCGTGGAAACCAACATTTTTGGTTTAATACAGGTTTTTCTGAATGCTCGTACCCATTCATCAAATTATGAACTGGATCAAATATGAATATGAAATTAAATAACACCTTGCTCAAGGATATACTATGCAGACCAGCTAGGGTTTGAATCCACGTCCCTTGAGTAATGAATCTCATCACTCTCACCACTTTAGCACCCATTTAGTCACAGTCAACAACACATACAGAAACAAATGCTCAGTCTTTTCATTAAAATTTAAAGTAGAAGACATATTTTTTAAAGTAGTAAGCAAAAACATATTTACAAAAGGTAAACTTGGTGAAGGTAGGCGACAAAATCAATCCAAATTCAAACAAGAGGCCCATGGCCCTTAACGCTCACCTGAGGCTAAGTACATATCTTATGCAGAGGTTCAATGGTCAATAACATTTATTAAAGAGAACTCCTTATTTTCAGCAGTAAGGCAGAATTAAATGCAAAGATTTTTGCAAATTAATCATACCTTGTCCCGAGAATGCTACATATAATATATATATAGTCTAGCTACAATACATTATTTATAACAGAGATTTTTGCAAATTAATCATACCTTGTCCCGAGAATGCTACATATAATATATATATAGTCTAGCTACAATACATTATTTATAACAGCTAAAAAAGTAAAAACAAAAGTATAAAACTATGACCTTCATCTAGGCCATTACCTACAATATTCGAATATACATGCCTATACAATAGTTAATAGTTTTCGAGATAATTAACCATTTCAGTATCCTTTCCCATCTGTAACCTTGACCTTTAAACCCATGACCTTAATCTATATATCAAAATGATTGTTAAATCAACTCCTACAATATTCAAATATACATGTTTATACAATTTTTTTATAGTTTTTGAGATAATTAACCATTTTGGTATTCTTTTACATCTGTGACCTTGACCTTTGAATCCATGACCTTAATCTATATATCAAAATGACCGTTAAATCAATTCCTACAATATTGTATTATACATGTCTATACAAAAAGTTTATAGTTTTCGAGATAATTAACCATTTCGGTAATCTTTCGCATCTGTGACCTTGACCTTTGAGCCCATGGCATTAATTTATAAATCAAAATGATCGTTAAATCAAAACCTACAATATTCTAATATATATATCTATACAAAAAGTTAAAAGTTTTCGAGATAATTAACCATTTTGGTATTGATTTGCATCTGTGACCTTGACCTTTGAACCCATGACCTTAATCTATATATCAAAGTGATCGTTAAGTTAAATCAATTCCTACAATATTCTAATATACATGTCTATACTAAAAGTGAATAGTTTTCTAGATAATTAACCATTTCGGTATTCTTTCGCATCTGTGACCTTGACCTTTGAACCCATGACCTTTATCTATATCTCAAAATTATCATTGTGCCATTACCTACAATATTCTAATATGTATGCCTATACAAAAAGTTAATAGTTTTGCAGATAATCAACTATAATGGAAATAGACCTTGACCTTGACCTTTGAACTCATGACCTTGATCTATGTATCAAAATGATCATGTCAATATCTACAATTAACTGAAAATCCCATGCCATTTTCATCTAAAATGTTTAAAAAATAGCATTTTTTATCAAAGGTCAAAAACAGGGACATGACCTTGACCTTTGACCTTGACATCTTTTGGAAGAAAATAGCAAGACAAGATCAACAGTGAAAACTCCATACAATTATCTTAGTTATTGAGTTATAACAATAAATGTCTCATTTTCAAAATTAAATTATTTTACGCAAAAAACGCGCAACCTATTTTTCGTTCAATTTTCATGAAAAACAAAATTTTAATGTTCCTAGGTATGCTGAATCTAAATATCCAATCAAAATTTGCCTGCACCTTTTAGTTTCAGAGAAGGAGATTTTTTTTGTCTTTTTGCTATTTTTAATAACGGTGGCCATCTTGTTGGGCGTGGCCAAACCCCGAACACAATTTTGAAAGGCTGTTACACAGGCATGATAATTGCCAAGTTTCATCAAATTTGGCCCAGTAGTTTTGGAGGAGAAGATTAAAATGTAAAGTTTACACACGACGCACGACGGACGGTGATAGATTGCAATAGCTCATCTGAGCCTTTGGCTCAGGTGAGCTAAAAAGTAATAAACCACTTTTGTAGCCTTTCTGGCTTTTATAACCACTATATGCTACAGCAACCATATGTCCAATTAAACCAGTGCTTCATATTTCCACAATGAGAACATCTATATAAAGATGTCCATTTGGAGTGTTTTAAGTTCCCTGTGCTCCTTATTTCAACCAAAAAGAAATTCTATATAAATTTCACATCCACTGATATCAGTATTTAAAGTCCCTTTGTTTCATATTTCAACCAAAGAGAACCATTATATTAAGATCACTTGTCTATAAATTCCATATTTTAAGGTTCCATCGATGGTTTTTATTATTATACAGGTTTAACTCTCATTATTATTAATTACCTCATCCACCTGTGACCATGGCTTTGATGGTGCTCTCATTCTTCTTAAAAACAAACTGTGCCATTTCTGTCTTAAATTTACAACCAAATTACCAGTCTGAAAATAATTTAAACAATATTTACAAAATAAATTTGAAATCTAAGAAACAACCCAGATTTGGGGAATAATGTAAAGGTGATTATTTTCACAGGGTAAAAATTTCATGATTTCTGGAATCTGGCATATTGCATGGGTGTAATTATCACATAACCAATATGATTGGGTGTCTATTTTTATACATAAGCCTCCATGGGGTTATCACCAAACCCCTTTATACTGTCAAAATTTGACTGAACAAATGGTGGTGATGAAATGAGGTTACACATGTACATTGTTGTACTAGCTATAATTACAAAAAGTATGTGTGGAAAGTTAATAAATTGGCAAATGGTAGTTACATACATTTATCATGGATTACATATCCAGAATATTTCAGGCTGCTGCAGAATAGTTATTGATACTACCAGTAATTTGAAAGTGTTGCTAAATAGAGAATCAGTAAAATACAGTACATGAAAGTGTCAATGTGACATATACCTCACTATGGACTTTAAATTAAGCCTTCATTAAGCTATATACTTGTTTTAAAATAAACCCTAAATTCAAATCTTCCATCTGTTCAGTCGGATTTAGGCATCATTATGACTGCATTCATTTTGCAATAAATCAAAGGTAGCTTATAAAATTAAATTTTTTTTTGTATAAAATTAAAAAAAGATACAATTGATCTCAAGACTACAAAATATTTTGGCTATAAATGAGGTGGTAAAGTTATTCAGGGGCATTATAATGAGGTTTTACTGTAGGTAATTACATGTCTCTGTGATAAATACCTCACTATCAACTTTAAAGTTAAGCCATTCATCTAGCTGTATACTTGTCTTGGTTAGCTCCTCTTTATCTTCACTTTCACTATCACTACTGTTGTCTGGTCTGTTTTCTGCTAATGGCAATAAAATTATTATTACAATTATTTTTTTATATTGTTATTATCAATATTATTTCCTTAATTACCAAATAACAATACCTGCCATACACAAATGGGTAATAAGATCTTTCATTAAAACCTTTAATTTCGTTTTTTCCTTAAATGGATACCATATTTGAAGTTGTGGTTATGACATTCAATCTACTGTACTTTGCATTGGTGAGTTGAATATTAAGAATGTAAGTAAATGTAGGATACATGTTTCATACAACTTTCACCTATCCTCTTCATGCTCACTGTCACATTTAATAGAACTTTAATGCATGTTTATTTCTTCATTGACAGTGTATGATTTAAACTTTTCATAAAATGATAAAAAATTTTAAATGTAGCAATATCATCAAATTAAATATTACTTTTAGAACTAGAGTTTCTTATTCTGATAATAGTCTTATGACTCTCACTTATTTTGAAGCTGTCAGTTCTGATACGGTCACGATAATAGCAGTACCAGGTACCCTAGTAACAAACCACAGACCAGCAAGTAAACTAACACACTTTGTCCCACGAAGATCTGTGCGAGTGGAATATAAACCTAGTCTGTGAAAAATTCTGCATCTGTAAGCTGGCGACTTAACAATAACTACATATTAAGACAAAGTCGCATTAAGAATTAATATTCAAGAACTGTCTCCTAAATTTTTGTATAATTACCTTTGAAAAATCCTTTACTATAATCCTTCACACAATCTGGCGACATCCGTCCTGGTCCAGCAAACAAGGCAACGCTTATAGGGGAGACAACTGTGCAACATTTAACGAAGGCTTGTCTTTCATATCTGGTTATTTCCTCATATAAAATCCAGTCAGATGGTATAGATCGTAGTAACTGAGCTCTGGAGTTGTTACTGGACTTTATTGTTCCTGTGGGCGGGGCAGTAAGTATTGAAGTACTGTGAAATTTGACATTACCTTCTTTCCTATATTAATGTAAAACCATAAGATAATTTAAATAATTAACATATTTTTTCAATGAACATATTTTCACAACATTCAGGAAGTGAAAAACAAACAGATGTGGAAATACAAGTAAGGTAGGCTGGCAGATGGGTGAGTGAGCAAGTGTGTGATCAAGCAAACAAACTAACAAAAAAACAACAAGCAAGTGTGCATGATTGAGTGAAATAAGGCATTATGTCAAAGTCATAAATATTTGCTACATCAAGACATCACTGACTTATAGCAATGTTCAATGCAAAACAGAAAAAGTCATAACTGTTGAAAGTGTCCCCCAAATGAACTTTGAATGGATAACCAGTGTTTTCCCAACCATGATCAAAATATGAATAGCCAATGGCAAGTCTACTTAATCCAGTCATTGTTCCTGTGAAGTTTCATAAGGATCTGTAAAATAGTTTTTGTGAAAGTGACAGACAAAATGTTGACAGAAGAAATGGAGTTAGCACTTTCTTTGGAAGGACATTAAAATCAAAACAATCAAGTATATAAAAGAATTTTTATAGCAACAATAAAGGTTTGGTTACTGGATACTAGAGCTTAGAGTACTTACAGATGTCATACTGATAAAATGTAATACTTACTGTGACAATACCCTCATCCTTTTTCTATCTATAAACATTAGATTGGGGTACATTCCAGCACACAGAGCTGCCTTGACTACTGCCCAGTTCTCAGAATTGGTATTCAAATCTCGTATATCACCACCTCCTCTGGCACGGACAAAACCAGACGCTCTTAGCTGACCAAGTAACTGAGTTCTACAATAAATGGCAGATAGCTAACTAATATCTTTACAGAAACAAGACACCCATGGACCTTATCTTACACATGAGTCTTATTTATTTCTTATTTCTTGCAATATTGACATAAAATTAATGTTTTCAAATACTCAATAGGAATCCGATATGTTTCCCCATTTGGGCCACATGGCCAAGATTAACAACATATCCTAAAGAAATTTTTTAAAATTCTCTCTTTCCACCTTCATGGGGAATCATGCTGGCATCCTTTTTTCCCTACCTTCATTTGTGTCAATCTGAAACATAATTATTGTTATCGTTTCTTGCTAAATATCATCCAATCTGACTTGGCATGCACACCATATAGTGACAATCATAACAATGTGAGTCTTTGCCTTATCAGAAGACTAAAAAGTCCAAAGAAACAAATAATGTTAATAAGTAGGACTGTCAATAGAACAAAATTAGGTTGCATTTTTAATCCAGCAAAAACAAATGTATCAAAATATTTAAACCTTATAATACTGAATGCTGACTCTGAAAAGCTGATGAAACTTTCATCAACTGCATAAGGGAGCTGAAAGCAGCAGCATACATGTACTTTGTTCACAATCCATTCTTTGAATATGAAACAAATTTGAATGCTAACCTGAGACCAACTATTATTTCCATACAAGCAGAAGAAATGAAATTATTCTGACAAAAACTTTTCTCCCATCCATCTGTTCTTGCTCTTTGCCATGCCTGTAAGACAATATTGGTCAAAGTAACTAATATCAAATAAAGTACATGTACAGTCCAACCTGCCTTAAAGGCTACCTCTATATAACGACCACCTGCTTATAAATGCCAGTAAAATTTTATCCCAATTGTTCTTTAATCATATTATTTGAACCTGTATATAAAGACCACCTGCCCATAAAGGCCACTTTTACTGGTTTCCTTAAGTGGTTTGACTGTACATGTAAATGTTAAATCTTATTGATGATAAAATTAAGATTTTTCTGATAAATAAAATTCTTATACAAAACGTATAAATATACATAATTTGCAAAAGTTTTACCTGCACAATAATTTAACTCAGTTATTGAAGAAATTGAAGAAAAGCTTAAAACTATGGAAGTGTACTGGGGCAATTTTTTTAATTCACTCTTTCATATCTTTTTATGTTTCACATTTTACTCTGTAAATTTTACACTTTAATCTGTATTATTTATTGACACAAGTCAAAAGTTCTAATTTTGTGAGAATGGAAGAAAATTTTTGGTGCTAATGTGGGAATGGAAGAATATTTTTGGTGCTAATGTGGGAATGGAAGAATATTTTTGGTGCTAATACAGATTACAGGCCTTATGCACCTTCTTGTGAGGAGAGCATTAAGGTTAAGATTAATAAAGAAAACAGATCTAAGCCTTACCTGAAATGCTCGTAGAAGAGCCATATGATCACTGTATGTTTCTGCTGCAAACTTCCTTCTTGCAGCAAGAGATGCTCGTTTTTGGTAAGGCTGAGTAGGTAACAAAACTAAAACAAAATTTAAGTAAGGCCATTTATAAACTAGAACTGTCTCTTGAGAGCCAAATACTCCCTGCCCCGAACATTTAATGTTTTTCTGCGACCTTGACCATTCCGATAAGACCTTGGTTCAAGGTCTTGACATACCTTTGGGCCATGCCATGAAAATTATTCATGTCATGTTTTATGACAGTCGTCCAAAGCAATAACGAGATATGGCTCTACTATACACATATAAAAACAGACAGACAGACATGGTGATTCCTATATACCCCAGGGCTCTCCCTCACCCTTTTTAAATGGGGCGGGGCCCTTGCAAATGTGAAAATTAACATCATAATGACCAACATAGTAAAAACAAACAAGCTAACGATCGGATTTACACAGAGGCGATTGGTTGAAATCAACTTTTTTTAAGATGCACATTTTATGAATAAATAAAGATTAAATATATAAATATGAAAAAAATAATGTGGAAATTTTTATCAAATGTTCATGACAGCAGAGTAAAACGAAATATTTAACCAATCAAATAACGGCTTATAAACGTGTCCGGTACTCGCTGTATGTTTAATGATCAGAGTTTATGAATGAATACCTCATTCATAAATCGGTTACGGTGTATTTTCAGAATTCATACGCTAGTAATGGGAGAACTACTATTATGTAGACATTGCCAAATAGTTTTAAACAATGATGCATATTCATTTTCATATTCCATACAGCATAATGTATACATCGATTATTTGCACACTTATACCAATGTTCTCATAAAGACGCTCAATACCCGCACTACATTTTTATAGTTTGCGCAAGGTTTGTCAATTAGCGGTTGTTCAGCCTGTCCGGATTTTACAAACGGCTCCCGTGACAGTACTCCCAGAGATTACTCTCTGTTCGTAAAAATACCCTTTAAAGTTACAGAAAACTCCTAAATACTGTTTTTAAAACTGGAATTTCTAAAATTGTGAAAATTGGCAAAGTGATTGTGAAAAAAAACCATATGATTTTGAATTGTAAATGGGGCAGAATATTGGCCTCAAAAACAACCAGCGAGACCCCTGTACCCCCTAAAACTAGTTGGGGTGGGGGTTGGGGTTGGGGTGGGTATAATAAACTCATTATGGAAACTGTATATATGCATAAGTACAGAGTATTTCAACATTTTAAATATACTTTTTTTATGAAACATTTGTCTATTATCTTCCAAATATTTAAATAATATGTAATAGAATGTAATTGCAATGGAACCTACATGGCTGTATGTTGTGTATATTTAAATTTGTTAAATGTATAATTCATTAAACTACATGTAGTACATTTACATTTGTAAATCAATGTAAAATGTTCAATTTTCAAAAAAACATCATAAATTCTAAAAAAAAATTAAAGTTTAAACCAAAAATATTTGGAAGTCAAAACTATTTTATTCATAATCATTTTTGGTATTATAACCTATTCATAACCATTTTTGGTATTATAACCTATTCATAATCATTTTTGGTAAAATAACCTATGTTATTACAGGGTTCAAGAAAAGCTGGTGTCAAGTAGTCCATGGCACCTAGTTTTTTTTTAGGGCGCCAAAAATTTGGTAAGTTTTGAGTGCTTCTTTTGAAGCATGCTGGTACCCTAACCCAACTAATTACCATGTATAAGGGTTTTAGTTTAAATAAATTAATCATGACAGGAGAAATGTACAACATTATAGACACTTCTTTATAATTCAAAAATAATAAACTTACAGGGATCTTTGTAAGCTAAGGCACAAACGATTGTCAATACTGGATCTAAACACTTTAACACTACAGAATACAACATCATCTTCCCCAATCTAGGTTCTAAGGGTAAATCAGCTAGATGGTGTCCAAGTTCTGTTAAATCTTCATATGCGTCTAAGGCATCCACTTGCTGTAAATAATAATTGAAATACTTCAATCTTAATCTCACATGAATCTGCATATTAATTTTAGCAATTCAAAACCCCACTCTGGCAAATACTAGGGTGAGAAACTCTACCAACTGAGCTACGGCAGTTGTTAATGATCGAAATACTTCAATCTTAATCTGTATATTAACATATTAATTTTAGCAATTCAAAATTCTACTCTGATAAATACCAGGATGAGAAACTCTACCAACTGAGCTACCGCAGTGGTCAATTATAATTTGAGCCAAAATTTGTACATGCTAAAATAATAATACACTTGTAGTACTGTATGCACTGTACCCTGACTTTTCTCAATCAGGTCATCTTGATTTTATTTTTATTCAACAAAACATATTTACCTTCAAAATGATTTAATATGATTATAGTACACAAGCTGATCTATCAGAATTACACTAAATTCAAATCCAAATGAAATTACCCAAATTAAAATTTCAAATTTGTGCTACAACTCATACATGCTATAATTAATATACATGTATAGTATGTGCATTTAGGTAAACATAATTTAACTCTTTTTTTCAACAAAGCATCTAACCTTCAGCAGTTGAACAGCATTTCTTGTTACTAGAAAAGCAGGTGGTTCTGGAGCTTTGGCCAAAAATTCAGCGATAGATGTATTTATTGGTGCAAGTAGTTTTGTATGAAGACACAGCTCCTACAAGTATAAATTACAATATGAATTACATATATACATTCTCATATAAAATTGCACATATAAACAAGATATAACTTAAATGGGATGCAATTTCAAAAGTATCCCCACAACAAACCACAACTGGGAAATCCAGTGATTAATTTTAAATGACAAAGACAACAGTTACTGGTTAGAATGAAAAATATTATATATGTACAGCGACACCAATCTGACAAGATTTACAGAATAGCAGTAGGTTTGAAAGCTTTTTTACCAGCATGCAAAAAACGAGAACCCCCCCCCCCCCCCAAAAAAAAAATCAAAATACAAGGTACATGTATGACTCAGTAAAATGTTGAAGCAAAATGTTATCAACATTATCAATACATTTTAAATTCTTTAATAAACAGTATTCCTCAAATATATTATATGTATATTTTTTTATTTTAATTAAATTATAGTGTCCTTTTTAGATGGACTTACTTGTAAAGGATGTCTTAAGATTTCTGGAGTAGCATAATCCATCAGAGTGTTATATCTTATACTGCTAAATAGATGATAACATACACCTGGTCTGCATCGTCCAGCCCTGCAACGGAAGTAACATATTAAAATTTATCCTACAAGAGTTTGCAACATGCAGATTTGGTCACCTCCTATATATTTTAATATATTTAGGTTGCTGTATCCATAAGGATTAACGACCATGCTGTATTCACAAGGGTTAACAGTTTTTTTTTGTTTTTTTTTAGTTGCTTGAAATGAAATATTATTACCAGTTTGACACCTACTTCAAAGAGAAAATAAAAAATCAAGATTAGTCTATAAAATTTAAGTGGTATTTTTCATCAGTTTGCAATCTTTTCAGAATTTTTTTGGTTATTACTTCATCAATGATGGAAAAATGTATGGAATTCCAGAGAAAATCACATTAAGTTTACAATTTAATCAGCAGAGCACTGTGATATAGATAAACGGTACATAAATATTGTTACTGTAGATGCATTCATGGTAACTTAATTTTAAATTCTGAAAAATCAGGTGTTTCACAGGGTTAATTTTTTTAAATTTTGATGACATAGGTTTCAATTTTTTTTAGGAATAGGCTCAAGATTTTTTAAACATACATGTAATATATTCTATTGTGCAGAATTATACAAATCTGATATCAGAATTTAAAATTTTCTAACAGCCCACTCTTCCACTAACTCATATTATTATCAAACGAATCTAATGTCTTGTTCATCATGTTCATGCTGCATATATTTCTGCAGGATTATAATAACTGCTAAAAAAACATTACAAGTACATATGACATTGACAGAAATATTGATTAAGATTTACCTCCCCTTCCTTTGTAAGGCACTTGCTTTTGATATCCAGTAACTTTTAAACATATGTACTGATAACAGTGCATCAAAATGTTTCTACAATAAATAAATAAATACCATACAGTGTACATGATTGTATATATGAAATAACTGTAATAAGCTGATAGAGTGAACATGGTGAAATGTCAGATTAATTCTTCTTACATGTACATCATCATTTAAGACAACAGGCTTTAAAAGTAAAAAAAAAAAAAAAAATAAACTGAAGAAAAGGACAAAAAAACATGTCACCAGACAACATCAGCAGTCCAGAGCCGAATGACGATGTTTTATGATGGAGACTTGCATGTCACACATTACAGAAGCACATTCATAGAAATACATTAATAATTGTAACTGTGACATTGTTACAGATTTTTTTGCGGCCAAGGTTCAATCAAAGTTCTGTTTACAAAATATTTGCATTAGAATATTTTACTGAACTATGTTTGGTACTTACTTCTTTAACTTTGCCTGAATCTATGACAAACACAACATCATTGATTGTAATGCTGGTTTCTGCTATGTTAGTTGACAAAATCTGAAAATAATATACATTAGTTTATTAGCATAATCTTTACGTAATAAAATATAATAGAATGTCAATATTCAATTCAAAATATTAATTTTTTTTAATATCATGGATTATTTGGTTCAACTCTTCAAATCAGCAATTCATTTTTTTTCTGCATATATAACAACTAACATAAATTGCTACATGTATGTTACACTCATTTACAAAAACGTAAAATAAACTTTTATTGCTAGTAACTCTTCCTGTCACTAACATGATATCTCTTTCTTTTGCTGGATAAAAATGAAGGCTAAAGTGCATATAGAAATATTAAAATGAGACCAGGCTTTCTGTTGTTTTTTTCATGACTTTAGAACAAGTTATTTCAAAATTTAAAATTATAATGTATTTAAGTTTTCACTATTTTTTCAAAGAAAAAGTATCCCCATCACTATCAACTATTTTGTTATTTGTGCCCACTAAAGAGCCAAAAAGCAGGAGTTTGAATTCTGTGTTCATACTGTGGGTCTCAATCTTTACTTGTTATTATTTCATTCAATTTGTTGCCACAGGTTCTTACTAACACAGTCGGGTTTATTCATGATTGTCCCTTTTTTGAAAATCCACAGAATCAAAAACCTTGTTTAGGTTGTTTGTTCAATGTTTTTATTTTTGTTGGTTAGCATAATTCAATTGTCACTGAAACTTTAAACTTACCAAGGCTATCACTTGGATTTATCATCACACAACACAATTATCAAAATTTTCTCCCTAGAATTTTGTTTTAAAAAAATGTCACCTCAAAATTTCAACTGCATGAATAATGTATACTATTTCACTGGGTTTTGTTTTTGTTTTGTTTTGTTTGTTTGTTTTTCTTTAATTTTACATTCATATACATGTACATGTATGTCTACAAATGGCAAAACTTTCAAAATAGTGAAAGTAATGTCAGTATTAAGTAACCTTTGTAAAATCTTACGATGGAAGAATGAATACTTACTATTTTTCTGACCCCTGACGGTGGATTTCTGAAGACTTTCTTCTGATCAGATGACTGCATAGCTGAATGTAGCATATATAAAATATATCTGAAAAAAAATAAAGTCTGTGTAGTAAGTTTTTCTTTTTTCTTTTTGTGCATTTGTTTAATATTTTTGCCATAATTCAGTAAGGTTATTTAAGAATTGAATTGCACTTTTTACGTTGTTATCGGGGTGTAACAACATGAAAATTATCACAAATTGTGTAAAACCGCGTAGCGTAGCGCAGCGGTTTTACGCATAATTGTGATAATTTTCACGTTGTTACACCCCGATAACAACGTAAAAAGTGCAATTCAATTCTTATAATTACAAACCAACCTTAAAATTTAAGTTTTTAAGCTGACCTACATTTCCGAACTGATCAGCTGATTTTCAGAAAATCGACGTTACAAGGTTGAACTGCGTATTAATACAATAAATGACATCTTTATGAAATAATAAAATATCTGATAAAAAAGTTGAAATATTTTTTAATTTATATCTTTTTATTTATTTCCTAGTTATTTTCAGTCAACATATAAATTATGTTACATTTAAATCCATTGACAAAAGGGGACTATATTATGTCTCGCAATCATGAAAACAAACAACACTTTGTACAACGTCATACGTGACGGCCATACGTTTGTAGGACAGGCGTGTTTACATGTTGTTTTTACCCATAACATAAGAAAAAACTGCATTAGTTGAATGAACAGTGTGTTAAACAAAACCTGAAACCAACTATTGACATGGAATTAATGTTTTCTTGCATGGATCAATGTTTTACCACCTATGGACTTGATGTGAGATCAGGGATTCTGTCACCGGTGGTAGCTGTATGGGCTGATCAGGGACATTTGGAGATGGTAAACAAGCGGTATTTACGGGTGAATTTTGGAATATAGTATGTTATCAATTTTATTAAATTGTTATTGGCAGGCCTACCACTGTCATTATCATTAAGATCCAGTTCAGGCTCAACAATCTGACTTATCTGCACACTGACAGTGACATTGCATTCCTAAAAATATTTATCCTGATCCCCGTCTATACATTGTCGTGAGGGAATAATAAATGTCTTTGCTTTTAAAAGGATGCGTATGTGATGAATTTCAAACAAAACACCCCGCACTGAGGTTTGGCATCCGAGAATACCATGGTGCGTGTCATATTGCTTATACTTAGGCCTATAGACACGTAAAATGCTCGGTGGCGATAAAATGTCGATTTTGAAAAATATTTCATGAATATACAATCTTAAAGGTAAATTATTCAAAATATCGGTGAAAATTCTAGAACATGTTTGAATTATTTCGTCAAAATTTTAATTTATAAAAAAATCGAAGTATTTTAATGTTTCTATGTGAAATCGTTCCCGATCTCCCCATTTGTTTACAGTTATTAATAGAATTCAGGGATGGGTAATCCTCGAAACGGGCTCAAAGTAGTTCCAGTAGAAAACGTTGTTATTGGAAAATAACAACGTGTTTTTGCAAGACAACAACCAATGAAAATGCTCTAAATTGTGTAACAACGCGAAGTTTGTAATTATTTTTCAATGATATGGTTCTGCTTAAAAACTACAACTCAATATATGGAATTAAATTTTCATGGACTTATTATTTTTCTGATAAAATTAGGATAAACTATGTGGTCAAGCAAGGGGCCTCAGCGCACTGGGGCATAAAACACCAAAACACCTTGCAGAAAAAAAGCCTAGTAATGTAGTCATGCAAGTTTCTATTGTGACTAAATAAGACAGGTAATCTACAAGAAGAATAGAATTCAATACATTTTGTATATATTTACAATTGCCAATTTTCTTTCTACAAGAATAACGTTTACATTTCGGTAAACTAGAATCACCTGTCAACTGCTTGTCAAGTCGCATGAGACTTACAACATTTCTTTGTTTTATTCTTGTTTGGGGCAGCGTAGAAGGTGGAGCTAACCCCTTCAGTGAAGGAATATTTGATGTCAAGAAGGCAGAGATAAACTCTCTGAAGGGATGAATGGCGCTGTTCCCGATCACTCAAAGAATCAGTATTGTAATCCTAACATAATTGTCATTTCACAAAGTCTGAGCAGAAATAAAAAAAGATTGATATTGTAAATGTAAGAAATAACTTTCTAAGTGGCAATTCTATCGCAGTTTATGATGGAATTGCCACTTGCAAAATCTTGTTTATACCCCATAAACAACAACAAATTGAAGGTTATTTCTAAAATAAACTTACTTATGATTTTGCATAAATTTATCCTCATCTATCATGTCACGTAAGCTGACAATTTCATCATAACCTGGCAGAAATATCAATATGGCTCCTATAAAAATAAATATACTATACATTCATCATCCAAATTACAACCAAAAATACCCTGGTCTACTGTAAATGTAGCCAATTCCTTAAAAAGCTTTTTATTTGTTAGTGATCATCATGAGCCAGATACAAAGTTATACAAATTGAAAGCATGGTTAGCCTTCAAGAGCACCTGGCCTCACTTCCCTGGTGGAAGGTCACATGTCTAACCTAACTTGGCAGTTCCAAAGTTTTTACTTTGCTTAGATGGATTGTGATTTGTATATAGATTAGTATGTTTGTTTTTGATTAAGTGTAAGAGTAACAGGAGTACATGTATATAAATATGGTAAATAATTTAGTTCAGAGGTTTACAGTTTACTCAGAGGGGCCTCAGTGGCTGAGTAATACAGATCATACCCCCTCTCACCTCCTGGAAATGAATCTCATTCAGGCAAATCCTATTGTGAAAAATTTATCAGTTTGCTTGCCTAAGATCAATTTTTCATCCAGATCCTTCTAACATTAACAATTTAATAAACTACATTTAAATTCAATGTGCAATGTAACAAAAATACATGTATAAACTACAAACCTTCTTGCTTTGTTGAAATGATTTTCTGAACCAAGGCAATGATGAGGTTTAAATCCACTTTTTCATCATTAAATGTATGTTGATAAAGTGTAAGAAGTTCTCTATCCTCTTCACTTAGCTTGGATTCTTTCTCTGGTATTCCATCCCCACCTGGTCCAACTTCATTTGATACCCTATCAATAAAATAAATTGGTGCAAGATAAACATAAATCAATAGGCACCAGGGTGCACAGGTCGAGTTGCCATTCCTTATTCTATATAATGTAAGATTTGCATACAAAATACATTTCTAAGTCAACCGCCCATAATTTCATCAAAAATCACTGAACTAGAATGATACTAAAACTTAATATATAACTCATGGTGCTAGACTTAAAAACCAAAAATTAGTTCAATATCTGCAAGCGTTGAGAAAAGTGCCAAAAACCGCTATTTTAAAGAAATTTTCCAAGTCAACAGCCAATATCACTGAACCAGAACGAAACTCAAATTTGATCTGTTATTTATGATGGTTGACTCACATACCAAATATTAGTTTAATATCTGCAAGCATTTAGAACAAAAAATGCAGAAAACTACTGTAAACGTATTTATTTTCACAGTGTACTTATTTTCGCTTATTTCGCGGTCATTTGTTTTGCGCGAAAATTAAAACCCAGCAAAAATTATATTATGCTTATTGTGTTATAGTGCATATTTCAAAAACGCGAAAATTCAACTACTCAGACATGTCTAAATTTTCTATACCGCGAAAATAAATACACACAAAATTAAATACGTTTACAGTATCCTGTCTGCCAGCACAACCAAATTAATAGTCGAGTTCATCTTTGATGCAACTCAACTAAAAACATATAATTTAAAGAGCGATGGATACAAATTTTATTTCTTGAATTTCCTATGTATTTGAAAGGTCATCAAAAATTGTTTAGACTAATGTAAATATAGATTAAAGATTTCCATGAAATTCTAGAAAACAGAATTGAAAAGTGCTAATTTTGAAGACTGCATTTAAATCATACAAGATAATTGATCAAACAATATTGGCCCAATTCTCCACCAGGAGAAATGGAATTAAGTCAAGATAAGTGATCAAACAATATTAAAAAGACTAAATGGGAATTTCAGTTTAGACAGGTGTAAGCTTGATAGATTGACTTCAGGTTTATTTCAAACACATTTACACATACAGCGGTTTCAATAGAAGCCAGCAACCAGCAAAACCTGTTGTCTACTTTGGTATTTCTACACTTTGTCTGGTGCCTACTTTCATTCATCAGTATTACATTTATATAGAGTTACAACTGAATTTGCTGTCTACTCCAGAAAACTTGTCGGCTACTTTAAAATCTGTTGAAAGGGCTGCACATAGATACTTACATATTAACTTCTAAAATTTCTACAATATCGGATCTGTTAAATCTCTTAGCCCAGTCTAAGGCAGTCATATCATTGGATGCTCTGAGGCTGACGTTGGCACCCAGATTTAACAGCTGTTCCACAATGTCAGAAAAACCTCTTCCTGAAGCTATCATTAATGATGACAAGCTTGTATCTGAATGCTGGTAATCAACTGAAAATAGTTTAAAATGAAATAATAATAACAGTTGTTCTACAATATTACTAAAACCTCCTTCTGCAGCTATCATTAACTAGAACTTTCTCCTGAAAGCCAAAAAATCCCAGCCCCCAACATTTAAAAGGGTTTAATGTTTTCCCCGACCTTGACCTTTCCAATATGACCTTGGTTCAAGGTCATGACACATTTTTTTTACCATGAAGATTATTCATGTGAAGTTTAATGACAGTCTTCCACAGCAATTATGAGATATGGCCCAGATATGATTTTACACAGACATACACGGTCATCCCTATATTTTAGTTTGAAGGGGGTATAATGAGGACAAACTGGACTCTGAATGCTGGTAATCCACTGTAAAAAAAGTCTAATGAAATATAGATGTTTGCAGTTGAATAATTTCATTTGTACTTGACAGAAGCATTGAAGCAACAAAAACATGCATGAAATAATAACCAAAAATAACATAGAATATGACAAGTAAATTCTGTGAATTAGGATCCCCTGCCAGCAGCTTCTTTTTTTGTGATTTGCACTTATGTTCAAAGGGCTATAACTCCCAGGAAAATCAGCAAACCAACACAGGTTAACAATATGCACATCCTATCAATGTTGATGTTTTGAACCAAGTTTCATGAAAAAGTGCTTCATAGTTTTGGAGAATTTGCACAGACAAGAATTTCAAATGGATGGAAGGACAGACAGACGGACAAGTTTTCAATTTAATATCCCCTCTTTCTTTAAAAGGTGGGGAAGAAAAATGTGATAAATGCTATACTTATTGAAACTACTAGTTAACAATTTCAGTATTCTTATTATCTGCGACCTAAGGAATGATAATCACTAAGTTTCATCATATTTTGTCTAGTAGTTATGGAGGAGAATATAAAAATGTAAAAACTTAATGGACATTTCAGTCTTCAGTTAAGGGGAGCTGAAAAAAGCATTAAAATTGTTTTGTCAGACTCATAGAATTCCAGATAGACAGATAGATGAACAGACGGACAGACAAGAATCAGATGGATGGATGGATGGATGAACAGAATGTTAACCTTAAGTTCCCTTTGACTCTGCCAGTAACAGACCAATAAAATTATTGTGAAATTGCAATTTAATACCCTGTAAAATGGTAACTCAAAATAAAATCCACCTCTGTCATAGGACCATTCAGTCAATTGCTCTGGGTTGTGTGATAAATTGTACAGGTGGCCTGAATAACTTATACAGGTGCCCCTCTGTTTAATTATTCATTTTTACCTGTCATCAAACTGTTTATAATGTACAGTTAGATCAAAAGCTGATCTTACTTGGTGAGTACATTTCAGATCTCTCACCTAAACAGTGACCTTACAGTAGGTACATTACAATAAAAAAAATTGTGTTCTTGATTCTGATTGGATCACATGATCTAACCTGGAATACTATTGGTTTAGTTTAAAATTCTTTGTTTGAATCATTTTTCTTTAAGAGTTTGGTCATTATGTGTGTGTTTGTGAAAAGAACTGAAGATAGATTTTTCCTGCCTGTTTTTGATAGTTTTCTAATTTAGAAGTTCAAAGTCATAAAAACGGTAAGGCTATTTATATACTTTAAAGTTTCAGTTTTTTTAGTTTGGAAAAAAATTGGATGACACTGTAATAGTGAAAATCCCCAAATCCCCCCCCCCCCCCCCCCCCCCCCCCCCCAATCCCAGTTGTTGAGTGTAATGGCATATCTGACCATATTTTATACAGGGAATATTTCCATTTATTACCAAGTTTGATTTTGTTTGTAGCTTATTAACATGATTAAGTTAGTCAGTTTGCTTGCTGAGGATTTGTGGTTTTCTGTGGATACTCTAGTTTTGCCACCATCCTAGAACTGACAGCCCTAATAAAGTTAAAATCTTGAAAAGCACTGAATGAACGATCAAAGGAACCATCTAAAAAACCAGTAAAAATTATCTTTATGGACTAGTGGCCCTTGTCATACACATGATACAGGTTCAAATAAAACCAATCAAGAGCAATTGGGATAAAATTTTACTGTCCTACTGATAGGAGCTATGAGAGAGTAGACGTGATTCTTTGTGACATACCAATATATGCATTGTGCCTCTCTGGTCTGTTTCAATTTGATTCACTCTCTTAAATCCTGTTTTATTTGGATCTCAACCTAGGGATGTGATCAAATGTGAAGACTACAGAATGATAATCCCCCAAATGCAGGTTTTATGTTTATACAAGTCTCATTTAATGTTGTAACCAGTTTTAGTAATTGTAGATGGTTTACTATTTTAAGGTAAATAAGCTGAAATTTTTCCTCCGTTGTTCTGTATTGCAATTTACACTCCATAGAGCTGAAGGCCTAGGTAGCTCAGTGGTAGAGCATCTGACATCAGAGCAGAAGGTTGCATGTTCGATCCCTGTCCTGGGTATAAAGGTTTTTTCAGCTCTGGTCACTTCAGTTCAATAAATTAATTTGAAATTTGGTACACTTTTATATACCACACTAGTAGTTGTTTTAATACTAGTATACATTCCAACCTGCCTTAAAGGCCACCTCTATATATGTCCATCTGTTTATAAAGGCCAGTAGAATTAGTATCCCAATTTTCTTTATTCATATTACTTGAACCTGTATATAAAGGCTGCCTGCCCATAAAGACCACTTTTACTGACCTTTATAGGCAGGTTTGATTGTATATATATATTTGTATTCTAAAATTTTTATATTATATATCAGTATATTGTATATATAATATTAGTTTATGGATATGACTTTTTTAAGTGATTTTTTTTTTGCAATTTACATTTATGATATTGATACAGAATTTGGTATGAAACATTCTTGCTATTTAAATATACATATATTTGGTAACAAGTTTTGCAATATATTTTACTTAAGGAATAACTGTGATATTATTTTTTTTATTGGTGTATAAAAGAAAAAACTATTTGCACACTGGATAATGCGCGTAGCTTCTTTCACTCGAATACAAGTTTATCAGAATGACAACGTGGCCAGTCATTGTAAACAAAAAACAAGCTGAAACCATGATACAGATTTCGCCAAAAGCTATACAGCGAAACGAAACAACTGGAATGTAGAGTGTTACTAAAGATTAGTAACTAATAATCAGTTCAAAAAACTCTTAATCCGATTACGACCCACGGGTGCTTGATCAGTAAAACACCTGAGTCCACACCATATAATTGACTTTTTACCTCATCAGGTTATATGTCTATCGCTGTTAATTATGTTACAAAACAGCAAATATTGTACAAAGAACTAACAAACAGATGTATCAAAATGCATAAAGCTGAAAGTATTTGGGTTCAAGAAATGCATCACAACTTGCACTAGATTTTTGCGGTTTGAGGACCTCTTTTCCCATGTTATTTGGCCCAATGCTCCACCAGGAGAGATAGAATTAAGTCAAGGGCTTAACATTCCCAAAATCAAAAGCCTAATAAAGCACAAGATGTACTTTGCCATGTGTTTGTGTTGGACAAACTCAGTTTTTTTCTCTAACTATTTATGACTGAAAACTGAAAAGCAATTAATATTAACACAAATTTAAATGCATAGCAACAAGACTGGCTTAAAATGTTATCATGTTATTGAATTGTAATTAGGAACCAAAGCTAATACAGAGAGAATAATACATTAAACGTTCCCCATGATCATGCAATGGTACCAAAATGCGGAATTTTTTTAACTTTTAATTCAAATCCAAAGCGTCTTTTTTAAATTACTTTGAGCCACTATTAACAAAGTCTGTTTTGCTGGCAAATTCCAGGACAATACATTTACCTGTTTTTTACATTTAGCCAAGAAAATCCATCGCTCCATTTTGCCAAACAATTTCGCATGCTTGATGTCCCAGCAGGTGTTCATTGGTCATTATCAGCAACACATTTTGATTTTGGCATCAATGGTATGTTAAAACCAAATGAGAATAATTTTTTGTGGATTGCTTTAGTCTCACTTTGCCATGTTGTTTTCTATAGCAATGTGTCATCCTTTGTACGTTTGTGTATTAACAAGCATTATCATAAGTTACAATTAAGCGTTCATGTGACTTGCATAACACAGACAGGGTTCCTGTATATATGAGCAGGGGCTATAAACACAATATCTGCCGAGGTGTACCAAATGACTGTTTACATGATCATCCCTGGGTTAAAAAAAACTATTTTTTTCAGTACAAAAAATAAATTTTCAGTCACAGCCTCTTTATTGTTTGATCGCCATTTGGTGAGTACAGCAGAAATTTACTAGCCAAGTCTGATTTTTAGTTGCATAAGCCAGTAATTTACTCGCTTCTTGGAGCCCTGCTGATGGGGGTCTCGTCAGATATAGCATATGATATGGAAAAATACATCCCCCAAAATACTTCCACTAACTACATTGCATAATATTCCTCATCAGACGAACCTTTAGTTAACATTATTAGCTGTGGTTGTGGCCCGTCAAGCAATTTTTCTGAAAATTGTTACATGTACTATAGATTACTTTATTGTGACAGATTTATTAACACTAATTTTTAATATTTAGGTGTTGAGGTTAGGACTGAGGTTGTGAATTCACATATTTGCAAAAAGACACTTAGGGGTTGGCATACACAATGTGATATCCGCAAATTGAAAGTAATCTACAGTAGTTAATTTATTGTAAAATGTAAATTATATTGTGTTACTGATGTGCATTTTTTTGGTATCCATGACAGCAAATTGTGTTAATATAGTAATACACATAATTTTGATTAATATTTTTGCTTATTTAGGTACCCATATTAAGGCAACACAAATGTGTATTTGTTTGGTCACCTTCAGCAGGTTGGACAAATCACATGTCAGGTAACAGGATAAAATATTTCTGATATTAACAATGGGAAAATGCAGATAAGTGAAAGAGAGAAAGGTATAAACTTATAATAATTAACACATGGATATCTAAATACAACTTATTATTGATTTCCCCCATCAAGTGTCAGTTCCCTTGCTGTAGGTTGGTAATTTTCTCTATACAATCCAACCTGCCTTAAAGATCACCTCTATTTAAGGGCCATCTGCTTATAAAGGCTAATAGAGTTGTATCCGAATTGTTCTTTATTCAGTTATTTATTTGACTAGAGATAAAACTTAACACTCTGTTCTATTCACTTAAAATGGGTACAACACAATTACTGTAGATGCAGTTATTTTCACTGTCCTCAGAATGGAGTTCACTGTTGTACCATGTGATACCCCCTAACATTTGTGAGGAACACTTTTTTCCAATGGATATGGAATTGCATAAAATGACAATTTCCAGGGTTTGTACAGGTTTATACTGACAAAATTCAAAGATTTTTCCAGAATTTTTCCTGCACAAATGGTTTCTTTCAAGGACTAACTAGAATATATTTAGAAATGTCATTTGTATGTGATTGTAAACACCTTTCAGGTGGCCGCTGAGGAATTTTCAGATCATGAATATCGATGTCACTGTTATTTTGATCAGCAGTAAAAATACTAAACTCTAAACGGAAATGTGTATCCTTATTAACAGGTGACATTGCAAAAAAAGTTCCAGACTGTCCCGTTGCACAATGTTGTTCACAATCCTTGTTTTCAAGCTTTGAAGGTGAGATTTCAAAGCCGATTCCCCCATGGATGACAAATCGATTAATTTGTTACACAAAACACTTTGACATTTGTGTCCATCAGCTTTAAATGGCTTTAGCCAATTATTGTATTTTGAATTGTGCATCCAAAACAAAGATATTCTGGGAATTTGCAACATTAACATTTTCTAAAATCATTCTACCAAAATGTTAAGGGCATTAATCATGTGGTACAGCGTCAAACCCCATTACTACATATTTTCAAACTTTGAACTCATACTTCAATCGTGCAACCAAAAGAAAAAAAGTTAAATTGCAAATTAATGCAAAAATGACATTCTCACTAATATATCTGGATCTAGTGGATAATGACAACATGGTGTCTATAGATGTGGTTCATTAAGTATTTTAGCACAGCCAATAGCTAAACTAACATTCAATATTTTAATGAGTTCTGATTTTCAACATATTTGATATAAAATCCAATAACTCCAATATATACTGTAAAGGTATTTAATTTCACACCGTTTTATTTTGGAGGTATATGAAGTTTAGACATATCTGCTTAGTTAATTTTCGTGGTTTTTAAATATGCACTACAACAGATTACATTATTTTTTCACTTTTATTCCTTTACGTGCAAAATTAACAACCACAAAATAAGCGAAAATTTGTATGCAATGAAAATAAATATGTTTACAGTATTATAATGGCAGAACTGCAATTCCTCTGGAGCATTTATCAGTAAGACCAAAGATACTGTTCCATCAGATTGCACAAGTTTCAGTAATATTTTACAAAAGTCAGTTTTTACGAAAATTATTTTAACTTTTAAGTGATTTTTTTAGGCATCCGATCTATATGGCCACAAGCCCTGAAATTGTGATATCTTATGAGGTATGCAATGATGGTAGTAAAGGTTGGGATTGACAAAAACACAAATTGTGTCAAGTTCCAGAGAGTATGACATAATAAAGATTGGGATTGACAAAGACACAAATTGTGTCCAAGTCCCGGAGAGTATGACATGAGGTATGGATGGTAATAAAGATTGGATTGACGAAGACACAAATTGTGCCCAAGTCCCGGAGAGTATGACATGAGGTATGAACGGTAATAAAGATTGGGATTGACAAAGACACAAGTTGTGTCCACGTCCCGGAGAGTATGAAATAAAGATTGGGATTAAGCCCATAAAAAAAGTTGGGTCCCAGGGTGAATCAGAAATTGGTGTCAGTGTGTGTGTAAATATAAAGTTCTGGATCATTTTGTTTTGTGTAAAGAGACATTCAGAGTTCCAGATTCTTGTTTCACAATTCCAGTTAACAAAGATTTTCCTTAATATTACCAGATGTTTATGGGACATTATATTAAAACTGTCAAAAAATTAAAATAATAAGATACACCGATCAGTATTTTGGTTAAAACTAGTCTTACAGTAAAGGGGATTATTTTCATGGGGTGAAAATTTCAGGATTTCTGAAATCTGGCATTTCACGTGGGTGTAACTTTCGTGTAACCAATATAAGTAGGTGTATATTCTATATATCATGATATATTAACTTGTATGGTAGACATTGTTGCGTGGGTAAAATTTTCGCAGTAATTTCTTTAGCACAAAATAAGCAAAAATTTTACCTATGCGAAAAATTCCCCCCATTACAGTTAATCACAAAATCAAACCACAATTCACATTTCATTGTACAAAGCGTTTTTGGGGTGAAGAACATGTATTACTGTAAACAGCTTTGCAAAGAAATCTTAATTTAAAAGGAAAAATTGTGAAACTGGAACAATCCTGAATTCTTGATGTAAAACTTTGAAAATGTGCATTCCCTACGAACACACTGGGGCTTGGTGGCTAAGTGGTTAACTGTATTGACAAACATATTGCAGTGCTTCTTTATCTAGATTAACAGATTTCAGTTGTCACTTCGCTTGTTAAAGGTTGGTGGTTTTTCCTAAGGCATTCTTCCACTACTAGCATCTCAGAATAGAGAGCCTCAATAAAGATAATCTACACTGACTGGGGTGTAAAACATTCCAACCAAGTAATCAACCTTGAACCACAACAAATATTCAGTGATTTTGTTACATTTTTTAAAAACTACCTTCTGCCTTTTAAATTGGGAAAATTTAAGTTCTGAAATACAGCAAACTGTTTTATGACATGCTTGCAATAGCTTACGATCCTCATTGCAAAGATGTTAAAATGTTACAACATTTAACTTTTTGTGGAAAAACTAGAATTTGCTAGACGTATATCACTGTTATTTTGGGAAGTTTAATGGTGAAATTGGGAAAACTTACTAGTCATTTTTCATCAGGGGAATTGCGGAAACTACTTTTATTGGTAGTAATTTTAGGGAAACAAAATCACTGATATTAAACGTTAAAACAGTTACTTCTACATAGAGGCAAACCAGTCTGTATTAAAAGACCAATATTTTAAACTTAACAGGAATAATATTTTATAAAATAAGTAAATTAGATTGATTGGTTGGTTGTATAGTGTTTGTCACATCAGTAGTTTTACCAGCTATTTACACCAAGACGCAATATACATAGTATAGCTATAGCAATCAATGATTTAATATGGTTTGATATCATTGTAAAGGTGGTTCACTTATATTGAGATGTCACCAGCTTAAGCAATGATTAGACATCCTAGTTAAGATTATTTCACTTATATTGACATATTGCCAGCCACTTGCATTGAGATGTAATCAGTTACTGTATAAGAAGAAATATTCATGGGGAAAAATATTCATGATTTTCACGGTGACTTTTGAACCGCAAATATATCTACTCAGTAAAAAATTCTGAATTCTCTTGAAACATTTTCACATTACTTAGAAACTGAAAATTTCTAACTATATAATAGTATAGAAAGTCAAAACCGTGAAAGATTTCTTCGTTCATATTTCTTCATATACAGTATAGCAATGATTGGATGTCCACAAACATCACGAGCTATTGTGATGATCCTAACAAGATTCATTTGGGGAAAGGGAGTGGGTTGGGGTTGGAGAAAGGGAAGGGGGCTAGGGAGTGGGTTGGGGAAAGGGAGGGGCTGGGGATGGGGAAAGGGATGGAGGGGTTGGGGAAAGGGAGGGGGTGGGGGAGGGGAGTGGGTTGGGGAAAGGGAGGGGGCTGGGGATGGGGAAAGGGAAAGGGTTGTGGTTGGGATGGGGAGGGGATGGGGATGGGGAAAGGGAGGGAGGGGTTGGGGAAAGTGAGGGGGATGGGGAAAGGGAGGGGGATGGGGAGTGGGTTGGGGTTGGGGAAAGGGAGGGGATGGGGATGGGGAAAGGGAAGGGGTTGGGAAAGGGAGGGGATGGGGAAAGGGAGGGGGATGGGAAAGGGAGGGGGCTGGGGATGGGGAGTGGGTTGGGGTTGGGGAAAGGGAGGGGACTGGGGATGGGGAAAGGGAAGGGGTTGGGAAAGGGAGGGGATGGGGAAAGGGAGGCAGGGGTTGAGATTGAGAAAAGAGAGGGGGAGGGGAATGGGAAGGGGGTTGGGGATGGGGAAAGGGAGTGGGTTGGGGTTGGGAATGGGGAAGAGAGAGATGGGGAAAGGGAGGGAGGGGTTGGGTTGGGGAAGGGGGAAAGGGAAGGGGCTGGTGATGGGGAGTGGGTTGGGGAAAGGGAGGGGCTGGGGAAAGGGAGGGGGTTGGGGAAAGGAAGTGGGATGGGGAAAGGGAGAGGGTTTGGGTTGGGGAAAGGCAGGGGGTTAGGGATGGGGAAAGGAAGGGGGTGGGGATGGGGAAAGGGAGGGGGTTGGGAAGGGAGGGGATGAGGAAAGGGAGTGGGTTTGGGTTGGGAATGGGGAAGGGAGAGATGGGGAAAGGGAGGGAGGGGTTGGGTTGGGGAAGGGGGAGGGGGAAAGGGAAGGGGCTGGTGATGGGGAGTGGGTTGGGAAAGGGAGGGGCTGGGAATAGGAAGTGGGATGGGGAAAGGGAGAGGGTTTGGGTTGGGGAAAGGGAGGGGGTTGGGGATGGGGAAAGGGAGAGGGTGGGGATGGGGAAAGGGAGGAAATGGGGAAATGGAGGGGGTTTGGGTTGGGGAAAGGGAGGGGTTTGAGATGGGGAAAGGGAGGGGATTTAGGTTGGGGAAAAGGAGTGGGATAGGGAAAGGGAGGAGAAAGAGAGGGGTTGGGGAAGGGGAAAGGGAGGGGGGTTGGGGAAGGGGAAAGGGAGTGGGGGTTGGGGAAGGGGAAAGGTAGGGGGTTGGGGAAGGGGAAAGGGAGGGGGCTGGGGATGGGGAAAGGGAGGTTGGGATAAAAGGAGGGAGATTGGAAAAGTCAGGGAATGGGGTTTGGAAAATGGAGGGGGTGGGGAAAGGAGTGAGTTGGGATAAGGGGGTGGAGTTGTGGATAAGGAAAGGATGTAAGAGTTAGGATAAGGAAAGGGGATAAGGGAGTGGATGGGTTCGGGAAAAAAGAGGGGTTGAGGAGGTAAGGCAATGTGGCTGGGAAAAAAGAGGTTGGGATAAAAGGATGGCAATGGGAAAAGAAGGAGGGAGATTGGATTAATGTAGGGGATGGGGTTTGGGAAAGGGAGGGGGTTGGGATTAGGGGTGGGAACAGGATTGGTATGGGATAAGGGGTTGGAGTTGGGGAAGGGTGTAAGGGTTGGGATAGGGGAAGGGGATAAGGGAGCAGATTGGTTTGGGAAAAAGGAGGGGTTGAGGTAAGGCAATGGGGTTGGGGAAAAGGAGGTTGGGATAAAAGGATGGGATTTGGAAAACGGAGGATGTTTGGATGAGAAATGGGGTTGGGAAAGGGTGTAAGATTAGGGATAAGGGAAGGGGATAAGGGATGGGATAGGGAGATGGGGTTGGGAAAGGGAGGGGTTTGATAAGGGGATAGGGTTGGAAAAAGGAAGCTGTTGGGATAAGGGAAGAGATTGGGAAAAGCTAGGCATTTGGATAAAGGGATGGATTAGGTCCAGGGGGTTGGGGTAAAGGGATGGGGTTTTTTAAAAGGGAGGGGGTTGGGATAAGAGGTGGGTATAAGGTTTGGGGTTAAGGGAAAGGGTTAAGGTGGTGTTGTTGGATTAAAAGAAGTGGGTAGATGCGTGGGTTGGAATAAGAGAAGAGGGTAAGGGAGGGGTAGAAATAAGGAGAGGGGGTTGGGATAAGGGAAGGTGTTGATATAAGGGATTGAGGTTGGACTTTGGATAAGGGAAGGGGATAAGGTAGCGGTTGAGATAAGGGGAAGGGGTAGGGATAAGGGAAGGGGTTTGAGATAAGGGAAGCAAGTTCTGGGATGAGGAGGGGGTTTGGATAAGGGGTGGGTTGGGATAAGAGAATTGGGGTATGGATAAGGATATGGGGTAGGGATAAGGGAGGGTCAGGTCAGGGATCAGAGTAGGGGATTAGGAGAATGGGGATCGGTAAAAAAACTTGATGTATCGCCAGCCAAGTCCTTTATGTTCCAACACTGACCGCCATCACAGTACAAAGCACCTAATGATGTACCAGTGTCAGTGATGTCATTATATGGCACAATTCAGGTTAAGTTTTCATTCCTTATGTGTGTAATTCACACATGCCAGGCCTTAGTGGGAACATTGTGGGCGTGGTCGACATCCGTCAATTGGGGTTAAGAGAAGGAGATTGGTTAACATGGTTAAGTAGGGCAATAAATAGAGGTTTGATTGTAGTCAAAATTAAGCAGCCACTATAGTGTAATTTTGAACATAAACAACTATGATCTGGACAATACCACTTACCACTAACATTTTCACTCATAACAAGGTGAAATATCTGAGAAAAATTATCTTCATTTCCTGACAACCATATTTCTTCAAGAAGTTGGTCCATTTCTTTAACTAACCAAGGATCCAGCACTTCTTTTTCTTGTCCCAACTTTAAAGTAAATAAATAAAAATAAAACTTTACTAAAAATACAATTTATCAAGATGACTAGACAATTTAACAAACTCAAGAGGAAAAACATATTCTTGCTAAATAAAGTAAAAGAATAATCCATTGTAAGCTTGACTCTACATCTAGTCCACCAAAAGTCTTTTTAATGCTCATAAATAACAAAACAAGAGGCCCATGGGCCTGATACGCTCACCTGATAACTAATGGCTAGCTGATAGATTTAAAGAAAACATAAATACTAAACTCCAATGACTTTTTTCTTTACATCATGATAACCATTGTATCAATACCTACAACATTCTAATATACATGCCTATACAAAAAGTTAATAGTTTTCAAGATAATTAACCATTTCAGTTTCACATCTGTGACCTTGACCTTTGGACCCATGACCTTTTTCTATACATCAAAATGATCGTTGTATCCATACCTACAACATTCTAATATACATGCCTATACAAAAAGTTTATACCTTTCGAGATAATTAACCATTTCGGTATTGTTTCACATCTGTGACCTTGACCTTTGAACCCATGACCTTTTTCTATACATCAAAATGATCGTTGTATCGATATCTACAACATTCTAATATACATGCCTATACAAAAAGTTTATAGTTTTCGAGATAATTAAACATTTCGGTATTGTTTTGCATATGTGACCTTGACCTTTAAACCCATGACCTTTTTCTATACATCAAAATGATCGTTGTATCAATACATACAACATTCTAATATACATGCCTTTACAAAAAGTTTATAGCTTTCGAGATAATTAACCATTTCGGTATTGTTTCACATCTGTGACCTTGACCTTTGAACCCATGACCTTTTTCTATACATCAAAATGATTGTTGTATCAATACCTACAACATTCTAATATACATGTCTATACAAAAAGTTTATAGTTTTCGAGATAATTAACCATTTCAGTATTGTTCCGCATATGTGACCTTGAACTTTGAACCCATGACCTTTTTCTATATATCAAAATTATCGTTGTATCAATACCTACAACATTCTTATATACAAGCCTATACAAAAAGTTTATAGTTTTCGAGATAATTAACCATTTCGGTATTGTTTCGCATATGTGACCTTGACCTTTGAACCCATGACCTTTTTCTATACATCAAAATGATCGTTGTATCAATACCTACAACATTCTAATATACATGCCTATACAAAATGTTTATAGTTTTCGAAAAAATTAACCATTTCGGTATTGTTTCGCATCTGTGACCTTGACCTTTGAACCCATGACCTTTTTCTATACATCAAAATGATCGCTGTATCGATACCTACACCGTTCTAATATACATGCCTATACAAAAAGTTTATAGTTTTCCAGATTATAATTATAATCAGAGGTAAAAACAATTAGGTCACGACCTTTACAATTGACCTTGACCTCATTTTGAAGATACTTACAAGAAGATGTCAAAACTGAAAACCCCATGTCATTATCTGGTCAAATAGTCAAGTTATAACAATTTGAAGCTATTTTACGATTTTTTCAAAATTAAACGCAAAAACGCGTAACCTATTTTTTATCCGAATTTCACAAAATGAACAAACTATAAGCTTAAGACCCTAGAGAAGCCAAATATCACATCAGATTTTTTCTCCAATCAGTACTTTCGGAGAAGAAGATTTTTTAAGATTTTTGCACCCCTAGGTCACCTTGACCTAGTTATGGTAGCCATAGCAACGCCACGAACAAATCTGAATTGCACCGGCCCATATATACTTCTGACAAAGTTTCATTAAAAACTGTCAGTAGTTTCAGAGGAGAAGTCGAAAATAGGTGTTAACGACGCACGCACACACGCACACACGCACGCACGCACGCACGCACGCACATACACACGCTGCGCTATGCCATAAGCTCACATGACCTTCGGTCAGGTGAGCTAAAAACCCAAAGAACCTCGGTTACTGTTTCACATGCTTAAAGTATGAATTAAGACATTTTATATAAGGTACTAAGTTACAGATAGATGAAAAAATATGAAAAAAAAAAAAATTAAGTAATTGGTTATCATTGAAATTAAAATAGTACAAAATCTTACAATAAACATATTCTTATTCAAATTTGTAAAAGGATTTAACACTTTGAAGTTTTGTTTTAATTTTAATTCTAACCAATTAAGAACTTTTAAATTTCATTTCATATTTTCTCAAATATCTGAATACATTTAAATTTATCTTGTTTACTGGGATAAAATCTCCCTGTAACATCATTACATAAACCAAATATTTTAACATGTCTAGTACATATTCTCTGACATTTAAATGAAGTAGGTGGTGTTAATAATACAAATGGGAACATTGCAAAAATTAAATCAAAAATTTAAATTCTCATTACATTATATTTTTAACTACATCTAGACAAAGGAAGATAAAACATTATAAATACCTCTGTCAGCCGAGCTAACTTATCATCTACTTCCTCTACATAATCTAAATCTTCTACATCATCTCTATGGTCAGGTTCTCCCCATCTAATGCCATCTTGGAGCACAAATCAATCAGGTGTTTTTGCTGTCTTTCAGCTACAATATTAGTACAAAAATCATATCTCTGTGATTCAAAGTACATGCATAACCAGTGATTTGTTACATTTTTAAAAACTGCCTTCAGCCTTAAAGATTGGGAAAACTGAATTTCTGAAATATAGCAAATTGCATTAGGACATATTTGCAATAGAAAGGTTCTTTAAATTAAAAGAAGTTGTATTGTAAAAATTGATATATTAATTTATTTTGTGGGCAAGGTCCACTAATGTAGTTTGCTAGTACATGTTGTATATCACTGTTGATTTGCGAATTTTAATGGTCAAACTGGAAAATTTTAGTCATTTTTTGTCAGGGGAAACTACCTTTATTCTGTAGTAAATTTAGCCAAACACAATCACTGATAATCATACCACAGTCTCACAATCATTCCTTAACTAAGATTTTCCTTAACTTAAATCTGGCAAATTTAAAAACAAACTTTTGAATTTTATTAATATTTTCAGATGTTCTGGAATTTCAGGTGTCATTTTGAAGGTATGTAATATTTGTATTTTAGTTTTGTAAAAAATCTTCTTTCCTTGCTCAAAAAAAAAAAAAAAGATTGCCCAATTTGCTTAATCTAAGATTAAGGAAAATCATATTTAAGAAATGATTGTGAAACCAGGGCTGGTATATTTTCGTTAAGATTATTCTTATGTCCAATCATCTGGATGACAAGAACCCCATTTCCAAAAAAGCACAGTGATCCAAACAGTGAGACAGCAGCAATAGCCTTTAATGTAAAGGGTCTCACTACCATGGGTTATGCCTGATTGATCAGTCCTGATACATTATTATTCCTTTTCATGGGCCTTTAGTGGTTCATTCTGTATCAGCATTGTGGATTACTGTATATTTCCATATGTCACAACTTTTCTACAAAATTTTAATATTTTAAAATGGATGTGACTTAACCAGTGGTTTACAATATCAAACTGTATCATTTTAAGTCAGTGTACTAGCAATATAAAGGTGCTATAAATGTCACTAATACCAAGGAAAACAAAATCACTTGCACACCACACACTAAATGAATTTGTGTAGACTCATCCTTGCTTGATCAAAAATATTTTGCCTCATCAAAAATAGTTGAAATATTAAAAGTGTGTAGCAAAAACTTTTACTATAATTTTAGCTCTAGATACCATGTTTAGCTTACCCTTTTCCATGTCTTTCTTCTGTTTATCCATGTCTTTGTTAGAATACATGGTCCTTAACAAAATGTAAAAATAGTCTCTCAAAATTTATCGTAACTGACAAATATTGTAACATTTCAAATGCAAATGGAGATTGTGAACTTGTTTTACATAAAAAAACTGTAAAATTCTGTTTTGGTCTATATTGGTCACAATGCAATGGATAAATTCTGAAAGGTTGATATGATGGTTAAAGGGGGTTATTTGACGAGAAGAACACAGGTATATGTAGCTTGCCGGTCCATTAAAAGTTTTAACATTTGATGCTGAGCCTTACTAGGAGATATAACCCAGGTCCATCTATACTAGGTGCAGGTGAGCATAAAGGTATTATGACACATATAATGTTCAATGCATATACATGTATTGACCACAAAAAAAAAACAAAAAAATAACTGTTAAGACTTTTATATTGAGAGTAAAATATTCTGAAAAACCCAGACAAAGTTGAACTTGAACTGGTATTTTCTCGGTGTATATCAGAATGCCAAACATCATAAAACTGGTTGAAGATGATAAATCAAAGACCATCCAATGAGAAATAAAGAGCTCATATGAAAACAATACCCCACCATATACATGTATGGTAGAACCTGCTATATTGACCATCTCTATATACTGGTGTAAAAACCATCTCTTTCATCAAGGCCAGTGTTATAAGGATCAATCATTTTATATACATGTAGGTTTTGTTGTATGTTATTTTTCCATAAAAATACAGAACCTATACTGAATTCAAATTTGACCTGTATACAATGTACATGTGTATCAGTATCACAAACGTTACAAGATAATTAATCATATTTCTCAGAGACCATCGAATGAGAAATAATAAAGCCCATATGAAAACATATACATGTATAGTAGAACCTTTATATTGACCATCTCTGTATAAACATCTGCTGTAACAACCACCTCTCCATCAAGACCAGTTTTGAAGATCATTTGCTTCATATAACAACCAAACAGAACCTCATATAGAGACCACCTGTCTATTATAAAATCCCTATTTTATAAAGGTGCTGTGGTTGGTCTTATGTATAAGCTTTGTTCTATGTGCTGGGGTAAAAAAATCTTAATGATATACTTACAACTTTAAAACATCTTCAAGAAAGAATTCCTTTACATTATATAATGATCCAGGAACTGAAAAATATTAATGATATACATAGTCAAACTTACTTTAAACTTTAAACTTACTTTATATAAGGATCACCTGCTTTTAAGGGCCAGTAAAATTTTATCCAAATTTCTCTTTATTCATTTTATTTTTAACATGTATATAAGGGCCACATGCTCATAAAGGCTGCCTTTACTGGTTTCCTTTGGTGGCCTTTAAAGACAGGTTTGACAGTAATGTTATATTTATATCTTTATTTTAACTTTGACTTTATGTTAAATAAACACTATTGTTCTACCTACCAACCCAAATATTCTAATTATTTTGTTTAAATTTGGATTCTATTCAATTTTGCTGGTAAATGAGGCAATTCAAAGTGAAAGAATAACAACTAGATCACAAATCTGATCTGTCTAAATCC
Organism: Anadara kagoshimensis; assembly: GCA_021292105.1. NCBI lineage: Eukaryota > Metazoa > Mollusca > Bivalvia > Arcoida > Arcidae > Anadara > Anadara kagoshimensis. The sequence goes on along the minus strand of CM037871.1, from coordinate 12,653,544 downwards.
AACATCTTACAATGTTGAAGGAAAACCAACACCCTTGAGTGTTCTATGAGCTAGGGACAGCTGAAAATTTTATACAGTAAGACATCTATTTGACTGAACCTGGTTAATTTAACAAATGCTTATAGTATGGTTTACTTAGACACATTTTATTCTCACAGGTTTCACTGTATATGACTTAAATATGTATTAATTGTATCTTCAGAAGATTGGATTCAATTAATGATGTTTTAAGCCCCAGTCATGATTATTTACTGATATGGAATGGTGAAGGAAACCAGAGTGCTCAGAGAAAATTACTGATCTTCGCAAAGCAAAGTAGCAAACTTTGAAGGTATTTTAGACTTTTTCGCCACTGAAGATCTTTCATCTATAGAAGATCTAAATATGTTAGTAAAATTTGCTCTAAAAGATAGCATGAACTAACACACATGGAAGTTACAATCTGAATAAAAAGGCAAATAATAAATACAATACTTAAAATATGATGATAATGAAACAAAATAAATTTTGTACATACATACATGTACACTTAATATATCTTTGCAACATTTAACTCACCACTAACAACTGGACAATTGTTGAAGTACCTGACGAACAGTTCTGTATTCAGTGATGCACTCATTAATACCACTTTTAAATGACGATATCGCAGTATAACTTCACGTAGAGATGTTAACAAAAAATCACTAAATCTATCTCTCTCATGTATTTCATCCTATATAAAAACAATGTAATACTCATTAAATCCATACCATTTCAAAATCAGGAGATTAGAGTGAAATAATGGATTTTTAAGCCCCATTTCAGATTTTTTTTACTTGTATCAAAGGTGATAAGTTAAGAAATGAATGACAACAGAGTACCAGGAGAAAACTGTCAAACTTCAGCAGGCGAATTGACAAACTCTATCACACAAGGATGTTCCCCAAGTACATGTACCATTGAAACCTATACAATGGAAAGCTCTGTTAGCCCATGCATTATACCACTTGGTCACTTAGACCTTATTTCACAATCAATATTTAATGATTACATGAAAAACACTATTGGCAGAAAACTCCAATTGAATAATTGAACTGGAGGCTTGAGTCATAGTATTTTTTCACTTATACTGAGACATCACAAGCAATGAGTGAAGATACAGAATGACTTTTTACGTTTTCAATAAACTTATGGCAATGAGGAGTGCAGTTTCCTGTTTGATGTCATCTTGTATACATGTATGCTTTTATAATATATAATATCACTAAAAATGAACATAAACAAGCAAATTCAGTGACTTAGGATCCCCTGCCAGCTGTTATTTTATGTGATTTGTGCTTATGTACAAAGGGCCAAAGTTCTCAGGAAAAATGAGCAAACCAACACAGGTTAATGATTTGTGCATATTACAAGTTATACAGGGTTTTGGCAGGTTACATGGCCCCATGTACCCTGTCAAAGATCAATGATCCCTGAGCCACAAACCTGCCAAAACCCTGTATAATCTTTCAATCACCCTTCAAAGCAATACTAGTTGGATTTTTTAACTTTGAGTTACTTCCCATTTACCACTAAATGCTGTGTGCGTTAATGCACCCTGGCAAATTTCCAAACAGAGTTCTATGCATTCAGGCAAGTTAACCAAATTCCTATGCAAGAAATTTCTTTGAAGGGTGACAATAAACCATAATAACCAAGTTTTACTAACTTTAAGTTAAACCTTACCACAATAACATGAGTTACAGTTGTAAGAGCTCTATCTCCACCTCCCATCAATGTCCTCAGTAACACACCTGTTGTACAGAACGTAAGCAAGGTTTTTGGTGAAACCCTGAAATTTAAAAAAAAAAAATACATTTTGTTTACTTAAATTAAGCCAACACATATACAAAAGTGCGAGTGGATTTTTTTTCTATATGCATATCTGATCCATCAAAAACTTTTGGACATCATATACATGTATTTACAGTTTTCAGTTTGCCAATTAACCAATAGAAAGAGAAATCGTGAAAAATTTTTTTGGTTTATAACATTTTACAAAAGTTTGTTCTCATTCATCTATGTTTGTACAACTACAGACACCATAACATCAGAATTTAATTGATAATATATATATAAATAAAAGAAACAGAATGAACAAAATGTCAGCCAATTACAATACTCTATACATCTCCATCTGCTATTTTGGCTGCAAAATTAAGCATGTGCATCTAACACGTGAAAAAGCTTCAATGTAGTGAAATATTGTAAAACAAGCACTTACAAGTGCTCATTAGCCCTAGATGATTGGAAACAAGTACCGCAAGATGATATACAACATGCCTCGTGTGATCTGAGTACCCTAAAACTGTGAAAAAAGACAAATAAACCAATTTCTTATCTTACTTGCTTTCCAATCTAATCTGTAACCAACAGTTTGCCCAATTCTTTCTGCTCTCTCAGCTGCTACTCTCTCTGCCACACTTAATGCTGCTATCCTTCTCGGTTGTGTACAAATTATTCTACATGGTCTGCCGTTAGTATGAGATTCATCCAATATCATCTGAGGAACCTGTATTTATATAATGGAAGAAATATACAAATTGCTATTCCCCTAAAAAGCAGATAACCAAGGTAACCAAAAGCATTGTTTTATCTAAGATGAGCAAACTAGTTTAGTCAATTCTCAGTCAAATATCATATCCTAAATTTAATCTACACTATAAAATGTTATAATTTGCACCGGGGAAAGACATAGTGGAATTGTTACATCACAGACTCATATTATAAGGGGTGCGTGGGTTGTATTCTTACTCAGATCATATTATTAAATCAGGATAAGCATAGTGTTCTCTTATCACTATGCTCACACGGTCCCTAGTAATATTCAATTGTACCAGTGTTATTATTGAATGGACACAGGTTAGAGCTCCTTTTAAGTTATATTAATGATATTTGTACTATTATGATGCAAATAAAGTATATATTTCATAAACATTATATGCTGAAATTGGAATGGTTTCTTTTTTATTGATTTTTAGAACCGATTCAATAACTACCAGTATACGTCAGTTTGATTTGGTATTTCCAGGGGCCAGTGCGAGCATGGAGGCAAGCGAACACTATCTTGAAGATGCTTTGGATAACCTATATGGACTTGGCACATGCTTGGTTTTATCTTTAACAGTACATTTGATTATGTATGCATTTCTAAGCCAAAGAATCATTAATATAATTAACTCTCCAAGGCTTGTTAAAATGAACTAGAGACAAATACTAGTACTACCTGTGCCCAACATCACTTTCCGAGAAGTCAAATCTTAAAATTTACTGAAAGGGTTGCAGTGCCCCATACTTTATCTAGATGGATAGTATCCCTTACATAGTCTATCAAATAAAAACAATCAAAACTTTAACAGTTGTCTAAAAAAATCAGTCGGAACTTAAAACCAGGACTTAAGCTCTTTTAAATTTGTACAGGCAACCTAATAAAGTTATCAATTTTAACCATGCATTGAAAATTAGGGCTTCGGAGGCTCATTGGTATAAAGTGTGCACTTTTGGATCACAGCACCTTTTACGGCATAGGTTCAAATTCCACTCAAAACAGATCCTAGTGTGAACAAGTTTGTCAATTCGCTTGCAAAAGAATGCTGGTTCCCCGGAGCACCTAATTCCGCCATTCAAGAACTGGCAAGCTCAATATAAGTGAAAGAATCTTGACTGGGAAAAAAACCAATGTTACTCCACTCATGATTTATAATACTGACCTGTGTTGTTTTACCAGAGCCTGTTTCACCTGATATCAGTGTGACCTGGTTGTTATTTATACAGAACATTATTTCATCCCAGTGTTTGTATACAGGAAGACTCTCGCGGAAACTTTTCAGGTCTGATTCACCTCTCCTCGGAGGAATCTGTGCTACTCCATTGTTTAACTTCCCTATCGTTGTTTTATTGAGCTCTCTACTCACTGAAATTGTAAATCAAAACAATTCATAACATCATTTTATGTTTTTTACACCAAAAAGTAAGTGAGGATAAAATAACACTGATTAGAACTAGGTTTCCACAATTTTAAATTATTTGAAGCCAAACTTCCAAAATGTGTGGAGTTAAATCCACACAAACATATTTTTTTCACAAATTTGCTAAAATAGGTTATTTTTTTAAGAATTTCTCAGAATTGTAGCAATGGAGATTTATATACAGGAATGGAAACTTCTAAGTAAATAATTATGTTCTGAAGATGATTTTGCAATGGATCTGATACAAGTTTTGTATTCTGTTCTTGCTATCTCCCTTATTTTGTTTGCTCAAAATTTTTCATAACTTGCAAAAAAAAGCTGAATGTTTGCAGAAACTATAGGAAGCTGAATGTTGTCTTTGGGCAAGGATACTTAATTCACATATACATCTTCTGTAGGGTATTTTTTTCAAATTCATGGCCTATCACATAAAACTAAGTCAATTTACTTTCGAAGCAAGTGTGTGGGTGAAATCAAGATGGTCACTTGTGTTAATAAAATGCTGTTGTTGTGCATCAAGTTTTGTAAAACAGTGCTTCAAAGTTGAAATATAACTGAGGGCAAGCATCTAGACAGATGGATGGAAGGGTGGGACTTTAAACTTAATATCCCAATTTTTTGAAAGGTTTGGAATAACAATCTGACAAACCTTCATTAATTTGATTTCTATCTGTCCTAGGCTGGAGTTCCTGTCTTTCCTTGTTTGTCAGAGGAAATCTTTGTAATACATTGTTTATTTGTTGTCTTGAGTTCTTAACAAGTTGAAATGATGCTGATGAATGTGCCAGGGTACTTCCTTCCTTTTTTGATATTGTAAGGTATCTATTAGCCCCTTTTCTAAAAACAGAAATACAGAAATCTTAGATACAAATTATGTTTTTAATCATTTGCAGGGTTGGCCTTGGCTCCCAAAAAGTTGGAGCCAAAATATTAGCCAGTTTTAAAATTTAGGATTCAATTTATATGTTAAGGAGCCAGTTATAATCAGAAACTAAAAGCAACAAAAATGTCTCAAAATTAATTTATTTTAAATGTAGTTCTAATTTGCTGCATGTATATAGATTTTGTTGATTATCAACAATTTGTAACATTTTCCATACCTGTGTAAAAAAATATATGATTTTGCCAAATGACCCCATTGTTCAGGCCTTAGTGGACCATACTTAACAATATATGAATGCATAAATATTGATATTATGGTGTTTTAGAGGAAAGTTTCTGAAAATGCCCCCTCTGAAAAATCCGCTCGGACCACATGTGGGAAAGTGAATTTTCCTTACCGTTGGCCTTTACTGATTCACCTGGTATCAGTATAATGGACTGGGGGAGTGGTACGCTTGTCTGCGGCGTACTGACTCTGTGAGCTAGCACGGTAAAGTCGCCCTGAGTGCGCGCTAGTACAAGGCAGACCATACAACACACTCGCACTTCACATGCATACACAAAAATTGTTCATAGATTAATCCATAGAGATTAATTAAATAGTTCTCGTCGCGAATAGCTGAAAAATTGCTGATGCGACGTTAAGCAACATTCAACCAACCAACCTCTGAAAAATCCTAGACTGAACACTGAGATTAGATTGTATGTATAACATATATAATAAGACTTTACCCTCTACTCTTGGATTTAATCCCCAGTGATTCAACCATTCTGTGTACATATGCTCTTTCTGTTGCTGTCAGGGATGACGGAAATTCTAATTCTACAAGTATAAAATAAACAAATTGTACTCTTGTAACTTATAAACTTCCTTTTTTTTTTTTTTTTTTACTTTTTTTCTATTGTAATTTTGTTTCAAGCTGAAACAGTTCACAAATAAATATTAGGAATACAGTTGCACATTGAGATATAACTAAATTCATGAATTTAAGGAGATCATGATTATCAGGTGGTAATTCTATCTATATAAAAAGTATATATTTACCAGATGGAATGGAGTATGTGTAATGGTGTTTTACATTCAGGAAAGACTTTCACTTAACTTATATTGAGGCAGACAATTCTAAACTTTTGGAATGACAGATGAAACTGGATTTCTCAGAAGAACTGCACACTTTCATCATGTGACAAAACTTTCTAACATTAAGATATGCTAAAGTGCGATTTGAACATAGGTGGTAACGTAATAGGTGTTGTGATCTACAAGACAGCACTTCAGACCACTCAGCCACAGAAGATTTGGCTATACAAGAAATCCATATGAAGTGTTGCAATTAAAAAACTTATCCAAAACTTCACACATTATTCACCAAATAAAAAGATCACATGACTACTATCATGTCCAACAATTCAGGTGTGACAAAAATGGGGCAAATAGAAAAATATATACCTTTTTGACTATCATCTGCTCTGAATCTCTCAACAGCCAAACATATAGCAATTCTAACTTCTTCTCCAATGCATATATCCTGTTTTCTATTTGGTCCCCTGTCACGATTAGAACCAGCACTGCGGACACTGTGGGCACTCCCTGTGCTTGATGGACGAGATGAGGCACTATTTGTTCTATTCATGGTTCTTAAAACAATTTACCTGAAATTTTACAGTAATATTTGCATATGACAATTTACATGTAACATAAGAAAAGAAAGAATAAATGTATTTCAAATCTCTGTTTTAGTCCATCATAAGACATTAGCATCAGGTGTAAAAACTCATTCTAGGAAAATCACTTTCTACTTGTATGCAGGTTAAAGACTAAACTACTGGGTAATATTTCTCGATTTATACAGAATATTCAGTGTAAAATAGCTGTTGTTGTATTCTATTTTCCAAATATGATTGTATGCACCTTGGACTGGATTGCAGTAAAAAGTCTTGCAAATAAGAGTGGAAAAATGGAGCAATAATGTTCCAGTTAAGATTCTGTCGCTTATATATTATGGCGGTCATTGAATTGTTGAGAAAACCACCAACCATGGCATGGGCAAAAAGGTCACCTGGAATTGACCATGCCTTTCAGTATTGCATCTAGGTTTGAAGATTTTATGGAAGTGCTGCCCCAAGATTTCAAAAAGGGAGAGAGGGGTCGCCCACTCCTGTACAAAAATGGCCTTAAATCGGGAACTACATTTTTTACAACGGAAAATTATTTCTGGTGCACAATTTAATTTGATTCACTACCATTTTACGTTTTGTTGCCAAGTGGTAATGTTTGGAAGACTTTTTGAGTCATTTCCTGGTATTTATTTAAGGAACAACTGTGATAGCGCATTATTCAAAAGTGTGCAAATCGTTTTTTCTTTTATACAACAATAAAAAAAATAATATCACAGTTATTCCTTATACCGGTAATTGAATTTAGACATTCTTTAATTATTCAAGAAATTAAAAGAAAACCCCAAAAAATCTGAAACATTTAAATCAAGTTTAATTATATCTACATCGATAGTCATCACAAGGCGGATGAATATGACCCAATTGTTTTTTTATAATCGTGATCTCATTCAGTGATGAGTATTGCAGATGTAAACAATAAAGAAGTTCCGGTTAAATCCGCCAAAACGGGGCAAGTGGGCGGAGCTAATCTAAATTTTTTTTATTGAAGTATAAAGAAAAAAAATTGGTCACGTGGTCTCCATTGTTTTGTATTCTGTTCTGTTGTATAAACAAATTTTAATTAAATTATTTAACAATGAATCATTAGTAAACAAAACAAGAGGCTCATGGGCCTTATACGCTCACCTGATAACTAATGGCTAGCTGATAGATTTAAAGAAAACGTAAATACTAAACCCCAATGACTTTTTTCTTTACATCAAAATGATCATTGTATCAATACCTACAACATTCTAATATACATGCCTATACAAAACGTTTATAGTTTTCAAGATAATTAACCATTTCAGTATTGTTTTACATCTGTGACCTTGACCTTTAAACCCATGACCTTTTTCTATACATCGAAATGATTGTTTTATCGATACCTACAACATTCTAACATACATCCTTTTACAAATACTTAATAGTTTTCGAGATAATTAACCATTTTGGTATTGTTTTCGTATCTGTGACCTTGACCTTTGAACACCTGACCTTTTTCTATACATCAAAATGATCGTTGTATCAATACCTACAACATTCTACTATACATGCCTATACAAAAAGTTTATAGTTTTCGAGATAATTAACCATTTCAGTATTGATTTGCATCTGTGACCTTGACCTTTGAACCCATGACCTTTTTCTATACATCAAAATGATCGTTGTATCAATACCTACAACATTCTAATATACATGCCTATACAAAAAGTTTATAGTTTTCGAGATAATTAACCATTTCAGTATTGATTTGCATCTGTGACCTTGACCTTTGAACCCATGACCTTTTTCTATACATCAAAATGATTGTTGTATCAATACCTACAACATTCTAATATACATGCCTATACAAAAAGTTTATAGTTTTCGAGATAATTAACCATTTCAGTATTGATTCGCATCTGTGACCTTGACCTTTGAACCCATGACCTTTCTCTATACATCAAAATGATCGTTGTAACAATATCTACAACATTCTAATATACATGCCTATACAAAAAGTTTATAGTTTTCGAGATAATCAACCATTTCAGTATTGTTTCGCATCTGTGACCTTGACCTTTGAACCCATGACCTTTTTCTATACATCAAAATGATCGTCGTATCAATATCTACAACATTCTAATATACATGCCTATACAAAAAGTTTATAGTTTTCGAGATAATTAACCATTTCAGTATTGATTTGCATCTGTGACCTTGACCTTTGAACCCATGACCTTTTTCTATACATCAAAATGATCATTGTATCAATACCTACAACATTCTAATATACATGCCTATACAAAAAGTTTATAGTTTTCGAGATAATTAACCATTTCAGTATTGATTTGCATCTGTGACCTTGACCTTTGAACCCATGACCTTTTTCTATACATCAAAATGATTGTTGTATCAATACCTACAACATTCAAATATACATGCCTATACAAAAAGTTTATAGTTTTCGAGATAATTAACCATTTCAGTATTGATTCGCATCTGTGACCTTGACCTTTGAACCCATGACCTTTCTCTATACATCAAAATGATCGTTGTAACAATATCTACAACATTCTAATATACATGCCTATACAAAAAGTTTATAGTTTTCGAGATAATTAACCATTTCATTATTGATTCACATCTGTGACCTTGACCTTTGAACCCATGACCTTTTTCTATACATCAAAATGATCGTCGTATCAATATCTACAACATTCTAATATACATGCCTATACAAAAAGTTTATAGTTTTCGAGATAATTAACCATTTCAGTATTGATTTGCATCTGTGACCTTGACCTTTGAACCCATGACCTTTTTCTATACATCAAAATGATCGTTGTATCAATACCTACAACATTCTAATATACATGCCTATACAAAAAGTTTATAGTTTTCGAGATAATTAACCATTTCAGTATTGATTTGCATCTGTGACCTTGACCTTTGAACCCATGACCTTTTTCTATACATCAAAATGATTGTTGTATCAATACCTACAACATTCTAATATACATGCCTATACAAAAAGTTTATAGTTTTCGAGATAATTAACCATTTCAGTATTGATTCGCATCTGTGACCTTGACCTTTGAACCCATGACCTTTCTCTATACATCAAAATGATCGTTGTAACAATATCTACAACATTCTAATATACATGCCTATACAAAAAGTTTATAGTTTTCGAGATAATCAACCATTTCAGTATTGTTTCGCATCTGTGACCTTGACCTTTGAACCCATGACCTTTTTCTATACATCAAAATGATCGTCGTATCAATATCTACAACATTCTAATATACATGCCTATACAAAAAGTTTATAGTTTTCGAGATAATTAACCATTTCAGTATTGATTTGCATCTGTGACCTTGACCTTTGAACCCATGACCTTTTTCTATACATCAAAATGATCATTGTATCAATACCTACAACATTCTAATATACATGCCTCTACAAAAAGTTTATAGTTTTCGAGATAATTAACCATTTCAGTATTGATTCACATCTGTGACCTTGACCTTTGAACCCATGACCTTTTTCTATACATCAAAATGATCGTCGTATCAATATCTACAACATTCTAATATACATGCCTATACAAAAAGTTTATAGTTTTCGAGATAATTAACCATTTCAGTATTGATTTGCATCTGTGACCTTGACCTTTGAACCCATGACCTTTTTCTATACATCAAAATGATCATTGTATCAATACCTACAACATTCTAATATACATGCCTATACAAAAAGTTTATAGTTTTCGAGATAATTAACCATTTCAGTATTGATTTGCATCTGTGACCTTGACCTTTGAACCCATGACCTTTTTCTATACATCAAAATGATTGTTGTATCAATACCTACAACATTCTAATATACATGCCTATACAAAAAGTTTATAGTTTTCGAGATAATTAACCATTTCAGTATTGATTCGCATCTGTGACCTTGACCTTTGAACCCATGACCTTTCTCTATACATCAAAATGATCGTTGTAACAATATCTACAACATTCTAATATACATGCCTATACAAAAAGTTTATAGTTTTCGAGATAATCAACCATTTCAGTATTGTTTCGCATCTGTGACCTTGACCTTTGAACCCATGACCTTTTTCTATACATCAAAATGATCGTCGTATCAATATCTACAACATTCTAATATACATGCCTATACAAAAAGTTTATAGTTTTCGAGATAATTAACCATTTCGGTATTGTTTTGCATCTGTGACCTTGACCTTTGAACCCATGACCTTTTTTTATACATCAAAATGATCGTGGTATCAATACCTACAACATTCTAATATACATGACTATACAAAAAGTTTATAGTTTTAGAGATAATAATTATAATCAGAGGTAAAAAAAATTAGGTCACGACCTTCACAATTGACCTTGACCTCATTTTGAAGATACTAACAAGAAGATGTCAAAACTGAAAACCCCATGTCATTATCTGGTCAAGTAGTCAAGTTATAACAATTTGAAGCTATTTTACGATTTTTTCAAAATTAAACGCAAAAACGCGTAACCCATTTTTCGACCGAATTTCACGAAATGAACAAACTACAGGCTTAAGACCCTAGAGAAGCCAAATATCACATCAGATTTTTTCTCCAATCAATACTTTCGGAGAAGAAGATTTTTTAAGATTTTTGCACCCCTAGGTCACCTTGACCTAGTTATGGTAGCCATGGCAATGCCAGTAACAAATCTGAATTGCACCGACCCAGACATGCTTCTGACCAAGTCTCGTTGAAATCTGCCAAGTACTTTCAGAGGAGAAGTCGAAAATGTGTGTTAACGACGCACGCACGCACACACGCACGCACACACGCACGCACGCACGCACGCACATACACACGCTGCACCATACCATAAGCTCACATGACCTTTGGTCAGGTGAGCTAAAAACAACAACAAAAAACAAAAAAAAATCAAATCTTCTGAGTAACTACAAAATTTTCAATGACGTCCAAAAGGAACCATTTTAATCCTGATATTATCTAAATGCACTGGCAATACATTGCCATTATGCCATCATCATTTCAGTCTTTTGTTTTTAAGATGCTAGCTTTGTTGATTTCAAAAGCTGACATGCCTTTGCATCCAATGGCAATGAATCTACATCTACTGATCAAGACGCATCAGTTGAGTTAGACACTTCTCGGTCTGTCTTATCATACTCCAAGAAAAAATGAGTTGTTTCGCTTTGACAGCTAAACATGTGCATTTGTTACTTGCAATCATCTCCCCTTTACACTAAGAATGATTAGTAGTAGAAACAGTGATTGTTAATGACTATTTATCCTCAGGTTAGAACACATGTGCAAAGATCTCTTTGAAATATCCCCACTCTAATCTAAAGTGAAAATAGATACATTTCCCTGGGTCGGACGAGCTCTCAAATGCAACAGGAAAGGGGGAAACGCAGCAGCAAAACCAAAACTTGAACCCAGAACCTTCCCCATACTAGCATATGATGCTCTACCCACTGAGCTGTCCAGCCTACCTCACATCCAATGGAATTTTGAGGACATTTTCCTCATGGATCCAAAGGAAACTCATGAACAATGGGGTAAAAAGTAGTCCAAGTAGCTCAGTTGGTAGACTCTAGCTAGGTTTCCACAAATTTAAAATAATTAGTAGCCAAAATTTCCAAAATTTGTGAAAATATAGTCCTTTTTAAAGTATTTTTCCACAAATTTGCTAAAATAGGTTACTTTTTGAAAGAATTCCTCAGAAATTAGTAGCCAATGGCGATTTTGGCTACCAGGAATGGAAACATAGCTCTAGAGTACATTAAAACAGGCCAGAGAGGCGCAAAGCCCATATTGGTTTCTTCAGACAGTTAACAGCACTTGTTTATACGGGAAACGTCTATAGGTAACACGTATGTATTATGACGTCATAGAAAATTGTGGAAAAATTCCATAGACCGTACGTCCAAATCATTTGACGCCGCACGTGCACCACTTTTCTCACTTTTCTCAAGGCCATTGAAGGGGTCAAATCGACAGGAAGTGAGCTCCATATGGGGGAAAATCTCGCCCGTCTCGTACATCAGAAATGAAACCAAAAAACGATTATCGTGAAAATAATTCATTAAAACAAGTAATAATTTAAATAGGTTGATCGAACACCAAATATTTACGTTTCTTTCGCCATTCTGGCTGATCTCCAAGTGTAGCGTTTCAAGATTCGCGATGACGTGATTTCTTTTGATTGGGTCAAAGTTCAATTCAGTTCGATAACCACTGTAAGCCAATCAGCAACCGGCTTTCCCACGTGCATCAACCATGATCACACAGTATACAATGCGGGAAGATACAAAATTTGCCGATTTCAAGTTAGATAAATTGATAGCCATAGTTACCTGACACAAAACTATTACGAGGTTAGCATAACCACAGTATACAACTTCTACGGTAACTCTTTTTCACATATTATTACTTAATTGAATCTGAATTTTGAGTGCATCTGTGACCCTCGCTGAATGCAGTGTAAACAAAAATGGCGTTCGTCAGGACAGGAAAGACGTTTTCACAAACGATCGATTTTTAAGAAAAATAATAAAATGCGTTTTTCGAAAGAATTAATTAACAGTTCGTTCCAATAATCATTTTTATGAAAATACATATAAAATTTAATGACATATATTCCGAATTTAATGTAAAAATATTGACAAATCCTCTGTTTGTTTACATGTGACGTGATGGATCAGGGATTTATCAAGGGCCTATTTAGGGCCGAAATTCGGCCCCATTCCCAATGGAAAAACATTGATATTTCCCAAAATGGGCTGAGAAAATTCCCAATTAGAAAATTGTACCAGATACATAGCTGAAGTGTGGTCATAAATGTGGCTGCTTTTCTCAATCTTCAATCAACTCAATACACTAAAAGCATTAGATTTAATCATTAATGGCACAAAAATGATGTCAAAAGTTTTCCCAAAATGAGCAAAAAGTTGATAGTTTTTCCCAATTTTTAGTTTAGGGTGTGTGTCGTTGATCTATGCATCTAGTCCGACGGATGGGTTTTTTTTTTTTTTTTTTGAAAAAGAAACAAATTTTTATGTACCAAACCATGTATTGCTGAATTAAATGGTAGAAAAAATTAATTTCATAAATATATGAAAAAGACAATCGGTAATTAAAATTTAAAAAAGTTGTACCCGATCGTTTTGTCATTTCGGATAGAGAGAAAGTAGAGTTTTGCAGATCCTACCGTCGCTATGAGGGGGTACATTTTAGCGGTTGTATGCATAACTGGATCATTTAGTTGTTTTACCAGTTCCGAATTTTTACTACCGAATAATCTAAAATTTCAATCCCGTTCAATTAAAGGAATCGCAAAATAACTTTCTCAATTTGCTGTTTCTTCAACCGCTTCCTAAATGTACGACAGATTGTAGGTGACCTAGTTTAACGATGTAAACAAATCGTGATCATGGAAATGCTTTTTTCAAGAAAACATACTACCATGTGTTTTTGAGGACAGGTGTCGATATTTTGGAATCAGTAAACATTTGTATTATTACACCACATAAATTTTATTTCCTCTGCTTGTGGATGACGTCTGCACCAGCGCTTATATGAAACCCTGTTCGGAACTGGTAAAACGACTGTATTTAAAATTTGCATACAACACTGTACGAATTATCTCCCTTTCACGAAAGTAAAATCTAATCGATAAACATTTTAAAATATGACACAATTGCCTCAACATTAAAATACGTTATCATAACCTTCAAAATAAATTTAAATTTCCATAGATTTCAGGAAGAATTAATTAAACAACCTGCCGTTGCTGTTCATTTCATAAAAAGTTATGATTTTACATCGTAGGACGCAAACTTCTCGAACTACTTTTTATTGTAAACATGAGATCAGTTCGCCAAATTGCAGAAATTATTAGATGCATCCCGTCGCAATATTTTACTAGATTCTAAAATGTATTCCGAAAATTTATTCCAAATGCATTACCCGTCTCAGAATACATATCTCACGATAAAACAAATATACTTCTTTCACGCTCATTTATCAGGCGCACTATTTCCAGGTGTACTCATATCTTATAATTTCATAGCAAAGAAGCTCGATATCTTGGAAGAAAGCGATGACAAAGTACAGGTTCACTTTGTTCACGCTGTACAAAAACTACAACCCACCATCCTAGAATTAACCGTCTCAATATAAGTGAAAAAGCATTTTCAAGTCTCCGGGGCTGAGGCTCTTCATGCAGTGAAACTTAAAGGGGCTGGGCTAAAATTAACATTATTTCGGTACTTGTAAGCCTGTCAAGTTTTAATCATTTCATTTGTTACTTGCAATGGTCTGTGCTTTAGAAAATTCTCATCATGGTACTATATGCCTGTGAATGTTGAAGGTGTAAGAGGAGCTTACCCTCATACCACTGTATTCATATCAGGTTGTGCTTTAAAGGTGCTGCCTCACAGAGTCAGCACGCCACAGACAAGCATTCCACTCCAAATTAATATTTTATAACCAGTCGATAGTCTATCCTCTAAGCCAAATGTGGCTTGCAAAATGAGGAAGCAGTAACTCAAATTTTAAAGTATTGTCATGTATAACACAAGTCAGGTTGGAACCAAAAACCTTCCACTCTCCAGGAGGATGCTATACTATTGAGCAACCAAGGCGGTCACAAACAGAATAGATTGTTGACCAAGGGATATTGCAAGCCTAGGCTTATCAGGGCCTTCGGCAAAAAGTTTTATGACCATCATCACTGTATTGTTGACAAGTTTGATGTCTCTGTGTCCAATATTGACCTGTGGATGTTAGTTCCTTGTTCCCTTCACATAATATTGATTACACACATGTTTTAGTTCCTTGTTCCCTTCACTTAATATTGATTACACACGTGGCCGGTATGTGTAGCCAGCTAACAGAAGGTGCTTACCCTTCCAGAAAACTCGGTCTCACTTCCTTGGTGGAAGTTCGCATGTTTAACCTAACTTGTCAGTTTCAAAGTTTTTTTTTTTTTTACTTTACTCCTGGATTGTGATTTGGACATGGATTAGTATGTTTGTTTTTCATTCACGGTATAACTGCTGCATTAATTGAATGGGGCAATCTTGAACTGTGATATGATACACATCTTGTTTTAAGAAACAGGAGTAGTTATTTATGCAATCCATAAATCAGTAGATTAAATTATTCACATGGTATGGTAAAAGGTGACTCAAGATGAGAAGACATTACAACGTGAGAATGTTGTGGTATGGATTAGTATATTCACTATATTGGGTAATTGAATAGCCTTTTGTGTCCCTGGAAAGATCATACCAAAACTCAGTTCTGTGCAACAGAACATGATTGCAATTAAAAGATGACGCAAAGAACTCGGCGGTAGTTAACTATAGTCAGTCCCACCAGTATTTGGTAAGCCTTGACAAAACAATGTGTGCCATCCCTTTTTTGGGTGCGTGTGTTTGTGTACACAATAACCCGATAATAAATTTGGACATTTCCCGGGATAGGCAATGCCTATATTCATATTAGTGTGGCAAGGTTTTTTAAGCAGACCCAGCATTTTTTTATTTTTGGAAAAATTACAAAAAATATTCAGTAATGTCAGTGCTTGTGACCGTGAATTTTGTGCTACTTTGACAGTGGCATTAAAATCATCAGTGATCAATGTAGTATATGACATACTCAGTATACAATATAAGTCTACAGGAACAAAGTAAGCATGACCAATTTAAAATCGGAAAATATTTCTGATTTCTACTTTCAGTTTCATTTCTCACCTGCAAATTTATGACGATCCTACTGATTAAAGATTTGTACCAAATGGGATCAATACCCAAATTCCACACATACAATGGTTATCACCCTTTGAGACACCCAATACTAAAAACTTATATGGAAAACATCAAAATTGCAATTTTCAGCAGACGACGTTGCTTGTTGACAAGTTGTGCTGCCATTTTTAAACTTGTGTGGAACGTATGGGTAACGTAGAGCATGGTTAAAAATAATTCAACATCAGTTGTGATATATAATGTCATAATTCATTATTTAATATTATTATAAAAGTTACGTAAAAGTATTTCAAAATATTATAATTTAAACCAATAAACGAAAAGATAACAACTTAATATGGACGGTTAATTTACGGTACCCTTACGGTTCACAAAATATCCTAACTTCCGGTTTTAACCTGCATGATATCAGCGTGCTCTGGACTAACTTTGAATTGAATCCTTAATAGAATTTTAAGGGCGGTAATTCAAAACAAATGTTAAACCAGCCGGCAACAGAGAGCAAGAAAGGTTCGACTCTATTTTTAATATTTAGACAGATATCAACATTTCCAGACTAATCAACCCAATAAGACCTCATTAATCATTTTAATTTTTGTCTTGTTGGATAGGACAGAAATAAAAATTGGATTTTATTTCAAGTGTTCAGCAGAACATGAGAAATTGAAATCCTTTATTATTTCCTAAAATTAAGAAAAAATTAAGAACTCTTGAATTGTGATGTAACTAGAATCATAAAAAGTCTTGTGATAAAATTTGTTCTGTGGTAGACTATGCTCGATAGATGGTTAAGTAGCTCCGCAAGCCCTGCTAGTATCGGAAAGGTCACAGTTTTAAGCCTTTTTTGGTCGCTGCAGTTTTAAAGTTTTCCCTTTCCTGTTATAATTGGGGCCTCATCTGACCCTGGGGAGTGGCCAATCTACAGGTTGGTCCCATCATGGAACCTGGTAGTTTCTGTCTATTCAATGTAGTTGAATAAAAAAAGAATAGGTGTCTGGTAGACCAGGCTCAATAGGTGGCCAGGTAGTTCAGTCGGTAGTACTGGAGTGTCCTACTAGTATTTGGACGGTCCCGGTTTCAAGCCGCGGTTGTGCCACTGCACTTTCCTTTCATAGTTATAGTTAATTTAGGAAGACTGCAATAGTCTGGAAGAAAAAGATGTACTGTTATAAACTTTAAAAAGTCTCTATATCTCCCCTATAGTCTTCTAATGAGAACCCTTTAATTGTTGTAAGATGACACTAATCTATATTTAAAGTCCAAATAAGATGAATTATTTAAAATTTAAAAAATCCTTCCTTGGACACCAGAAATAGAACTCAGGTTGCCAGTTTCACCTAAAAGGTACCCCATAGGTGAGACAGTTAAGTAATGTCTCATAATTATACATAGTACATGACTTGGGTATAAACCACCAAATCAACCAACCAACTTACATGTATCATTTGATGTGTAACAGGAAAGAGAAAAAATGCAGGGTTGGGCCAGGGATTGAACCCTGGACCCCAGTACTATAGGCGAGTGCTCTACCACAGCTACCCAGACTGCTACAGATTTTTTATTGTCATTTATTTTATATTTCCAGGATGTTGAAGTGAAGTATAAGTGCTGTAACCGTAATGTAATTATTGAATAGAAATTAAAGAACTATACATTACTATACACAGGATAATCAAAATGGATGACAATGTTAACAAACAGGCATCAAAACAACAACAACAGCAAGTGGTAAGAAAAGAAGTTTTATGTAAATCATTGGTTAAAGTCTAAAGTGTTATAGACAGATATTTGGAGGGCTAAAACATGTCCTCTCTATAATCAGTTTTGTGAAAACAAATTGGGATTGACTTAAAGATTGACTAAATGTGTAGTGTAATATAATGATAAACATTATATGATGAACATTATATGTATGCAAGACCGTTCGAGTTGTCTCCCCTTGTATACTAAAGCATCTTAGTTTCTTAGTTGCTTGTATCGCATGTATGTTTTGTTAAGCGTTCGATTGAACCGGATTAAAACAGTCATCCATAACATCAGCGTTGTCTGTTATCAGTAGATCCTACAGTAGGTGTAATTGTTTACCGGTATCCTATTTCATTGCTACCGAGTGATCATATAGTTATCACCCAGTGACTGAAGTACAAGCATTGTGCAAAAACTCATCTGAAAGGTGACAATTGATGGATCGCCGGCCACGCTCACAATGGTCTGACAAAAGCCTGGCATGCTTGAATTATACAGAAAAAGAATGAAAACTTCATGCCTGAATTGTGCCATTTAATGATGTCACTGACACTAGTACATCATTAGTTGCCGTGACGCTGCTTTGGCCCCGTGATTGTGGCCAGTGTCAGAACATAAAAGGCATGGCTGGCAATATGTCATTGTAAAGGGCCAACATGTGCTACTGGTATGCATGTACCTAAAGGGTAATATCATGTAATACATCTAAATTAAATAAAAAAATTCTTATAACAGATGGATTAATTGATCTCCCAAATCATCAGTTTTCGGAATTTAAATGCCAAAATTTAAATTTGATTGCCAATGGCAATTTTGGTGACCAAGTTTGTAAACCTAGATATATCGTAGTTTAGACTAGTTTGATTATTAACCATTCTTCTAATTCTTTTTCAGAACAGTTTAACAGAATTGTTGGCATCAACACCAGAAAATCCTTCCAACAATACAGCGACAGCTCAAAATCCTTTTGATGACTTGAACATTACACCCCCAGGGACAAATCCAAATTTGCAGAATCATCAGCAACCTCCCCCAGGAGGTCCGCCACACCCTGGTGGTCCCCAGGCTGGTGGGAAAGTTTATCCACCAAATCAACAAATGGTTTTTAATCCATCGAATCCAAATGCTCCACCCATTTATCCATGTGGCATATGTCATAAAGAAGTTCATGATAACGACCAAGCAATACTTTGTGAAAGTGGGTGTAACTTTTGGTTTCATCGTATATGTACTGGACTCACGGAACCAGCGTTTCATATGCTGACTCAAGAAGTGTATGCAGAGTGGGTGTGTGATAAATGTTTATCGACTAAAAATATACCTCTAGTGAAAATGAAACCATGATGTTTATATACATGTTTATGTATAGATGCAGCATTTAAACCATGATGACATTTTAACGGTTGTGCCATTTTGATACTATGAGAAATACACTTTGTATTTCGTTTACATATCAAAATATACATGTGCTTTGTACAAGCATATTATTTACCATAGATAAAGTTTGTGAAACATTTTGGAAAGTTAAAATTAAAAAAAATTCTCCAGAAAATATTATAGAGTCACTGTACATGGCTGAACTACTGGTAAATACATGTACATGTCCTGTTTTTAAAGCTTATCTAAGGGAACCAGTAAAAGTGGACTTCATGGGCAGGTGGTCCTTATATAAAATTTATCTGGTCTTTAAAGGCAGGTAATGCTTATATAGAGGTGGCCTTTATGACAGGTTTGACTGTACAATGTTAACACTTTTATATCAAATAAAAAAGATCATGACCATTGATCATGCTTTTTGGTGGAATTTTTTATTGAACATTGTTGAAATACATGTTCTAGTAACCTTAAGGACATGAAAAGATTCTGAATTTCTGTTTATCATATCAATATTTCATATCTGAACTTCGTAACCAGACATGTCATCATTGAAGGTCATAATACACTTGAAGAAACCATTTATATTTTATGTAATACATAAGAGTTTTGTTTGAATTTTCATACATAGTCATATTGCAATATCCATATTATGAGAATACCAGTTGTATGTGTGTTATATTCATTTTTACAGCTCAATTGCATAAGAATAGATAACTGCCATCCATACATAACTATACATGCTTAAAACTGGTCATATCAATACAGACTGAAAATCATCACAAAATTGAATTGTTGAAAATTGTCAGTCAGCTAAACCTGGGTGTTTTATTTTCATGATCTTCCACATTTTCATGGTTGTCCCTAAAATTTCAAAAAAAAAAAAAAAAAAAAAAAAAAAACCAAAAAAACAAAAAAACTAAAAAAAAATTATTTTCAAGAAAAACAACTTTGTTGCATACATTTAGATCATTAAGTAAAGATATCACTTTCAAGTACCGTACATCTACTGCAAAATCCTCAATATCTAGATTCTATGAATGAAATTTGCC
This sequence comes from Anadara kagoshimensis, assembly GCA_021292105.1. Lineage (NCBI taxonomy): Eukaryota > Metazoa > Mollusca > Bivalvia > Arcoida > Arcidae > Anadara > Anadara kagoshimensis. Next base: position 12,633,050 of record CM037871.1, on the reverse strand, counting down.
TTGATGACTATGATACATGTAAAGATATTTATGGATGGCAGTGTAATTATCACTATATGTCATATCTTTGGTTGATTGCAGATTTCCATTGTCTACTTTGTTTCCATAAATTCAGTGCACATGGCTTTTATTCTTTATTTCTTTTAATTAAAAATGTTTCCATTAAACTATCAATAAAATGCATTTAAAATGCACTGACTTAACCAAATTATATTTTTAATTAAAACATTATTGTTCAGTTCTCCTGTACATAGAGAAATTTTGTGAAAATTTTGGAAATTTGATTAAGTTTATATACATATTGGGCCTTATTCAAAGTTACATCAGGGCATTTAGGGCCAGGTAGGTCATTGTTGCTCTGGTTTTTTCCAGGTGTGATCATCATGAATATTCCAACGTTTATAGCTGTTCCAAGTTAGAAGGTACAGAAGGGATAATTTTGACATAGTCATATTTGTTGTTTTGTTAAAGAGTTAAAAAATTGCTCTATGTACAGAATTAAGTTCACTTTTTCATGAATGATAAATATTTTTCCCTATTGTAGGTCAGTATATTTTGTATTAAGTTTTGACAATTTTTTTGTGAGTTTGTTGGAAAATATGACTTTATTCTTGCATTGTCCATGTGCACTGAATTTGTGGAAATACAGTAGTTTATTATGTACTAGATGTGTAGTTGGGGTATGCTGTTCTTTTGGCAGCTCTTGTTTTTATTCTTGAAATTTGTTTATAAATATTGCAATATGAGATTTCAGTTGTGTTTTATATATAACTTACATGAATAGGCAAACAACATTGACCTGTTCGATTGACCTTTCATTAGGAATATTCTTATAGGAGAGTCAGACCAATTTCAGGTTGTTGCTAGGATTCTGTTATTATATAAACAATGCATGTTTCCCATGATGTAAATAAAATATACACCTGTAAAAATATACTGGTCCATAATAAATATTTGAATTAAAGGTCAAGCCAACAGGTCACTGTTGTTTACATATAATTTGTATACAATTATATGCAACTTGTAAACGACAATGTATAGATTTTTTTTAATATGTATGTTTATCTCTTTATGAAGAGAAAATTTCACATTTAAGATATTTTGTAAAATTAATTTTATGTTTTTACATGTATTTGTTGTAAGTAAAATATTTTTTTAATTTGTAGAATATATAAACTTTAATATAGCTTTCAATTTTGTTTTATTTCTATAACCAACATCATCAATAGCAGGAGAGAACTCGACAATCAACAGAATTCATGTGGAGGTTTATTAGATCTACTGAATCTTTTCTGGCAAAACTAGTTGATCTAATAAACCTTTACATGCTGTCCGTTGATTGTCAGGTTATTTCCTGCTATTTAGTATTTATTTAGAAAGGTTCTACTGAATCCAATCAGATCCAACAATGGACTCTAAAAACTGATTAGTGTTGGTTCACTTTATTATCAGTTCTATAACCAACATTATATCAGTTCATTGCTGGAAGGATAGGGGAAGTTGTGAGAAGAGGAGATGCTTTCAACTGTTTTAACCACAATTTACAACTATTTTAACCATAATTTAGGTACGTGAAATGAAGTTGTGTTATGGCATCACTATATGCTTGGTGGCTGAGGGGTCTAAAGCATACTTTAATGGATGGTCAACCATGGTCAGATCACTTGCCAGTGGTTGGTGGTTTTTCTCTAGGCACTCTGGTTTCCTCCACCATCTTAGAATTGACCACTTTAATAAAATTACATGAAATATTCTTGATTTGGGTACAAGATTACATTACTATGTTCTACTTGCACTAATATTAGCAGGGTAAGTTGACATTTCAGTTTTTGACAATAATTACTCATATCAACCACAAATACCAATTTATGTCCAAATCACAATCCCAAGGCAAAGTGAAAACTTTGAAAACTGGCAATTTAAGTTAATACATGTGAACTTTCACCAGTAAAGTGAGGCTGAGTGATTTGGAAGGGTAAGCACCTCCTGTTTAGCTATCTATACATGCCATGCATGTAAACAAAAAGAAAATGGAACCATGGGATGTCAAATATCCAGAATAATTTTGGATATACATGTAGTGACATCATACTTATCAACAATAGTTTATCTATTTTTGCATCTCCTATTGTACAAATATATTAAAGATTTTGTAGTGACAAAAGAAAATTGGGTTAGATTTGATTATGAATAGAAGCTACTCTAATGAGGCAACCTTTGTCAGTTTGCTCCCCAAAGGTTGGTGGTTTCTTTAGATATTCCATTTTCCTTAACTTAGTTGTAATGTTGTTTAATGTTGCATCTGCATTTTTTCAGCTATTCGTGATATACAAAATTAAATTCTATGGATTAAGAGAAGAACAAGATGTACTCACAAGAGTTGAGTAATGGTGTTTAACGTCCCAGTCAAGAATATTTCACTTGTATCGAGACGTCGCCACTATAGGCAAAAGTGCAGAAATTTTGCCTGTGCGTTGTGCTGATGGCATTATACAGCAGGGTTCTTTATCGTGCCAAGCCTACCAAGACACAGGACCTCGTTTATTTTAAGTTCCCATCCGAAAGAAACGTGACTTTTATTTCGTGATGCCGAGTGCTTGGTGAAAGAACAGTCACTACCCTATTTTAAGTCTTGGGTCAGACCCGGCCAGGGTTTGAACCCACGACCTCCCACTTACGCAGTAAACACTCTACCAACTGAGCTACTGCAGTGGTGTATGCACAAGATGTATGGGTGTGTTTTCCATTGTGTCTTGTAAACAGGGTGCACTTTGAGAGGCTAGTTTACTTAATAAGTATGCTGTAGACAACCATACCATCCCACAGTCAACATGGTAAAGTTTTACTGACACCATATGAACCAGGTAATACTCTGTCCTCTTAATAATGATTGCAAGGTGAGGAAGCAGTATCTCAAATTAAAGTCTTTCTTTGACCTGACCGGGGTTTGAACCCACAACCTCCAGTTGTTCTACCACCATTGGTGTTTTTCCATCGATATAGCGAAAGCATCAAAAAGGTATAAAACACCATTCTACAAGGTTCCATGTCCAAGTTCACATAAAATGCTTCTCTAGAATTCCTAAAAAGGGGATATGGGTCATATATGGCTGCAATAGGAGATATGAGGAATGTAAACAAACAAATAAATCTCTCTTACCATATATTTATTCAATACATTTAAAATATCATTTCTCTATTGTACATAGTGTCAAACTTATTTTACATTTTTTTTTAAATTTCTGTTATTTACAATATTTACATTTGTTTAACATTATTCAACATATATCAAAAATAAGTAGTAAACTTCATAAATAAATATATTTGGCTTTAAGTTAACAACAATAATTTAATTAGTACAAAATTTATATTTAATATCTCTGTACAAAGAGCATACAGTCAAAGTGTTGCCCCTTGTCCCATCCCACAACACCAACAAAAAACTATGTTGTCAATGTAAAAACTGCAAACAAGCTCCTTGTCCACAATGGTTTTGACATTTCTATGATGAATATGGCAAATAGTGGGTAATGATTGTGATATTTCATGAAGTATGCAATGACGAAAACAAATACAATATATTCTATGACATCAAATTTCTACCTGGTATTAAATAGTTCATTTGGTTACCACATAGTATTTAACAGCAAGTCCAGACTTGAAAACAATTTTTGTCAATAAGCAAACATTTTTACTTTAATTAAGTAACAGCACACAATATCCAGTTACAGGTACTGGATAAACAACAATCTCTTGGTTAACACTTTAAAAATTATCAGAAACTCACTACACCATCTACTAGTACACTGAAATAACAACATCTTTCTTCCATCTCTGGACAGCCTAACACTACTACCCGTCTTGCCTTTGAATCCTCATGCATCCATGAAATAACTGGAGCAGACAATACTTAACATTACCAACATCCCTTCAGTTATCCATTTGCAAGGCAATTTTGGGAACTTGACCTTACATCACCTATATGTCTACATGTAGTTTGAAATGACTAACCCTCACATATCTATAAAACAATTTGGCAACAAAAACTAAACATTACACCCTCCTCTATTTTTCAAACCTTATCCATCCTAAAAGCAACTTTCCCAACCTAACACTGTCATACATCTACCAGTATTTTGAAATGGCTACCCCTTCCTGTCCCTTGAAAAGGCCAGTCCTATGTTCAGACATTATCCATTTATTTGCCAAGCAAATTTAGCAACATAACATTACATCTTACAAAATGCTCAAAGTGGCCAGTCTATAGGACTTCATCACACTTCTAAGCAGTTCATACTTTTTCAAGTTGGATAGGAAAGTGCTATCCTTTGACCAGGTTGACTTTGTTTGACTGTCAAATCTTTCTTGGTCCCATCATAATAAGTTGGGTTCAAAATTATTCACTCTTGATTTGGCTAGCTCAATCTTTGTGTACCTTATGGAATGGATACAAGATACTTGAGAACATTTTGATAAGGTTCGATACATGTTTACCAATGGATTCTGGATATGCCAATATGTCAACAATCCATCACCATTCTTGATTTGGCTAGCCCAATCTTTGTGTAACTTATCAGAATGTATGCAAGATACTTGGGAAATGTTTTGATAAGCTACGACATATGCTACACAATGTATTCTGGATATGCCAAAATGTCCACAATGCATCAGCATTCTTGATTTTGCTAGCCCAATCTTTGTGTACCTCATGCAAATGATAGAAAAACTTGGGAAACATTGTGATAAGGTACACACATGCCAACCAATGATTTCTGGATATGCCAATATGTCCATGCTGCATCATTATTTTTGATTTGGGTAGCCCAATCTTTGTGTACCTAACCAGAATGCATACAAAATACTGGGGTTCATTTTAACAAGGTACGACACATGACATGCCAATGGATTCTGGATCTGCGAATTTAAATGTACAGACCAGGACCATGCTGCATAGTGATGCAAACATACTCAGTTGACAGTTTTAGACTTATCTTAAGATACCACACATGGTTTTGATCTTGCATAATGATGTAAACACTAAACTGTTTGGACCTTTTTAGACAAGAAACATGTCTTGAAAAGGTCTAAATCAGAAAGCATCTGAATGTATGGTGCATTTTGAAATGATTTCTTACAGCAAATTAGGTTTGTAATGTCAGCTATGCTCAAAATCTAAAAAAAAACAAATCACCCACAACATTTTCTCAAAATTGATAGCTTGTGAATTGTTTAAAACATAACACAAACTTTGACGATGGGGAGTTTTATGCAGCATACCTCAATGCCATGAAAATGAATGAAAAACTACAATATGTAAACGAAAAAAACAAACAACAACATTGGAAATACAAATTCAAATGTGTCCTAAAAATACTAAAATCATAACTGGCATAAACTTTTAAAAACATTTCCATATAAAAATACATATAATAAATACTCTGATATATAAAACAGTCTTGAGGAATTTTAAGTTCAAATGGACGGAAAAAAACAATATCACAGCTCTTGATAAAATAAATACCGGTACACCATTGATATATCACAGTTTGAAAATTTATGATAACATAAAACTAAAAAATTACCCAATAGGCCTAGTTCACTGCATCACAAAATGTAAATCAAACATTTCATTATAATTTTTGAAAATTTTTTCTTTGTGAATTATAGGTAGTATAAAAAATTATAGCTCAATATAAATCCTTGATAGAATGGCTACCCAATTACATTTTACGATTTCACCAACTTTAAATTTTGAACATGTTTCAGCACACATATCTTCATGGTGATGAATATTGATGAAGTAGAGATATACGGTGCAATCGCTATGTTTCGATCGTCAAAATTGGAGACTAATTTCTGAGAAATTCCTTAAAAAAATAACCTATTTTGGAAATTTGGCTACTATTAATTTTAAATCTAAAAATATCCTAATAAACATTCTCAGACCAACACCTTCAACAGAAACAAGAAATAAATGGCTTCCAAGAATCGAGAACGTTAACGCGTATGCAGTGCACTACCCATTGGCCAGGTTTAAATATATTTTGGTCATGTTAGTAATTTCATTTTCGAATGTTAATGGTGTGTTTGATAGACAACATAATTATGAACATTTTTAAAAAGTCAAGTTTATCAACTCTTTAAAATCAAATTAAATGAAGAAAGAGTTATGCTACTTGTTGCTTTGTTCTCGCAACGAAACCATTAAAATTTTACCATTAAAAGACAACTTCAACATGTTCAAATGTCACCACACATTTTTTTAAAACGATAAAAAAAAGGAATGATCAAAAACTATATAGGACTCAATCCATAAGAGCTAACAAAAGAAAAAAAGTTGTGGTTACATAAGAAAAAGAAAAAAACAACTTTTCAGAAAAAAACGAAGGTAATAGTGTATTATGGAAAGAGACATTCAGTATGAAACCACAATAAAAAGATACCAAAACAATTCCAACTGCAGCAAATGATGTCACAGAAAAATCAATAATTTGACATACAAATTATAAGTGTACATATGTAACATTTGTTTCTTTTTGACATCAAAATACAGGGAATACTTTCATATCTGTATGGATACAAAATTATCATAGAAGACCTATGGTATTCATCCTTCAAAATGTTTTTTTTTAAAAGAAAACATGATATTACCGGCTTGTCGCTGATAAAAAATTTTTATACAAAGGACGATCACAAAATTCAGATTTTTTTTCTCCTGAATCTTCACCCCTGAATATCGTATTCTGTGTTACGGTATCACCATTCTTGTAACACTAAATATGACATAATTAGTAACTGTACTTATATCCACCCAGAATATTTTGGCACCTTCAACTGAACTTATCCATATGGTCCCTTTATTAACCTGAAAGGTCAAAGGTCACACATGTCCATATGGAAAACCCAAATAATACTGACGATAATGATAGTAAAGTTCAAAATTAAAGTTCTCAGCTGAATACAATGGCATGGTTTTCCCGTAATTCTAGCTGCCGAAGTCTTAGATTATTTGAGGCACCTCGTATTCTTTGAGACTTTGTAGACGTAGTGATGACCCTTGAACCTGTGGAGGCTCCGTGGATGTCGACTGATGTGATCCAACTCTGGTGATTCCTAATGGAGAATTTATATCTGGTTGTCCTAGATCTGGACGCTGTACTACAGGGGCTGGTGCTGAGACCACCGATAACCCTGCGGACCGTGATGGGATGGGACCCTAGGTAGGTCTGAAATGAAAGAAAGAAGTCATATTAGATCAAACTAGCCTTAGACTTGTATAAATAAAGAAATATAATTTAACATGCACATATATGTAAAAAAAAAGAAAAAAAAAATAACATCGCTGTGTTTAATAATCTTTCACTATATGTGTATGAAAAAAAAATCAAAAATAAAACAGAGGAAAGGTTACCAAAAATTTAATATCTGATTAAAAGTACAAAGTTTATCCCAAGAAAATTAATTTTTTAAAAAATTAAAAAACAGAAAATTTAAGAAATTCTTGTCATTCTTTTTTTAAAATCGATGTTCATAATAAAAACAGTAGCACATAAATAGCATTTATAGACCAGCTACCACTGTGTAATTACAAGCACCTGCTCCAAAAACAATTTTTTCTGTGCCATTCATTCCAATTCATTATATACACAAACTTATATCGGGCCAGCTGTACAAAAAATGATTAGATTTCATCATGTTTTGTGCAACTGGTCCATGGTGCATTATAATACTTTTTGTAGTATATTAAAACACAATATAGCAGGTTTATATAAGTATACAGTAGTCCCTGGATCATTTAACCAATCAAACTTAGAGGAACTGAGTAGACAGCAGGCCTAAGAATTTAGCATTGTTAAACCTAGGATTTTTTAGCAAGGGGAATGAGATTTCAAATCTTCCCTCCAAACGAAAATATTTTTGTATTCATCATGTTCATGAACTAAGGGCTCAAGTAGGGTCATTGGAAAATAAGGGATCAACAGCCCCATGGCCACTTCTAGAATAAACACTGCAAATTGAATTCATACACATTAGATCTTTTGTAATAATGTAAGTACAGGCAAGAAAAATGTCTGTCTGAGAGAGTCTTTCATTTTTATCAAGCCAGATCTCTACAAATTGAGAACAAGTGCAAGAGCTGCCATAAGAACATTTCATTAAGTCAGATATCTACAACTTGAGAACATGTGCCAAAACTGCTATCAGAACATCTAGCTTATCTATACACCTAGTTCAGCAACAAAATCTTTCACAAAAGCTTTATCATTGGGCACTGCTGGCAATGGTGGAAATAACATGACAAACACTTCACTGTAATTGTACAGGGTTCTTGTAGGGGCCATTTCTGTTACTAAGGCAATTGTAACATTCTTCAATACTGGCAAAGATACTGAAACAAATGGCAGTCTTACTATTACTGTGATCATTCAGGGAAGAAACTGGAAGAAATTTATCTGAACCAAATAAGCCAATAAAACAGCATACCCTAACAGAGATTTCCAGATAAGCCATAAAAACATCATACTTTGACTACACATCTAGTTCATGGAAAATAAATTTTACATAACACTCTTCCTAGACAGTATCATATATAAAATGGTCCTTTGTACAGGTGAGCTACATATGTGGTCATTTGATTTAAAATGTGGTCACTTAAGTAACAAGGGAGTACTGTATTCTATATTAATCATTAATAAGTTAAGCTACATGTGCATTTGAGTTGTTACTGCTGTGTGTGGTTAACGGATATATAAACCATATACATTTTGTATAGCACTGTTAAAACAGAAAACAATCATTAACACAATCATATATATATATATCTGACACGTGACATGATTATACATTGAATTTTGTGATTAAAAAAGGCCATCATATCCTAAAAAATACCTTTTGAAACTACAATAAAATTTCATTTTAATGTCCTTTTACAACTTTGCCATCTGATGTATCGCTAAAGTATTTATAAGTCCCATATTCTATTTCTTTTATGATTTTTTTTCCTTTGAAAGTTACCTCGACTTCTATTTATCAATAAACCCATTTATAACACAAAAATCCGACTTAACAAATAATGATGATAAATCGAGAATTGACTGTATTTGTCTTATATCAGAATTTTTTGTCCAAAACAATAAAGAACTGGTCCAGGACCACTGAATCTCTTTTTTATTATAGTTATTGGACTGATCATAGGGCACACATTTATAATGGTCTCTGAGGCTTTATAGACCTGGGATGGTGGAAATTTTAAACCCTTGATAGCCTTTTCAGGTGGTGCAAGATTATAAAAATTTGCAGATTATGACAGAATCGCAAACTGCAATTCTTTTGTTGCAAATTAATTCACCCTAAATAGTGTACAAATGTGATAAAAAATTGAGTAGTTTGTTAGACTTGTTAAAAAATTTTAAAAGTCAAAATACTGCTCATTTCCTGAAATATTGATAAAATATAAAACTGGAACATAAAGTAAAACATGTAAAATAAAAAAGATGTATGAGCAGCTTGAAAGCTAATAAATAATCTGTGTACTGTAGATTTCTTTAAATTCGCGAGTATTACATTTGGCATGCCGACCCTAAGCATCATTTTGCAAATATATAAATTGGCGACCACAATCTATGTAAATATTAAAATTGGCGACCAATATGCAATTACATGTATCTCTTTTCCTAAATGTTTTGTCTACAGCCACAGTCGATTGCCAGAATGTTTTGCAATTTGAGTTTTTCATTTTTCGCATTCTTGGAATATTTGCGTGAATATGAATATGCAAAATTACACTCTGTTGCGAAAAAAAAGTAATCAACAGTAAATTTTTTTGAAAATCTTTTTAAGGTTTTACTAGAAATTATTACCAGGCTAAAATTAAATCTATTGACAGCTGTAAAGTTTAAAGGTTCAATGAAGATAACCTTTTAAAGGATATCTTGAATTTCTATTTCTTTCAAATAACATCCATGTACCAGATCCTGGGTACAAAACTGTTTATGGATATACAAGATAAAATAAATTATTTTATACCATACTATAAATTGGGAAATTTTCAAGCTAACTTTCACAGGATATAGCCTCATTTCTAAACAGACACCCTCTATGAAGAGATGGGTCATTTGTACAGAGAGCTAGCTAAATTTTGATAAAATCACATGGTTATTTGTAGGATTTTTAAAGAAATTTGCACAAAGAGCTTGCTAAAATGACAATTTTCTGCCCTTGTCTCTGGTTTATGCTTTTAATTGATCTATTGTGTTGCTTTTCCATCACCAAAGCTTGATTATAAAAATATAAAATGTAGTTGCTCAAAGTTCCCAGCACCTTGAGGTCAGTTAAAAATAAAATTAGTCATTTTTAATTTTCTAGGATAGGAAAAATAAATACCGGTACCTGAACTGAACCAGTATCAACCATGTTTTGCAACCTTGTTTTACATATTACACCAGTTTTAATTTTACAGCACTAGACGGCCATTTCGGAATAGAATTCCTCATCGGTAGTGCTTGGACCAAAATTATAAAACCAAATTTTTTTCTGTATTTCGCAACCTATTGACATTACGACTGTCCTGATGGGTTTTGTCAATTTCTTTGTTTTTTTTTTTTAATTTACATACATGTATTCCAATAAAATTCTATAAAACTACTGGTTTAACTAATAACTGGAGGTTTTTTTAAACTCCACAAACTTATGGAATAGAAATCAACCGCCTGTGTCCCTAATATCGAAAGCCGATCTAAAGAAGCAGCTTACTTATGGATCACAGGACCTCTCACCACCTAAGTTCAAATCTTACTGACACTACATCCTAGTTTCAGAAAGGCTGTCAGTTTGCTGCTGAAACTGGCACTCCAGTTTTCTCAACCATCCCTAAACTGACCATATGGATATAAGTAAAAATCATGACGGGGTTAAAGTTCATCACTCCAGTCCCCATTCAATCTATGTCAGTTTACTCCACTACTATAGTGGAGGGAACTGAAGTGGCAGTTTCAGCAGTTTCAGACCCTGAACTGACCATATGGATGCAAGTAAAAATAATGACTGAGTTTAAAGTCTATCACTTCAGTCCCCATTCAATGTATGAATTACCGTAAGAATTGAGTATTAGCTGTAAGTGTTGCAAAACATGGTAGATTTGGCTTAAAGAGTTTATAATGTTGGTATTTTGACTTTTAGAACACCATGATGCAGGTTGACACACGGCTACACATAGTGTACTTACTTACAACTGGTGACTCGTTGGATTTGGATTTATTTGATTCTGTCGTCAGAGGTGAACAAGTATCGCCTGTGGGAGGGATTTAAAAATAGTGTTAACTCTTAACTACCGGTATGTTAACAAACAATTTTTCTTTATTAGGTTATATTAACAAAGTATAACTAAAATGGGATGCTGTTTCAAAAGTGTCCCCCCCCCCCAAAACAAACCCCAAACTCCATCTGGGAAATCCAATTTTCCCAACCATGTGCATGATCAAAATACAAATAGCCAATGGTACATCTACTCCACCCAAAGATTGTTCCTATGAAGTTTTATAAAAATCTGGAAAATCCATATTTTTCCAACCATGCACATGATCAAAATACGAATTGCCAATGGCTCAGTTACTCCATGCAAAGACTGTTCCTGATTCTGTTCCTGATTAGTTTCATAAAGATTTGTTTAACAGTTTTTGAGAAAAGTGGCAGAAAAATGGTGGTGGAGTAAATGGAGTAAACAGTGTATGTCCCCTACTTTGTTTCGAGGACAAAATAATGGTTCAATGTGTGCCACAAGAGGAATAACGGAAAATGTAAATATATTACATGTATACATTGTTATCAATAAACCACTGTATCTATGATATTAAGGTGCAATCTACTGGTATTTGGGGGATTTTACTATGCTAGTTTGGGGGGTTTTTAGGGATAGAAATAAACAATCATGAGATGGTGGGTACTAATGATTGTTTAGGTGGAAACTACAAAAAGTCTACCAAGTGATTAACTACTTCCCCTTCCTATTCCCCACAAAAATGAATAAAAAGAAGGAAATTGTGAAATTTAAAAATACTCAGAAAAAAAACTCCCTCGTTTTATATCTTTCTTACAAATTAAGTTACAGAGAAGAGAAATTACAATGTAAAAGCTAAAAAAATTTAAACCATTTCAAAAACTGTGAACAACAATTTAATATGTCCTGTACAAAAATTTAAAGTAAAATGGGAATGAAACAAGAGGCCCATAGGTCTTAATGTTCACCAGACGTATGAATGGTTATTATAATATGACAAAATTGACCTTTCAGTCAGGTGAGCTAATAAGCAAAAAATTCTAAAAACTTGTTATGATTTCTATTTTGGGATCATGTGGGAGTACTGGAAAATCAAATAAGAAACTTTTTTTCAGAAGGACAAATACCATTAAATAACTGTGCAGCCATCAGCCACACTACTGTGGAGATGCAAGTTTCATCATATCTAGCAATTCTAATGAGATTAACACTGTTTCATTAAATCAGATTTTCATAATACATGTTAATACATCAAACCTGTCTACAAAGGCCACCCAAAGGAACCAGTAAAAGTTACCTTTATGGACAGGTGGCCTTTATATACAGGTTCAAAAAACATAAATGAGTAATTGGGATGTAATTCTATTGGCCTTTATTAGCAGGTGGACCTTATATAGAGGTGGCCTTTAAGGCAGGTTGGACTGTATATAATAACAACTATTGAAACTGCACCATGTGATACCCTCTAACGTTTGTGAGGAAAATTCATATGGGATCCTATCAGTTCACATTTTTCCATAATAAACAATGTAATTCTGGGAACTTGCGAAGTAAAATTTTCCAACACGTTCCACAGAGACGTTGAGGGTGTTGATCACATGGTACAGCAATGAACCCCATTAAACAAAACCTAGCATTACATCATGACTTTTACACTAGTACTTAAACCACACCTACTGGGTACTACTTAATCTTTTGCCCAGTGCCTGTCCAAAGTCAGAGAATTTTAAAGTATAGTCAAACCTCTCTATAAATGCCACCAAAGAGAACCAGTAAAAGTGGCCTTTATGGGTAGGTGGCCTTTATATACAGGTTCAAACAATATGAATAAAGAACAATTGGGATACAATTCTACTGGCCTTTATTAAGCAGATGGCTCTTATATAGAGGTGGCCTTTAAGGCAGGTTTGGCTGTATGTGTACCACTAGTGTACATTTGTGACTTTATTACAACTAAATCAAACACCTACATATTCGTCCATGTTCAAATCAAATCCCAAATACAAAGCAACAACTTTGAAAATTGGAGAATAGAATTAAACATGTGAATTTCCACCAGGCAAGTGAGGCCAGGTGCTCTGGAAGAGTAATATGTCTGATTATGCTATAAGAGTTCTATATCAGTTTTTCCCCAATATATATAATATATTCAACATCAATGGCTTCACATTAATTTGCTAGGAATGGAAATAGTAATTAATAATTTCACCTTTATAAAGGATGCCAATTCACAAGAAACTGAATATTTATTCATTTAACTGTAATTATAAAACTAGCTATTTGATCAATCAAAACTTCAACAGTCATTTGCAAGTTGTGCAAATTACTGTATCGAGAAATGGATCATATCCAACATGTCAACTGTGGTGCAAAAAATAATGCATCGAGAAATGGGTTATATCCAATGCAGTGTAAAAAAATAATGCATCATATCAGATATGGTGCAAAAAATAATACAAATATATATGAATCAAAATTGTAATAAAATTCAATAACTAAAAGGGTGATATCGGAAAAAATATCTAAAACAATTTTAAACAAGGTGGAAGTAGCTATAGGCGTTTGTTATATATTTGTATATAAATAGCAATACATCTATAAATAGAAAGAATGAAGTCATGTGACCATACCCAGGTGATATTGCCAAATGGCTCTGTTTGTGTAGTTACTCCATTGTTGTTGAACACCTAACAGTGAAACATGCAGATAACACAAATACAATATCAATAAAATATAAGTAAATTAAATTTATTTAAAAAAAAAAATAAAATTACCTTAAAATACTTACTTCCTAATGAAATGTATTTAGGTCCAGTATTATTGTTGTATGTTATTTTTATTTTTACAATTTGTTTGTTTGTCTTTTTTTTTTTTTTTTTGCTATAAGTTTATGCAGCAAAACTATTTTTTATAACTTAACATAAAATGAAAAATGAACTATTATTTGGATTATGAGTTATGCTGTTGTCCAAATTGTCAAAACAGCATACTAGGAATATAGGATAACCAAGAAAATATTTTAGATAGAAGTAAAAACTTCAAATTCATCAAGGTATTTATGGTATGAAAACAATTTATTGAGTTATAAGAAGAATATATATGTATTTTTAATCTGTGAACCAAAATGTCAAAGTTCTACTTTTTAATAAATTTTCCAAAAAAATTAAATATAGATTTTTGAGTTTCAAGTTCAGAAATATTTATTAAATTTTCCAAAAATAAAAAAATACAACATAGATTTTTGAGTTTTTAGTTCCGAAATGTATTTCAGTCTTTTGAAACAAAACACAAAGTATGGGTAATTTTCAGACTTGTTTATTGCCATGTTTTTTACAATAATGCTGGACCTTATAAATTCTATCTACTGAATGACAAAACAAAATCTAGCAATACACAGGTAATACTAGTCTTCATCAAGCTGATGTTGAAGAAAAATTTAGATTTGGAAAATTTTCCCAGAGAGATTTGTATAGACTCTACTGGAGCAGAGGAAAGAAGAGTTTGACTGCAGTACTGATAGAAGATGATAGATACTAGGAAACAAGATGGCCGATAGTAACTCCTTCATGTCAACCATGATATGCAGACAGTTAATAGAAAGTATTTCATAAAATTGTCATAAAGAACATTTCTGTACTGGGAATATTAAGAAAAAAAAGTTTTTTATTAGGTATCTTACCATACAGAGAAAAATACTTTTTTACAGAAAATTTTTAAATCCACGATAGATATGTCATGGAAAGAATCATTATTTTACTAATTTCTTTGTAAAACTGCTGTGGAATATTTAAGAGATTCAAATTAATGTATAAGGAAATACTTGAATGAAAAAGCAAAAATAAACTCTCTTCATGATTAAGGCCACTACATTTAAATTGGATAATTTTAAACCAAAAATCTATTGGGTTTTTGATACATGACTCTTAACTACCGGTAGTTATGGAATTTTAAGAAGGTTCAAAGTGACAAAAGATACAGCTAAATGAAACATGAAACAATGTGAAGAAACATTTCTCCTCTAAGAAACTATTAACATGTTTTACGTTGAATTTCATGTTATTAGCAATGAAGCTTTTTATGGTCTTGAATCAAAATTAATTTTTTTTTTATTTTAGCCAGATTACTTTGAGTTTCCTACTATTGTAAATGTGTAGCCTTGGGTAGAATTTTGACCTGTTAGAAACAAATAAAGCCAAACACTGTTTTAAAGAAAGCCAAAACATCAAATTCCAAACAATGCATTTGCATTTAAAACCAAAAGCAAGACCAAAACAATCAAGGTGCCCATTTCCATATTAAACGCATAATTCTGCATATTTAAACAAATTTTAAAGGTGGAAAAGAAAATTACAAGTATAAACATTTTGGGGAAATTTTCATACATTTGTCTTAAGATGTTAGGATAATTATACATGAATATGTACCATTAACATAAGGATTTGATCTGAAACACTATCTTAACTGGGCACCCTGTTACAGCAAGAAAATCAAATCATTCAAATTTAGAGTTTTAGTTTAGACAGTTACCAAGGTTACAGACAGGCAACAGATATTAGAATTAAGCAATGACAAGACTTGAGCAATGAAATTTTCTTGTCGGTTGAAATAAAAGAGCAAAATTTTTTAACATTTAGTTATCATATCAAAAAACAATTATTATACATTTAAAGGAGTTAAGATATTAAATAATATCATATATAATGTTAAATTGGTTATTAATTTTTTTTCAAAAATTCTTGGGAATAAAAACCTTGAAAATGTTAAAGTAACAGTTGTGTTTTGTAAATTTTGGGAAATTTTAATCTGTGTACCCTGACGTCTTTTCCCTACAAAAGAGACAGATACAGAACTCTTTAAATAATGGGATTCAAGTATAAGTTTTTCAAGTGATACCCCATTAAATTTGTGCAGAGCTTTTCCAAAAACTGATCCCCCTACTTGACTGTCGGTATAAAACATAATCCCACTGCTGCCATCACATTTTTCTGTGGAGGTGAAATCCAATAATATGATGTTCATTTTGTGAAATCAAAATTACAAAGGGAACACAAGATATGAATGTTCTCTGTAATTATGCAAGCAATGGTGCAGGAGTACCAGAAAAAAGGCCTAATTTCAGTAATTGAATTACCAACTTTCCAAAACAAGAAACTGCCAAAGAGAAATATTTAGGTGACAGGAGGTACTAAAGCCAGCACTTTAGACCAAAAGGCCCACCTATGGAAATAATAGTTCTGCACAAACCATAAATGGGAATCATTTGGTACTCTGGTGGACCCCATTAAGGTATTACCTGTGTATTTTCTAAGTAAATTTTTAATTCTATTTATGCCAAAATAATAAAGAAATAAACAAAAAATAAAAACATATATGTCATGAATCTAATGTAAAGATTGATTTCAATAAAAAAAAGATTTTAATAATCTAAAATCCTATGAAATATGTCTTTGTTGTGATAATATTATGAATTTTTATTCTTGAAGAAATTGTTTTAAGTTTTAAATATTTTTTGAATATCTTTTATTCCACTATGTAAACAAATTAAATTGAGCTTAAAAAGAAAGTTGATGATTTTTTTTAATTTATCTTATTTAATTATATTTTTTCCCTCTTCAATTTGAAAAAATTTAAAATTAAAAAGAGAAAATTTTTTGTATCTATCTTATTACTGACCACCGGGTTACAAACAAAAACAAAATCATGTACTTTAACTAAAACTTTTAAAATGGAAGGAAAACATAAATGTTTTAAAAATTTAGGGAAGTAAAATCAAACAAAACCAATTTGCTAAAATGATTACACACATGCTTCACGATCATATCAAGCTGACATCATGTATGTTGACCAGGTGAGCTTCAATGGCCAAAATGCTCTTTTGGTCAAGGTAGAGATACACTGGAAGATAAAGCAAGCTTCTTGCTCTATTGAAAGTGACTTAAATGTTTTCTACTTACTGTTTTGTAAAAGTAGCATGTAGAAAGTATATATTAGCAAAATTTAAATTTAAACTATACTGAATTTTAATAGCAAAATTTATTTTTAACTACATCAAATTTTTCAAATTAATGAATTAATAAAACTAATCCCATGAAATTAAATTGCAAACAAAGTTTTCCAAATAATAAAAGTAATGTTCAATATGAGTTTTGAAAACTTTTTGCCAAACATTTTGCTAATAGAATTATTGTATGTTTCATAAAAATAAACAACACATTTCAAGTTTGTAGATGCAGAAAAGAAAGTGAGAATTTCATATACAATATACAAAATCCACAAAAATACTTAAGAATTTTTCCAGTCCTTCACCTATATGACCTATAACCTGCATATTCAATAAAAAGACTTTTATGTTCGAATCAAATCACCGTTCAACATAGTTTTTTTTATATTTTTTTGATAAAATTGACTAAACACTGATGGTATTGAATATGGAAGTCATAAATCACAACAATATCTATCATCACAAATCCAAACATTTTGATGATACTGACCTCCATCTTTTCGTTGACCTTGAGCACTTAAAATTCGTTTTGCACTTGGTGTTGAAGCATCTGACCTCCATTCACTAGCTGCAAAACCATTTCTGGCAAGCAAGCGGTTCCTCTCAGCCTCAGTATCCATTAAATGCGATAGGTTATTTCTGTACTCTGTTTCCGGGGCGACGACCACTGTACCAGCACTTCTATTGGCACCTAGGGGCTTCCGTATAAATTTATTCCTCTGTTGGTTGAAGAATACAGAACAAAAGTTAAATAAAAAGTACATGAAATACACAAACACTGTAATGTCTGCTATAAACTACTGTGAACCCATTTAATGTCATGTGCTCCAATTTTTTCTATAGATTTTGGTTCCAAGTCAACAAGTATATGTTTTTATAGTTGAGTGGAGTAGAAAAAATGGAAATTCATATCCCAGTCAAGATTTTTTTATATCAAGACAGTCAGTTCTTAGATAGTGGAGGAAACTGGAGCATCTAGAAAACAAGACTTTCAATTGAACTATATCCAAGAACTATCATCCAAAATTGGATTCCAACCGCTAGGCAGTGAGAGACACTCCATCAAACATGAAAACATATGCTTTATAACACTCTGCCATTGAGGCACTGTCTGTCTAGATTTTACAATTTTTATAATGCTCAATGTGTGTTTTAAAATGAAATTCAAATTTAACATACTGCAGCCAACCATGCCACTGGAAAAGTAAATTCACAGTTTTTTCTCAATGCAATAGACAAGGCAAAAAATTAGCTCAAAGAATTCCAGAAATTATTGAATTTTTTTTTACCAACATCATGCAAAGAAATAGAATTTTTCTTAAATCCGTGAAAAAAATGGAACCCATAAAATTTAAATGTATTCACAGTAGCAATACTACAAGCCTACATTATTTTATTTTAAAATTTAAATCACTGGTTGATTATATATTTAGTTGTTATTTCATTCTAACTTAACCCAATAATCTGTGAAAAAAATTTGATGTCCATAAACCCATGTTTCAAACAGCAATCTTTCAAACGTTAATGATGAACATGACAAACTTTGAATTCCTTTTTCCTGAAAAACCTTTAACTCCTTGTTTTGTATAACTGACCAGAAGAAACTTTTTTTTAATTTTCAGTATTACTACTCGAAAGGGATTATTATTCTTTAAATTATTATGTTATGTTCTAGTTCTACCAATATTAGATAAACCATCATGCAAACATGCTTTAAACCATTATATTTTCAATAAATCAAAAAATCTTATTTAAACATTTTTTTTCATGCCCAGATTTTTAGTATTACTAACTTATGATGAATATGTATGTATATATGAAAAATAAATGATGGCCAGAAATATGTGACACTGATGTACTGGTATACAGACAAATAATGCCATGAACAATATTAGGACCCAAGTCAAAAATATTTAACTTATATTGTTACATCACCAGCTATAAGTGACGTGAAGGGAATTTTTACCTTATGCAGTTTGTTATTAAGGCTGAGTGATGGATTAAATGGGGTTAATTCAACTTCCAAGTTAAGAACATTTCATTTATATTGTGACATTACCAGCTATAGGTGACATTAATGAATTTCTAACCCTTGCAGTGTGTTGAGGGAGGGTTTTTCAGCTTGCAACACAGGGAATTGGATTTTAGGTCTTTTCTAAAGACCTGGTGACTTTAATATTAGTCTAAATGCCAAGTACTTAGTGAAAGAACAGTCACTACCTAATTTCAAAACTTAGCCAGGCCTGGAGAGGTCAACCTGACCTCCACAATATAGAGAACCTAAAGCAATTAATTTGAATAAGAAGTGTGGCGTGCAATATTAAAATGGACATTTTTACTTGTTTTTCCTCATTTTCATCAAATTTTTTACACCATGAATAAAATTTTCAGTATATTATTTGATCCGTGCTTATTTCTTGAAAGCTATTGTAATTAATCCATTTCAGAAGTATGTGAAGTAAGCCATTATTTGTCATATACCAGTACACATGATTATGTGTGTGTGATGACTGTTTACCTGATAAGAAGGCACTGTCTTTTCGTTGAGGTTGCCCAGGCTGCCTGACTTCCCTTGCCATGTGGAGTTCCGTGTAGAACCATAGGTTGGCTGATTGGAGGACAAAGTAGCAGATGAATGAGAGAATGGCGCAAGACGAGTATAACTTAAACTATTTGTAACATTATGGTTAGCGAGTGGATTTGGTGGAGGGTGAAGATTAATATTAGTACAGGTGTTAATAATGGAATGTGCGGAGGAGGCGGCAGCGGAGTTAGTCAGCGATGACGACACCGAGGAGCCGTGTGTGGCACAACTACATATATTTGATGAAGACACTATGTGATGATTATGGTGGTGATGATGATGATAAGAGTGACTTCTGTTTGTTAGGTCATCACGTTCACTCTGAAACAGACAGACAATTAGAAACAAAAGCTATAGATTAGTATATTATAAACATATACAGTAGCAGATATATAAATATATATATATAAATACAGCAGAAATACGACATTAAGCAACATCAAAACCAAACTGTCCATGAGTTGTAAAAAACAAAAACAAACACAAAAAACAATTCTAGCTAAATGGGAAGTTTCAATATTCAATACAGAAAAACCTTGTTATAAAACCTTTCAAATACTATCTGACCTTGATTATTGTCAGTTTTTAAATGTCAAAAATTAGTTTCCCTCTATGTTTTTGTGTTAAGCTCCTTTACAACATAAAAGTTGATTAAGAATATTTTTCTTTCCCAAGGCAACAAGCACATCAGTTTGTTGCATAAAGCCACTAAGAGTACAAGATTTCTTCTTGGATTAAATACATATATCATCCATTGAAAAGTTTAACTCCAATAAGACTGATTGTACCCATTCATTCATTTGTCAGCCAGCTTGTCGGGTGGACTGCAACAATGTGAAATTAAAATACCCAACTGAAATATGTACAACTCAGCTTCACTGGCAGTGGAGTGGAGTAATGGTGTTTTACACCAAAGTGAAGATTCATTCTACAGAGGCAGTCAGTTCAGAGATGGTGGAGTAAACATGAATGCCCAGAAAAATCCACTAACCTTCAGCAAGCAAAACAACAAATTTTTCACACTAGAATCTATGAAAGTGGTATATGAACCGAGGTGATGAATTGGATTATGATTCCTAGGCCCCCCGAAACTCATCAGGCTCAAGCCTAACAACAATAGGTCTTTAGCATCCAACCACTCAGCCATGACCCTCTCTAATGACAAAATGTTGGTAATATAACAAGGTTTATACAAACTTTTTCACACTAGAATCTATGAAAGTGGTATATGAACCGAGGTGATGAATTGGATTATGATTCCTAGGCACCCCGAAACTCATCAGGCTCAAGCCTCACAATCATAAGTCTTTAGCACCCAACCACTCAGCCATGACCCTCTCTAATGACAAAATGTTGGTAATATAACAAGGTTTACTGTAATATCTGATAGATATATGATTGTTTTATTAATGGTCAACAATACAACTGCATTTTCTGTTAGGTATATATTTTTCTATAAAACTAATTTTTTTTTTCAGAGCTTTTTTAATACTTGCATTTTCATATTCATTATCTCTGCGTAAATGTGTTATCATGGATTTAACAGCATTGGCCTAACAGACACAATTAAAGTTCAGAAATAAATGTATTAAATGTCAACACCAAAAACAACATAGCATACATACAATCACCAAAATTAATGACAGAAAGCCTATCAAAATGGTCAGAATTGTAACGGAAAATTTACACACTGTAGATCAAGAAATTTTCACATCAGTTAAGTTTTGCGGGATTGCAAATTTCAAGTTATTCGCACACTTTGATTTTATTGTCACTGGTTGGCTGATGGTAAGTTTAACAGCGTGGAAATTATATCTAAATACAATATTCAAGAAGGTTGTTTTCACTCTTGCAAATTTTCACGAAATTAAAATGAATGTGAAAATTTCTCAATTTACAGTACATGTACCAAAATTAATGACAGAACCTCACCAGCATGGCCAATGAAAGAGTGGAGAGAAGTATGGTGTTATATGTCAAGGTCAAGAATCTTTCACTTATATTGAGGCAATTAAGTCATTGATGGTGGAAGAAACTAGAGTACCTGGAGAAAACAGTTGTCTGGCAAGTGAAATGACCTGTGGAAAACCAATGACCAGCAATTGAACTGACACACTTTTTCACACTAGGTTTGCTTCCGTTGGATTCGAACCTAGACCATAAGAGGTGCTATGGTCTGTAATCATGGATTTTAGACCACACTTCTCAATCAATAGGCCCATTAAGCTCAACAAAGCACTAAACATATGGTAAACAGGGATGTAGCTTAACTATTTTGAGTTAGAGGCCCATCTCACTTTTGAAGAGAAGTTGCAATAGCAGCACAAAACAAACAAGAGGCCCAGGGGCCACATCGCTCACCTGAGCAACTTGCTAGGTAGAAGCCGAAATGAGTTCAGTATTGAAGTGAGTGCAGGGGAGGGAGGTTTTGTACAAACTGAAATCTATACTTCCTACCGATGCTTTTCACTAAACAATTTGTAAGTATTTCTATGTACCGTAAAAGGTTGATGTTTCGACAAGCCTCGGCTTATTCCGTTACCTTTTTCTTACAGCATTTCAACCAATGAAATAATTTAAAAAAAAATTTTCATCATGCAATCTACCAATCTCAAAAGAGAGAAAATGCATAGGCCGAATACTGTAATCGGGAAATGGCAAATAGAAATTATAGAATACAGCAGGATTTACATTAAAAATTAGCTTTTAAATACAAGTACAATTAATATATTTCTCATGAACAATATATTTAACTTTATATCAAAATACTTATATAAAAGAATACAGCATGGAAAATACACTATTATTTAACCATGATTTGAACAAACTTGAATCTACACTACCTGAGGATGCTTCCATTTTAATTTGAGCTTTCCTGGCCTAATAGTTTTTGAGGAGAAGATTTTTAAAGATTCTCTCTATATATTCCTGTGTAAAACTTGACCCCCTCTTGTGGCCCCACCCTACCCCCAGGGACTATGATTTGAACAAACTTGAATCTACACTACCTGAGGATGCTTCCATTTTAATTTGAGCTTTTCTGGCCTAATAGTTTTTGAGAAAAAGATTTAAAAAAATTTTCTTTATATATTCCTATGTAAAACTTGATCCCCCTCTTGTGACCCTCCCTACCCCGGGGACCATGATTTGAACAAACTTGAATCTACACTACCTCAGGATGCTTCCATTTTAATTTGAGCTTTTCAGGCCTAATAGTTTTTGAGAAGAAGATTTTTAAAGATTTTCTCTATATACTCCTATGTAAAACTTGATCCCCCTCTTGTGGCCCCTCCCTACCCCCGGGGACCATGATTTGAACAAACTTGAATCTACACTTCCTAAGGATGCCTCCACAAAAGTTTAAGCTTTACAGGCCCAATAGTTTTGAGAAGAAGATTTTTGAAAAATACCAACAAAGTTTCAATAATTCTCAATTATCTCCCCTTTAAAGAGGGTGTGGCCCTTCATTTGAACAAACTTGAATCCCCTTCACCTAGTGGTGCTTTGTGCCAAATTTGGTTGAAATCTGCCCAGTGGTTCGTGAGAAGAAGATGAAAATGTGAAAAGTTTACGACGACAACGACGACGACGACGACAGACAACGGACAAATTGTGATCAGAAAAGCTCACTTGAGCCTTTGGCTCAGGTGAGCTAAAAACTTTAAAACTTTGGGGCCCAGAAAACTTTCTGGGGGCCATGGGCTACTGGGCCCCTGTTAATCTCAATCCCTGGGTAAAATTATTTTTTAGTTCACTGACTGATTGGGAGTTGGAGTAGGATATGAACCAAGTCTGTGATAGACAAACAAGTGGTAAAGGCAACTATTTTAGAGAGACCAAAAATATTATTTTAAATGTATAATCTAGGTGAGAAATCTAATATTGTCATGGACAGTTTGATTTAAAAGTGTCGTACAAAAATACATGCACACAGATACATGCAAGTCCAGTTGACATTAACAAACAAAGAGAAATATAATCACAAAAAAAGACATTTTCATCACCCATAAACTGACAGTCAATGGGGCCCTGTCCTGAACCATAACCAAAACCAAAAACAACAGCACACCTAAGCCAAAGCACATATGAAGCAAAGTTTAAGCTTAACATATCATAAATAACTAAGGTACATAAAGTGTAAAACAGAACAGATAACTATAGAAAAAACTACAGTACAGACCTTTCAAAAAGTTTAACATAAAGCTAACAAATTATTGTCAAATCGCTGCCTAAGCTTGACCCCTTGTCATCTATATATCAACAGGTGCAATCTATCTCTCGGCCGTTTTTTAACCACTAGCTATTTACCTATCTTGGCCACTTGGCAGTTGACTTTCAACACCTTTTTGTTTGATCAGTGTTAAACTTTAGACAGGTCTGTACTGTATATTGGCCAATTCAACAGCTTTTTGCTCTATCATGATAAATTTTAAGTTCCATGGTAAATTCTCCTTAGTAAACCAGATAATTTTTTGTCATCTATATCAGTCTGAGGGAAGTTTAGTCAACTTTATCTTAACTATAATTCATAGAAAAATTATGATATTAAATTATCTCCCTTTTCTCCACTTTTTTTTAAAAATTAGAACTATATAGCAAATATTAATTGAGTCTTTCATTAATAAATTTTTATTTTGTTAATATTTTCATTTTTAACATTTTAATATTTTATGATAAACAAGCTCTTTCGTTATCAAAATAAAATAATATCATAAACATTTTTAATCAGATTATACATGTTAAATTGCATTTCTTTTAAATCAAAATGAATGACATGACAAAATATAAATGTTGTCTTTTACGACAAAACACATATATTAATATAAAACAAGAGGCCCATGGGCCTGATACGCTCACCTGATAACTAATGGCTAGCTGATAGATTTAAAGAAAACATAAATACTAAACCCCATCATGATAACCGTTGTATCAATACCTACAACATTCTAATATACATGCCTCTACAAAAAGTTTATAGTTTTCGAGATAATTAAACATTTCGGTATTGTTTTGCATATGTGACCTTGACCTTTAAACCCATAACCCTTTTCTATACATCAAAATGATTGTTGTATCAATATCTACAACATTCTAATATACATGCCTATACAAAATGTTTATAGTTTTCGAGATAATTAAACATTTCGGTATTGTTTCACATCTGTGACCTTGACCTTTGAACCCATGACCTTTTTCTATACATCAAAATGATCGTTGTATCAAAACCTACAACATTCTAATATACATGCCTATACAAAAAGTTTATAGTTTTCGAGATAATTAACCATTTCGGTATTGTTTCGCATCTGTGACCTTGACCTTTGAACCCATGACCTTTTTCTATACATCAAGATGATCGTTGTATCAATACCTACAACATTCTAATATACATGCCTATACAAAATGTTTATAGTTTTCGAGATAATTAACCATTTCAGTATTGTTTTGCATCTGTGACCTTGACCTTTGAACTCATGACCTTTTTCTTTACATCAAAATGATCGTTGTATCAATACCTACAACATTCTAATATATATGCCTATACAAAAAGTTTATAGTTTTCGAGATAATTAACCATTCCGGTATTGTTTCGCATCTGTGACCTTGACCTTTGAACCCATGACCTTTTTCTATACATAAAAATGATCGTTGTATCAAAACCTACAACATTCTAATATACATGCCTATACAAAAAGTTTATAGTTTTCGAGATAATTAACCATTTCGGTATTGTTTCGCATCTGTGACCTTGACCTTTGAACCCATGACCTTTTTCTATACATCAAAATGATTGTTGTATCAATACCTACAACATTCTAATATACATGCCTATACAAAATGTTTATAGTTTTCGAGATAATTAACCATTTCAGTATTGTTTTGCATCTGTGACCTTGACCTTTGAACTCATGACCTTTTTCTTTACATCAAAATGATCGTTGTATCAATACCTACAACATTCTAATATATATGCCTATACAAAAAGTTTATAGTTTTCGAGATAATTAACCATTCCGGTATTGTTTCGCATCTGTGACCTTGACCTTTGAACCATGACCTTTTTCTATACATCAAAATGATCTTTGTATCAATACCTACAACATTCTAATATACATGCCTATACAAAAAGTTTTTAGTTTTCGAGATAACTAACCATTTCGGTATTGTTTCGCATCTGTGACCTTGACCTTTGAACCCATGACCTTTTTCTATACATCAAAATGATCGTTGTATCAATACCTACAACATTCTAATATACATGCCTATACAAAATGTTTATAGTTTTCAAGATAATTAACCATTTCAGTATTGTTTCGCATCTGTGACCTTGACCTTTGAACTCATGACCTTTTTCTTTACATCAAAATGATCGTTGTATCAATACCTACAACATTCTAATATATATGCCTATACAAAAAGTTTATAGTTTTCGAGATAATTAACCATTCCGGTATTGTTTCGCATCTGTGACCTTGACCTTTGAAGCCATGACCTTTTTCTATACATCAAAATGATCGTTGTATCAATACCTACAACATTCTAATATACATGCCTATACAAAATGTTTATAGTTTTCGAGATAATTAACCATTTCAGTATTGTTTCGCATCTGTGACCTTGACCTTTGAACCATGACCTTTTTCTATACATCAAAATGATCGTTGTATCAATACCTACAACATTCTAATATACATGCCTATACAAAAAGTTTATAATTTTCGAGATAATTAAACATTTCGGTATTGTTTCACATCTGTGACCTTGACCTTTGAACCCATGACCTTTTTCTATACATCAAAATGATCGTTGTATCAATACCTACAACATTCTAATATACATGCCTATACAAAAAGTTTATAGTTTTCGAGATAATTAACCATTTCGGTATTGTTTCGCATCTGTGACCTTGACCTTTGAACCCATGACCTTTTTCTATACATCAAAATGATCGTTGTATCAATACCTACAACATTCTAATATACATGCCTATACAAAATGTTTATAGTTTTCAAGATAATTAACCATTTCAGTATTGTTTCGCATCTGTGACCTTGACCTTTGAACTCATGACCTTTTTCTTTACATCAAAATGATTGTTGTATCAATACCTACAACATTCTAATATATATGCCTATACAAAAAGTTTATAGTTTTCGAGATAATTAACCATTCCGGTATTGTTTTGCATCTGTGACCTTGACCTTTGAACCCATGACCTTTTTCTATACATCAAAATGATCGTTGTATCAATACCTACAACATTCTAATATACATGCCTATACAAAAAGTTTATAGTTTTTGAGATAATTAACAATTTCGGTATCGTTTCGCATCTGTGACCTTGACCTTTGAACCCATGACCTTTTCTCTACATCAAAATGATCGTTGTATCAATACCTACAACATTCTAATATACATGCCTATACAAAAAGTTTATAGTTTTTCGAGATAATAATTATAATCAGAGGTAAAAAAAATTAGGTCACGACCTTCACAATTGACCTTGACCTCATTTTGAAGATACTAACAAGAAGATGTCAAAACTGAAACCCCATGTCATTATCTGGTCAAATAGTCAACTTATAACAATTTGAAGCTATTTTACGATTTTTTCAAAATTAAACGCGAAAACGCGTAACCTATTTTTTATCCGAATTTTACAAAATGAACAAACTATAGGCTTAAGACCCTAGAGAAGCCAAATATCACATCAGATTTTTTCTCCAATCAGTACTTTCGGAGAAGAAGATTTTTTAAGATTTTTGCACCCCTAGGTCACCTTGACCTAGTTATGGTAGCCATGGCAACGCCACGAACAAATCTGAATTGCACCGGCCCATATATACTTCTGACAAAGTTTCATTAGAAACTGTCCAGTAGTTTCAGAGGAGAAGTCGAAAATAGGTGTTAACGACGCACACACGCACACACGCACACACGCACACACGCACATACACACGCTGCGCTATGCCATAAGCTCACATGACCTTCGGTCAGGTGAGCTAATAATATAAAACTCTGTGATTTGTGTTTTCATATGCATGATATAAGTTCAACATGTCCAATACATAAAATTAAAAAGAGTACCACAAAACTGGTAGTAAACAGCTCTTTTAAAGGAGTTTTTTGACCCAAGTCAAGAATCTTTTATTTATATATACATATATTCATTGTAGCAGTCAACTTATTAACATTCCTGAGTGTAAACACTGAGTTTCACTCTTTTTGAATTTTACACTGGAATAAGTACTGCATTTTTATGTAATTAAAGACAATATTTTGAAAAAATTAAAAAAAAAATTTTAGTGGCAAAAAAATATTGTTTTTCATTTATATCATGTTATATTGAAGAAATCCATCGTTGTAATTTTTGTTTCTCTGAGCAACTCATCTTATTCATGAAAAAATTGAAATGGCTTAAATACACTTATCTCAAGCCTCCATGGATCATAACTTGATTTGGTCCTAGATTGCTGTTGTTTCAATGTGTATTTTACTTCTGAGAATATATTTTTGTTTGAAGTTTTTCTGCTCTGCGAAAATTTATTATGCATTTTTTTTTTAAATAAGTCTGTTAATTAAAAATAACTGGGAAATATTGTTCCTTGTAAAATACCAGCTGTGTGGTAACTTGTATAAAATTTAAAATTATTAAATCATTAATTAAACTTTTACAATTATTTAGTAACTCATTAATTATTATAAAATTTCAAAAATTGTTAAAATTAAAATTATTAGGTCATTACATCAATCGAAACAATTATATGGTAACTCGTATATTTATTATAAAAGTTAAAACTTATTAAAATTTAAACTTACAATAATTAGCTCATTAATTTCATTTAAACAATTATTTAAAATCATTGTGAGTTATGTTATAAACAAGAAGGTTAAACAAAACTTATTACAATAAAAAAGCTAAGCATGCTGGGTATTTAGAGTTCTTAAGATTTTTTTTAACTTGATTAAATTTGTCATTTCACTCAATTGTTTTTAGTTGCTTACTTAAATGTTAAGATTTTAAACTGAAAGCTGGATTTAATTGGAAAAATGAAATGTCATTAAACATTAAATGTTAAAATTATATTGATCACAACCTGCAATTCAATATCAAAATGTTAGAAGCAAAACATGTATATCAAGTCATTTTTAGCCATGCAATGTCAGCGGAAATTTTGTTTTAAATGTTTTAATTCAACTGAGCCAAAGACTTCACTGCAAAATATAAAACAATCAGGCTCATTTTACGAACCTCAAGATCTATGAGTTCTTCGGCTTCTGCGTCATCTGGAGGGGCGTAGGTTTGATGCGTCAACACGACTTTCCTATCGCTTGTACTATACGATAATCTCACTTGTGGAAAATTTCTGTTGGGATCTTCTCTAGTTTGACAATAGACATTGCCATGGTAAGTATGAGCACATCGTGCGTGTGACGTTTTATTCGAATTCTTATCTGCCTTAGGGTTATTTTCGTTAGCTAAAGCGTGATTATGTCCAAAGTATCTGTCCAACAGCTTTTTGTAATACTGTCGATCTTTAATTCGAAATGGGGCTTGGCGCCCAGCCAGGCATGATTCTGTTGTTGAGCGGTTAGAGCAGAGCCACCTTTGATTGTCCTGTGCATGTGCAAAGGGATAGAGAGAAGAGAAGACAAAAGTGAGATGAAATGTGCTAGGTAAAGCTAACATGCAGAAATAAAAAAAAAAGAGTGAAGGCAACAATTAATACAACAAAAATGTGACATACAACATACAATATATTGAAAATAATACATGGTGAAACCCATATCATGAGTCATATCAGACTGAGACCCAATATCATAAATATGCTATATATCAGACTGAGACCCCAATATTGGACATATTGGACTGAGACCCCAACAGACCAAGGACTTTAGATATCTTTTCTTTTGTTTAAATTCACTTAAACATACAAATTATAAAGAATAAACAGTGAAATCCATATCATATGCCATATCAGAGCAATAACCAATAATCAGGCTGATGGTCTTAGCCAAAGATCTGAAATTGGTCAAGGTCTGATATGGTGAAATACATATCATTTGCCAAATCAGACTGAGACCCAAATATCAGAAGGGGATTTAAGCCAGACGTCTGAAATTTGGTTGAGGTCTGATATGGGTTTCATGATATTTTACTCTGTTGACTGTAAACTTATATTTTTTTTACTAGTAACTGGGGTGATATTGATATCAAAGATATGATATGACTTCATCGGTGGGACATGTGCAGTCTGTGATATGGAACACAACTTTAGCCTATCAAAACTTGTAAAAACTATCTATTTAGTACTAAGAGAAAGAATATCAGAAAGTGAAAACAAATAAACAGTGACAAAAATAAAAAATAAATAAATAAATAAATAAATAAATAAATAGTGATAATGATAATATTTAAAATAATTAAATAAATAAATAAATAAATAAATAAATAAATAGTGAGTGATAATAAATAAAATTAAATAAATTCAAAAAAGTAATAAATAAATAAATAAATATAAGTACTTTACATACTACTATCATAATACTAATTGACATCTAGAAATACTTATATAATATTACTAAGAACTAACTACCAGTACAAGTACTATGTTACTAATAACTACCGTTACTATGGATACTGTATGATGTAACCGTGGTAACATATAATGAAGAATGATCAATGTTTGATTGTAAAATCCTATCTAAATGTTTTAAAAGGTGAGACGTAAATAAAATATTGAATTAAATTGAATATTATATATGTAATTGTGAAATTGCATTGACAAATAAATATATATCAAATATACTTCTTCAAGAAAATCAAAGTTAAGATTATTTTATCTTCTGAAATTTATATTTTGACGAAAAAAAATCTGAGAAAACAAACATTGAAACAAAGAATTTTATTTAAAAAAAATATATTTTACCTGTTTTACTTGGTTGGTGGTTCAATTATATGTATATAAATTTTTGTTATTTTCAATAAATATATGGTTATTTCTATATTCTTATCTATTTATTTTTTTTTTGGAATCATTTTTCTGTGATAAAATTGTTATCATTCGAATACAAATGTTGTTAATTAAATAACAAATAAGGGTAAATACACAAGTGTATAATTCCCTATAGACCTTCACACAATCATACATACCGTAATTTAGTACCCCTTTTGGACCCTCATACCAGTTTTTAAATGAATAATGAATTATTCCCCTTTAGTTACTGACCCTAACACCTTTTTCTATCTACTGCTAATAATTACCATCACAGTTTTTGACCTACACCTACATAAATTACCAAATCTTAATCAAGTCTGTCCTATTCAACTACACCAATACCAAAAAGCACGATCATATTTTAAAAAAAAAAAAAAAAACTAAAAACGTTAATTTAGACCATTTTCCCTTGCAATTATCCAGACACCATTTTGAATTTTTCTCCATCACCCTAAAACTAAAGTAAGCGGTTTTTTATCGTTATCTTTCGACATACAAGTGTTTTTGGTAACGTGAGTACATTTGTGCCATTCAGTGCTTCGCTCTTCCATTTACTCTGTGAAAAAGTGTAAATTTTCATTAGAAATCAGAGATTACCGAAATCCTTAATGCGATAACCGAGAGATTACTGTAACACTTACCCTTCTTAAGAAAAATTCTAAATGTTTTATTATCTTAATTTCTCCAGTGCCTTCCCTAGTCTAAGAATATTGAAAATTAATTAAATAGCATAGGAATTTTTGTAAATTTGGATTAAAAAATTTAAAATACATGTATACAGTCATGTACTTTGTGTGTTAATATTTTGTCATGACTTCTTTTTTTGTCCTTTGCTTGTTGGAGAACATTGAAACTCCATCACATATTACGAAAAATTGTGTAAACTTGAAATTTTTTTTTTATAGAACTTTTTTTTTTTAATTTCTGCATTTCTTTCTCTTGTTTGAAAGTGTTTATATGCAAATTTCTATCATGTTTTTCTTTGTTTGAAAACATTGACATTTCTTCATATATTATGAAGAATTGTGTAAATTTGAAAAAAATATAAAATATAGTTACTTATTTTTTTTTAAAAGTTCTACTATTCTGTCTCTTGTTTAAAAGTGTATAAAATTTCTGTCATGCTTTCCTTTATCTGAGAACATTGAAATTTCACCATCTTATGAAGAATTGTGTAAATTGGATAAAAAAAATAACAATTGGTTAAAAAAAATAACAATCTGATAAATTCTACTATTCTTTGTCTTGTCTGAGTGTCTGAATTTCAACAAATATAAAATAAAATTTTTGTGAATTTGTAGGAAAACATACTGGCCTTGTAAAATTCATCTTTGAAAATGTATTGACAATTTTGATTAATAAAAAACACATAAGGGATTTAATTTCTCGTAAGTGTTGTAAATTCAACATGTTAAAATAAATTAGAAAATACAGAGATCAAAGACAAAAGGTGATGGAAATGGTGCCCAGGACTTCTTTGAAAAAAAAAATTAATTAGGAAAAAAAAGTTAAATAAAATTCATGGACAAAAACTTTGGAAATTGTCAATCAGTTTGAGTGAGCTATGGTAATCGCATGCACTAGTTTACATGCACACACGCAAAGTGGCATTACGGTACATACATGCAAACAGAAGTTTAAAAATTCCATGCAAAGTAGGATGGATAAAGAGTGCTCCAGATTTGGTTTAAGGAAATATAGAATTTAATTTTTTGTAAATTTCGAGAGAAAAAATTTTACCTGGGAATCTGGACGAGCAATGAGTGGATTATGAATGTAAACCTGCCAAAAATTACGATTTTATAAAAATTATGATAATTCTCAATAACAAAAAAATTCTCATAAAAACTGCCAAAGAAAATCACTTAATTTTTCTAGACATTTAGAGATAAAATTTCCACTTCAATTTGTATTTTTTTCTTTCCAATTTAAACAACATGTATGAAAATCAATATGTTAAAAAATCCATAGCCAATTATTTCAAATTCCTAATAAAAACTGTCAAAGAGAATGAATTATTTTATATAGAAATGTTCAAAATTAAAATTTTCAAATTCGTTTGTATTTCAAAAATCCCCTCCCCACCCCCACCCCCACTCCCACCTCCAAGTTAAAATTCAGATTTTTTTTTAAATTTTCACTGCCATTCAAAAATTTAATCCTGACATTTGTTAAATCAAGGATGATATATTTTTCATTATTTTTGTTATCAGTTATGTTACAGCATGTGTGAGGGCATTAAAGGTTAATCCAATTCATGCATTCTTATCAGCTGCGGACAAAAGCGCTGGGATGGTGTGCAAGTATCATATACATGTAATTCATTCAAATAAATGTGAGAAGAACAGCCATCAAAAACTTTAATATTGGACATCGACGCTCACTACAA
This sequence comes from Anadara kagoshimensis, assembly GCA_021292105.1. Classification (NCBI taxonomy): domain Eukaryota; kingdom Metazoa; phylum Mollusca; class Bivalvia; order Arcoida; family Arcidae; genus Anadara; species Anadara kagoshimensis. Next base: position 12,599,801 of record CM037871.1, on the reverse strand, counting down.
GGGTATAACATAAGCTCTCCTGTACTTCATTTTGAATGTATTGTGAATCATTTATTTAATTTACTATGAAGACTTCATTTAAGGTAGAAAATAAAACTTATTCTAATAAATACTAATATATCTATGAGTGTAAAAATATAATTTGAAAATTTTATAGTATACATGTAGATTAGTCACAAAATAAGAAATTCGCAGCTAAGGAAACAAAAAATCCGAACAGCTACTTATATCACTAAATTTACAGACTTTTAAGATATACATGTAAAAATATTCATCTGTATAAGCAGTCATATTCAAAGGTAAGAATCTTCACAATATACAAGCTAAGTGATAACCCAAGAATACATGACCATATCAAGGTTCTCTTAAATTTAAATTATGAGTCGTCAAATTTCCAAAATTGCAAAAATATAGTCCTTTTTTTTTTAAATTCCCACAAATGCGCTAAAATAGGTTTGGATTTTAATTTTTTTTTTAAAGAAATTATATGTAGTAGCTAATGATATTTTTGACCACCAGGAATGGTAACATTGCTGCTATATTTAAGAGTAAATACAAAATGTTTGGAGAATGAGAGTTTCTCTCCTGTAAAATTGATATCAGATGTTGAAATTCGAACATTCTTCCTGTGAATATTTTTTTCAGTTATACAGAATACAATAGACAAATCCTCATAATAAACAAATATGAAATTTGAAAATTCTTCCTGTAAATATGTTTCAGTTATACAAATTGCAAAAAAATTGACCTAAATAGACAAATAGCCTGTCATTTGAAAATTTTGTTATCAGTATACCTACCAATGGAGGTGGGAGAGGTCTGGACTCGGTTTTAAGTACTCCCATCGTCCCCGGCGTGCAGTGCAGTAACCTGTACACATGTTCTACAATGCCTAAGCCACGGACTAAATTATCACGCTGTAATAAGCCACTAATTCTTTCTAATTCCTCTTCTTCTAGAATGTCCATCGGTTTTTTGGTGTCCAATGGTTCATCATATAAGTAACGACTAGAGTCACTACCATAAACCTGTAATATAAGTCAAGTAAAGATTGATTGATTGATTGATTTGATTGATTGATTCAATGTGATTGGTTGATTGAACAATTAATTGATTTGATTGATTGATTGATTGATTGAATGGGGTTTTACATCCCAACTCAAGAATATTTCACTTAGATCAAGATATAACCAGCTATAGGTGAAGTGGCAAACCTTTTGACCTTTACAGTACACTCAGGGCAATGTGTAGGGCGGGTTCTTTAATATGCCACACCTGCCTTGACACAGGAACCAGATTTTAAGGTCTCTGACAAAGGACCTTGTGACTTTCATTTTTAAATGCTTATACTGCTTAGGGTAAGAATAGTCACTACCTATTTTCAAGTCTTGGTTAGACCTTGCCGTGGTTCAAACCCTAGACATCCCACTTAAAATTGGAGTAGGCAGTTTTATCTTTAATTACTAATTATAAAAAGATTTTTACAAAAAAAAGAGAATTATTTATCATTAAATATGTATATATAAAAAGTAGTACTTCATAATTGCTTTTTGAATTTGGAAGTCTTCTTCCTAAAAGTGTTGACCGCTTTAACGACCGTCGCTTCCTGCTGTTTGGACTCTCTGGACGAACACCTGTTGAACTCTTTTTACCCTTCAACATTGATTCCATTTTGTCTTTCTTTCTCTGAATTTCATCTCTCTGTTGTCTGAAGATATGAAAAAAAATTCAAATTATAAGATTATCTTAATGCTACCTAAAGAGGAAAAACTTGAATGTTCTTTATTCAAACTAGAAATGTCTCTCTTAAGTGATATTGTTGAGATGGGTGATCACAATGCTTAAATTAAATAATAATTTGAAATGTCAAAATGCTGTTAAGTATTTGACTACAGATTGCACAATAAGACACAAATACTGATGTTGATGTGATTTTTTAAATCCACTATATTTTGATAATAGGAGCTTACAACCTGGGGCAAACACCAGTACATGTACTGTAAATTGGCATGTTTTCTGCAAGTTAATTTTTCCAGAATTATCAATATACTCACAGATGATGTTCAGTGTAATATAATATTTTTTTAGGTTTTCACAATTATTTAAAAATATTGTTAGCTAAAATTTCCAAAATTGGTGAAAATATATTCCTCATCTTATAAGGTATTATCATATCGTTTTTATTATTAATATTTACTTCTTTTTTTTTAATTTACAAATTTGCTAAAATTGGTTACATGTACTTTTATTATTATTTTTTTTCTTTAACAAATTTGCTAAAATTGGGTACTTTTCAAAAGAAATTCTAAGAAATTAGCAGCAAATGGTGATTTTGACTAACAGAAATGAAACCAATATAATATTTTTTTTTTACTATGATAGTAAAAGTATACCTGGCTAATTCACTTCTTGCTTTAAAGGCAGCAGTTTCCTGGAAAAGTGTCCCACTACTGTGAAAGTATTTATCATATTTATCTGTATTAGGCCCTGGATATATGCGTCTGAAGTTTCCCATGTGATTATTCTCATATCTCTCTAAAGAATCAATATACTGGCTTTGAGCAAGTTCTAATTCTTCCCTGAAAAAGGAAAGGAAAAAAATATTCAGCAAATATGTTTGTATTTTAATATGCATGCAAGTTGTACATAGGGAATCTGAAGTGACAAAAAGTTCAGTGTATATGCTTTCAATTTGGCTACAAGTGTAAGATTTTGAGGATTCATCCAAAAAAATTACTCAATCGATACATTTTTTGTCAGTTTTTCAGATTGTGTTTCTTTATTTCTAATATATGAATGATTGATTAATTGACTGATTGATGTTTTACTTCCCAAGTCAGCAATATTTTACTTACATTGAGATGTCACCAGCTATAAGTGAAGTGGAATAAAATTTTACCTTTGCTGTGCACTAAAGGTAATCGTAGGAAGGGTTCTTTAGTGTGCCACATGTCTATCTTGTAATGGGGCATCAGTTTTTGGGGTCTCTTCCAAAGCATCACATGGTGCTCAGCACTTAGCAAACGTATTTTCACTACCTATTTTCAAGTCTTGGTCAGAGACACAGCTCAGGTTTGAACCCTGACCTCCCATATATGGAATGAACACCCTGTCAACTGACCAACCATAGTGAAATTTCTCAATATATGAATATATTTATTCTAACCTTGATTCTTTTTTATTTCCTCTTCCTAGTAACCTGTCCTTTATTCGTTTCTTTTCCTCCTCTATACATTTCCTTCTATCACAAGCACCAAAGTTACATAAGTTCAATGAATCCATGACTAGAGCACTCTTAATTTCTCTATCTAATTCTGAGTCTGTGTTAAAACTAGGAGAATGGTTTACCTGTAATACAAAAATAAATAAATAAATAAATAGCTGAGATGTTCCTTAACTTAAATCTGGCAAATTTTAAATCTTGATAATTTTATTAATAAGATATTCAAGAATTTAAGATGTTATTTTGAAAATTACTTTAAGTTTGTAACAGTTGTATTTAGTATTGTCAAAAATGTTTATTTGCATAGTTCCAAAAGATTGTCAAAATTTGCTATAAGGAAAATCTTAATTAAGGATTAACTGATGTTTCGCCGGCCATGCAAATTATGTTCTGACACTGGCCGCCATCACAGTTTCAAAGCAGCTTCATGGCAACTAATGACATACTAGTGTCAGTCACTTCATTAAACGGCACAATTCAGGCCAAGTTTTCATTTTTTTTGTGTACAATTCAAGCATGCCGGGCCTTTTGTCGCAACATTGTAGGCGTGTCTGGCGATCCGTCAATTGTAACACTATGGCCTGCCAAATTATTGCCTGAAACACGTTTGGTTTATGCAGGTTCTGCTTTGCTAACTTACCTCCAATATATATGGACGCATCTTTTTATCTAATAGAATATCCATTCCTAGGATTTCAAAACAAGCACTGCCTTTAACATGATTCGGGAAGCACGTGCGGTAGTTGTGTTTTAACACAGAATGCGCAGATATTAAAGTCTTAATTAAAACATCGTCTATATCTGCCCATATTTTGTCCACGTCATAACCTTTGTTTCTTAAATATGCATTTATTGTACTAATTCTCCTGCAAATCAAAAAATAAAATATTTTGAATTAAAACAATTCGCTTATGCAAGTGTGCCCAAGCATCTAAATCATTTTGACATTTTTAGGTACAGCAATAACAAGTAAATTCAGTGAATTAGGATTACCCGCCAGCAGATTCTTTTTTGTGGTTTGCCTCAGTGATGAGGCTTTAGGAGTCTCTGAACAGAAATGTTCAACCCCAAGATTTCTCCATCCTACAACAATAAACTCATAATTTTTCTTACATTTTAATGTCAAAGTTTGGATTCATATGTGATTTACATAGACATTGACGCCATGTTTGTAAAATCTAACATTGTTATACAACATTCTACTTCAAAATAAATATGGGGATCCGAAAGAATGTACCTAAAATTGGTTTATACAAAATGTATGAACTAGAAAACAAAGTTAATTCCTCTATAATCAAAGAATGCATTAAACATTTCTGAATTTTTGAAGATATTCCCTACCAGATGACATTATGTGATTGTCTTTTGATTATGACGTCACTAAAGGTCATGTGGTTACTTGAGATAGGCGTATCTCACATGGCTAATAACCCTAGCTCTCACATGAGCAAGTATGGAAGAAAACTTCTTATTAGGAGTTGTGTAATGGGACTTACCTTTTACTACCACAGTCATCATCTCTAATGAAATCTTCACTGTGTTTATTTATTGCATAATTAGTTAAATGCATATATACATTGTCCTGAAATTAAACATACAAAAATCATGTTAATACAATTGTATCTTCAAACTAGTTGTATTACAATGGAAAAAGCAGGAAGAATCATGTACATTGTATTTGGTTATAGTCAATGTAATGAAAACAAGAAGTCGACCAGTTCGCAAATGTAATAAAAAAGTTACAGTCCAACCTGCCTTAAAGGTCACTTCTATAAAGAGCCATCTGCTTATAAAGGCCAGTAGAATTTTATCCCAATTGTTCTTTATTCATATAATTTGAACCTGTATAAATACGGACCACCTGCCCATAAAGGTCACTTTTACTGGTTCCCTTGGTTAGTCTTTATTGACAGGTTTAACTGTAGTTTAAATCCTTTGCTGACAACTAAAATGTCCCCGATTTCATATTCTTGGAGTCTTATGGACCGACCATAAGGCTGTCATGTTGTCTTTAATCTTGACTCAGTTCTGAACTGTTATTTAGCCATACATTGCAAATTTAAGCTGGTCACATGGAACAACATACAGTCCCTATTGATGAAACTGAGGTCAGTGATTTTTGTACCTATTTATGAACTAATCTCTGCCCTTAGAATTTGAAAAATTATCACAATTTTATAAACTGGGAAAATCTAGAATATGGTAAATAGTAAACTACTATACATTATGACATGCTTGCAATGATGTGTTTGCAATAATATGTTCGCAATGAAATCGTTATTTCGAAACATTGGGTTGCAAAACAAATCTCACATTTTGGCAGGTGAATAGTTTAATACAACTGTGTAAATAGTCTGCTTGTGTATCCAAATATTGTAAATGTGACACATTTTTAGTCTTATCTGTTAGTTTGGGAATTTTTAGGGGTCAAATTGGGAAATTTGATTACCCCTCCCTCCCCCCAGAAAAAGCTACTTTTATTTAGTAGTAATTTGAGGCAAACAAAATCAATGTATATGTAGATTCTCAGTAGATAAAATGTTGTTTATGTACACAGAAAACACAAATGCCTGTCACAGTAATGTGCAGGGATTTTTAGAGATGTAAATCACTTAGCCACCACATCCCCAGTTACCACAATTGATGACATCATTTAGTGACATCATATGACATCATATGACAGTTTCACAAATTCATACTGGTCAAATGATTTTTCAGACCCTTTTGATAGAATAGAGATGTTGATTTTCTTTAGATATACTATTATTTATGTACATTGAAATCAAAAATGGCTGTCACATGAAGGGATTTTAAGGTCCTAATGATGGAATAGATATGAAGATTTTTAGTAGAAATACTATTATTTATGTACCGTACAAGGAAATAAAAATGGCAGTCACAGGAAGGAATTTTTAGACCCTATTGATGGAACAGATATGTAGATGTTCAGTTGTTATACTTACTACATTATTATGATTTGGCTCTGAATATTTATTGGTAGCAAATCTGGCCAATCCATCTTTGAACACAAATATCCGTAATGGATCACATGAAGTAACTAATGTATATATCCGTAAATCAAATTTAAAACCATCAATTAAAAAAGGCTACAATAAAAACAAAATCACATATTAGTTATTGATAAAAATATTATAACTGTGTGTGTGTGTGTGTGTGTGTGAGAGAGAGAGAGAGAGAGAGAGAGAGAGAGAGAGAGAGAGAGAAGAGAGAGAGAGAGAGAGAGAGAGAGACATGTAATATTTATATGCGAGAGGGATAAGTTAAAGCAAATTAGAGAGGTAGAGAGATGCTGCATCCATTAATCTGGTGATAATTATTAGCTCCATTTCCGTCTTAGTAGGAACACCACCAATGAAATGATGATGGGGATGAGATATTTTAACTGAAGTTAGTTGACATGTTTTAAAAACAGTATTTCTATCATTGGAGTTAGTAAGGATATGTGGAAATATTTCATTGTTCCTACAAACAATTTGTTCCAACATTTCAGGTAAAGGGTCTCGGGCCTCAAATTCCCCAGGTCTGAGGTATTGGACCTTTTGATTTTACATTGGGGACCCTTGATATTTAAAAGCCTGATGGACCTGTCATTGGGACCAGAACAATACTGTTTTTTTTCTATATGGTAACATAATTGCACATGAACCTTTCAGTGTTGATATTGGACTTTCAAAATTTTATGTGGGACCTGGCAAAAATAAAGGTCCTGGACCTTCCAATACAAAACATAATTTTGAACCCCTTGGCCTACAACCTTATCAAAAGCCAATAACTGTATACTATAATTACAATGTTATTCATTACTATCTTTTTATCATTCTTTCAATATAGAAGAATGTTTATTATACCTCATTAGAAAAATACGATTCTATCTGTATTTTGGTTTGCTCGTTGGATCATGTGATCAGGGTGGAGAAAACATTGTGTACCCCTCTGAAAACATCATATCCCACCCCTTCAGAACACACCATGACGTCACAATGATATGACGTCATCAATCATGACTTTCTAGCGTTTGCCTCCGATGAGCTTCGATAGGAGAAAAAGCAATGAATCGGAGAAGAGCTGCTGTTTTCAGGCTGTCTTTTTTTAAATATTTTTCTTTCTGTCTTTCTTATTACCATGGTTATCTTACGGTATAATAAACAATTTATTGCCTTTGTTTGAGGGAGATATGAACATTTGTTCACCCTTAACAAGTCACATTTCCCTCTGGCAAATATGACTTGTTGCGGGTGAACAAATGTTCATATCTCCCTCACTCAAAGGCAATAAATGTATAATATACTACAAGCATCAGTAATAAAAAGATAATATAACCAATTTTTTTAAGAAAAGACAAAATTTCCTAATAGCTGATATTGACCCATACATACCCTATTCATATATAACTGACATATCATATGTTCATGAGGTTTTACTTCTTTGGGGTTTTTGGTTACCCAGATACCCTTTCCCTGACACCCACTCTCAGGTTTAAGTATATAGGTTTTGTTCTTTTTACTTCTGGTATAAGCTTGGTAATCTCCATAACTGTAAAAAGGAAACATTTACATTTAAGTACACAATAATTCAGTACCATGACGGTAGCTCAGTTGGTAAAGTGCTCGCTTTGTATGTGGAAGGGTGATGTTCAAAACTTTGTCTGACCAAGACTTTAAAATATGTGATGACTGTTCTTTTGCCAACCATTTAGAAGTGGAAATAATAGGGTTCTTCAAAAAAAAAAAAAAAAAAAAAAAAAACTTTAAAGCCCCATGAATTGTGTCACAGCAGTTGTTACACAATAAAGACCCTCCCTGCACATTGCCCTGAGCACATGGCAAAGGTAAGAATTTCAGCCACTTCACCTATAGCTAGTGACATCTTGATATAAGTGAAATATTCTTGTTCTTGACAATGATATAAGATGCAATTCAATCAATCATTTAACAGTTCATGCAACCGTGGTTACATTACAAAGAAGGACCAGAGTTACATGGTATTACATCTGTAAGTTTTGTTAATTTTTTTTTAAGATTTTGTATAAGGTTTTTACTACAACACTAAAATTTGCATATTTATAACTGAATTACTATTACATGTATTATGACACATTCTATATTAATGTTTTCTGATACGATAAATTTGAGTTGTAGCCAAGAATAAAGACTTTAATGAGGTTCAACAACACAGAAATGCATATTTGAAATTCCCAATACACTTAAAATCATTGTTGCTCAATGTGAATCAATAATTTCTTGGTTTTTATTACAGCAAATAGGATTATCTATTTTTTATTAACACAAAACATTCAGAAAGTATACAAGGATAATAAAAGATATATATTCACAAGAGAAAACCACAAAAAGGTACAACAATGACACATCCCATATCGATGCAGCATAAAAATTTTTACATTATTAAGGCCAGTCGTGATACTTAAACCTCCTTACCTTATAACTTATACTATAGAAGAGTTTCATAACCTACAGCCACCTCTAATCCGTTTGCATATATTATTAAAATCAAACACAATTATACCAGCCAATGTCCAAATCCCAAACCCAAAAACAAAGCAAAAACATTAAAAACTGGCAAAGTCAGTTAAACACTAGAATTTCAAACAGGAGTAAAGTATAGAGTTTTACACCCAAGACAAAGAATTGACACGTATACCGAGGTGGTCAGTTCAGGGATGGTGGGTAAAAAACAGCCAAGAAAAAAACCATGACCTTTGAACCATGACCTTTGGTAAGCCAACTTACAAACTTTTTCACACCAGGATCTACCCAGACTGGAGTTCAAATCTAGGGGGGCAAAGGGCACAGTTTTCCATAAGAGTGACTTCCAACAGGAAAGTGAAGCCTGATGCTGTGAAAGGCTATGTCTAATTATAGAGTTTTTCTGGCTTTAATATTTTATTTATTTTTCTAAAATTCTACTATTAGTACATACATCCAAGTTCATAAGTGGTTGAAGGTTGTGTAATTCTTCTAAAAATCAAGTATAAAAGTTAATAAAATTCAAGGATACAATGACTGCCCTAAAGCATATTGACTGCCTTAAAGTATATCAACTGTCCTTAAGTATATCGACTGCCCTAAAGTATATCGACTGTCCTAAAGTATATCGGCTGCCCTAAAGTATATTGCCTGCTCTAAAGTATATTGCCTGCCATAAAGTATATAAACTGTCCTAAAGTATATTAAGTGTCCTAAAGTATATAATCGACTGGCCTTAAGTATATTGGGCAAGTTTGAAAAAAGACTTACTCAGCTGGTAGACACCAGGTCTTTGGAAAGATATTATATTCTTTAGGAAATAATTTGAGCATTCTGTTCATGTTTCTGGCTAGTAAATCCTTCCGACAAATCTCGCTCATACCAGGAAAATGATTTATTTTCTACAAAAAAGACAAAAGAATACTTTTAATCACTGCTTTTTGTTGCAATAAAGCATTAGACACTATACTCTGTCATTCATGTACAGAGTGGTGCAATATATATTCAGACACTTTGTAAAATCCTTCTTTATTTAATATTTCACTGTAATTGATGCCAATGTAACTTGTAAATAAGACAATAGCTTGCACATTTCTATAATTCTAACCTTACCTGATATTTTTTCATGTCCATGACTCGTTCCAAAGCCACAGAATAATCTGTCCAATACAGCGTCCAATCATCATCATCAGACACCTCCTTAAAACCAAACTTCCGTGAAACTTTACGAACTGAAATAATAAAATAAACCTTATTTGTAATATGCAATATACAACATATTTTAGGAAGTTATTTACTATGGAATGTAGATTTTGTATATAAGCACATTTGACAACTGACCTAAAGGTACTACTTCCCAGAACAAATTCATTTTTGCAATGCACACTGTTTTATAAATACACCGTATAAGATTGAATGTTGAATGGCTCATGGCCACATTAAATCTGGTCAAAAATGTGGTTACATGTTAAAATATGTGGAATACAATGCCTCCTGCCATCTTTAGGACACTTTTGTTCTTTCATAAAATTAAATTACAATAAAATCATTTATTTTATATGTTCTTAAAAGGTATGACTTAGTATGGATACATTGCTTGTAACTATGTTTTAAGCTTATTGTTTTGTAACAGGATGGAAGATCAGAACACTTGAAAAATCCACTTCTCCACCATTAAATGTCCTGTCTAAGACTCAAACTCAACCCTCCTTGGTGAAATTAGGCATTCTACCACAAGGTTAAACATCTTGACCAGTTTACCTTTCAACTCTTGAGAACAAATTAATCCTCAATTTGTTTATCAGTATCCTTTGGGGATGCTGGTCTGAGGCGCTGTCTTACAGATCATAGTGCCTCTCACTACCTAGGTTTGAATCCCACTAAAGGCAGATCCTAGTGTGGGAAAGTTTGTCATTTCTCTTGCCAAAGGACAGAGTTTTCTCCAGGTACTCCTATTTTCTCCACTATTCCTAAACTGACTGCCTCGATATAAGTCAAAGAATCTCGGCTAGAGCATAAAACACCATCACTCATATCAACTCAACTCCATTTTGGGGATGCAACAGTGCATCTTACTTCAGACCAAACACAGGCAGATCTTAATGCGATAAAGTTTGTCCATTTGCTTGCTGAAAGTTGTGGTTTCCTCTACCATCCCAGAACTGACCACCTTGATATAAGTGAAAGAATCTTGACTGGAGCATTAAAAACCATTACTCAACTCAACTCCTGGGGTGAAGGGTAACATTTAGTTCCTTTATACTTACCAACATCATACTTGCAATTTGTCAGACAGATGTAGTAAATTCTACAAAAAAAAAAACAAAAACAGAATTTTTAAGTAATTTGCATTATCAGCTAAACAAGAAATCCTGAAAGATTTAAAAATTTAACTATCAGTTTTTAAACAAACATACAAATGAATAAATAAATAAATAAATAAATAAATAAATAAATAAATAAATAAATAAATAAATAAATACAAGTGTACATATAACACAAATTTACCAAATAAATAAATAAATAAATAAATAAACAATTAACAAGAAGTGTCTGGACTGATGGAAGGATAGAACTTCAAATTTAATATTCCCGTCTTTCTTCAAAAAGCAGGGGATAATAAATAAATAAATAAATACAGGTAAATTAGATTTTGGCTTGTTATCAGTTGGGTAAATTACCCCATCAACATATTATACATTGATGATGCCCCTCAATTTTTTATGATTAAATAACTTAAAAAAAGCCCTGTTATTGGCCAAGACACAAATTCTTTAGTAGAAACAAGTTTATCTAAACAAGACTTTGTTTTCTATACATTTATATTTTTCTAAACTTAGATTATAGATTTTTAGAATAGTGTCAGCAAGTGTAGAAAATTAGATAAGTTGAAACAAGTACACATGCGTATACCAATGTATATATTAAATGTATTCATATAGGGCATACAGTGAAAAAAATCTATAGTCTTGACAAAACATGTACACATATACAGCGTACAGTACAGGCCTGTCTAAAGTTTAACACTGAGCTAAAAAGAAAAGGAGTCGCCCAGTGATCCAAAAATGGATAACTTGTGAATGGAAAGCTGCCAAAATATAGATAGCAGCCGCCAAAAAAATGTTGAGATATAGGTAACGTGGAGAGATCGAGATGAGTTTCTGATTCCTTCGACACTGTACAATGTACAGTACAGGCCTGTCAAAAGTGTAACACTGAGCTACAAAAAACAAGTCTTAGCTCATACCCTAGTGTACAAGACATGAATAGCTATAATGTTAACAAGTTGTCAAGAGATAGATAGCAGCTGCCAAATGTAGCTTACCAGAGGTCGAGATAAGCTGCTAATTCAGCACTAATTCTTTAGCTTGTTGTTAAACTTTCAATGGGTCTGTACTGTGTAAGTATTATACTAGGTCCAAGTTTCAAAATTATTCCTTATTTAACTTTTTTTAAACTTTATTTCAGGAAAATTTCAATACATATACTTGTTCAATGTTCTATATATTACGTTTGCACAATAAAGTTTATTATTGTTATTAATATATAATAATTTGATTAATTTTCCAGTTATTCTGAAACTAAAGATTTTATTTTGATGATCATATTTATATATTTTTAATTTTTGTAGATTTTTACAGAGCCGGAGCTAACCTTAAATGTGAGTTAATTTCTGCAAAATTACAATGTATTCAAATACCTTGAAGAGAACTACATGTACATGTATATAAAGCACAATCTCAATTCATTGCCATCATTTGATCGGTCTAATTATGGTGTAATAAATTGGTTGGCAATAAATTGAAGAAGTCTTATAGTGAAAAACAAAAAAAACAGATTTTAGAATTTCAAAATATATACAATTGCTATAAACAAGGAGACAAAAATATTAAGAGGCATAATAACTAGCTTTACTGGGATCTTTACAGGTTTGTCAGAAAATGGTACTGCTAAAATGTATTGCAATAGTTATACAATATGACTTCATGTTGCAATATACTGGTGTAATAATTATGGCAGTCCTAAACAGAAGCCAAGGATAAAGACTAGTACCGGTAGTTGCCCAGTAGTCATTGGCTCCTAAAAATAAGTCTCGACCCCTAAATTTTACACATTTTAAAACTATTTATAAATATACAGTCAAACCTGTCTATAAAGGCCACACAAGCGAACCAGTAAAAGTGGCCTTTATGAGGAGGTGGCCTTTATGTGCAGGTTTAAATATTATGAATAAAGAACAATTGGGATACAATTCTACTGGCCTTTAAAAGCAGGTGGCCTTTATATAGAGGTGGCCTCTAAGGCAGGTTGGACTGTACATGTATTAAAACTTATTTTTTTAAGTAAGCTAGGCCCAAAACTCAAAATAATAAAGCTTGCTCCCTGAGAATTATCCATGCTTCCATGCTTAACAAGTTTAGTGACTACTTATGATAAGCTGACAGGTACTTCTTTATACCTATATATAATGCAACAAGTTTGACCTGGCTGTTTGACCTTTAATTTGAATATTCAAATAGATATATCCATTGCATAATTTAGGGGTTTATAAAGTTGATATATAAGGATAGATGATAATGGGAACCAGTTGTTTATGGTAATGAAACATGCTTACTGTCTTACCTAAAATAAATCACAGAGTCTATTAGCCAAAACTAAAATTTAAACTAAAGGTCAAACTGCCAGGTCAAACTTGATGCACTATATACAGCTCTAAATTGATACTATAGACAAATATAAAGGCGATTTTAATTTCATATATTCTGACTTTAATATATTGATTTGAGTTCATATTTGTTTGTGGTAAATGGATTTAAACTATTTTGACACCAAGATATGGAGACATATTTAATTTTGTATACTGAGTATTGATTTTAATTCACTTCAAGTGAGGTAGATTGTTTGTTGTATCTAACACAATCTATATATAGACCTGCTGTATTAAAGTAACATCATAAAATTAACATTTCTAAGCTAGGATATTTTATTCATTTTGAATATTGTTAATATCCTAATTATTCAATATTGAATGCTATTAAAAGTATTTTAATTCACCAGTCAAGAATAAATGCCTATTCAGGGGTGAGGGGGATTTAGTTATACAGATATACCCGTGTGTGTGATTGTGTGTTCATGGATAATTGGGTTTCTGTGCATTTGAAAGAAAACCGTATATCCAATTGAGCTGAAACTTGGTTAGTTCATTAATTGTGATGGTGAGTGGTATGGGATTGCTCGACAGCCATAAGCATATACAAGAAGGTCACTATTGAATTCACTGATGTTTAACATTGCCTGGGGAGGGGATAGTGTTCGTTGAACACCTTGTTAAGAATTAAGTTAACCCCAACATTTATTCAGTTCAACTGATCTTTGAAATTTGTAAAATTTAATAATTACATTTTAACCTAGTCTTGTTATGGTATAATAAAACTGTTATATACAGTCAACAGAAATGTAGGTAAAATCCATTCAGGGTTCAAAACCCTCTTATTGACTGAATTTAATGATAAATATTTTATGTATTAAATCTATAAAAGATCAAATTGACTGTGTAAATAATTTATAAATATTGATACGTGAGTGATTAAGTATTACCCAGAGTGACCCGAGTCACTGATTATAATATCTCAATTAAACCAATACTAGGAACCTTCTATAATAAATGTAAGACTATTTCCAGTGATTTTGTTTGCCTAAAATTACTACCGAATAAAGGTAGTTTCCCCTGAAAAAAAATGACTAAGTTTTCCCAATTTGATCACAAAAATTCCCATAACACTTAGTGATAAACAATATATATTGTTACAATATAACATATTTGCAGTGAGGATCCTTAGCTAGTATTGCAAGCATGTCATTATGCAGTTTACTGTATTTCAGAACTTCAAATTTTCCCAATTTAAGAGGCAGAAGTTAGTTTTTAAAAAATGTAACAAAATCACTGATTTCTGAACAAGCTTATCGAAAACATTCACAATTTTTGCTTACATTGGAGGCCTCACTGACCGAGTGGTCTAAAGCCTGCACTTACAGATTAGAGTGCCTTTTACTGCCTGGGTTTGAATCCCATTCAGGACAGATCCTAGTGTGAGACAGTTTGGGTATTTGTGTTTTTGCAAAGCTGAGAGGTGTGTTCAAAGGATCCCTTAAAGCCTTCTGATACTTGGTTGATTTTGACTATTAAACCGGTAGTTTAAAGTTCCCAAATATTTTCAAGCCCCCTTAAGACTCAGTTTAAGACCTTGTTAAGACCCAATCAATGATATACCAGACATTACCAGAAATATCCAGATAGGAATGATGTCAACTGAATGGTATATATGGGTATATATATATATATATAGTAAAACTTCGATTCATCGCCACCATTTGTTCAGTCAAACACAGTAAAACCTCGTTATAATGCCCCTCGATAACATTGCCACCTCGCTTATCGCCACACTATTTTGAAGTCCCAAAATCCATTTTGCTTATGTTTTTCTTTATGAGCCTCCATCAATTTATCGCCAAACCCCTTTATAACGCCAAAATATGACTGAACAAATGGTGGCGATAAATCGAGGTTTTTCTGTATTGGCGTTATAAAGGGATTTGGCGATAAATCAGGGGAAGCGGATAAAGAAAAACATAAACAAAATGGATTTTGGGACTTCAAAATAGTGTGGTGATAAGCGAGGTGGCAAAGTTATCCAGGGGCATTATAACGAGGTTTTACTGTACATAAACATGTATACTGGTATTAATTAATTACCCCGTGTCTGGCCCCCAAATAATTTTTTTCAACCCCTGTAAAGACTCGATTTAAGACCCTGTTAAGACCCAAGGTTAGCCAGTGAAGATACTAGACAAAACCAGAAATATCTAGATATATATACAGTGTATATACCAATATTAATTGGGTGAACTGTATAATTAATTTAATATCATAATTATGTTACAATGCATATTGTATGTCAGATTTTGTAATTTATAAAACTACAATATATACTATAGAGTTCATATACCGATCATACAGCGATCTTACAACTAAGCATTATCTATGGGAAAAAACATCCGACCGACCGTGAATAATTGATCCATGCAATATGAGGTATAGAGAACAACAATGACACAGTTTAGACGGCTATTGTTAGACGCATCTACTTAAATTTTAACAAACTTAAAATGATTTAAATGGCCACTAATCCACTTAATCTGATGTGTATTACAAATATGTAATCCCATACATAACTTTAATATGTTTAATGCATATCTAGATATTTCTATTGTGCGGACACAATACACGTTGTTGGCCGCGTGAATTCAAACATGTATCTATTAGTATAAACCGATCTGTTTGAGAATACATGTACCATAATTTAATAATTTATAACAATATTTTTACTAAGCTTTCAAGACAGATATATCCTTTTTGGTAATGGGACCACAGCTCTTGTAATTGTGAAAATTAGTGTTTAATAAAAAGCAAAAATACCTGAAACTGTGAAAATGAAAGATACCATAATTGTGATAAATATGTAAAATAGACAGATGAAAACATTTAAGGAACTAAATTACAAAATATTTGTTTTATTTGTTTCTCGATTGATTTTTGACATATAGAGGATCTTAGACGAGTGGGGGTTTAATATGAAATTTATTGAACGAGTTTAATAAATTTCATATTAAACCCTCACGAGTCTAAGTTTCTATATATCACATAACTCAAAATACCGAGGCATAATGAAATGTACATATTATTTGATGCCATATAGAAACAGCTGATTTCTATCTAGGTCAGACAAATCACCTCCAAATTAACTGCGCAAGTAAGAATATACAGTTCTGTTTGGTTATAGTAAAAGTAAATTAATCACCTAGAAAAAAGACATAATCAGTATGTAAGTTTAAATCATAATATTTTTCCGAATGCATCAAAATTATTTTTCAAAGAATCGGAAAGTCTTCAAAAGTCTAAAATAAACAACAGACTGACACAGTTTTCATATGACGTCATTAGGCCCGACCACTACGTAAATCAGAAGCGTGATAACTGATTACGTCACAATCAAGTGATATTACATGGGTACCTGTGTAATACGAAAAATATTACACCGTTTTATTCCATCAATAAACAGGAGGGTTATGTGACATATAAATTTATTTCTATTTTTGATTCATTTTACAATTTTTACAGGCAATTTTTTCAGTTTTTTTTAACTGTGAATGATGCAAAATATTGTCTCTCAAATATGGCCGATCAAGAGCCTATTAGTTTATACTTTTTGTGTTAATACTATATACTGCTCAATATTACCATTCAGGAGATCTGTTTAAGAATGCCCTAATCTATACCACATAATATATCCTTTCGTTTTCCCTAAATTACATAGCATTGTTTGTACCATTGCTCGATATTACAATAAAAGAATTTATATTTACTTTGGAAATTGGAAATAAAAAATAAACATTTATATTAGCTCAAAGTTTTAATACTAACAGAAGAGAATACAGTTTAATCAATTTCATTTTTTAAATTTAGTTTTAAATCACATTGACAATTGGAATGACATTCAAAATTTTATGTATAACATATTGTTTAAAAAGAAAATGATCGAAATTTTTCAGAGAATAATTACGGTCGAGGCCTCGGTGGCCAAGTGGTCTAAGGTATGCACTAGCTTACAGATCACACGGGACCTCATCGCCAAGATTTAAGTCTAACTCAAGACAGACCTTAATGTGAGAAGGTTTGTTAGTTCACTTAGAGTAGGTCAATGTTTTTGTTTTTCCAGGCACACTAGTTCATTCACCACCACCCCTAAACTGACCACCTTGATATGAGAGAGGGAATTTTGACTGGGACATAAAACTCCATTACCGGTACTCTGTTTAGAGAATTATGAAGATGTAAAACTCTATAACTCCACTTGAAGTATGAAGATACTCACTAGGGAAATTATTCAATTACCATTTTCAGACTGTAAAATCACAGGAAACAAGTAATATATTTTCCATATTATGTGTAATTTCAATAAAACTAAAAAGTTAATACTTTTCATAAAAACTTTTATTAAATTTTTTAAACAATTAACATTTAGAAGTCACAGATGCTGAGAGAAATAGAAAAATTCAATTTCCATGTATAGTCAAACCTGTCTATAAAGACTACCCAAGAGAACCAGTAAAAGTGGCCTTTATGGACAGGTGGCCTTTATATACAGGTTCAAATAATATGAATAAAGAGCAATTGGGATAAAAAAATTCTCGCGTTTATAAGCAGTTGGTCCTTATATAGAGGTGGCCTTTAAGGCAGGTTGGATTGCACATATATGTGCAATTTTCAGCTAAACAAAAGTTGAAATGTGTCCTACAAAAACTTTTAAAGTAGTAACATAAATGCAGATACCAAATATCCATAATGTGCACCATATATAAAAAAGAAGAAAAAAAAACCTTAAAATTCTTATGAAATTTGTTTAAAATTTGGATCATAACAAGTTAAGTGGAACATGTAAACATAGATCAAAGCCTGAATACCGGTATATTTTTAAAAAATTTAAAATTTCTAAACAAAAATCAATAAAGTCCATGTATTTATTTAAAATATTCCAGGTTTAAGTAAAAGTATAAACAAACTTCCACATAGGTATTATAAACTCAATGGCTACT
Source organism: Anadara kagoshimensis (assembly GCA_021292105.1). Lineage (NCBI taxonomy): Eukaryota > Metazoa > Mollusca > Bivalvia > Arcoida > Arcidae > Anadara > Anadara kagoshimensis. The sequence goes on along the minus strand of CM037871.1, from coordinate 12,581,420 downwards.
GTGCCAATAACTATTCAAGTGTATGCATTGTATTTTTAATATAGTGTAAACTCTGCATTTTTCAACAAACTTGGTTCTTATTAGGTAAATGTTTTAATAACGGGCCTACCTGACTTTAAAACCAAGCTCTTAATAGGAAAATGTTTAATAACCAAGCTACCTGACTTTTAAAATTTAAAAACTGGCCTCAGAATGACAACTCAATTTTTAATTCATATTGACAATTTTGGAATTGGCCCAAAAAAGCTTCAAACAGGCCTTAGCCTATTTCAAGACAAGATAAAAGACGAAATAATATTGTTAATAAATGAATGGTAGGGGGGTCATTTAACATAACAGATCATTGGTTTAACATGACTTTTAATAAAGAATTCATTCAAATATCTATTCATACCTATCCATTTAACAGCTAACATATTTTCTCGTAACTGTTTTCAGAGACTAATCCGACCATGAAGAGATCACATTTAATTGAATGATATTTTATGCAACCGAATCTGCATTTTACAAATTAATACATTTAAATTTTAGACAGGATATTTCACTTTATTTAACTGCTCCTACAGTTATCCATGATCACAATCTTAAATAATTGATACAACCTGACCATACAGGGCCAGGGGTTTAAAAAAAGCGTAGTCCGAGGCCTGGGACCCTTTGATGTTACATTGGGACCCTTCAAATATGAATTGTAAAAGTCCGACTGACCTGCTGCTTTTTACCAGGAAAACACTGATTTTTCTAATTAATAACATAATTACACATGGGGGTTTTGATGATGATATTGGACTTCGAAACTATATGGGACCTGTCAAAAATGAAGGCAAAGTTTCTGGACCTTCCATTACAAAACATATTTAACCCCTGCCATAGTGAAATCAGTCTAAATTGAACATCGGAAGAACACCTTCAAAACGTAAGGTTTATAAAACTTGGATTGGAAAAGTTATAAGCAATGGTAGTAATGGTAGTTACTCTGTGTACTGTCAAAAACTTAAATAAATTCTGCTTACCTAGAGTTTAGTTTTCAAATAGGTTTAACTGTTAAGGGGAATTTTGAAAAATTCTGCATTTTACAGTCTCATTTTACTTCATTTTTTTTTCAATACTTAAGTTTACTCAGAGTATAGTTTTTGCAGGTTCAACTTTATATACATTGATTGAGTTGAGTTGAGAAATGGTGTTTAATGTCCCAGTCAAGAATATTTTACTTACATCGAGACATCGCCAACTATAGGCCATGGTGCAAAAAAGTTTGCCTTTGCATTGTGCTGATGGCATTATACAGCAGGGTTCTTTATCATGCCAAGCTTACCGTGACAAGGGACCTCAATAATTTTATGTTCCCATCCAAAAGAACCTTGACTTTCATTTCACAATGCCAAGTGCCTGGCGAAAGAACGGTCACTATCCACTTTCAAGTCTTGGGTCAGACCCAGTTGGGGTTTGAACCCACGGCCTCCCACTTAGGGAAAGAGCACTCTAGCAACTGAGCTACTGCAGTGGTTTTATTTACATTGAATTCCATTTCACTGCCGTTTTTTACAGATTTAATTTTATTTTACTTCCTATTTTGCTGCCCCAGTATCTACGTTGTTTAAGTTAAAAGCAAAACTATGTTCACAATTATTTTATAAAATGCATTTAACATGTTTAATCAAGAAAATTCAATCCCGTTACAATTTTTTTTAATTTCAGAAAGCGGATTTACATTTATTTATTCACCTTGTAGGCTTTATAATTATATTCTTACTTGTAACTTTTTATATCTATATTTCAAATACATGCACGTCGACATTTAAAATAATTCAAGCGTAAAAATGCTTTAAATAAATACTTTGAAGTTTCAAATGAAATAGTGCACTTCATTTCTAATACATGTATGATTTAAAATTTTAATTTCAAAAATTGGCATGCTTATAAAATTATTTGTATATTAATGCTCAAATTCAATTTATATTATTTATATCACAAAATTAAAATTAATTTTATAAATTTGTTCTGAAAGTAAGCATTACATATTACACATATAAATGAAATATTACAAGAAATTCAAACAAAAGTTTCTTTCATTTTTTTTTCAGATTGGGTATACATATGATATGCCAAAGCCAATTTCTTTCATTTTTTATTTTTTTATAAGTCTCACTCGACTTAACGGTAAGCGCGATTTATATGCTCTCATTGATTAGATCCCTGCCCTTTGTACAAACTGGTCATCACTACTACCGTTTGAATGGTTTAGTGAGATCCTCGGATTGGTCCCGCCACAGTAGGATGCTAAACCCTCTTTACAATGCCAATATTTTGCTAAACAAATGGCGGCAATGAATTGAGGCAATGAATTGTACACACGGCCCGTCGCTACTACCAATTGAATGGTTTAGTGAGATGCTTGGATTGGTCCTGCAACAGTAGGATGCTAAACCCCTTTACAATGCCAATATGTAAAGCCAATACATGTATCTTTTAACTAATGGTGGCAATGAATTGATGGATGGCTGGCCACGGCCTGAATTGTGCCAGTTTATGACAGCACTGACACTAGTTCATCATTGGTTGCTGTGATGCTGCTTTGGTACCATGATGGCGGCCATTGTCTGAACATAAAAGGCATGGCCGGCGATACGTTAATTGAGGTTTTACTGTACTATATTTAAAGATGTATTCATTTGTTAACTTACTTTTTCTTTTTCTTCTTTTTCTTGAGTTTTTTATCATCTTTCTTATCATCTGTAGGACTCAGTATCTGATCTAGGTTACCCCCTTCTCCTTCAAACTCTGTCTCATCATCCGCCTGCGTACTAATCCCAGTGTCTAAAATAGAAAAATTCAATACCTCAAAAAATGCATTTCACTAATTTTGAGAAATATTATTGTTATATTCACATAAGTTATATCCTTTACAAGTCCATTGGGAAAAATACACAATAATTTTACTTTTTGCTCTACCAACAAAAATAATAATTTTGTTTTGCTATTTGACTGTGTGTGATTGTCAAGATGATGTTTTTAATTTCCTGCAATGCCAATTTCTTCTGCACTTTGATTGGCTGATATTTTAAAACATTTAGCAAACTTGAGGAAACGTCTGCTTCCTGTGTAAGCAGTCAGAGCAATAAAGATTCTACTTTCAATTTTATTCTTGCATTACAAACTACAAACTAAATACAAAACTTCGTATAAAAAAAAACAATTATTGACTGGGGTTGAGGGCAATAGCAATTTTGTTGGCACCTGTGGCCTGACTATTGCTTGACATGAAGTGTGAAAATGAAACAAATAATTTTGGATCAAATAATGACTTTGAGTATGATTGCAGCGATAAACCATTTGAAGGTTCAAAATATGGACCCAATTTGGCTTATAACAGTGCATGTATTTTCGACTTCCCTTCGGAAACTACCAAGACCCTACCTCTGCATTTTCACACATTCTGATTGGCTTAAAACTTATGGTTATTTCCTCATAGACCTGATTTTGTGCAATATGGCTATGCGATAATAAAATCATGCATACATTTCAGTGTTGTTCACAATAAAGTAATTTGTTTGATAAACTTTAAATTTTTGCATACTACTTTGTCATCTTGGTCTTATTATTTATCTTATTTATTTATAAGCATTGCCTTTAATTTTTGTTTGGTCTTTTGAGAAATAACTTGTATAACGACTGTGCACTTTTTTGCATAACCCCTGCTTAAGTGTATTTGTATTCTGAGCAAATCCAATTTCTGACTTAGAAGATTGAGTTCAAAATCAAAATTCAAATGTGCAAATGAATTTTAAGAGTCCAGTTTTGGACATTACAGGTCAAGATTCAAAAGTATAAACTGTTTCAGAGGTTAAAACCAAGGTCAAATTATTTTGTTAAAAAGGGTCAAGGTCACTTGAAGAATGAATTCAAAGAATGTCGCAAAGATCATCAATTTTATTGGTCTCATATAAAAGGCTTTTACCTTATATGACTACATAAATATAAACTGATGACAAAGAGTTATAAAACTTTAAGTTAATGTAACAATGTAACAATGTGATACAGGAGTGATATTTATTGGCAATTACTAAAAGATTTACATCATCCACATGCGAGATGTAAAGAGATTTTCTCAATAAAAACACCTGCATCCGACGTTATCAGAGAACGAATTCGTGTGTAATTTAGTCGTTATTCCAGCATTATTCACACCTCCTACTAGGAAAAATTGAATTTCACTTCCACAAAAAACAATACGATCAATACATAATCGCTTTATGTGGCGCATGTTAACGATTGAATAACAACCATTAATACATTAACTGACTTCTTGTATGAAAATCAACCTTTATAGTGCCCAATATTTAATTATGCGAAATAAGCCCTACATTGATGTACGGTAACTCTTACAAGTTGTGTACAGTACATTACTTTTATGTCTTACTTTATGCTATTTTTAGCAACATGACTAAACAACTAAGTGTGAGCGTGAAAGTAAAGTGAACCAATACATGATTTTTTTTACTTATTTTTGGAATGGTAGAGAAAACAATATTGTTAAAAGAAAAACTAACAACCTTTCACAAGTCAAGATTATTTTACTTAAATCAAGGTTAAAAGTCAGTTCTGGGATGGTGAAAGAAAAAAATTCACTGGTATCAAGACATTACCAGCTATATATGGAGCTGCATAAAAGTCTGCATAAATCATTCCTGATATACCATATTCAACTTGATGTCTTTTAGCCATTTTTTACAGTTCAGTGCAACAAAAAATATTACATGTTATAGTTGTTAAAGTTGTTAAAATAAATTGTGTTAATGATAAATGTGTAGCTCAAAAAAGCCTTCATCCGACAAACATCATTTTGAACACAGAAAAGCTCATATCACATACATGGGGCAATTTATCTTCAAGTTCACAGACTTAATGTTAATTATAAATTATTGTTGCTAAGAGACTTTCAAACAGATCAAAATGTGTTACACTGTAAGATATCTGAATTATTGCCCTCATCTAAAACAGAATGATATCAAAGTTATTGCCCAGCATCTATCAAAGATTGAAATCAAAGTTATTGCCCTGCATCTAGTAAAGTATGATATCTCAGTTATAGCTCAGCATCTAACAAAGATTGATATCAAAGATATTGCCCTGCATCTATCAAGGAATGATATCTAAGTTATTGCCCAGCAGTTAACAAAGATTGATATCAAAGTTATTGCCCAGCATCTAAAAAAGACTCCCACAATCTCTTAACAACATTCAATCAATCCCAGCTACCTTTGATCTTATCACAACAAAACCATACCCAGAGTACAGTTGTACTGACATCTGAACAAACAGCAGGAGAATTTGATTATATCAATCTTGATGTATTAAAGGAAATAATGAGACATGAATAAGGCAAAACAAAACAAAAATGTGTTTTTCTGGTTTCCTGACCGCCGACCTTATCCATCATAGTAATACTAGTAAAGTTGGCCCAAAAGATTTTTGCATCTAAATTTGAGATTTTACAGGTTACGCTTTTATCTGGAAACCATTTGCAGAAATAATGAAAAATATAAAAAAAATAAGCATAAGTTTTTACACATATAGAAGTGAATGATCTTGAAGTAAAATGCATAATTTTTTTCAATATTTTGCATTGCTAATAGTGACCAAAAATGTTTTTTGAAAAAATAAAATGAAAATACCAATTCACCCTAGAGAATAAAACCAGAAACATACTTTCTCTCACTTTGCAAAATATTTTGCATTGCTAATGACTAAATAAAATTTTCAGCAAGAAATGTAAAATACCCATTAACCCTAGAGAATGAAACCAGAAATGCACATAATTTTCTTGTTTGGCCTAAGAAAGAGTAAAGAAACATTGAGGAAGTTAACCTATATATTCTTTATGTATAATTAATAATGTTGTACTAATGTAATATGGGGTGTCAATATTGGTAAATAAAATTCATGTAAGTATCATAAAGAGAGTTGGTGAATTAGGTACAGAAAATAAAGTGATACCCTATCAAACACGCATGATACAGAATCTTGTATCAACACACTGTGGTGATACAACATTGGCGGTAAAGTGCACGTGCACGTTCTCATTGTGACGTCATTAGGAGAATGTAGAACAAATGTCATAACATAGTTCAGTGGTTTTCTGTGGTAAAATGTAATTTTTTCACATTAAGTATTGTTTTTTTTATTTTAAATAACCTGATTGGAAATGTTAAATAAAAATATTATATACACAGTGTGTAGGTACAACCCTTCGTATCGGGTCTCGTCCTTTTTTCGTAGCTGTATCACTACTCGTCGCTCGTAGTGATACGACTACGGAAAAAGGACTCGACCTGATACTGAGGGTTGTACCTACACACTGTGTATATAATATGTACATCCCTTGGGTAAATGTGTTGCCTATGTTATGGCATTGTGATTGACAAAGTGAGCACTGCCTGTAATTTTGTTTGCTTAAAATTACCACCGAATTAAGGTAATTTCCCCTTTGGGAAAAATGACTAAAATTTCCCAATATGTCCACAAAAAACAGTGATGAACTGAAAAATAAGAGCTACCTTTGTCCTTATACTCACAAAATTTAAGATAGAACCACAATATGTTGTCTTTGCAAAAAAATTCTAGCTATTACCAGCATATCATAATGCAGTTTGCTAGATCTCAGAATTTCAATTTTCCCAATCTTAAAGGCAGAATGTAGGTTTTAAAAAAAGTAACAAAACCTCCGATTGCAGTACGTGTCTATTAGAAGCAGTAGTTTGTTGGAATACTGTTTTGCAACTTTTCAAAATAGCTTCATTAACATTAAGGTTGTCAGTTCATGATTGGTGAAGGATTGCAAAGTCCCTAGAAAAAATGTTTGTTTTGTTATCATAATCTTACCATCTGCTTCTCCGTCTTCCTCCTCGTCATCATCATCATCATACTCGGGTTTTTGTTGGATAAGTATGGACTCTCCATCCATGAGGGTAAGTTCATTAGCACCACTGCTGGCATTTTCATATCCAGAGTCTTCGCCTTCCTCGTTTTCACAATCACTCTCCGAATCGGAACTACTGCTACTTGAACCTCTCCCATCCTCAATATCCTCCAGATCACTTCCTAACTCCCGCTCTGTGTCAGGGGCTTCTGTTGGGGCGTCAGAATCCATGACAACTTTGATGTTCATAAAGCACTGCCCTTTTCCAAAACTGACCTGCTGAAATTAAAAACACATATGTCTAAAAGCATATATAAATATACTGTTAGTTCAATACAAGATAAGAGTGTTTGGTTAGCTATGGTTGTCACAACTTTGTGTGGTTGCTTTTTCTATAGTTTCTTTTAGTTATTCAGTACTTTTTCTGCTATCACAACCAGTTCACGTTTACAGCTTAACATCCTGTTTGCTGTTAATCCATTGAGCTAACTGTGAATTGATTATCAAAATCCTTATGTTTTTTTATTGTTGACGATAAACAAACCATTTCATCACTACTTACGGACTCATAGCATCAATTAATCAAAAACAATCTATACAGCAGATTAGAACTACATTTGAGACATTTTGGTCACTCTTTAAGTTTCCTGGTTTTTGTCTCTTTAACATTCAAACTGGCTCCTAAATTTTAAAATTGGCTGATTTTTTTGGCTCCAACTTACTGTAATGAAAGCTAGAGCCAACCCTGCTATATTGTTGTTAATAGAAAACTCAGCCTCCTTATGTGACTTAAGACATGTACGCCATTCTACTTAACACATTAAATATGCATGTACACTGTGATGATGTTTTAATCAATCAGTGATTTTGTTACAGTTTTTAAAGCAGAAATAAAGTTGGGACCCAGCTCTTAAAATTGGTTAAAATCAAGGACCCAAAACTGATATTTAGGAGCATGGGCTATTGGGCCCCTGCTAATCTGAACACCTGTAAAAACTACCTTAAAACTGTTTTATAAAATGGGAAAACTTTTTTATAAATGTATTTATATTACATATAGATTTACTTGTTTATCACTGTTGTTTAAGGGAATTTTTATTTGTCTAATTGGGACATTTTAGTCATTTTTTCCTAGGGGAAACTTCTTTTATTTGGTAGTAGTTTGATACAAACAAAACCAATGTCAATATCAGAGCTCATGAAAATTAGCAATAAGATACATAACAAAACAAAATCATGTTTTTTTCAATACTCAAAATGACATAAAGGATCCCGATACTAAGTTGATGTATTGGAGCTCGTAAAATTTATGACAATAACACATAAAAACCAAAATCATGTTTCCAATACTCAAAGATGACATAAAACATATTACATCCGGATACTGGGTTGATGCTTTAATCAGACATATTCGAGCTCATGAAAAATTTATGATTAGATACATAAAAAAGAAAATCAAGTTTTTCAAATACTCAACAATGGCAGAAAGCTTTTTAATGCTCAACATAAAAAAGTTTGAAGTATTTTTTCCTCCACAAATCAATTCTGACATTAAATTTCAAACAATAAGCTTGTATATAACATTTTATATAAGTAAATAAGCCCATTGATTTTTATTTATATTGATACCTTTCTATTACTAAATAAAAAGGATCCAAATGAAAACAACTTGCAGTCCCTTGAGTGTTGAGTTCTTTCATATTGTTTATAATGTATTATTTATTTAGAAAGACTCTACTGAGTCCAATAAGATTCAACAACAGACTCTAACAACAGGATTTGGCAAAACCAGGGTGTTGGTCCACTTCATTGTTTAATAAAAAGGATGAAATCTATTACTGAACAGAAATGTCCTACTATTTCATTGTTCAAGAAAAATGGAATGAAGACAGTCTTAACAAATGTACCCATTTTTTTTTACATATTACTATGATTACAATCAAAAATACTTTACTGAAATTCGGAGTTGTTTTTAGTAATGGTATTTTACGTCCCAGGCAAGAATATTTCACTTAAATCAAGACGTCGCGAAGGTGCAGATATTTTGCCTGTACGTTGTGCTGACGGCATTGTACAACAGGGTTCTTTATCGTGCCAAGCCCATCCTGACATGGGGTCTCGTTTATTTTAAGTTCCCATCCGAAAGAACCGTGACTTTAATTTTGTAATGCCGAGTGCTAGGCAAAAGAACGGTCAACACCCTCTTTCAAGTATTGTGTCAGACCCTGTCAGGGCTTGAACCCACAACCTCCTACTTATAGAGCGAGCACTCTGCCACCTGAGCTACTGAAATTAAGACTATTGGTATCAGAGATCAAATGGATGTACATGTATATCATATCTACCAGTATACGTTAAGTGGAAGGTTTGAATCGACAAACCTTCTAGAGTATTTACTGTACTATAATATCGTAATTACTTCTCAAGATCTGTGAGTTTTATCTTTCCGTCGTAAAGGTGTAAATTTGTCAAATACACAAAAGTTGAAAACAAAGTTTGAAAGGGTCAAGGATTGTTTATATTCATAAAATCAAAGTATACAAGCAGATTTCTATCTTAGTCAAGTTTACACTGCACTTGAAAGTTTAACCAATATAGACCCCACTAAAAGTCAGAATCTTAAACTGAATTTTATAGTAATCTAATACTTGGCCACAAATTTTAGGGTCTCCCATTATTTTTTGTTTATGTAAGTGAATGGTCATATGGTATTCATTTAGATGACATTATAATTATACCAGTTTTAATTTTACAGCACTAGACGGCCATTTCTGAATACAATTCCTCCTCAGTATAGTGCTTGGATCAAAATTGTGAAACCAAAATTTTTTCCTTAAGATGTTGAAAAGATACCCAAAGGACCTAAATGTATATATTTTACCAAATTTATCTGAGGAAACACTTTGCATGAAGGAGTATACCTTAGTTTTTGAGAAATTTCAGATTTTAACTAGCAGGAAATTTATATAATAGTATATTTGAGACTGACAAACACAGTCGGTTAGAGCAAACACACCTTTTTAGACCCTTTCCAAATACGATGCAATTACTAAAAAGTACTTTTACCTTTGAGACAAAGACATCATGCGTAGCATGTTAAATAACCAGGAGGTGAAACTTCACATGCAACAATTCATAAAGCTTAAACAATCATCGACAAATAACGAACTTATACTGTGTCACATAAACCATAAATTGAACAATTGATAAAACAATCTGCACTTTATAGCCTCATGTCAAAGAAAATCAAAATTATATACACAGTATATATCATTTATCTAAAACTAATTAATTTTTAGACAGATCTGATAAATTAATATTTTGCCTTCAAAATGTTTGGTTAAGGTAAATTTTTTTACATGAATACAAACAAATTAAGACTCTAGTTTTAGCCTTAATTGCTTTTCAAGCAAGAGTTGAGTAATGGTGTTAACGTTACAGTCAAGAATATTTTACTTATATCAAGACAAAACCAGATATATATAAGAGGTGTTGAGCTGATGCCATTTTACAGCAGGGTACTTTACCATGCCTACCATGACACAGGACCTAGTTTATTTTAAGTTCTCATACAAAAGAACCATGACCTTCATTTCGGTCAGGGTTTGAACCCACAACCTCCTACTTATGGAGCGAGCACTCTACTAATTGAGCTACCACAGTGGTTTTTTTAAGGGGCAGTCTGAGAAAAAAGTGCAAATGATGTATATACCCACATATTCTGGCCCTCACACTTTGAAAATAAAAGGAAGAAAAATAAGCTTGAAAATGTCCTTGCTCACAAATCCATACCCTAACAGTTTAAACTGTTTATGAAGAATAACAAAAAGAGAAAAAAGATTGAAAAATCAGAGAGAGAGAGAGAGAGAGAGAGACAGAGAGAGAGAGAGAAGAGAGAGAGAGAGAAAGAGCATGCGTGAGAAAATGAAATAGTTCCTGCCCATAAATTCAGACTTTAATACACTTTACATAAAATAGAAGAAGAAAAACTTAATTTTTTTACATACATACCTGAGCTGTAAGTTGAAACACACACTTTTATTTAAGGTCTTGGTTATAAGGTATTATGGGGTTAGGTTGGGTATAGTTAGTCATGTAAGAAAGATTATAATATTATTTTTGTCTACATGTATTTAACATGCTATCGTTCACGCTGATATACATTATAACATTTTGTATAAATACCCATTTAAATAGTATACATATATATATGATCTAAGCAGGCTATATACTACATGTAAAGTTTTATAATAATAGATGAATTTTGATCAGCTTAATAACTTAAAATTATAATTCTTTATGACATTTGATTTGTCAAGGTCTGTCTGTAATATGAATTAAGCCAAACCACAGGAAACTTAACACATACATGCTGACGTGTTTCCATTCCAGGTAGACAAGATTGCCATTGACTACAAATTTCTGATCAATTCTTTTTAAAAAGTTATCTGTTTTGGCAAAACTGTGGAAATTGCTTTGAAAAAGAACTATATTTTGAAAAAAATTTGGACATTTAGATAAATTAATTTCAAAATTTTGAAAACCTATACATCATGTATTACTCATTTTTATATTTTATAATTATGTTTGCTTGAAAAATTTTTATTTTGTAGGATTTCAAAATTCTACTGGTTCACACAAAGGACTCATTTGCAACCCTACTCCTTTGTTTTGGACTGTAAAAGTAGAAATGACAGAATCAAGTAATTTGGAACATTTCTGTGAATTTTTTGTTCAAAAATAAAATTATTTCACATAAAATTTTATAGGTAGGGGAACAAAAAGTAAGTCCTAGTGATTCTTGACCAGAAACTACAAGATTTTTCTATTTTGGTACCGTAAGGTATTGATCCCTACTAACGAGCCTCTCACACAGGGTACACGGTAAGAGTCTATAACCAACTGAACTACCATATTGTTGGCTGTTTCAGTGAGGTAGCATGAAAGATATCATGTACTGAGGGTCTCGGTTATACCGGTATTTAGAGGTTACTGAAATGAATTAAAACCATAGCAATACCACTAGGTGATAAGTTTTTTAAATTAAAATTAAATTTTAACATTGTTTTTGTAATTTTGAGTTCTACTGAAATCATGGGTTCTGTGCAACTTGAAAGCAAAGTTTTCCACATAGCAATGAATGCAAATACTTTTTAAATTAAATTGTTTGTTTACCCTATTTCACGGAAAGCAAAAACTCAAATTTACATTTTACAGATTTTCAATAGTGTGCATACAAATCTATACTTTATTTACTGACATGAGCTGAGTTGTTGCTAAAATCCAGATTTTGACTCCGTCCTTGCTATATATATAATTCTATGTGACAAAATGCAATTTGGATGGATGTTTAAGCGTGAAAATGCAATTTGGTGGGTGTTTACAATGGTAACAATTTTGGCAAAATGGCAGAATATATTATGTATTGTCACCCTTCAAAGAAATTTCTCACATAGCGATTGGTTAATTTGCCGGGGTACATGGAACTATGTTCGGAAATCTACCGGGGTACATGAACGCAGTGACGTTTAGCGGTAAAAAGGGAGTAACTCGTACATCGCTGACGTCTAGTTACAGTAAACAAACATGGCGACAACGTACGCAAGTCACACAAAATACGAAATGCAAGTTAAAAAGATCCAACTGGTTACGCTTTGAAGGGTGACAAAAACGTTATACAGGGCTTTGGCAGGTTACACGGCCCCAGGTACCCCGTCAAAGATTATGTACCCTGAGTCGCATTATAATGTAGTGAAAATGGAAGAGATGACAGTTAATGTTGATATGTGCAGTTCAAGAATACCGGTAGATTGATTTTGGCCAACTGGGACAGTCTAAATTGACATAATATATGAATAAAGTTAACAGCATTTTGGCATTATAAAACTTTATATGAAATTATGTAAATTTACAATTTTAAACTAAATTCTAATTCACAATATGTCTTGATGCAGTAAAGGAGATATGATGCACGGATTTCAATGAAATCAAGATTTTTAGTCACAACTTGGTTCATGTCAGTAAATGGTTTGTTGATATGTACTCATCCCGTTGAAAATCTACAAAATATTTGGGTTTTGCTTTCTCTGAAGTAGGGTAAGCAAGAAAGTTTTATCACTAGTGACCCCAACATAGTATAAGTTATCTGGATTGATTGAATGGGATTATGCACAAGTCAACAATTCTTTTTTACTCATATCAAGACTTCACCAGCTACAGTGGCAGAAATTTTCACTTTTGCAATGCACTCACAGGGCTCAAATTAGATTTTGAAACAGGGAAGTGACTTCTCCCTCAGCCAAGATTAGGGAGAAGTTTTTCAAAACAGGGAGAAGTTTTTCCGCCGCGAGTGAAATTTACGTGGCGACGCATGTCCCAATATGTTTGACTTTAAATGGGAGTATCCCTACAGAAAACTTTAATATTACATAAATTGTAATATTACTTATTGAATCCAAATAAATCATAATATAAATTTCTTCATATTTTTTTTTTTTTTTTTTTTTTTTGCTACGTGCAGAATTATTATATGTATAAGCTTGGTATAGCAATGTAGCAGTACTGAAAATAATTCTAAAAAATTATTGTACTTTTTTTGTTATTTAAAAGCTATTTAAATTATGCTCTTTTCATTGAAGCAAAATGCATTGATCATATCACATCACTAAATGCTAAATGTCTTGATTTCAATGTAAATGTGAAATACATGTACAATTTTCTTTAAAACATTATTTTTTAAAAAATAATGTAAAGATTAACAACATATTAGAAGTAAAACTGATAAATGAAAAAAAAAAAAATAAAAAAAAAAATATATGCACCATTATTTTTGTTATCCCCCTTGTCAAACGTGTTGATGGCAACAAACATGGCTGCTGTGTCTGACTCCCAATTTCTAGAGATGATACTTCTCATTTACAATCATTCTATCAGAAAATGCTTTTATTTATGGATTCCTTTGTGAAAAGGCAACATTCTGTGAGGGTCTGTTATTTTATTAAATTTTCATACAAAAACGATCTACTATTTTGTTCAATACACCCCCCCCCCCCCCCCTTTATATACTGGGGCACAGACGTTTTTTATGTCAAATATCCGAGGTTTTTCACCAAGATGGCTTTTAATTACATCAGTCAACAGGTTGATGAATCCATGACATGCATGGATGATCTCAGTTTAAGCTAATTATCGATTAAAACACCTGGATATATCGGGAGTTACCTGTGTTTACCGTTGAATGTGTGTAATACATAAGAGGCGCCTTAGGGGTTAAATACACTTGTCAAAACTTAGGGCGACTAGAACTTCGCTTTTTGGACAGTTTAGGGCGAAGTTTTTGGAAACAGGGCGAAGATATCGCCCAACTTCGCCCTTATTTTGAGCCCTGACTCAGGGTAATGTGCAGGAAGTGTCCTCTTTTATGTGTCACACCTGCCATTACACGGGACATTGGCTTTAAGGTCATTTCCCAATCAGCCTGTGACTTTCATTTCTGAATGCTGAACAGTCTTACATATTTTCTAGTCTTGGTTGGACCTGACAGTGGTTTGAACACATGACCTCCTACATACATAGCGAGCACACTACCAACTGAGGTACCATAGTGATATCCAACAGTTAGTGATGTCCCCAAAATTTGTAGCAGGAAAAAGATGTACAACTCCAAGAGGCCAGCTAAAACAATTGATGAGATGTTTTCAAACACAGCAAGTAAAGTTGCTGTCATTCAGGTGTTGTAATCTTGACAACACTCATAATGACAGTTACCATTCAACAGATTTGACTTTTTCCATCATGGCATTTGCTCTACTATTCCTTCCTCTTATAGCTTCTAAACCATCACAATAACATTATGACAGTCAAATTGTTTTTTGCAGATTAAATCTTCAATGTGATATGAGTATGAATATGCATGTTAGTAGGCTCATTAAATTTTACCAGATTACACCATCATGGTTCAAACACCCAAGGGCAATAAAAATGTAATGACTTTTTCCAAGACAAGTAATGACATTTACACCATACCAATTTTCAGGACATTAAATTACTGCAAATTCTGCAAGAGAATGATTATGAAACTAGGAAATTTGTATAAGACAATGTTGTGACTGGATTGTTTCATTTACAAATTTAATTTTTTTCCCCCTCAAAATCAAATTCAATGACTTTTCCATTTTTAACTTTTTATCAAATTTTATTTTACCAAATCCGATATCTTTTCAAGACAGAATCTAAATTCCATGACTTTCCATAGACAAAGTCTGACATAAATTCATTGACTTATCAAGTTGAAGTTCTGTATGAACCCTGGCCATGCACAAGTTTTTGCTGTTTAATGATATAACATTGGTGCTAGATTTTACTTTAAAATGAAAACAAGATTTTACGTTTGTTGCACCCACATGCAGTAAAATGTATCATACATGAATATATGCAATGGTACATAATTTAACCACTGTCGCACAGGCAAATACCTATAATATTTCTCTCACTACTGTATCATGCCTACTCAGACTACTGTATAAAATGGTTGGTATAAAATTCGCATTCGTTCTTCTCGAATTTCATATGCATCACGGATAATTTTAAATACTTGTTTGTTTGAATTAAACTCATAAAAATCCCATGCAGTCAAGATTTTAAACTTTTTGACCGTTTACCTACCTCAAAGCCCCATCAATGTCATGATCTTACGTTATTTCCCATACAAGACCCTCCATATTGTTTAAACATGGCGAACATTGACAACCGGGGCACAACAACTATGTAAACAGTTTCCTTCCGCCGATGTGATATTTTTTCTAAAAGAAAAAGAGTGTCACCTAAACTTAACAGATAATTCCAAAAACCACTTTATCTTCCAATGATTCAAAGTTCTCACTTTATCTGACCCTTTTAATATTTTTTCCAATGAATTATGTACAGGCGCACTAATACATTCCTATTGCTTCTGTTGACAAGAAGAGATAGGTCAATCGACTGCGATTGGACAAAAGTTCCCGAGAAACGTCCTTGACAAGTTAGGTCAATCTAAGGGAGAGTACTCAGACATGACTTGAGTACACTAATATCTGAAGAGTAAGATAGAGTGGAAAGAGAAAATCCGTCACGGAATAGTTGGGTTTTTTTTTAATTTATATATTTTTAAAATTATTACTCCACTAGATATGCTGTTTATTGATACAAAACATACAAACCTTGTAATAATTTTGTAACAATATTTGAAATCAGAGAGATTTTATATTATGATATAAAATTGAAATTGCATTAAAAAACCAAAATGATAATAATAAATAATAAAGTTTAGCAATAAACTTAAAAATGCTAATACAAAACATGGACAATATCATTCAAGAGCATGGGCCTTTTAAACACAAATATATCGACGGTATAAGTTTTTTTCCAGAAAACTCCAGCAATTTATGTCCGAGGTCTTCTGTCTGGTTTAAAAAAACACTGTTACCTAGGCGTGAAACTTTTCAATTAAATCTAAGGCTACCAACAGTCCAAGTACAGACTATAAAATGTTTATTTTGTGTATCCTTTGACTACTTTTAGATAAAAACTTAGTTGTAAATCGCTCATCATTGCCAGTTATATATATAATCCATCTGTATTTTGTTCTTATTCTTTTCTTGTTTCAAATATTGTTTTGAAGTAATTTTTTGTGCTTAAAATTAAATGTCCTTCATGAAATTATGAGAAGTGTGAATATGACATGATATGATTTAAGTTCTACAAAGTTAAATAATCGGATTTTGATGTGGTCCCTAACAATTTTTGTTGAGTATATTATATAATCGTCCGGTTAATTCCTATCATGGGAATCATGAGCACAGTATTTTGTGAACATGTGTTTTTGGACCGCTGGTAGTCTTAGAATCTGAATGTCACGACTAGAACTAAGAAGGCAAACGAATCTTTGACTATCTTAGCCAATTGTCCAATTAAAACAAAATAAAATTGAAAAAAAAAATCTGAATACATGATATAAGATTAATATATATTTATCATCGGGAGTATAGCACATAGTGAAATTTTAGCGGATACATTCATCTCAGTATCCTACAGTATCATTCAGTGAATTCAGTCATGTTGTGCATAATCCAGCGTTATCTAAAGCGCGAAAAACGCGATATCATCATCCAAGCTGTCATTTTGGTACATAAAATGCGCAACACAGTAATGATTTTTATTTTTTATTTATTTTTTTTTTTTTTTTTGCGCGCGAAATGTTCATTTGGTAAAATTTCATATATTCAATGCAATCAGTGGTGATTTAACATATTTAAGTTGACGAAAAACTAGAAACTATCATTTACTCCAATGTAGTCATTTAGATAATCAAAAGTTTTAAAGGACGGCTTAAGATTAGAAATGATATTTTAGAATTTAAGACTCATACAGAATTAACCAAATGGCGATTTGAGCATAAAACACCATTACTCAATATGGGTCGAATATGTTCAACCACTCAGTGCTCAATGGCCAACTACCTTTCTCTCAGTATAGCGCATCTTTGCATTATATACATGCAGTCTAAAATTTATTCTTATCAATTATACCCCAGAAATTATGATTCCACACTAGAATGTAGCTAGGTAAACAGGATGTGGTTACCCTTCCAGAACACCCGGCCTCACCGTTCCCTGATGGCGGAAGTTCGTGTGATTAACTAAATTTGTCAGTTTCAAAGCTCTTAGTTTGTTCAGTTTTGGAATTGTGATGTGGAGACGGATAAGTATCTTTGTTTTGGATTTTATGGAATGTGTACGAATGCAAGTTTATTTGCTGTTTGGTATATTTAAGAAAAACTGCAGGGGCCAGATTCACATAAAATTAAAAAAAAAAAAATACGGTTACCCATACTATATAAAATGGTTTAAATAAGCTAGTTCTCAATTGTTCCTAACTCCAGTTTAAAATTTATTTTGTGTTATATTATTTGTATTTAATGATGAATAAATATTGTTTAAACTAATACTTAAAGGTCACCGGTCAATAAATTTATGAATTTTGTAATTTGCGTTCCTGTGGGTAGAGTTGTCAATATTGATGTGTCTGGTGGGTTTTCACACATTACAGTTACCTGTAATATACTAAAAACTTACCTGAACGAAGTTCTAATACTCGGTAATTTCCGACACCGCTCGTAACTTTCCGGCGACCTAATTGATGACGTACATGGTGTTAAGCTGCCGAGGAAAGACAAATTACCTATATATGTATCCATATGTAACATGTGGGTTTGTGTGTCATTTTGAAGGGTTTTAAAGTTTGATTTCAAGTCAAAATTATATATTTTGTGAAATTGTGATATAATAATACCACAAATGAACGATAAATTTTTTTCCACAAATTTAAGAACAAATTAAAGCCAGATGTACACAAGTTCCTTATGCAGCTTTCTACAAATTGAGTACACATGGAAAACGCAAGAATAAAGTCGTATTTTCCAACAAACTCGGAAAATATTGTCAAAACTTGATACAAAATATACTGACCTAATAGGAAAAAATATTTTTCATTCATCCATAAGTGAATTTAATTCTGTACATAGAGCAATTTTTGAAGTTTTTAACAAACAACTAATATAACCATGTTAAAATCATCCCTTCTGTACCTTCTTACTCGGAACAACTATAAATATTATAATTATGTCATAGTTGGAATATTCATGATGAAATATGAAAAAACTCGAACAACAATGACCTACCTGACCCTAAATACCCTGATGTAACTTTGAATGAACCCCAATTGATATATAAACTTCGTCGAATTTTCCCAAAATTTCTCTATGTACAGATGAACTAAATAACTTTTTTGTCATTTAAAAATATAATTTGGTTAGATCAGTGCATTTAATATGCAATTTATTGATAGTGTAATGGAAAAATTTTCAATTGAAAGAAATAAATGATGAAAACCATGTGCACTCAATTTATGGAAATACAGTAATTGCTTTGAATGTATTGGGGCTATTTTTATATACGAGAGAAGTCAGGAAAATAAGAGTGGTATAATCATTTCAGACAATATAAATTATTATGAATGGATTCAGTCAAATAAAAAAAATCATAGATTTTAACCATTTTAATATTCAAAATTAATTTAATTCCGTTAGTCAGTCAGTTCACCAGTTCATATGTTCACACAAATCGAGACTTGTATGTATCTTATTCAAATCAACTAATCTAATTTAACATTTATTTTTCCAAACACATCTTTTCAGAATCCATCAAAAACGACAAATAACATTTACCGGGTATATCATAAAGATTTATACACACGTGTCAATTAATGTTGCAAATTGTAAGGTAAACCCTGTTGATTACAGGTGATAGATGTCTACTTCATAAACAGGATGTTGCTTGCCAATGTAGCATATTGATAATCTCTTAATTACTGGTATGTGAGGGGAAGTATATCACACTTTAATCGATATTAATTTATTGTGAAAAAAATTAAAGAAAGTTTCCCCCGAGTTTTGATTAAGCCGTTAGTTAATCGGGTATAATCCCACTGGTATCACATTTTGATATGAGTTCTTTTCAGCTTATTAAAATTAGGCGTAATAAAATTATTATTATTAGTAAATTAAAATTTTAAATATCGTTTTTTAAATTTATCGTGAAAACACTGAAATTAAATCAAAATTGAAGCTTTAACAAAATGGGGATTGGAAATCTGACCAGTACTCCATCGAAAAAAATTAAACAATATTTGATAAAAAAAATATTACGCACCGACATAAACTCCCATTTCCATTATTATTATTATTAAATTAAACTTACTGCGAATAGGGAAGCTATTGATTTTAATTAGAATTCAGAAATTGTTTACAAACATTTTCATATTCAAGTAATACTGGGGTGAAATATTTGATTTCAGAGACAATAAGAGGTTATATTTTAGACCTGTATTTAATTATTTTCGTTGTACAAAAATTCTCCTCGAAAACGTGTTCTAATAATATATTAATTTTAACCTAAAAATAAAATAAAAATGGGATAATTTCTGAAACAAATATGAATTAAAATCAATTTGAGGTAAATTAAATATAGCTGTACTAGAGAGAAGAAAAAAAGCGACAGACTAGAATCCGGTCAAAAGTGCTCGAAATTATGTATGTTTTTTAATATACATATTAATATTGATATTTAATATTAATTCACCGAAATAATAAATAAATAAATAAATAAATAAATAAATAAATAAATAAATAAATAAATAAATAAATAAATAAATAAATAAATAAATAAATCCAACAGAGAAGTTAAGATATTTAGAATGATATTAAATATTAATGAAAATAAATATGAATAATATTTTAAATAAAAACACGAAAATGTGTATTCTTTTTATCAATTCGTTTTGATAGATAAAAATAAAAAGATAAATAAATAAATTAGTTAATAAATAAATAAATAATGTAAAATTATGTTTTGTAATAGTATAAGTAATGGCATATCATACTTAGAGCAAACAAGAATATAGTTCTTATTTATTTATTTAATTATTTATTTATTTATTATGTTTATTTTTCATTTATTTTTTTATGCTGAAGGAAATTGAAATACCCAATATTAAAAATAAATAAATAAATAAAACATGAGAAGTTACTACTGATAAATCTGGGTAATAAATACAGATCACTCTACAAGCTTTAGTTACTAGATAACTTGGATAACACCTTCTGCGTCACTTCCGGTTTTGGACCCTTTTACTACCAAAGGGAGATAACACCGTTTTTCAACAGTTTTAGGACTTTATTTTACGCTGTAACAAAAGACAGAAATGATTAAAAAATGTTATTTGCGGCTAAATCGACTTTTTATTATGTAATCTTTCGGAAAATAGTACTAAAAAAAATTCGGTTTTTGGTGACCGGTGACCTTTAAACTAGAATGCATGTATAAGAATTTGACGTATTGAAAGAGTCATGTCCGTCCAGTTTTTATGTATCAGCGGATTAATTGGTGGTGATGCCAATCGATCGTAATATGTTCTTAATCCTTAAATCTTTGGGTTGCATAAAGTTCGAATTAGTGAATTTTAAACATTACACAAATAAATAAAATAAAATAAAATAAATAAATAAATAAATAAATAAATAAATAAATAAATAAATAAATAAATAAAATAAAATAAAATAAAATAAAATAAAATAAAATAAATAATAAAAATGCGATAGAACTTTATTTTGTAACTTCTACCCATTAAATTCTATTATATTTTTATTTCAGAATTTACTTGAAACAGAAATGTTTAAACAGAGTGATTCCATAATTTTCTTACAGCCAAAATTCAAATTTTATTGGTGGATACAAATGAACTTCTTCTATTAAACGCAGCCACATCTACTTAAAATTTTAATAATAATAATAATAATAATAATCTTATCTAGTTATTTGAAGAAAATGGAATGTTTTAATTTCAAACGTACTGACTGGATTGAAAACGACACAAAATATTTCTTCATAATAATGAAACACTAACATTATGTACTTCAACGTTACTAAAAATAACTGTTCTTAAAATAAAGTCAATTTGATTGGTCTGTAAATATAATTCTTCCCTGGTTACTAATATATATAATTACGTTACGTATAAGGGAATTTAAACCTTTCTTAAATTGTGAACGCAAGTATTCCTAAATTTTGGACAACGGAACTTACTAACAAGTGGATAGATCTAGTACAAATTTTAATCTAAGCTGTATTTTTAATAAGAATATACAATGGCGAGTCCACTTGTTGATGTTTACATTAAGTTACCCAGCGGAAGAACATCCACACTGAATCTTCTTCCATCAGACAGGGTATCTAAAATTCTAGATCATCTAGCGAGCGAGGAAAAAGTACCAGCGACCCGAGTAAGACTGAAGTACCAGGGCAAGGTACTCGACAAAACCAAAACTATCGGTTACCTAGGAGTATGTGCTGAAACTATACTCAAAGGGGAGGTAAGTCTACTTTCATTTTAACTATTTACCTTAAAATCTTTACCTTACTTTAAACAGAAGGGGAAAAAAACACCAAAAAACCCCTTCTAGTAGTAAATTTACAGAACTTTACCAAAATAAATAATTTAATTTATGGATAATTGAAAAATACATTTTAAAAATATTCAACCGAAACCGCCGATTTCGCTAATATTCCATTGGAAAGCACATGGTCGGATCACAGCATTTCCTATCGTCCAACTTTGAATCATATTCCTGTTCGATCCTAGCTATGTATTGTGAGAACGTTTGTCTACACTTATTGTAAAACAAGTGGAATAGATAGGGTCCTCTAAATTCCATACTATTATCACATCAACGGATACCATTATATAATTATATTGAGTTATATTTCATGCCTTTCCAAAGTCGGGATTCATAGAACGTACTCACAATGATATTTTATATTATCTTGTATGTTCTTCTTTGTTTTCTTGGTTGTCTTGACTATCGCAGTTTAATAAATATAAAGTCAAATGTATATAATTGATGTTTTAGGTTATATTTTTATTGCCTGTCCAAAGCCGGGATTTGTATGATGTAGTCTGAATGATTTTTTTTTATATTATTTTATATGTTCTTCTTTGCTTTGTTTTATTGGTTGCCTTGACTATCGCAGTTTAATAAATAAAAATTCATATTTATATAATTTATGTTTTAGGTTATAGTTCCCAAAGATATGACTGTGTATGCTAAATTCCCCGATGGAAGATGTATGCCAGTAAACATCCAGAATGTTGATACTCTATATATACTGAAAACGTCTATAGCCGAGATTGGAGACATACCAGTGGATACGCAGTCTCTGAAGGTACACACACAGAGAGAGAGAGAGAGAGAGAGAGAGAGAGAGAGACAGAGAGAGAGAGAGAGAGAGCAAGCATTCGTTAAGATTTTGTATACATAGCTTGTGCACAATCACTTTAGATTTGAAGAATGTATTTCTGTAATATCAAACTCATCGAACATTCAATCCATTTCATTTCAACCAAAGCATTTTTTGATTGGCGTAGCTCTAGTCTGTTGTATTGGTAATCATTATCTATAAATTTTCGAAAAAAACCAAACCATGCATCTTCAAATCCCAATCCAAAATCAAAGTAATATCTTTGAAAACTGGCGATTTTACACGAATTTACCCGATGCACACTGAAGAACGTACATCACACATGCATGTAATGGTTTCTTTGTGTGATTTGTTGACCACTGCGGTAGCTCAGTTGGTAGCGTTGGCTCTGTATGTGGGAGGTCGTGGGTTCGAACCCCGATCTGGGTCTGACCAAGACTTGAAAAAAGGTAGTGTCTGATCTTTCGCCAAGCACTCGGTATCTAGAAATGAGAATTACGGGGTCCTTAGGAAGAGACCTTTAAACCGATGCGTGACACGTTAAAGAACCCTCCATCCACGTTGCCCTGGGAGCAATGCTAATGTAAAAATGACTTCCGTTTCACCATTAGCTGGTGAAGTCTCAATTTAAGTGAAATATGCATGACTTGGACGTAAAACCATATTCAATCAATCAATCTGTAACTTGTTATATTTCAGCTTTCGGGTACAGAACTCAAAGGCGACTCAAATGCTTTATTTGAAATGGGCATTAACAATGAAAGTACCCTTGAAGTGTCTATTAAAGCTAAAGCCAAAGCCAAGGAAAATAGTAAGTAAATATGCAATTAGTATTCAAGTATACAGTGAAACCTCGATTCATCGCTGACATTTGTTCAGACTTATTTTGGCATTATATTATAAAGGGATCTGGAGATAAATTGGGAGACTGATAAAACATTTAAAAATGTATTTTAAAATTCAATTGCAACTTATCTGTGAGTTCGAATTATCTAGGAGAGGTATTCGAAGTACTTTGGAGTTTGAAATTTTAAACTCGAATTGTTAATTTCGTAATAAATATTAGCTGGGGCGAAATAATGACTCGGCCGTATGACATTTGCGCCGATTTTTGAAAATTCCATTTTTTTCATTTGCGCCGATTTCATTTTTTCATTTGCGACGATTATTTTTTTTTTATTTGCTGATTTACCTGCAATTTCAAGTACCGAAATGGTGAAATTACAAGATCGGACTATATAAGATGTGTTGCATACAAGTACTCGGCCAGAACAGATCTATAATCTGTATTCCGTTTTCGTAGTTGTGCTTTTAGTGTGTAAATAGTTCTAGTGGATTTTATGCGTTTTATAGTGCTATACTTTATAAAGAGATGAACTTAATTATCTTTTTAAATATCCTGCTCAAAATCCTACTTCCACCTCCCCGTGGTGAGCAGGGGCAACAGTTGAAACCTGAGAAATAATAAAAATTACCTATTTTATCTGAGATTTACCTGTAAAAAAAATCGGCGCAAATGAAAAAAATCGGCGCAAATGAAACAAAAAATCGGCGCAAATGAAATGCAAATCGGTGCAAATGCAAAACGCCGAATGACTCTTATTTACCCAAGCACTCGAGAAAATTACACTTGAGTTAATGAGGTCCAACTGTGTATATATATATGCGTAAAATACTAGTAGATGTTTTGATGACATGATTTGCTCAAAGCGAGGAATTCAGGCAGATGACATCTAAAAAAGTATACGTGCATATGCTTACTTTTCGTAAAGATGAAATGAACGCTCTAAATGAAGCCTAGACGATACATATTATATAGAAGCATATATATTCGGCGTTCACATGTGATGTGTCTTTTAAGCACATTATTCTTGTTAACTAAAATGATTAAGTAAAATTGTCTTAAACATTGTGGAGAATTACTCAAAACTTTTCAAAAAACTCAATGGGATTTAATCTGCAAAGTAAGCAAAAAGTACTTTATAAAAAACGAGTCCATTTTAAATTTCAGGTCCTAACAGTATTGTAGAAGAAGAACCGTCTGAAGATTTAAAAGGGGTAAAATAATTTTATTTAAAATAGTAGTAGCTATATCAAAAAATTAATAAAGATGGCTTCTTAACCAATTATAATTTGTATTACGATTTATTATTGTGTCCAGCGATAGTTCTGAAAATGTGTTTATAATCTGTGTGGTTTACTCTGTTTGTTGATCTGTGTACTTTCTTTCATTCCTCTCTCTCTCTCTCTCTCTCTCTCTCTCTCTTTTTTTTTTTTTTTTTTTTTTTTTTTTTTTTTTTTTTTACAGAAGTAAACACTGCTCAGTACAGATCTGCCGAAAGTTTAACACTGAGTTAACGAAAAAATCGAAACTCGGCTATCGAATGGCTGAAATATGTATAGCTATCGGCAGAAAACCTGGTTGTTGAGAGATTCAGATGAGCTGCCGATTTGCATTAATTGGATAGCTTATTGTTAAACTTTCGATAGGTCTGTACTGTAGCTAACAAGAGGCAGATATCAGTTGCCTATTTGACACTACAGTAATTCGTTACTTTTGTGTTTAACTTTTGACAGGTCTGTACTGTAGTTAACCACCATCTCGTGGCAGACTTTCTCACACTAGGGTCGAGTGAAAGAACCTTGGTGGTTAGAGACACTGTGATTCGTTAACGTGCGCTTTAAACTTTTGTTTAAAATATCTGGCCCCGGTTTCACAATTATTCCTTAGTTAAGATTTTCCTTAACTTAAATTTAGCAAATTTTGGTAATCTGTTTTTGAAACCGGTGACGAATATTTTTGTCAAAACTAAATGCAAATGTTTAATTCTAGCAATTATCTTAAAATTGACGCCTTAAGTTCCTGAATATCTTCAAAATTAACAAAATTATAAAGATTTGAAATTTTGTAAGATTTAAGTTAAGGGGAATCTTAGCTAAGGAATGATTGTGAAACCGGGGTCTGTAAACGTACCTAATTTCGCGTGTATTTTTTTACGCGGTATAGGGAATTTAGATATATCTGCATAGTCAAATTTTCGCGTTTTTAAAAATGCACTATATCACAAGAAGCATAATATAATTTTCGCTCGGTATTAATTTCGCGCAAAATAAACGCGAAGTAAGCGAAAATTAGTACACCGCGAAAATAAATATGTATTAGATACCTTTCTCTCATAGGGACCAATGTTCATTCAATATCAATGGTCTCTATATATACATCAATCTGGTGTCTTGTTTTGTTGTGTACTTGGTTGCCCTGGCTTTTACCAAATGCATGTCTCTCATTCATGTATTTATCCATTTGTAACTTTCTGCTGTATCAAAACAACAGTTACCGTTGAACAGTGAAACACATGTTTTCACACTAAAAAGAAAGTACTGCTTCATGACAACAAATATATATTTTATTATTACATGCATTTATATTATTATTATTATTATTATTATTATTATTATTATTATTATTATTAATATTATTATTATTCATGACAACAAATATATATTTTACTATTACATGCATTTATATTATTGTTATTATTATTGTTATTATTATTATTATTATTATTATTATTATTAATAATTTTATTATATTTGTATTAATGTTGTCTTATAGACTGTATTGTCCAGTTTCCAAACAAATGGTCGTAATGTAGAAGTGGTGTTTTCTTTTGATACAACGGGCAGTATGTCCAGTTATTTGAATAAGGTAAGTAACCAAAGTTTACAAAGGAGTTGACATTAATTGTAAATGTTCCTTTAACCCTCTTGCTGCCAAATTAATTTTCAGCGCAATGACGGGAGTGCCAAATTGAAGTACACAATGCTATTAAATGATATGACGTCAGACGCGTTTGTAATCATATGACATCATTAGTTAATTGTAAATTATTATCTCAATTGTCAATATTTGCATTTGTTTACTTTACAAAATGGTTATTAGTATCTCTTAGTCTTTTAACCAAACGTTGTCAATTCCATTTAAAGGACATATGTGTCTATATGGCAGGCTGTCGGTAGAGGACATATATATGTCCATTTGGCAGCATGGGGGTTAATGATGACATTTTTGTCATAATGCTGTTTGTTGAATTTTGTTTTCAATAATGCATTAAAACAGCAAATTGATAACTTGTTTTGATTTCATTATGTCAATGACAATTCCTGATCAACACACATGGTATTTAGTGACAATTTTATATGATACAACATTTAACAAATGTATAGCAAAATAATAATACAAATTTTGTAGAGCTTCAAAATGATTTGAATTTAAAAATGTCATAAAAATGTCTATTATTTCTATAGAAATTCAAAATTGACTTTGAGACATTTATAATATCCCTAAATATGTCTAAATTTGCTGCTATTGTGGAATTCCTCAAGTATTTTCTCAGCTGATAAAATATATTTTTGTCCTTTGGGTATCTTTTTAACATCTTGAAAAAAATGGTTTCACAATGTTGGTCCAAGCACTAGGTACTACTGATGATGAATTGTCCTTCAATCGACTATCTAGTACTAATGATGTAAAATTAAAACTGGTATAATATGTCATACATAGATTTTCAGGACGAATTAATATATGCTCTACGTTTGAATGTATATTATTTCTTAAAAAATTAAGAGTACCTATAGAGGCATATCTTCAAACACACCAAATGAAAATTCGAAACAAGAGGGGTTTTTGAACCGTGAAAAAAAAAATTTAAAAAAAATGGCACACGCTAAATAAAGACAAAACTAAATGAATGCTGTGAGTTGTTACAATGCTACGTTTAGTATTTCCCAGTAAATGTCACAAAAACTTTTGAATATAGTAACACTGGTAATACAATAGTTTATTTAATGAAAACCAACAATTAGATTTGCGATTTATTTTTTGTGTGATTTGAAATCAACGCGAATTAAAGGTTTTCAATACCATATTATGTTGAGACAACAATAATCTTTTTTTTGAATTCGCCTAAAGGTTCGCCAAAAGTTGAAAGAAACATGTGAGCGGTTACTTAGAGACATACAAACAATAAGGATAGGGCTTCTAGCCCATGGTGACTACTGTGACTACAGCAACTACGTAACCAAGTACATTGACTTAACATCCGATGTCGACCAGTTGGTAACTTTTGCCAAGGACGTTTCTACTACTGGAGGGGGAGATACACCAGAGGTGAGATACTTCGATTTATAGACTAGATTGCTCTGGAGTTTGATCCGTTGTCCTTCAAGCAACAAACTGCATTTTAGGAGACGTTTAATTTTAATAAATTACCAATTAATAAATAAGGTAATTTTCTAATTTCTTTATGAACTTGCAATTTGAGACAACCCATTATACTTCACAAGTTCATAAAAACATTGAAAAATTTCCTTTATATTTCTTATATTTACAATATTTATGAAAAATTATTCTATTGCCGCCTCACATTTTCCATGTTAATTTGAAAACAATTTTGAAATGCGCTGTTGGTACACCTTCTCATAAAAATGGGGTGTCTCCTGTCAGTCAACGAGAGCATTTGACATCTGACATCATTACGTGGAGTAATGTCTCCATAAAGTTACAAAGTATAGTCCATGTGGAAAACTCTATGGAAGCAAAGATATTGCAAATGTAAATATTTCGAAATATATCAATTCTGATTTAGAATTCCAAGAGATTATTTGTGTCATAATGTCAAACGAAATGTGGACAAATACTCTTTATTTCTTTCGCCAACATTTTGTGCGCCACTTTTCTCGAAAATTGTTTAAAAGTTCTTTATGAATTTTCACAGTAACAATCTTTTGGTGGAGTAGATTTGCAATTGGCTATTCGTATTTGATCATGCTTATAGTTAGGGAAAGATGGATACCCAAATGTAGGTTCGTTTAAGGGGCACTTTTGAAAATGCATTTCGATTTAACTAATCAGTGAAGTGACATATTATTCACATTAAAAAAGAGTACTTTTCGTAGCCCAAATGATTCTTCTAATTATACCATCTATGGTTCCTAAAAACACAATTAAAAATTATTTTGCAGGCAATGGACATAAATATATATGATTGTTATGATACTCATTGACTGAAGTTCTTAATAAATAAGCAACACTGTTCTTAATTCTTCTTATGTGTTAATGAAATTATATCTTTTGATTCAGTGTTAATTATATCTTTTGATACAGTGTTATGAATGGGTATTAAAGAAAGCACAGCAATTAGATTGGTCAGAGGACTCCGCAAAGGCATTGGTTGTCATTGGTGATTGTGAGCCACACCCACCGTCATATACAGATCAATACATAGACTGGCATGCAGAGTTAGATGTATTGAAAGGGATGGGAGTAAAGGTAAATAAATAAATAAATAGATAAATAAATAAATAAATAAATAAATACGATAGAGCTTTAAATTGTAACTCCTACCCATTAAAAATGCAATGATTTTTTTTTCTTTTATTTACTTCAAACAGAAATAAATAAATTGATCGAAACCATATAATTCATAACGAGTTGCTTTATATTTTGGACTTGCACCTCAATCATGACACCCATGGAATAAGTTGAAACACTAAAATTCTGTTTACCCTTGGTAACACTGGTGTTGTTTTTGCTTTGAATTACCTTTGTCTGGAAATATTTATGTCAAGATATAAATCATGTCAAGTGTTTTAGAAAATAAATTCTTTATTATGTTCCCCAGACGAAGTGGGGTACACAGTGTTTACTTTCATATCTTCCGACATTTTGTTCGCCACTTTTTCTCGAAAACAGATTTTTTATGAAACCTTACAGGAACAATCTTTGGGTTGAGTAGATATGGCACTGGCTATCATTTTTATCATGCACATGACATGGACATTTCCCAATTGGGAATCGTTTCAGAGACACTTTTGAAATCGGTATACCTTGTTTCTTATGGTTTTCTTTTATCTTTAGGTATATGGAGTACATTGTGGCCCGGAGAGTATTGCTTCACAGTTTTATAAGGAGTTGGCAGAACAAACTGATGGCTGTTATCTAAATCTTAAACATTTTAATCTGATCACAGATATGTTCTTAGGAGGTTAGTTTTTTCTATGCTTATTTTCCATGTTTTGAAATCAAACAATCTGTGGCGATAGGTATGTTAGAGGAAGCATTTTATTTTAAGGTTCTGAAATGTTGGAGGGAACTGGAGTGTCCTGAGAAAAGAAACTACCTTTGACCAACGGATTGGCAAACTTTCTCACAATACTTTCTCTACTCACATGGGATTCGAACCTAGAGGCGATGAGAGGTGCTGTGATCCGAAACCGCGTGATCTATAACCTTGGTCACAGAGGCCTCTCCTCAGGTTAAGATGCTAGGAACATCTAGTTGAATGCATAGTATGAAATATATAGCCCACCACATGGGCGCTTGTTCTAGAATTTTTCAGGGAGGGGGAATTTTCAAAAACTTTCCTCTAAAACACCACCGCATCAATGTTTTTGCATTCATATAACTATGTCTCACAAAGGTCTTAACAATGGAGGCCTTTATGTAAAACAGACCAATGGTCCCATGACCCCCTCTGCATCAAATTAATACTTGAACACATGATAGGAATGGGCCATTTGGCAAAATAAGGGATCAATAGCCCCATGGTCCTTTCTTTAACACTACATCCTTCAAATAAAAACATATATTTTCTTATTATTTTAGTATGTTACAAAGAGGCGGACCCGGAACAACTGGACGCTTTTACAGAAGAACTTAAACAGGAAGGAAGACTGACAGAGGAAACTAAAGCTATCATGGAACAACTGGAAGAGTCTAAAGAAGTGAAGGAAAAGAAGATCCAGGAAGCACCAAAGGTGAGTCGTTTGTCACAAATTTTAACATGATTTGCGTTTTCCTTCATATAAAACAATGGTGAAAAAAGCCAACGGTAGTAAAATAAACGATATGCCAATGGCTGTTCCGTTTTAAAGACACACTCCCTATACATAAAAAGCGGAGGAATGAAGCCACAAGTGGAATGCTATAATAATTATGCTTTTCCTTTCCGTAGCACACGGCCTAATTTCCCTGGTGGAAGTTCGTCTGTTTATAATTAACTTAAATTTAAAGTTTTAAAGTTTTTACTTTGCTTTGGGGTTGTAGTTTGGATATTGAGTTGTGTAAGTGTTTTTATATTGCAATGCAATGTAGGTGAATTAACATTTGAAATATGGTATAGCAGAAAAATTCCATTTCTTATGCATGTATTTACAATCTTTCAAAACACACAAACGTAAGCATTTTGTTAGGATGGCATTTAAATTACTTGCTTATCTACTACTGGCGGTTGGAAAAATCATTTTGGCTTTGACAGACGTGAAGCTCCGCCATTTTAACCAATCATTTTCGATATGATTAACACGATACTCTACCCACATACGTTGATGCTTTGAAAAAGGTTGTGTTTGTTACGTAAAAATGACGCCACGTGCACGTCAAGTGATTATCTCCATGAAGTTATGAAGATTGTTATGACATATACGGAAAAATAATAGCATTGTAAAATTTATGTAAGATAACATTAAGGTGATGTGAAATAAATGAAATCATTGAAGTTTTGATTTGTATTTCAGAGATTCGTTGACCAGTCATGGTGGGATTTTAGCAAAGATAAAGGCACACCGCAGTATACATATTCACAAAACACAGATACATGGAAACCAATAGATAGATGTAAGTTTTATGTCTTGTCAGGGGTTCCAATGTGATACATTTGGCGAGAAACAGTATCAGGACCGCATCTTGTGTGCAGGACAGTGAATTACCACACACTGTTCACATTTCTATGTTGATTACGTCACTGATAACACCATTTACGTCACAATGTCTTCGGTTTTCCGGGAAGCATATTTCTTCAAAATCCTTGCGTAAACAGTAAAAATTTATTTAGATCTTATCATTTAAGATTAAAATTATAAGATCTAAGTACATCTTTTGATTGGTGTTATCAGTGACGTATTCAACAATGAAATGTGAACAGTCTGTCGCAATTCACTGCCCCGCAGATGCGAAGCGGTCCTGATACTGTTTCCCGCCATATGTATCTCATTTGTGTGGGCTTTTGGTCGCTTTTGACTGATTCAGCAGTGACTTGTATTGTGTCTTGGTTGCATTGACTGTTACCAAAGACACCAATAGATCGATGCATGTTTTGTGTCTTGTCCAATGGGGTTCACCGCTGTACCATGTGATATCAACAAACGTTTGTGCAGAACTATTAATTCTATTATTTCCATTGGATATATAAATATATCAGTTCACGTTTTCCTGTAAAAGCGACGTTACATCCCACTCAAACGTTTAGGGGTGTTGATCACGCCGTAGAACGGTGAACCTTATTTGTTTGGTTTCTGTTTTTGTCTTGTCTGACTTAGCATTGAATTGTACACATGTATTGTCTTATGTTCTTGGTTGTTGTCTGTTGCCAAGTACTCTTATCATTTTCAAATTTCTTTCTCCTACTTTAAGACTATTGTGAAAAGCATATTTTAGCCATATATGTTTTCTTGTCTGACTGTTTTAGCATTGACTTGTATAAATATATTGTGTCATGTTCTTGGTTGTTGACTGTTACCAAGTACTATAAGGTTGTTGTAAAATGTATATTTCTAGCCACATCTTTTGTCTTGTTTGACTACAGGGACTTTGTACAACGAATCAGGCTCCTTGCAAATAAATTGATGACTTAGAGATATTGCACGCCTCGGCTAATCAAGGCCCTTAAAAAGTTTATGGCCGTCCTCACAGTATTGTTGATAAGTTTGATGTCTCTGTGTCCAGGATTGCCCTGGATATATTTGACGTACCATAGTTTCATGTTCCTTTCACAGAAGTTTGATTACACACGTGGCGGGTGTAGCTGGAAGTTCACATGGGTAACCTGATTTGTCACTTTCAATGTTATTACTTTGCTTCTGGGTTGTGATTCGGACATGGATTAGTATGTTTGTTTTTTTATTGTTTGTTTTATCATCGACTTGCATTGTGTTCTTTGTTATTTGTTGCGTTGACTGTTGCCGAGTACAACAATAGATAGATGTATATTTTACGTATTGTCAGTGGCTCCAAATTTAAATATTTTTCCTCCTTTTTTACTGTTTTAGCATCGGTTTCTGTTGTGTTACGTTTTTTTTTACATTGTTTACATTGATTGTTGTCATGTACTCCTTTTTCATTTTAAAACGTCTTCCTTCTAATGTAAGGTTGTATATTATCCATAAAAAAGTTAACCTTTGAACTATGCAAAATAAGGAATCGTGTTAAATGTGGTCATAATTAGAACCGTGAAGCTGAAAATTATGGAATATTTAATGTAATTTAATTGTTTATAATTAATACAACCACCATTTTTTTCATGATGCCCGGTCACAATTTAAAATGTTATTTAGAATCGATTAATTTTATTTAGTTACAGGAATGGCCCATGATGTTAAAACTACCATAACATCAGCAATATCGTCAGTACCAAGCACCAGAAAAAAGAAAAGTAGCCATTCAGAGAAAAAAGGATGCGTGTTAATGTGAAAACCAGAAGTGATTGAAATAACAATCAAGATATAAATCTGTTGGTCACACCGGGATATACTAATTCTGGTACTAACAGCTGTGTGATGAATCAGAACATGTGGCTTCAATATTTATACTGTAAACGAATTTAATTTCGCGTGTATTTATTTTCGCGGTAAAGGAAATTTAGACATATTCGCGTAGATAAATTTTCGCGTTTTTATAATATGCACTATAACACAATAAGTATAATATAATTTTTGCTATGCATTAATTCTCTCGCAAAGCACACAACTAAGAAATAAGCGAAAATAAGTACATCGCGAAAATAAAAATGTTTACAGTATTCAGACTTTTGAATGTATGGATAATTTGGTTCGCTCACAAGGAGTCTGAGTCACTCTTACCCCGCAACTATCAACCAAGTTCAGTGTAAAAGTTCTTTTTTATATAGAGAAAATTAAAAAAAAAATTATTAAAGTGCAATAACATCAGTTTATTTCTTATGCATTTAGTTCAGAAAGTTGTCAGATATAATTAAATAGCAAAATATATCATTGTTGGGTCAATAAAATAAGTTTTAAAAAACTTGACCGAAGTGCCTGATAAAAACAAAATTAATTGGCATTTTCCGACACTAATCAGTATAAAAGACTTATTCATTTAGAAATATTATGAACTCATTAATTTTAGTTTGGTGATGTCGAATTTTGGTGTTTATAAGAAAAATATCATTTTGGGATAGTTAATTCGTGGTTTGTGGTTTTCGTTTAAATACCGGTTGAACCGTGATACGAATACGTTCTTCACACATGTTTGCGGTTCAACAAAGGTACGTGTACTATTTTCGTTGACATGTGAATTCGTGGGCCAGGATATCCATAAAAACAGCCAAAATGGAAACCCACGAAAATGAACGATCGCAATATAACGGCTTTTAATAAATTCACATAAAAAATTATCAAAATAGTATTATTCCACGATATCATTGTCCTCCATTTGCAAGGACCATTGTTTTGATTGGACAAGTAAGAATGGGGGCGTTTGGAATTTTATACATGTATGTATCGTCTTACGCCATGCTTCAATACTTAATACTTAGTGGGTCGTCATTTGATGAAACTATTCAAATGATAATATTTACATTTATGATGTTTGATTGTCTTAAACTCTGTTTGAGACCAATTGAAGTTATAGGACGTCACTCATCTCTTGCTTACGCCTATAGCTGTGACGTCATTGATTTGCTGTTCCAGCAATTGGAATTGCATGTCGTACACGACAGTGTTTTAAATTCATTTCAGACTTCAAAAAAGAAAACAATTACGAAATGTAAATATAACCATTGAACTGTCTAGTAATGACGTTTATAGTGCTATAACTTCCATTGCCGTTTAAATGTTTTACATGGGTATATTTAATTTATATGTATGTCACTTGTACAGTAAACATCTGTCGTAAGTTTAACACTAAGCAAGCTGACAAAAAGGAGCCGAATCTCCACTGCCGAGTGGCCGAGATATGGATAGCTTGGGACCAAAAAGCTACCGAACAATATGTAGCAGCTGCCGAAAAAGCTACAGAGATGTCCCAAAAGAGAGGCTAAAGTGAATTGTCGACTCTGCACTAGACCCTGTTAAACTTTCGACAGGCATGTACTGTAGAACATAAGAAAATGTAGTTGTATATAACATACATACTGCAAAAAGTTTTTGGTGGTATGCATGGCGACAATTCCTTATTTTCAAATGTTTGTGTGAGTCATACTTGTGAGTTGTTAAACATTATGCATCTTTTCCGCCACTAGTATACCGCGACAAGCTTGTTGGTGGTATGCATGGTGATTCTTTATTTTTCATAAGTTCCTGTGACTCATTTTTTTGTATTCTTGTATATTTATTCATTGTTGTATTTTATATAAAATTTTATTGCAATGCTCAATTGTTTTAGTTGTATATAGTTGTATATATGTAATGACACAATAAATAATTTAAAAGTAAGAGACAGAGACATATATGTCTGTGGATTGATGGACCACGAGAACACGCCCATGTGTAATGAACAAATAGCTTGCATTGCCTGGCTTGATGTTGACTGAAATCACCAATATATCGTAGTGCGTTATTCAAATTAGAATTTGTTACTGCAAAACATGTACTCGGCAACAGCCAACGAAACCCAGATCACGACAATGCAAGTTAACCATAAAAACATACAAACGAGACAAGCCAAGAAAATATAATCTCATCATCTCATAATCTCATAACACACGTGGCGGGTGTAGCTAGCTAAACAGGAGGTGCTTACCCTTCCGAAGCACCCGGCCTCACCTCCCTGGTGGAAGTTCACGTGTTTAACCTGACTTGTTAGTTTCAACGTTTATACTTTGCTTCTGTATTGTGATTCGGAAATGGATTAGTATGTTTGTTTTTGATTCGGATCACTGATTATGAAAAGACTTTGGATGGACACTGGAGTAAATGTCCAGTGGTGTGATTTTGCAACTATTGGAATCATTAATTATGGTCGCTAATAATTAAATACACAAAATACCTGTCCATGTTCAAGCAACAATCCCAAAAGTCAAACACAAAAATACCTGTCCATGTTCAAGCAACAATCCCAAAAGTCAAACAAAAACATACCGATCCATATTCAAGCAACAATCCCTATAGTGAAACACAAACATCCGGTCCATGTCCAAGCAACAGCCCCAAAAGTCAAACACAAATATACCTGTCCATGCCCAAGCAATAATCCCAAAAGTCATACACAAATATACCAGTTAATGTCCAAATCACAATCCCAAACGTCAAACAAAAACACATCGGTCCATGTCCAAACAACGACCCCAAAAGTCAAACACAAACATACCGGTCTATGTTTAAGCAACAATCCCAAAAGTCAATCACAAACATACCAGTCCATGTTCAGATTACAATCCCAAAAGTCAAACATAACTATACCGGTCCATGTTCAAGCAACAATCTAAAAAGTCAAACACAAACATACCAGTCCATGTCCAAGCATCAATCCCAAAAGTCAAACATAACTATACCGGTCCATGTTCAAGCAACAATCTAAAAAGTCAAACACAAACATACCGGTCCATGTCCAAGCATCAATCCCAAAAGTCAAACACAAACATAACAGTCCATGTTCAAGCAACAATCCAAAAAGTCAATCACAAACATACCGGTCCATGTTCAAGTCAGAATTGGAAAAGTCAAACACAGACATATTGGTCCATGTCCTAGCAACAATCCAAAAAGGTCACACAAACATACCGGTCCATGTTTAAGCAACAATCCCACAGGTCAAATACAAACACTCATAGAGCGGGTACTCTACCAACTGAGCTTCCGCGCGCAGTGGTCATTTTTCGGATTCTGAAATATATCCAAAGTAAATTAAAATTGAATGATCATGACTACTTGTTTAACAATGTCATAGATCTGTAGGACAAATATTTTGTTACACGAATGTTTACCTCTGAGTCAGTAACCTGGTGTCAAAATTTGCTTATGAAATCAATTTTAGATTTACGAGATTTTGTGTGACCCGACTAGATTAA
Organism: Anadara kagoshimensis; assembly: GCA_021292105.1. NCBI lineage: Eukaryota > Metazoa > Mollusca > Bivalvia > Arcoida > Arcidae > Anadara > Anadara kagoshimensis. Next base: position 12,544,566 of record CM037871.1, on the reverse strand, counting down.
CACGCCCTACCAAACTGGAGAGGATGGTCTTACTCTACATTATTAGTTACCTAACAACATTATTACTTTTTAAAAAATATTTTAGTGACTAATTTATTTCAAATTTCCTATTTTCACTCAGTTAGTCATCCGGCATGAAATTTGCAGGTGAATTACATGTACGCCGACAATAATTGAATGACTCAGTTGGGTTTACATCCAATTCAAGAATGTTTCACTTATACCGAGACTTCAACGGCTATAGGTGAAATATCAGAATTTTTTTACTGTTCAGGTATTGGTTTCAAGGTCTCTCAAGAATGATCCCACAGCTTTCATATTCTAAATTAGAGTGTTCGTCAAAAAACTTATTTTCAAGTCTTAGTTAGACCCAGCCAGGGTTCGATCTCCACAAACAAAGCGAGTATTCTACCAACTAAGCTACCGCAGTGGTAATTCGACAATGAACAAGCAAATCCAGTAGGACCCCCGCCAGAAGGTTCTTATGTTGTATTTTGCACTTATGTTCAAAGGACCATAACTCCAAAGAAAATGAGAAATACAACTCGGGTTAACGATATGCGCATCATCTATCTATGTTGATACTTTGCATCAAGTTTGGTGAAATAGTATTTCATTGTTTTGGAGAATTAGAACAGACAAGAATTTCGGAATGACAGACGGAAACTCGAATTAATTGGCCCCTGTCGAACCCTTATAAATTATGTAGTAACTACGCTATATGTAGTAACGCCGTTATATGTAGTAAGAAATGTACGTCAAATGTAGTAAGGACACGTTATATGTAGTAAAACTCTCCGTCATATGTAGTAAGGACATGTTATATGTAGTAACATTTTTGTACGTTATATGTAGTAACTGCTAGGTCACGTTATATGTAGCAACATGTTTATACGCTATATGTAGTAACTTCATAAATGTCTCTTAAATATTCAAAATGTTAATAGATTGGACTTTACCAGAAAATTGAAAAGAAAATTTGGTTGGGTGAATTAATAAACCTTGGAAAGGTGGGAGATAACAATGACGATAAGAACATGATGCGAAAATACAAAAACAATGAGAAACTATGTATTAACATATATTTAATTTTAAAATATTGAATTTAATCCAATATCAACGTGTTTATTAATCAAAAATATAATTACATTTTAATTAAAATATATAATAAAATCAATAAAGTAGACTTAAATACAAAAAATCAAATTTTTCCATTATTTCTACATTTGTCTTCTTTTTAAGTTTTGCATAATAAAGAACGCATTCTAAGTTGGCCACTAATCACGCCCTGCGTTCCTGTTTCAAGATATCAGACTGACCAATTAAATGTATTTACTTGTCCAGATTGGTACATTTTTAGTATGCAAGGTTGCCATTTAGATACTTTTTTATCCTTAAGTGTTTGATTTTGGTACAATTTCCATATAAAAAGTTCGATTTTGGGTACTTAAAAAAAAAAACTTTAAAAATAAGAAAAGACTGTCTAATTTGACCTTTTCATTTTATCAGTCTGTTTATCCGTTTTTATAGCACAAATCCGTCAAAAACGGATAAATACGTCGAATTGGTCAGTCTGAGATATTAGTAATGGTTTTACACTCATTTTGTCATATACCTAATAAATAATATGTAGAAAATTCAGCGAGTAGCAACAAAAATTTACATATAGTTTTAAACCTCGTTATAATCCACTTCAATACTTTTACGACCTGGCAAAATATTATGAAGTGCCAAATATCATTTCTTTTACGGTTTTTTTTCCTTCTTGAGAAGACCCGCTCTGTTCATCACCAAAATAAATATTTATAATGCATAATCATACTGAACACGTTGTGACGATGAATCGAGTCTTAAATGTATAGAACAAAATCAAAACTCCAATACACCAAAAGATATGCTAGTAGTTGTTTGGTATGTATCCCGAATGCTTTTTTTTGCTTGATCTGTTTTAAGGTCCGTATGTACCCTATTAGACCACAACTCTAATGAGACCGTATTCCGGCAAATTATGGCTTTTATGCCCTAAAGACCCAACATAATCAACATCACTTAATTTTGGTACATAAGATTCATTATTCCAGGGCAAAATAACCGTAATTCTCTGGAACTTATGGTCTCATTTTTAGATACGTTTAACCGATTTTAACGAGATGTTTATTTTATATTTTTTTTATCGCCATTTGTTTGGGTTCATAATATAAGTTTATCATAAAATTTAAAGGATCCAGATTGGCAGTATACATAAATAACAATGAGATCAATAATTATATTTTTATAAATATTGTCATATTATAATTTTTGAATATTTTATTCAGAAAATTAAAAAAATATAATATGCCAGTGTTTTCAAATTATTGTTCTGTTGAATGGACAGGTACATGTTGTTGTAACACTACCAAATTTGTCCAGATGTCAGTCTCAGCAGTCCATTTTTGTAGACTAAAAACACAGCCAATTGTAGCTGCTAAAACCGTTAAACCGGCTTATACAGTACAAACCTGTCGAATGTTTAACCCTAAGCTAACGAATTGGTGTCAAATCGGTCCTTCGTTAGCTATATATCGACAGTTTTTCGGCAATTGTTATCCATATCTCGGCAGATTTTCGGCCACAGGCTATCCATATCTCGGCCACTCGGGAGTCGAAATTCGTTAGCTCAATATCAATTTTTCGACAGGCATATACTGTATCATCAAGGTTTTAACAAAGATAAACACACACTCATTCGGCGTTCACACATTCGCGCCTTTAAATACTTGAGACTTTTACTTCCTCAGGCTTTAGACATCGATATCACTCCTCCATTTAAAATACAAGTTTACTCAAGTGACTTTTAATAAAAACTATTAACCAAGCCAAGGTGGCATTGGTCCCTGAAGTTATTAAACATCGGGGGTTGGAAAGGAGAACCAGGAAACATATTAAATTGTTGTTGCAACATGTTTGTTTGTTGTCCATTGGCACCTTGGAACTGGTTTTGTGTCGTCTGCTGAAATGGGAATTCTAATGCATTAAAATTTGGCTGTTGAAATGGTTGAAAAGGCTGTTGAAGACCAAAAGGGTTAGCACCGGGGAGTAACATTTGGTTTTGGTTCGTTTGTTGAGATAGCTGTGCCAGTTCAGCTGCTGATAATGTAGTTGGGTCCATGAAAAACTGTGATAACTCAGCCGGTAACTGATTGTTTTCACTTCTGGTAACACTTCCGCTTCCTTGCGTATTCACGCCAGATGTCACTTGCGTCTGAACAGCGGTAACAACAGGAGTTTGTTGTATTAAAACGGAAGTTTGCGGCGACAAAGATAAATCTACATTGTTTTGTTGTAACGCAGGCGGATTTGTTGAAATATGAATTGAAGTTTCCGGCCTTGGTATCCTTGATCTTATACTCGATTGCCTTGACAACTCATTGCGCCTGCGCACAGCTTGTATAGTCTGCTGCGCAACGCTCACTGGAACAAGACTTCTGTTTATATTAACTACCCTTCTTTGTACAACTGGTTGTCGAATTCTTGTGCGAGTGACTGTTATCCTGTTATTGTTGTTCACCGCATTTATGTTGTTTCTGATGTTCGTATTTCTGACGACAGGTTGAGGGCGTTGTCGATTTAACACAGTTCTTGAAGGTTCAACAGACTGACTGGCATCAAGTATGTTTTGTATGTCTGACACTCTTCGGAACGGGGCGACCGACCGCTGTGCGGGCCGTAATTGATTATTATTATTGATAGCCGGTCTAACAATCGGCTGATGAGTCTGTGTGACCAATGCAGTTTGAGCTCGACGATTTGCCGATGTAGCACTGGTTACAATAGGTGCAACTCTTGAAGTAGCAGACTTTCTTGGACGTACAGAATTGAAGTTTGCAGACGTCGCTGCACTTGATTGGCTGTTTTCTGATGATGGTCCAAAAGGAAGAGCTATCAGAGGAGAATTGACCGTTCGACCACTCGGGTCCTCTCTAGCGTTCTCAAGGACATGGGCTGGAACTAGTAACGGACCAATGAAAAATGTCATCGGTGCATCTTCTGTAGAATTGGATCTAGCGCTTTTCATGAAGCTAGCAATTTGTGCCAATGGATTAAAATTTACAGCTGAAGACACAGCAGGCGACACAATTGGTAACTGGTTGTTGTTACTAACTACGCTGTTTGTTGCTGTTGCACTATTCGTGTTTGTAGTTTTTTTGTTCTTAGTATTTTGAATGAAAAAATCTATAAACTTCTTCCGTATGGAATCTTCAGAAATCTGGCTAGCGATCTGGTTTGCTACATTAAGTCCTTCTTTTACAGTTTCTAGAGAACTTACTCCCTGGGTTTGTGTTGCCTTGTGATGGAATTTGCATTTTGTGCTGTCGGTACTGAGGCAACACTTGTTTTAGGAGGCGAGTTTAAGTTAACCAAAACTCCTTTCGGATTTACTATTCGATTTGATAATAGCTGTTGTTGTCTTCTGGTAGCTGTTGGGAAATTTGGAATATTTGGTAATACAACAGTGTTTTGTCTCAAGGGATTTGGACCCTTTGGTTGTACGACAGTGTTCTGTTTAAAAGCATTTTGAAAGTTGGATTGTGTGTTCAAGTTGGGCGTTGGAAAATTTGGAAATCGAGATTTTTCTATAACATGTTGGTTTGTAATTTCCGGTTTTGTTGGTTTGGACACATGTACTGGAAAGTTCGGGATATTTGGCCTACCTCCAGACGCTTGTGTCCTTTGAGTCGGGAGGACAGGTCTAGTTGCACTTTGCTTTCCATTTGATGAGAATCTATTTGTGATTGAAGTCACGTCGTCGTTTAAACCAAAACTTAAGTTTGTATCATTGATAGAATTTCTAAATCCAAAAGATGGTCTGAAAGGATTTGCCGCTTGACCTGAAAGAGGAAAAACATCAATTAGATATGAAAAATGGGTAATCGGGTTTAGAAAAATAACTTCTGTTTTATAACGGTAGTCAGATGGTAGCTTCTCGCTCTGTATGAGGGATGTCGGAGCTCGAACTCCGGCTAGGTCGTTTGACCAAACCTTGATATTAGGTAGTGACTGTTCTTTCGACAACCACTCAGCATTTAAAAATGAATGTAACGGGGTCCTTCTGAAGAAACATTTAAGACGCGTTGTCTCGTGTCGTGGTTGGCATGGCACGTTAAAACATTGTTCTGATCGCACTACAAAGTTGAAAACTGTAGCTGGTGACGTCTCTATATAAGTGAATATATTGACTGGGACGTAAAACTCCATTCAAACAATCAGTGCTTCGTAATGTCAAGTTTCACTAACAAGAAAGACAGACCATCAATTAAATTTGAGTAAATCTTGCATATCTAAATGACATGTAAAATAAGAGGGAATAGGTAGGAAAACATAAAAGTTACAATTGCATCTTCAGGATCCAATTGTCTAAAGCTCCATTAGATTTACAAAATGGTTAGTGAAATTAGAAAATGAAACTAAGTGAAATTAGAAATAGAAACTAAAGTGTTGCAATTGAAAACATCTAAATTTTGAAGCTAAGGGAAATTGATGTCCATTGTCGGTTCACATGTACATGTTGGTGTATAACATTATACATTGCAGGAGTGTAGAGAGGACCTAGTTACAACTTGGCTAGCGCCATCAAATCTAGGGGTTCGGATGCAAAATGAAAAAAAAAGCGTTGAATGGTGCATTCTGGCTTCAACTCAACCCTAACCCTACTACTCGTGATCCGTCACTGTTCAGACCTTTTGAAAGTTTAACACTTTAGCTAACGAATTCGTGCCTAATCGGCAGTTCATAATTTTGGCTTCTCGTTAGCTACATTTATATTTCGGCAGCTACTCGACAGCAGCTATTTATCTTTCGGACACTAGTTATATATATCTCGGCAACTCGGCAGTTGAGCTTCGACTCATTTTAGCTAGGTTTTTGTTAAACTTTCGATAGGTCTGCACTGTACTTTATACATGTATATACTTTACCTTGTATTAGTCTTGTAAACTTTAAAAGGGTGAGCAGTGTAACCAAAATCTTCATTTTGTCTGAAATAAAAAAAATGTGTTTTAAGGAACAAACCTGGTCTAAAGACTGGTAGAGGTAGGTACAGAGAGAGGTGAAGTGGGGTAATGGTGTCATATACAGCAGTGTTTTTATCATGTTGGTGGCGATGGATAGGTTTCTTTAATGGGGTTTTCCATCGCAGTCATTTCACTTATATCGGTACATCACCAGCTATAGGTGGGGCGGTAGATGTTTTACCTTTGCAGTGCGCTCAGCACAATGCACAAGGATGGTTTTTTTAACCCACCGTGAAACGGGCCATCTTCCGAGGGACCCCGTGACCTCCCAAGTGCTTGGCGGAAGAACAGTCAATACGTATTTTCAAGTCTTGGATGAAACTTGGGTTCGAACCCACGACCTCTAACATAGGGAACGACTAATCTACCAACTGAGCTACCGTAGTGGTATGGTTTTGATAGAAATGAAAGTTGAATAAACTAGAACTGTCTCTTGAGAACTAAAGAACACCCCCGCTCAAAATATCAACAAGGGTTTAATATTTTCCTACGACTCTGGCCTTTCCGATATGACCTTGGTTCAAGGTCATAAACTACCTTTGGACCATGAAGATTATTCATGTGAAGTGTTATTACAGTCGTCTAAAGCAATAATTAGATATGGCCCAGACACAATTTTACACGGACAGACAGACATTCCAAAGTATTTTGCGGGAGGATATAGATAGTAAACATGGTATACAGGGGCGTAGCTGGGGTGTTTATGATGTGGACGCCTAAAGAGGGCAGGGGGTTTGGGGCCGCCCTGATGCGAATTTTCGGCCCTCCAGGGCGATATTTATCAGAATTTTTCTTATAATTTTATGCTATGCTGGGGTAGTTTTTGTCGTTCTTTTGAGGACTGGTTCATTCTTAAACCTGAAAACGAGGTACAAGGGGATCTGATGTTGTATGGCATAAGCACTACGAAAACAACACACTCAATAATTGAGAAAGTCAAGTTAAAATGGGAGTTCAATTAATATAGTGGTGAGGTTAAACGGAGGAGAGGAAATATACTTGTAAATATATTGCGTTAATACATAATGAAACGTGACGAATGGCTAGTAGAAGTTCATTAATGTAATCAAATCAGATAGTTTCAATTGTTTTGCAATGCCGGCAAAGTCAAGACAACACCGGAACCGCACCTCAGAGGCTATCGAAGTCAGGTATAAACCGAATTCGTATATAACATTTCCGGTGAAGACCAACGGTTTGGTATAAGAAATATATTATATTCTCTCTCTCTCTCTCTCGTTTTTTTTTTTTTTTTTTTTTTTTTTTTTTTTTTTTTTTGCTGCGCGAAAACGATGTGGACGTTTTTGTGTACAAACGTACGCCTGGCTACGCCCCTGGTATAGTGTACGCAAACAACATTAAACTGCAAGTTTGACCTCTTATTAGGAATGTTGATTTGGATGATTGAATATTGTTAGGTATAAAACAATGTTTGTTTCCTATGATGTGGACGAAATAAAAGACCTGTGCTCCCTAAAAATAAATGTACCATCCATAAATAAATGTTTAAATGAAACGTCAAGCTTACAGATCAATGTTGTTTGTCTAAATTAAAATTTTGGTTAAACAAATTCAAATAAACACTAAGTTTTGAAAAAAAAGAAATAAATTCGTTCTGATAGAAAAATCAAATTATCAACTTACGTGTTTGTATAGCGTATAAATAATGAATGTTTCGGTATAAATAATGAGTGACACTGTTTCAACTTTACTCATTTCAAAATATATAAAGACAAACTTCGTCCCTCCCCTTTTATGCTATTTTCCGAAAAAACGTATTTATAAATAAAACCACAAATTAACTTGATCAATAAAAGGTGAAATACTTACAAATGTTACATCTATTTATAAACAAATATGGCATTGTTCTAACACAAACAAAAAAGTCGGCACATATAACAAGAAAAAAGGCCACAGTGATTGACAGGGACATATAGTAAATGGCAAAATATTTCAATAAACATTTAAATATTTAAAGTTCATTCCGACATAAAAACACCAGACATATGTATATTACATAGTCATCATACGTAAAGAACAGACCTGTCGAAAGTTTAACACTGAGCTAGCGAAAAGGAGTAGCGGTCCGGCTATCGAGTGACCAACACATTGATAGCTGGTGGCCGAAACCCGAAACGCTGCCGAGAGATAAAAGGGGATATGGAAAAGCTAGTAGCTAACGAGGGGCCGAGAAAAGCTGCGGAATTGGCACGTTGGCACCAACTCGGTCTTGTTTAACTTTAGACAGACCTGTACTATTTTACAATGAAATTTCCATTTTTATTCAATAAACATTACTTGCTTTTTATTACACAAAAAGTATGATGTGTGATGATGACGTGGCAAAATAGATAAATATAATAATAATAATAATAATAATAATAATAATGATAATAATAATATAATAATAATAATAATAATAATGAATTAAATAATAATAATAATAATAATAATAATAATAATAATAATAATAATAATAATGATAATAATAATAATAATAATAACAATAATAGATGTCATATACCATTTTTAAATGTAGATCTATTTTATGATTAAATATAAATAATAATATTAATAATAATATGATGATGATGGTAATGATGACGACAACGACAACGACGACGATGATATCGATGAAGATGAAGATGATGATGATTTCTCACAGTAAACAGAGGGGGGGGGCTAATTTCATTGAAATATGAACGTGACACCCGGTTTAAAGTGAGTGAGTAGTGGTGTTTAACGTCCCAGTCAAGAATTTTTACTTATATCGAAACGTCTCAAGCTACAGTCGAAGGTGCAGAAAATTTCTCTGTGCGTTGCGCTGATGGCATTATTATCGTGCTACGCTTACTGTGACCAGGTACTTCGTAATAAACACCCGGTTGCATGGATATTGGAACATTTTATAAATTTGTTTTATTGTTATAAATATTTATGGACGAGAGAGACACGTGAATTTTGATTGAAAAATGTATTATGAAATATTTGTCAATATTTATAGAAAACCAATTTATATCATTTAAAAAAATAATTTTACCAAAACGTACGTTGTACAAGAGTACTATCAACATTTACAAATAAGGAAATGAATGCTTATAAGAAACCATTTTCTCTATTAATGAGTTGATTTAATTATCAATTTTAATTAATTACTTATGTTAATTAGTAATAAGAGAGTCTTGATTTGACGTCATAAAGATCACGACTATAATAACAAAACATGAGACATTTTATGTTAAATAAGTTTATTATATATTTGGCATTTTTTGTTTATGTGTCGGAGAAAATCAAAGGCGACTGAATCTAAAAGTATATATATTAAGGTACTCATTTCAGTTCACACGACTTCTTAAGTACTTGTAAAATGAAGTGGCAATAACTAGAACAGTCTCTAATAAATACGATCACTACGGTAGCTCAGTTAGTAGATTGCTGGCTTCGTAAGTGGGAGGTTGTGGGTTCGAACTCCGACCGGGTCTGACCCAAGGCACGAAAGTGCATAGTGACTGTTCTTTTGCCAAGCACTCGGCATTACTAAATGAAAGTCACGGTTCTAATTGGATGGGAACTTAGTGACTGTTCTTTATTACGGAAGTTATGCTTCTTTTGGACGGGGGCTTAAAATAAACGAGGCCCTGTGTCACGGTAGGCACGGCACGATAAAGAACCCTGCTGTATAATGCCATCAGCGCAACACACAGGCAAACTTTCTACACCTTCGCATATAGCTGGCAACGTCTCGATGTAAATGAAAAAGTCTTGACTGGGATGTTAAACATCATTACTCAGCTCAGCTATAACAAATAGGATTAATTTTACATTAAATAGTAAAAAGTACCCATATTTTTTGCATTTTTTGGTTTGTGTGTAGGAGAAAATCAAATGGGACAGAATCTTTAAGTATATAAGGTACTCATTTCACTTAACACGACTTCTGAAGTACTAGTCAAATGACAAAATTGGCAGTTTCTTGAGAGACATATATTCCTGTCTCCAACATTGAGAAGACGAACGGACGAACGGACACGAAATTTGATATGCCACACATCGCCTGATCATGATGTTGGTTTACATTTGTATTAGGGTTGATCAAAATTCATTCATAGATATAGAAGATATGAGACGGACTCGACAGGGTTATTTTTATATACTATATCTTCCTAAACATCGTTTGAGAATGGTATAATGACCTTTCAAAAGTACTGACAGAAAATATAACGGTTATGAAATAATTGAGACCATTTTAGGGTTAAAAAACCGAACTTCACCACACATTTTCTTTACACACTATTTTGGTATTATGCATGGTATCCGTTCAAGGTATGGCGTTTCATAATCAGTTGGTTGCCTTTTTCTTGTGTGGTAACCCAAATGATTTTCCCAATATGCTGTTGGAAGAAGAGTCGTTATCAGTTTTTTTAACCATTTCAATTATCCGTTTTAAAACTAATTGAAATATCAGCGCTTTTGTGACGTGCTATAATGTCACCACCCACCACCCCACCCGCCATCGATTCTAGAGGCAAGAAACTCCATTGAAAACGCACAAAATGCAGATGTCTATTGGAATACATTGTATGTGCTAGATTCAATAATCGTGGAATAAATTGTTACACATATGTTGGAATAACTGTACTGGTATTTTTATGGTACGATAGTACTTAATCGGCGAGCTTTGGAACCGTTATGGAAAAGTCGTCCAAACTTACGGCAACGTTTGTTCTTTGGCATTAAATGACATTCGAAATCATGTTCAGGTTAAAAAGTTAAGCGAGACCATTTTTGTATTGGAATATATGTACATTCAAGACCACCTCTATAAGGGTAATCTGTTTTTAAATGTCAGTTAAATTGTATCCACAATGCTCTTTATTCAGGTTATTTTAACTCTATATAAGGACCACCTGACCATAAAGACCAATCTCACTGATTCCCTTGGGTGCCCTTTATAGACAGTATTGACACACATGTGTAATGTATGATAATATAAGAAGTTTTTAGAGGGTTTGAACAGTTTTATAAAATACATACACGTATCTGTTTATCGTCAGACAATAATTGTTGTTTCCATGGTTTCATGTGTCATTATTCTTCATTTTGCTGTAAAAAATAAAACAAAATATAAGTTAAGGATTTCTACGTTTTCTATCAAATTCATGCCTTGGTTTTACAATCATTTCTTAAATAAGATTTTCCTTAACTTACCAATTTCTAAGTTTTTCATCACACCAATGACCCCGGTTTTACAATCATTTTTTAAATAAGGTTGCCCTAAACTAACCAAGGATTCCTAAGTTTTCCATCACACCCATTTCCCGGTTTCACAATCATTTCTTAGCTAAGATTTTCCTTAACTATCCAAGGACTCCTAGATTTTCTATCGCAACAAGGCCCGGTTACACAATCATTTTTCCTTACTAAGTGACTTAAATCTGACAAATTTGAAATTTGAATGATTTTGTTAGTTTTCAAGATATTTGTGAATTTAAGGTGTCATTTTGAAAATCAATCTAGGATTATTACATCTGTGTTGTAATATTTTTAAAACTTTTTTTTGCAGTGCAATAAAAGATCAGCAAAAATTGCCAAATGTAAGTTAAGGAATGATTGTGAAACTTGAGCCAGATTCAATCAATGGACCCGACGAACTGTGTTAAACATTTCTTTCATTAATGTGGTGGTTTATTTATATTTCAATCATTTTATTAGTTTTTAATTTTTATGATAAAAACCATTTTCTAAAATTTAACCAAAAAAAACCCAACACATTTTAAAATGGTATATGATAACAAAACTACATTAAAGAATAGTATAGGACTAAATAGGGATCAAGCTAATGCCTTGAGCCAAGTTGCACTCGTAAAGCAAATGATTTCCATAAAGACCCCGTCATACCGTGTCGAGCTTTCATGCAAATATTACCGTAACCGTTCCTATATTGAACACGTGTACACCACGAACATGTGGATCACTGAAGTTCTATCCATTATGCTACTGTTGAACGCACTCAGTAATATTAGGTCATACCGTAGAGAAAATCTAAATACATGTAGCCTTAAACTGTAGATAGTCAAATGGTGAATTTTCAAGCAAAAAAAATCTTGCAATGAAAAAAAAATCTAAAACACGAACCAATGAACCGCCAATAAGCCGATCAGAAAACACAGAATAGAAATATAAAAAATCATTTGTGTACTAAGACAGACTACAAAAATGTACTAAACTACAAACTTAAAAAAAAACGTCCAAAGTACGGAATGTTAACATCAGTGATAACAGGGTTTATTTGGCTTTTCTCGTTCCTCGTCATGTTTCAGGACTCTCGCTGGGTCATTTTGGGGGCAATATTCTGTCTCATTCACAATTCAAAATTTTATGCTTTTTTCAAAATCACTTTGTCAATTTTCACAATTTTTAAAGTTTCAGCTTTAAACACGATAATTAGGAGTTTTCTATCATTTATTTTTTCGCAATTTTGGCCATTATAATGCTTATGCTCACAACTGCAAGGGCCCCGGTCCCAATCACAAACAGGGTGAGAGAGAACTGTATTTTTCAACATTTTTAACTTATATATATATATATATAATATGTACAGACAATGTAGCATATCCTATAGTTTGAAATAAAACGGAACAAAGATATGTGCAGCTGATATCAAGGACCACGTCACGTTACACTTTGTGTATTTGACAATAACCATAGCAACTACAACACACAACAACAAACGAATTCATTCAGAAAAAATATTATTGATTAACACATCGAGACCATTGCACAAAAAGAAAACGTATTACTTACAATTATGTTAGCATACTTCATAAAAATATTTTCCCCTATGATAAAGTAAGTTCGCCTGACGGAGGTCGGTGGGTGTTTTTCTGGTACTCCGGTTTCCCCACCATACCAGAAATTAACGTCTCGATACAAATGTAAGAATATTGACTGGAGCGAAAAAATAACACCATTATTCACTACTACTTGAAACTTTGTAACACTTCATCTTTTTGCGTTTTTGTCATTAACAATGTACCTACCCCTGGATGCGATTTAAAATCCTCAGAAATATGAGTACTAATCCCTAAGTTCCAATATATCCAAAAATCATATACAGCTTTAAGCATGGAATAGAAGTTGTTCTCCGTTTCAGAATATTTTCCATTGTGTGGCTGTACTGTCTATAACTGGTCAATCGTTTTAGAAAATGTTATCAAGTACATTTCATGTGTGGTAAGCACCGATGTCTGCGAAGACACTAAGTACTGGACAGTGTCCGTCATATTGACGAATGATTTGGTGTTTGTCCGTTGATCAGTAACATAATCATAGAAAAGTTATAGCCTTTATAAGCACCTGATTGTCATGTAAATCAAATCTGGACATTACATGTCTAGCTTGTCTGATCATTAGTCAAGAGATTTTTTTACCTTCGTGACAGTAAAATCAGCCACCTTAGTAGCAAAAGTCAAAACTAATATTATAGCACTCATAACGAGTTCTAGTGGACAAATGGTGTTTGGAAAAGACAGGTTCTATTCACTTTTCGGTCGGGTATTTTTAATATAGAGAAAAATTTAAAAGATTTTAAAGTCCAATAAATCAGTTTATTTTTAATGCATTTAGTTCAGAACGTTGTCAGATATAATAAAATGCAAAATATATCATTGTTGTGTCGCTAAAATAATAAATTTAAAAAAAATACCTGACTCCAAGTGCCTGTGGTTTCATTCGCATCAACCACTAAAATTTTAGTTTCGACAAATAAAAAAAAAATAAAAAATAAAATAAATAAATAATAATAAAAAAACCAACAACTTAAGTGGCAAATCACAATCAATATTATACCATTCATAGCGAGTACGGTAGAGCAATGTCGTTTGGAAAAGAATGATTACATTATCACGGTTGCATCCCCCTAAAATTTTAATTTCGACTGAAAAAGCCGAAACATGACGGAATAAAGATATTTTGAACATTTTTGTGAAAAATAGTTTTTCCAAAATTTTTACATTTAATGGATAAGGGGTACAAAAGGAAGTTTCAATCCGGCGTTTTACCTCTCGCTTAAGATTATTTCACTAAAATCAAGGCGCTCGGTTAGTTCTGGGGTGGATGGGAAAACCAGCGTGTACAGAAAATACCAGAGCCTTCGGCAAGCGAACAGACAAAAACTTTAAAGGCCGAAAAAAATATAACTTTACTTCGCCAAAGTATGGTAGCTTTCTGGTTCTTTTAAATTCAGGTATTATAACTTCATAATGGGTATATGAGCACCCGGTCTCACTTCCCTGGTGGAAGTTACCGTGTTTAACCGAACTTGTCAGTTTCAACGTTTTTACTTTGCTTATGGATTGTGATTTGGACATGGATTAGTATATTTGTTTTTGATAATTATATACAATTCACAAAAAGCGAGGAATCACAAGCTGGTTAAAAGCCAGTCAGTGCGAAATAAAACCGACTATGTTTTCTAAATTACAAACAAAATATTATAGTACCATACCGTATATACTTATGAATTTTAAATAGTTTCCAAAAAAATCAAGTGTTCAATATGATGTAGTGATAAACTCAAACTGCAATTGTATTTTCTAAAGTAAACTTTGAAATAAAAGAAAACGAGTTCGTTCCAATGTATATGTGTTATAAGAATTCAATTCACAAATAAGATGTCCATAAAATACGACCTTTTGTTAGTGTAATATGTCGTACATAGCATTTGAATGACAGGGGGAAACCGCAGAAGATATCATTAAGATTTTTGCAGAAAACACGGAAGTCAATATTTCCCTGAAAATAAGCTTATTATAGATCGATAGGTGGCGTTTTATGAAGGATTAGCCAATCAACGCTCGAGTTTAATGCAGATATTTAACATCAAATATCTTGTCATTTTCTTTTATTCCTGGTATGTGGTTTTTGATCGACAAAATATCAATTTAATATTTATGGATATTTCTAATTAATGACATAATGATACTTAAGAGATATTAACTGAAATTAGTACAGATCTGTCCAAAATTTAACACTAATTTAAGCTACCTAATTGGTGCCGAATCAACAGCTCATTTTGTACCTTCGTTACCATGGTTACTTATATCTAGACAGCTCCTACCTAGATATATCGCTGCAATTTTTCGAGGCCGCGGTTGCCTGATGGATAAGACGTCAGTCTTTAAATCCAGGGACTCTCACTGCTATGAGTTCGAGTCCTGCTCATGATCAGACCACATGTGGGAAAGTGAATTTCCCTTGGCCTTTACTGGTTCACTTGTACCAGTATAACGGATTGTGCGAGTAATACGCTTGTCTGAGGCGTACTAACTTTGTGAGCTAGCACGCTAAAGTCACCCTGAGTGCGCGCTGGCACAAGACAGACCATACAACACACTCGCACTTCACATGCATAAACGTAATTGTTCATAGATCAATCCATAGAGATTAACAAAATAGTTCTCGTCGCGAATAGCTGAAAAATTGCTAATGCGACGTTAAGCAACATTCAACCAACCAACCAATCAACCAACCAATCTCTGTAAATTTTCGGTCACTAGCTATCCATATCTCTACCACTCGTGACCACTGCGGTAGCTCAGTTGGTAGAGTGCTCGCTCCGTAAGTGGAAGGTCGTGGGTTCGAACCCCGGCCGGGTCTGACCTAAGACTTGCAAATGGGTAGTGACTGTTCTTTCGCCAAGCACTCAGCATTACGAAATGAAAGTCGCGGTTCTTTCGGATGGGAACTTAAAATAAACGAGATCCCGTGTCACGGTGGGCTTGGCACGCTAAAGAATCCTGCTGTATAAGCGCAACGCACAGGCAAACTTTCTGCACCTTCGCCTATAGCTGGCGACGTCTCGATATAAGTGAAATATTCTTGACTGGGACGTTAAACACCATTACTCACTCACTCACTCTACCACTCGTGATCGGTAACTTATATTTAGATTCGACTTTTTTCGTTACCTCTATGTTAAACTTTCGACAGGTCGGTATTGTATAGCGTGATGATTAATGTTAATTTGTATGACTTTTATCACATTTCCTTAATAAAAATCAGATTTTTGAAATTTTGTAAAATTTTTCATATTTGTTATTGGTTTAGACACTCCCTTAATGACATTACGAACACGTTTTTCACATCGCCGTCATATTTTTACTGACTTCTCTCATTAATTAATGTAGCTTTTATGTTTCAAAATTACAAAATTACACGAAAATCAAAAAAATTTAAATTTACTAAGCAATCCAATAGTCACTCAAGTTTGTATGAAAATTAACAGCTATTAATGTTATGTCATGTGTCAGTTGTCATAATTTGCAAAATGATTGGATATTTTGAATATTTTTCTCAATCAAAAATGTTCTACATTGCACTTTATTAAAAGTTAAAAATCAATCCAGTAGTCGCTTTTGTATTTAGATAAAAAGTTAATCATGTAACTTCATATACCAATATTGTCATGGATAAAGAACAGTCAAACCTGTCTATAAAGGCCACCCAAGGGAACCAGTATAAGTAGCCTTTATAGACAGGTGGTCCTAATATACAGGTTCAAATAATATGAATAAAGCGTGATTGGGATAAAATTTCTCTTGCCTTTAAAAGTAGGTGGTCTTTATATAGAGGTGGCCTTTAAGACAGGTTCAACTGTATTGGGTATTTTGAATATTTTTCTAAATTTAAAATTTTTCTACATACTTTACTTTATTAAAAATTACAAAGAAATTCAAAAGTCACTTTTGCACAGAATTCCTTAGTAATTCGTGGTATTTTCATATGTGTCAATAATTATTGTCATGTGCAAAATAGTGAATACTTTGAATATTTTTGTAATTAGAAATGAAAAAAATTATACTAATGTCAATTTAATCACTGTTGAGAGAGTCACCCCAGCTGATATTTATTAAAACCGGGATGTGATCTTATAGTATCATTTCAAAACGATGTCACGACCATCATGGTGTCCAAAACTTTCGAGGTGATAAATAATGCCAGTGCTAAAATTTTATTTTGATGAAAAAAACATTAAAAAATTACTTATTTCATGAAAATAAAAATTGACACATGAGAGTTATCATGCATACAACATCATCGGCGATTGTGAAATTCATGAAAAAGATAAAACTTGGCTTTGAAATTGATTGCTGGAACATAATAGCCAATACAAACAATCAAAACTTGAATGATACAATGCGGAACACTGTCTGTCATATACCACTTACGCCTTTTAATTTTTTTATTCATTAGCCTAATAGGCTTTCTTACCCAAGTACACCGGCGTAACCGTGATGTGAAAAAAGAGACAGTCGCAGGATAAACTCAGATTGAGACCACTATTTGTAATATCCCCGTCTTTGACTTTGCACTTGGTATTAATATACATACAGTGTGTATGTACAACCCTCAGTATCAGGTCGAGTCCTTTTTTCGTAGCCGTATCACTACGAGTCGCGCGACGAGTAGTGATACAGTTACGAAAAAAAGGACGAGACCTGATACGAAGGGTTGTACATACACACTGTGTATATAATATTTTTATCTAACATTTCCAATTAGGTTATTTTAAATAATAAAAAAAAACCAATACTTTATGTGAAAAAATTACATTTTACCACAGAAAACCACTAAACTATGTTACGACATTTGTTCTGTAGTAATGACGAAGACTCCCTAATGACATCACAATGAGAAAGTGCACTTGTACTTTACTGCCAATGTTGTATCATAACACTGTGGTGATACAAGAAGATTCTGTATCATGCGTGTTCGATAAAACTTGTATTTCGTCAAATCAGATAGAAAAACTAGTCTAATGTAGGATAAAATATAGTATCCAGTGGTGTGGTTCAAGTATTTTTCGACGGTCCTAAACCATATTCACTACTACTAAAAACCTGTTTTTCCCCAGATATTGTAGCCACAGTTTACAAAAATTTACAATTTCTTCTAGCGACATCATTTTATTAGAAAGTGACCTAATGTACAATGCCAGTGTCTGCTCAAAATCTTATTTCAAAATATCTGCACACTCCGTAACATTTTCAATTTCACTTGAAATTGATAAAATTCTATGTCCAGAAACTCCTGAAATCTCTGAAAAGGGGGTTTTAGTGATAATGAATATGGTTTAACCATCTCATTTATCGAATAATCCATATTTTGTTGTTTGATTTGAGTTATTGTTAAGTACGTTTTTTTTCAATATTCGACTTTATTTACAACATAAAGTGTTTCTAGGATTCTTTTTGTGTATTAAAATTAGAGACCATAAGAAACAAGATCATTGCCCATTAAAACCAAAATTTTGTCAGAAAGTAAAAAAGTAAAAAAAATCGGGAAAAAGAATAAATTCTAAATAAAATCAAAGTAAAAACGTACCATAGTTCCTTGTTCCTTTTACTCTAAATTTTGAGCGGATGTGACTCGCTAAATATGAAGCGCTTTCCCTTCCGGAACACCCGGCCTCACTTCCCCGGTGAAAGTTCACACGTTTAACTAATTTTGCACGTTTTCAAAGTTTTTACTTTTCTTTGGGGATTGTGATTTTGACATAGAGCGGTGTGTTTGTGTTTGGTTATTAAGAATTACAAATACCTGTGGACGTTTTATTTATGTAATATACGTTTTGTTTTATGTATTACCTTGGAAACATGATCAGGTTAACACAAAAACCGACAATAAAAAACTTTTCATCACTGAAAAAACACAGACACTAGATTGTAGTGTAAAACATAAAAATCATTGCTTCACATGTAGCTACATGTAGTCAGGCGTACAATGTACATTGTTTTTGTCAAAGAAAAAAAGTGTCGCATTTTCCTGCTCAATAAAAAAGGGGAGGGGTGTTATTGTTTATGAATTCGCAAAACAATATTTTAACATCAAATGATCAAATTTCATAGCTATTAGAAAAAGAAGAAATAAATTTAGCTTTAACCAAGATGCACGTGTTCGTGCGCTTTAAGGGATTTCAACAAGAGGTTCTGGTCTAGTATGTACCCCTGCTTCTAAAGTATGAGGTCGTGGGTTCAAACCAAGACAGGGTCTGACCCAAGACTTGAAAGTAGGGAGTGACTGTTCTTGTAAAGAACCCTGTTGTATAATGCCATCAGCGCAATGCCCAGGCACCATTTCTGCACGTTCCGGCCTATAGGTTGCGACGTCAGGCTCGATAAAGGTGAAATATTCTTGACTTTGAAGTTAAACCCCTTTACTCAACTCAACTCTCAAATAACTCCCGAATGGCAGCTAATCTTGACCCCTCATTAGCTACGTATATCTCGACAGCGTTTCGACGACTAGCTATCCATTTCTCGGCCAGTCGACAGTCGAGCTTCGATTCCTTTTCATTTGTTCGGTACTCGGTGTAACATTATCGACAGGTATACATGTGTACCGTATCTTAAAATTGGCGGTTGCGTCGCTGTACAATTGTTTTTTTTTTTTAAAGTTGACAAATTAAAGCCAAATAAAAATAAAAAAGCAAAGATTACTTTTAATGACCTTTTTTAGTTTTTATTATATTTTTTTTTTTTTGAAAAATACAGAAAATTATTTTTTCTTATAGTGGGCAGTGGTCATTAAAATCGGTCAACTAAAAATCCTTGACATTGTAAAAATATCAAATATATGCAATGTATAATATCAATAGAACGTAATAACTTACCACTAAAATTACAGAATACAAATAACAAATTCAAAAAATCTCTAAATTATCGCTAAAAATGATAAAATGACAAAATTACATATACAAAAATCTCTAAAATATCACTGAAGTGACAATATTATAAATATACAAAAATCTCTAAAATATAACAAATTACAAATACAATACCACATTGCAAAGATAAAAAAATGGACCCTTTGATGCCTAGAAGTCTTAATTAAGGTGTGTATTATAGTAAAAATCTCTGAAATATCACTAAGGTGACAAAATTATAAGTATACAAAAATATCTAAAATATGACTAAAATAACAAAATTACAAATACAATACCGCATTCCAAGGATTAAAAATGGACCCTATCAAACCCTTATATGTAGTAACACCGCTATATGTAGTAAAAATCTCCGCCATTATACATGTAGTAAGGACGCGCCATATATCTAGTAACATTTTGGGTAGCTATATGTAATAACTGCTAGGTCACGTTATATGTAGCAAAAATATTACTCAAAATACCCAAAAATGTTACTGCATTAAAAGCTACCAGAATAAGAACGGGACCTTAAAAGCCTGGAAGTCTCTAAAAGTGAAAAATCTCTAAAATATCGATTTTTGTTAAATATATTTTAAAATAAATAAAAATTACCTACCGATTGATGTGGTAATGATCCAACATTAACAGTTAGGTAATACGATCATAAAGAAGGAGTTAGATATAATTAAGTTATTCATGCAAAGCGAACACCTAAAATAAAAGATGATAAAAATGACATGACACGAACAATGATTGACGTACGACGATTTATCTTATTTTTGACAGAAATGTGAAAAGGGGTTCTGAAATGGGAGGAAATTAACGAGAAAGAAATAGAAATAGATTAATAGTATAGACCTGTCTAAAGTTAACATCGAACTAAAGGTGGAGAGGGGAGAGGGGTTCTGAAATGGGAGGGAATTAACGAGAAAGAGATAGATTATTAGTATAAACCTGTCTAAAATTAAAACCGAGCTAAATCTGGAAAGGGGTTTTGAAATGGGAGGAAATTAACGAAGTTAGTATAGACCTGTCTAAAGTTTAACAGCGAGCTAAATGTGGAAAGGGGTTTCTAAAATGGTGGGAAATTAGCGAGAAAGACTCTTTCTGAATATCTAGAGTTTTTATACGGTACCGACCGGTCTAAAGTTTGACACTGAGCTAAATGGGGAAAGGGATTCTGAAATGGGAAATTTTATACGGTGCAGACACACCAAACTAAATGTGGCAAGGGGCTCTGAAAGGGGGGATTGTTATACGGTAGTTTTAACACCGAGCTAATGAGGAAAGGGGTTCTAAAATGGGGGAATTTTAGATAGTTCCCATGGACCTCTAGCAGACAAACTTTTCAGTAGAGTGGTCGCCATTTTGATAGGCAATCTATATCATATTTATCTATCTATTTTAACCAAATTTGTTCATTTTTAAATTAGTAATCTGGATATCAATAATTTTTTTAAATTTATGAAATCGCCAATGTTTTTACTTTGATTTGATATATTTTATAAGATTTTAATCCCTGTAACAACGACGTGACAATAAATTTTATACACCTTATTTTAGAAAGAATTAATAAGACTCAATTTCTAATGCCTACCAAAATGCCCGCTACTTTACCTGGAAAGTGGATGTGTGTGACGTCATATAAGAACTATCTTATATACGGTAAAGACCTTTTTAAAGTTTAACGCCGAGCTAATGTGAAAAGGGTTTTGAAACGGGGGATTGTTATACGGTACATACCTGTCTAAAGTTTAACACACTAGTCTAACATCGGGTGCTGAGTGGCCGAACTTTATGGATAGCTATCATCGATATATGTATAGATAACAACTGTCGAGAAATAGGCAACGGGTAACAAGGGGCCGAGATGACCTATTGATTCTGAATCAGGTACGGTATTTAGCGTTTTAAAGTTTCGTCGGCAGGTCTGTGCTGTAGTTTTGGGAAAACAGAGGGAAGTATATTTTCAATCAGACAGAAAAGGTTTTTGACGGTGACTGGTTATGCTATTTAATTTCTTAACAAAATATTTTAAAAATTATAAAATTACGAATAAATTGTTATTTGCTTCTTTGTATTACCGCCGGTTATGTGGATCAGTGCAAATAAACTGGAACACCCCCTCCCTTGAGATATGTTTCTAGGTTTATGTATCTCCGCCCCAACAAAATAAATTAAAAATTATTCATCTTAAGATACATTTTTTTTTCAAAATAACCTTAATATTAAATTTAAGAATACTCCCTACTTAATTATGACTAGACTGATTTTTTTCGTGAAATATATGCATAATAAGAAAAAAGGAAAAAGAAAAAACCTTCCTACACAAATATGACTCGATTGTTTTAAAATAATTTGGAATGTTAAAAAATATTAAATCATACAACGTGTAAATGTAATGAGTGGGAGAATTTAACATACAGTACAGACCTGTCGAAAGCTTAAGCTCTGAGATGATAACGAACTGAGTACCGAATCTGAATCTAATCTCGTTCCTTCGTAAACTACTGTAAACATATTTATTTTCGCGGTGTACTAATTTTCGTTTTTTTCGCGGTCATTTGTTTTGTGCGAAAATTAATACCGGGCGAAAATCATATTATGCTTATTGTGTTATAATGTTTTTTTCAAAAACGCGAAATTAAACTACGCACATATGTCTAAATTTCCTATACCGCGAAATAAATACACGCGAAATTAAATACGTTTACAGAATATTTTTTCCGCGGCTGCTATCTATCTCCTGGGAGATTTTCGTCAATAGGTATCCCTAATTCGACCACTTGGGAATAGAGTTCGGCTCCATTCCGCAAGCCAAGTGTTAAACTTTCGACAGGTCTGTACTGTACGTATAATAAAACAATCCATATTTTAAAGAAAAGAAAAAACACAGACAACTAAAACAAAGATAGAATACACAAAACCGATTAAGGTCACTGGGTGCAGTTTAATTTCTTTTATCAATAAAAGTTTTTCAGTTTGCTTGCCGAAGTCGATGTTTTTCCGGACACTGGTTTCTCCCACTATCCTGACGGTGTAAGAATACAAACTTATTAAGGTCACTGGGTACAGTTCAAGTCCTTTAATCAATAAGTCTGTCAGTTGCTTGCCGAAAGTCGATGTTTTTTCTGACACTCTGGTTTTCTCCACCATCCTGACTTTTTTAATATAGGTGTAAGAATCCTTATAGAATATACAAACTTATAAAGGTCATTTGGAAAAGATCAATTCCTTTTATTAATAAAAAGTTTATCAGTTCGCTTGCCGCAAGCCGATGTTTTTCCGGACACTCTGGTTTCCCCACCATTCCAGAACTGACTTCCTCGGTTAAAGTAGAAGAATCTTGACTGGGGTGTGAAACAGCATTCCATCACAGACTAAACATAGAGATTTCATACCTGACATGCATTCATATTTGTTCTTAGTCACTTGTATAGCACAGGCACACCCAAGAAGCGCATGCTAAATTAAATATTAGGATTACTTAGCCTTGTCAACTATTTTTATTCAGAACGGAATGCAAATAATTTCTACTGAAATGCGTTCTTCGTTCATAAAAACTATGATTTTACAATAATTTTTCTTTAAAATTTAGTCAAAAACTTAAATAGCTTTTAATTTTTTGGCGTTTTTAAAAAAATAATTAAATTACCTCATAAGCGAGAATGACTGTTCGAATTAAATTTTTATCATGAAGTGATTGAAATTGTAACATTTAAGCGTATACGTACCAACAGCCCATAATGCCTTTAATATATTTGTTTTGACTGAAACCGCACTTCAAATGATTTTTTACAAAAAAGTATGCGTTTTGGGGTAATAAATATTCATTAAATAATTAGTTATTCGTTGTAAAACGTTGGATAGTCTTATTGCAATTACGATCATGAGTTACACCGTGTACACACTCGAAATTACACATAAAAAGGTAATTTATTTGTTTAGTTTAAGGCAAGTTTAATCATTAATACATCTGTTTATGTGGTTTCTGTTTTCTTGAATATGTTTTAAATGTCTCTTAAGCCACTTGTAGCTGGGTGTCAATATTTTATGTATTTTATTAATGCATGTCAAATGTTTTATTTCAAATGTATAATGACATGCTGCAATAATTAAATATTATTTATTTATTTATTTATTTATTTATTTATTTATTTATTTATTTATTTATTAGTTCAGAACTAGTTAAGGAAATTTTATTTATTTATTATTTATTTATTTATTAGTTTAGAACTAGTTAAGGAAATTTTATTTATTATTTATTATATTATTATTATTATTATTATTATTAACAGTTTTGAACTAGTTAAGGACATTTTCTACCCAACACGTATGTCATAGTGGCGGTACTAGCCGCTAACTTGAATGGAGCGTCAAACGATAATTTATATGTTTTGACTAGGCGTACAGACATGAATGAGTATACCGGGAGAGTTGACCGGGTTTGACCTGTCACTGTTAATCGATTGTTTACTTTTTATGATAAATCATTACAACCCTGGTGATTAGATTTGGACGATAAACACGACCGAGACATTACATATTATTATTATTTCATAGTGACTATACGCGAGTCCCAGGAGCTCTCCAATAATTAACTCCCCTTTTCGTCTTTGGATAGACCATTTTTCAACGCTAGCGGTTTGAGGTGAATATCCCTTCAGTCTTTTTTCGACAATTATCTCCCTTACTCTGGATCTCTTCTGTTTTCGAAGAAGGAAAAAGTAACCGTGGGTGCAAAGCCAAAGTGGTAAATAATGGCTGTCTCTATTATTTTTATTCAACATTTGTACAAAAAAAAAAAAAAAAAAAAAAGAAAAAAAAAAAAAAAAAAAAGATATTGGAAATAATAAATGTTCAGTTTTCGGTCCCTTTACTAACATGGGAGCAGAATACTCTAAAGCACCAGGAGTCTACGAATCACAGCATCTCTCCCTGCGGCGCCTATATTCGAATCCCACTGGGACAAATGTTAGTATTAAAATGTTCGTCATATTCCGGTTCTCAGCCATCTTAGAACCTACCGTGAATATAAGAATGGAGAAAAGGTGATTACCGTGTTTGGTTATTTTTAAAGTTTAATTTTTGCCATAAAATTTAGATGTATGTTAGGCGTTAAGATGTTATGACCCAGATTTTTTTTTGTGGTTGGTTTTTTTATTAAGAATCCACTATAGATATGAGACTGTGTAGTGTAAAAACATGAATCAGTTCATTATGATACTGAATGGAATTTAAAACTCTCGTATATTGAAAGTCATATCATATCATAAATTTTCTAACTTTCACATAGTATGAAATATTAAAACATTTATCATAAAAACTCAAATAATATTTTTTAAAAAATCATTCAGAAAATTAAAAAAAAAAAAAACTTATAATATGACAGACTCAAGTTTCACAATCAATCCTTAACTGATATTTTCCTTAACTTAAATCTGAAGTTTTTTGGCAATATTCTATGAAACTACAAACACAAAATTTCAACAATATAAGAATATACAGCAGATATAATAAGATCAGTATGAATGTGGCACTTCTCAGTCTGCTAAATGACGTAAATTCAAATTTTTCAAATATTTTACGAAACCCATTTATATGGTAAATTCCCCGAGTTCTAGTTTAAATTTTAAAATTGTAAAAAAATCTGTCCATAAATAAGGCTATTTTGGACATTTATACAGGGTTTTGATATTCATCATAACGGCGGTCATCTTGGATTTCGGAACGACATGTCTGATACAATTTTTAATCTGTACCACTCAAGGACCATAAAAACCAAATTTCGTTTGAATTGGCCCAATAGATTCAGAGGAAAATCTACGGACAGGCGGACGTATGCTTACTTAAAATGTCAAAAGCTTCAGCTTGGCTTTGTCAGGTGAGCTAAAAATCGCCTCGATGCTCGTCACGACTAATCCGATTCCGTCATGAACGAGTTCTAACGATGTTTGCCGAACAATCACGTGGAGTATATTGTGCCGTCATAGATGATTCCGATGCATTTCGGTATCGATCAGATTCTGTTTGCCAACCGTTGGACGTAGCTACGAGAGTTTATCTGTAATACAAAGCGAATCAAAAATGGGATGTATTAACGCGAAAATAAGCAAGAAGTCAAAGCAATATAAAAAGATGAAGACAAATAACAGGGCATTTCGTGATTTTTACCAGAAAAAGTCCATAAAGTCTACCATAGAAGAATTAAAACAAAAAGAAGAAATAGGTTTAGCCGCATCATCAAGTATGGACGTAACAGTTTCAGAACAATCCAACAAGGAAATTATAGTAGCACAGAAAACAGTTACAAATGTGGCACCAGTTGTCACAAAACTAATTTTTGTAAAGCCAGTTACAGAACAAATCGTATCGGTTGATACAATTGAAGAGGAAAACTTTACATCAAAGAAGAAAACAGTCAAATTTTCGGAACCAATTATAACAGAAATATTTGAGAACAAAACAACGAAAGAAATGAAACCAGCTAAGGAGAAAGAAATAACACCAAAGTTAAAGAGAAAATACGAGTCAATTGAAGAAATGTCAACTAGAGTTAAGGAAATAGAAGAGGTCATGGAACGTAAATATGGAAACTATTGGAAATTGGACAAGTTTGAAGAAAAGATGACAGAGTTAAAAAAGTCAAAGTTTACTCAGCAAAACCAGAAACCGACAGAGTCATGTAACAGAACCACCAACAAGAGACCACCCACAGTTCCTAAGGAGTGTTGGGTATAACAAAACACGACCGGGCGTGCATTGTCTCAAAACTACAACATCAGGACGATAGAAAAATGTCATGAGGATAAGTTAATAAGACCAAGTGGATACTGTAACACAACTACACCATCAGGACAATACAAAAGTCCCATATAGGATGTGTTATTAATGAGTCAAAATAAGACTGAGTGTTTGCTGACCACTTTCAGGACAATGAGGAAAATGATAATCACGTGGTATCTCTGTGCGAAATTTATATGGAGCCTATCCACTGTTTTTACGGACACCTTGAGTACGATACCAGTCGGTTTCTTCCGCCTTTGTAATCGTCTGAATGTGTATTACCATCTAAGTACTCGATATCCAACTTGTTGTATTTTAAAAGTTGCATTGTGAAAGAAAATATTTTTAATTTGAGTAAACCTTTATTTTGTTCTTTAAAGATTTATTTACTTCATTTATTTTAGTTTATACTTACCAGTATCCAAAATTACCATGTTCCTTTAATTCTTAATTTTGATTTCACACGTGACGGATCAAGAGGTGCTTACCCTTCCGGAGCACCGGGTCTCATTTCCCTGGTAAATGTTCATGTGTTTAATTTATAAAGTTTTTACTTTGTTCTGGGGTTGTGATTTCTACATGGACCTGTTTTTTGTGTGTTTCATTATAATTTGAGTGGGGTAATGAACTTTCACGCCCCTTATCAAGATTCTTTACCTTATATAGAGGTGGTCAGCAAAGGGATTGTGGTGAAAATTAGAGAGCCTTGACAAAACCGCCTACTTTTGGTAATCGAACTGATAAACTTTCTTACACTAGGATTCACCTCGAGTTGTATTCTAACCTAGGCGGTAAGAGGCACTGTAGACCAAATTATTTCTGTCGTCAACGGTCCTTTTCCTTGACGACATGA
This sequence comes from Anadara kagoshimensis, assembly GCA_021292105.1. NCBI lineage: Eukaryota > Metazoa > Mollusca > Bivalvia > Arcoida > Arcidae > Anadara > Anadara kagoshimensis. The sequence continues at coordinate 12,517,172 of CM037871.1, read as the reverse complement.
TGCCGTGGGCCCATATCATCAATAAAAAAGGGTCGTTGACGACAGAAAAAAATTGGTCTAGCGGCACTGTAATCCGTGCGCGCTTTAGATAATTCAGTTGACCAATTGCAAAATACAAAGAATATCAACTTATATAATCATCAGACTTTGGGACGAACACTGGGTGTCTGTGATAAGGGGACGAACACTGGGTGTCTGCGATAAGGGGACGAGTACTTGGCGTCTGTAATAAGGGGACGAGCACTGGGTGTCTGTGATAGGGGGACGAACACTGGGTGTCTGTGATAAGGGGACGAGCAGTTGGTGTCTGCGATAAAGGGACGAACACTGGATGGCTGTGATAAGGGGACAAGCAGTTGGTGTCTGCGATAAGTGGACGAGCACTTGGTGTCTGTGATAAGGGGACGAACACTGGGTTTCTGTGATAAGGGGACGAACACTGGTGGCTGTGATAAGGGGACGAGCAGTTGGTGTCTGCGATAAGTGGACGAGCACTTGGTGTCTGTGATAAGGGGACGAACACTGGGTGTCTGTGATAAGGGGACGAACACTGGGTGTCTGTGATAAGGGGACAAACACTGGGTGATAAGGGGGCGAGCACTGGGTGTCTGTGATAAGGGGACGAGTACTGGGTGTCTGTGATAAGGGGGCGAGCACTGGGTGTCTGTGATAAGGGGACGAACACTGGGTGGCTGTGATAAGGGGACGAGCAGTTGGTGTCTGCGATAAGTGGACGAGCACTTGGTGTCTGTGATAAGGGGACGAACACTGGGTGTCTGTGATAAGGGGACGAACACTGGGTGATAAGGGGACAAGCACTGGGTGTCTGTAATAGGGGTGAGCACTTGGTGTCTGTGATAAGGGGACGAACACTTGGTGTCTGTGATAAGGGGACGAACACTGGGTGTCTGTGATAAGGGGACGAACACTGGGTGATAAGGGGGCGAGCACCAGATGTCAGTGATAAAGGGGGGCGAGCACTTGGTGTCTGTGATAAGGGGACAAGCACTGGGTGTCTGGTAAGGGGACGAACACTGGGTGTCTGTGATAAGGGGACGAGTACTTGGCGTCTGTGATAAGGGGACGAACACTGGGTGTCTGTGATAAGGGGACGAACACTGGGTGAAAAAGGGACGAGCACTGGGTGTCTGTGATAAGGGGATGAGCACTGGGTGTCTGTGATAAGGGGACGAGCACCGGGCGTCTGTGATAAGGGGACGAACGCTGGGTGTCTGTGATAAGGGGACAACGACAGCCTTGGAAAAAGCCCATACAAAAGAACTTGTAACAATAAAAAAAATCAATAATTATATAACTGTGATCTCACGACTTTGGACAAACACCAGATCTTCCGACATTGGACGGACACCGGATCTCCCAACATTGGACGGACACTAAATCTCACGACTTTGGACGGACACCGGATCTCCCGACATTGAACGGACACTAGATCTCAGGACTTTGGATAAACACCAGATCTTCCGACATTGGACGGACTCCGGATCTCCCGACATTGGACAGGCACTGGACTCCCGACATTGGACGGGCACTGGATCTCCCGACATTGGACGGACACTAGATCTCAAGACTTTGGACGAACACCGGATCTCCCGACATTGGACGGGCACTGGATCTCCCGACATTGGACGGACACTAAATCTCAAGACTTTTGGACGAACGCCGGATCTCCTGACATTGGACGGGCACTGGATCTCCAGACATTGGACGGGCACTGGATCTCCCGACATTGGACGTACACTAGATTTTACGACTTTTGGACAAACACTGGATCTCCCGACATTGGACAGACACAAGATGTCACGACTTTTGGACAAACACAGGATCTCCCGACATTGGACAGACACTGGATCTCCCGCTGATATTGGACGGACACTGTTCAAATCTCCCGACATTGGACAGACACTGGATCTCCCGACATTGGACGGACACTAGATGTCACTACTTTTGGACAAACTACGGATCTCTCGACATTGGACAGACATAAGATCTCCCGACATTGGACGGACACTGAACCCCCCGCATTGGACGGACATTGGATCTCACGACATTGGACGGACACTGGATCTCCCGACATTGGACGGACACTAGATGTCTCGACTTTTGAACAAACACCGGATCTCCCGACATTGGACGGACACTGGATCTCCCGACATGACAAAACACCGGATCTCCCGACATTGGACGGACACTAGATGTCACGACTTTGGACACACATCGGATCTCCCGACATTGGACGGACACTGGATCTCCCGACATTGGACGGACACTGGATCTCCCGACGTTGGACAAACACTGATCTCCCGATATTGGAGAGACGCTAAATCTCACGACTTTGGACAAACACCGGATCTCCCGACATTGGACAGACACTGGATCTCCCGACATTGGACAGACACTGGATCTCCCGACATTCGACGGACACTAGATCTCAGGACTTTTGGACGAGCACGGATCTCCCGACATTGGACGGACACTGGATCTCCCGACATTAGCCAGACACTAGATGTCACGACTTTTGGAAAACATCGGATCTCCTGACATTGGACGGACACTAGATGTGACGACTTTTGGACGAAACCCGGCCGGGAATCTCCAGAGTTTAGGACGGGCACTGGATCTCTCGAGTTTAGAACGGGTACTGGGTCTCTTAACTTTAGGACCAGCACTGGGTGTCGGTGATAGGTTGGTAAAAGCCAACACAATGCAACTTGTAACATAAACAATAAAAAGACCAATACTAAAATAACTGGGGTCTCACGACATTGGACAAACTACGGATCTCTCGACATTGGACAGACATAAGATCTCCCGACATTGGACGGACACTGAACCCCCCGCATTGGACGGACATTGGATCTCACGACATTGGACGGACACTGGATCTCCCGACATTGGACGGACACTAGATGTCTCGACTTTTGAACAAACACCGGATCTCCCGACATTGGACGGACACTGGATCTCCCGACATTGGACAAACACCGGATCTCCCGACATTGGACGGACACTAGATGTCACGACTTTTGGACACACATCGGATCTCCCGACATTGGACGGACACTGGATCTCCCGACATTGGACGGACACTGGATCTCCCGACGTTGGACAAACACTTAATCTCCCGATATTGGAGAGACGCTAAATCTCACGACTTTTGGACAAACACCGGATCTCCCGACATTGGACAGACACTGGATCTCCCGACATTGGACAGACACTGGATCTCCCGACATTCGACGGACACTAGATCGCAGGACTTTTGGACGAGCACCGGATCTCCCGACATTGGACGGACACTGGATCTCCCGACATTAGCCAGACACTAGATGTCACAACTTTTGGACAAACATCGGATCTCCTGACATTGGACGGACACTAGATGTGACGACTTTTGGACGAACACCCGGCCGGGAATCTCCAGAGTTTAGGACGGGCACTGGATCTCTCGAGTTTAGAACGGGTACTGGGTCTCTTAACTTTAGGACCAGCACTGGGTGTCGGTGATAGGTTGGTAAAAGCCAACACAATGCAACTTGTAACATAAACAATAAAAAGACCAATACTAAAATAACTGGGGTCTCACGACATTGGACGGACACTGGATCTCCCGACATTGGACAAACACCGGATCTCCAGACTTAAGACAGACACTGGATCTCCCGACATAGTACAGACACTGGATCTCCCGACATTGGACGGACACTAGATCTCACGACTTTTGGACGAGCACCAGATCTCCCGACATTGGACGGACACTGGATCTCCCGACATTCGACGGACACTAGATCTCAGGACTTTTGAACGAGCACCGGATCTCCCGACATTGGACGGACACTGGATCTCCCGACATTAGACAGACACTAGATGTCACGACTTTTGGACAAACATCGGATCTCCTGACATTGGACAGACACTAGATGTCACGACTTTTGGACGAACACCCGGCTGGGGATCTCCAGAGTTTAGGACGGGCACTGGATCTCTCGAGTTTAGGACGGGTACTGGGTCTCTTAACTTTAGAACCAGCACTGGGTGTCTGTGTTAGGTAGGTAAAAGCCAATACAATGCAACTTGTAACATAAACAATAAAAAAAAGATGATTACTAAAAAAAACTGGGGTCTCAAGACTTTTGGACGAACACCGGATCTCCAGAGTTCAGGACGGGTACTGGCACCGAGTCTAATCCAACAAAATCAACATCATTGAGATATCCAGACTTTGAACCCACTGCTGCAACCCCCTCCCGCTGAAATGAAGGTCACGAATTTCCCGGAGGATGATAGCTGAAAATAAACGAGGTCTCGTGTCACGGAAGGCGTGACACGATAAAAAACCCTGCTGTATATGACATCAGCGCAACGCACAGGCAAAATTTCTGCACATTCACCTTTAGCTGGTCAAGTACTTTCACAGAATATTTTCAAAGTTTTAGGTGGAAACCCAAACTAATTTGCACATATTCAAATATTTTACGGAACCCGTTATGTATTGTAAATATCCAAATTTTGGTTCAAATTATAAAATTTTAAAATAAACCTGTCCATAAATAAGGCAATTATAGACATTTATAGAGTTTTACTATTCATTGTGACGGTGGGTATCTTGGATTTCGGACCGACATGTCTGATACAATATTTAATCCTTACCACTCAAGGACCATCCATACCAAATTTAGTTTTAATTAATTACCCAGGAGATTCAGCGGAAAATTTAAAGACAGGCGAACGTATGATTGCTTAACAATGTCAAAAGCTTCATCTTGGCTTTGCAAGGTGAGCTAAAAATCGCCTTGATGCTCGCCACGACTAATATAATCTGATTCCGTGACGTACGAGTTCTATCGAGTTTGCCGATCAACCGCATGAAGTATATTGTGACGTCATAGATTATTCCAATGCATTTCGGTATTGATCAGATTCTGTTGCCAATCGTTGGACATAGTTACGAGAGTTTTTATCTGTAATCAAAGCGAATCAAAAATGGGATGTATTAACGCGAAAATAAGCAAGAAGACAAAGCAATGTAAAAAGATGAAGACAAATAACAGGGCATTGCGTGATTTTTACCAGAAAAAGTCCGCAAGGTCTACCATAGAAGAATTGAAACAAAAAGAAGAAATAGCTTTAGCCGCAGCATCAAGTATGGACGTAACAATTTCAGAACAATCCAACAAGGAAATTATAGTAGCACAGAAAACAATTACAAATGTGGCACCAGCTACCACAAAACTAATTTTTGTAAAGCCAGCTACAGAACAAATCGTATCGGTTGATACATTTGAAGAGGAAAACTTTACATCAAAGAAGAAAACGGTCAAATTTTCGGAACCAATTATAACAGAAATATTTGAGAACAAAACAACGAAAGAAATAAAACCAGCAAAGGAGAAAGAAATAACACCAAAGTTAAAGAGAAAATACGAGTCAATTGAAGAAATGTCAACTAGAGTTAAGGAAATAGAAGAGGTCATGGAACGTAAATATGGAAACTATTGGAAATTGGACAAGTTTGAAGAAAAGATGACAGAGTTAAAAAGTCAAAGTTTACGAGTCAGCAAACCAGAAACCGACAGAGTCATGTAACAGAACCACCAACAAGAGACCACCCACAGTTCCTAAGGAGTGTTGGGTATAAAAAAACGACCGGGCGTGCATTGTCTCAAAACTACATCAGGACGATAGAAAAATGTCATGAGGATAAGTTAATAAGACCAAGTGTATACTGTAACACAACTACACCATCAGGACAATACAAAGTGCCATATAAGGATATGTTATCGCCGAGTCAAAATAAGACTGAATGTTTGCTGACCACTTTCAGGGCAATGAGGAAAATGATAATCACGTGGTATCTCTGTGCGAAATTTATAAGGAACCTTTCCAATCATCAGAGTCAGTCGCCGGTCGCGTTCTTCCGCTTTTGTAAGCATCTGAATGTGTATTACCGTCTTAGTACTCGATTTCCAACTTGTTATATTTTAAAAGTTGCATTGTGAAAGAAAATATTTTTAATTTGAGTAAACCTTTATTTTGATCTTTAAAGATTTATTATTTCTTATTTCGTTAGTTTATGCTATATTGGTGATGGTTGTTCAAGTCAGGGCTTGCGATTACGTCTCTGTATCCAAAATTATCCCGTATCATAGTATTCTCAGTTTTGATTTCACACGTGGCGGATGAAGTTAGCCAGTCAGGAGGTGCTTACCCTTAAGGAGCACCCGGTCTCATTTCCCTGATAAATGTTCATGTGTTGAATTTAATGTGCCAGTTTTCAAAGTTTTTACTTTGCTTCTGGGGTTGTTATTTAGACATGGACATTATTTATAAGTGTTGGTGGAGTAATGGACTTTTACGCCCCTTATCAAGATTCTTTAACTGGTATAGAGGTGGTCAGCAAAGGGATTGTGGAGAAAATCAGAGAGCCTGTACAAACCCGCCTACTTTTTGTAATCGAACTGACAAACTCTCTTACACTAGGATTTACCTCGAGTTGTATTCTAACCTAGGCGGTAAGAGACACTGTAGACCAAATTATTTCTATCGTCAATGTCCCTTTTTCTTTATGACATTGTGCAGTGGGCCCATATCATCAATAAAAAGGGCCGTTGACGACAAAAAAATCGGTCTAGAGGCACTGTAATCCGTGCGCGCTTTAGATAACTCAGCTGACCAATTACAAAATACAATGAAAATCAACTTATATAATCTTCAGACGAGCACTGGGTGTCTGTGATAAGGGGACGAGCACTGGGTGTCTGTGATAAGGGGACGAACACTGGGTGTCTGTGATAAGTGGACAAGCACTGGGTGTCTGTGATAAGGGGACGAGCACTGGGTGTCTGTGATAAGGGACGAACACTGGGTGATAAGGGGACGAGCACCGGGTGTCTGTGATAAGGAGACGAACACTAGGTGTCTGTGGTAAGTTGACAACGATAGCCTTGGTAAAAGTCTATACAAGAGAACTTGTAACAATAAAAAAATCAATATTAATATAACTGGGATCTCACGACTTTGGCCAAACACCAGATCTGCCGACATTGGACGGACACCGGATCTCCCGACATTGGACGGACACTAGATGTCACTACTTTGGCCAAACACCAGATCTTCCGACATTGGACGGACACCGGATCTCCCGACATTGGACGGACACTAAATCTCACGACTTTGGACGGACACCGGATCTCCCGACATTGGACGGGCACTGGATCTCCCGACATTGGACGGGCATGGATCTCCCGACATTAGACGGACACCGGATCTCCCGACATTGGACGGACACTAGATGTCACTACTTTGGCCAAACACCAGATCTTCCGACATTGGACGGACACCGGATCTCCCGACATTGGACAGACACTTAATCTCACGACTTTGGACGGACACCGGATCTCACGACATTGGACGGACACTAGATCTCAGGACTTTGGATAAACACCTGATCTTCTGACATTGGACGGACACCAGATCTCCCGACATTTGACGGACACTAGATGTCACTACTTTGGCCAAACACCAGATCTTCCGACATTGGACGGACACCGGATCTCCTGACATTGGACGGACACTAAATCTCACGACTTTGGACGGACACCGGATCTCACGACATTGGACGGGCACCGGATCTCCCGACATTGGACGGACACTGGATCTCCCGACATTGGACGGACACTAGATCTCCCGACATTGGACGAACACTAGATCTTACGACTTTTGGAAAAACACTGGAGCTCCCGACATTGGACAGACACTAGATGTCACGACTTTTGGACAAACACAGGATTTCCCGAAATTGGATAGACACTGGATCTCCCGACATTGGACGGGCACTGGATCTCCCGACATTGCACGGACACTAGATGTCACTACTTGTGGACAAACACCGGATCTCCCGACATAGGACAGACACTAGATCTCCCGACATTAGACGGACACTGGACCCCCCGCATTGGACGGACACTTGATCTGCCGACATTAAACGGACACTGGATCTCCCGCATTGGACGGACACTGGATCTCCCGACATTGGACGGACACTGAATCTCCCGACATTGGACAAAAACCAGATCTCCCGACATAAGACAGACACTAGATGTCACGACTTTTAGACAAACACCGGATCTCCCGACATTGGATGGACACTAGATGTCACGACTTTTGGACAAACATCGGATCTCTCGACATTGGGCGGACACTGGATCTCCCGACTTGGACAGACACTGGATCTCCCGACATTGGACGGACACTCAATCTCACGACTTTTGGACAAACACCAGATCTCCCGACATTGGACAGACACTGGATCTCCCGACATTGGACAGACACTGGATCTCCCGACATTGGACGGACACTAGATCTCACTTCTTTTGGACGAACACCAGTTTCCTCCGATATTGGACGGACACCGGATCTCTCGACATTGGACAGACACTACATGTCACGACTTTTGGACAAACATCGGATCTCCCGACATTAGGCGGACACTGGATCTCCCGACATTGGACGGACACTGGATCTCCCGACATTGGACAGACACTGGATCTCACGACTTTTGGACGAACACCAGGCCGGGGATCTCCAGAGTTTAGGACGGGCACTGGATCTCTCGAATTTAGGACGGGCACTGGGTCTCTCAACTTTAGGACCAGCACTGGGTGTCTGTGATAGGTAGGTTAAAGCCAATACAATGCAACTTGTAACATAAACAATGAAAAGATCAATACTAAAAAACTGGGGTCTCAAGACTTTTGGACGAACAGCGGATCTCCAGAGTTCAGAACGGGTACTGGCACCGAGTCTTATCCAACAAAATCAACATCATTGAGATATCCAGACTTTGGACACACTGCTGCCACCACCACCACCACCACCCGCTGAAATGAAGGTCACGATTTTCCCGGAGGATAACTTAAAAGAAACGAGGTCTCGTGTCACGGCGTGACACGATAAAGAACCCTGCTGTATATGACATCAGCGCAGCGCACAGGCAAAATTTCTGCACATTCACCTTAAGCTGGTCAAGTACTTTCACAGGATATTTTGAAATATTTAGGGGGAAACCAAACTAATTTGCACATTTTCAAATATTTTACGGAACCTGTTATGTATTTTAAATACCCAAATTTTGGTTCGAATTATAAAATTTTAAAATAAATCTGTCCATATATAAGGCCATTATAGACATTTATAGAGTTTTACTATTCATTGTGACGGCGGGCATCTTGGATTTCGGACCGACATGTCTGATACAATATTTAATCCTTACCTCCATACCAAATATAGTTTTATTGACCCAGGAGATTCAGCGGAAAATTTATGGACATGCGAACGTATGCTTGCTTAACAATGTCAAAAGCTTCAGCTTGGCTTTGCAATTTGAGCTAAAAAACGCCTCGATCCTCGTCACGACTAATCTGATTCCGTGACGTACGAGTTCTAACGATGTTTGCCGAACAATCACGTGGAGTATATTGTGACGTCATAGATTATTCCAATGCATTTCGGTATTGATCAGATTATGTTGCCAATCGTTGGACATAGTTACGAGAGTTTTTATCTGTAATACAAAGCGAATCAAAAATGGGATGTATTTACGCGAAAATAAGCAAGCCAAAGCAATGTAAAAAGATGAAGTCAAATAACAGGACATTGCGTGATTTTTACCAGAAAAAGTCCGCAAAGTCTACCATAGAAGAATTGAAACAAAAAGAAGAAATAGCTTTAGCCGCTTCATCAAATATGGACGTAACAATTTCAGAACCATCCAACAAGGAAATTAAAATAGCACAGAAAACAGTTACAAATGTGGCACCAGTTGTCCCAAAACTAATTTTTGTAAAGCCAGCTACAGAACAAATCGTATTGGTTGATACATTTGAAGAGGAAAACTTTACATCAAAGAAGAAAAAAGTCACATTTGCGGAAACAGAAATATTTGAGAACAAAACAACGAAAGAAATAAAACTAGTTAAGGAGAAAGAAATAACACCAAAGTTAAAGAGAAAATACGAGTCAATTGAAGAAATGTCAACTAGAGTTAAGGAAATAGAAGAGGTCATGGAACGTAAATATGGTAACTATTGGAAATTGGACAAGTTTAAAGAAAAGATGACAGAGTTAAAAAATTCCAAGTTTACTCAGCAAAACCAGAAACCGACAGAGTCATGTAACAGAACCACCAACAAGAGACCACCCACAGTTCCTAAGGAGTGTTGGGTATAACAAAACACGATCGGGCGTGCATTGTCTCAAAACTACAACATCAGGACGATAGCAAAATGTCATAAGGATAAGTTAATAAGACCAAGTGGATCCCTGAACACAACTACACCATCAGGACAATGGAAATATGCCATATAAGGATATGTTAATAAGACCAAGTGGGTACTGTAACACAACTACACCATCAGGACAATAGAAAAGTGCCATATAAGGATGTGTTATCGCTGAGTCCAAATAAGACTGAATGTTTGCTGACCACTTTCAGGGCAATGAGGAAAATGATAATCACGTGGTATCTCTGTGCGAAATTTATAAGGAAACTTTCCAATCATCAGAGTCAGTCACCGGTCGCGTTCTTCCGCTTTTGTAAACATCTGAATGTGTATTACCGTCTTAGTACTCAATTTCCAACTTGTTATATTTTAAAAGTTGCATTGTGAAAGAAAATATTTTTAATTTGAGTACACCTTTATTTTGTTCTTTAAAGATTTATTATTTCTTATTTCGTTAGTTTATGCTATATTGGTGATGGTTGTTCAAAGTCAGGGCTTGCGATTACGTCTCTGTATCCAAAATTATCCCGTATCATAGTATTCTCAATTTTGATTTCACACGTGGCGGATGAAGCTAGCCAGTCAGGAGGTACTTACCCTTCCGGAGCACCCGGTCTCATTTCCCTGATAAATGTTCATGTGTTGAATTTAATGTGCCAGTTTTCAAAGTTTTTACTTTGCTTCTGGGGTTGTTATTTAGACATGGACATTATTTATAAGTGTTGGTGGAGTAATGGACTTTTACGCCCCTTATCAAGATTCTTTAACTGGTATAGAGGTGGTCAGCCAAGGGATTGTGGAGAAAATCAGAGAGCCTGTACAAACCCGCCTACTTTTTGTAATCGAACTGATAAACTCTCTTACACTAGGATTTACCTCGAGTTGTATTCTAACCTAGGCGGTAAGAGGCACTGTAGAACAAATTATTTCTGCCGTCAACGGCCCTTTTTCTTGACGACATGGTGCCGTGGACTTATATCATCAATAAAAAGGGGCCGTTGACGACAGAAATAATTCGGTCTACTAGTAGAGGTACTGTAATCCGCGTGCGCTTTAGAATACTAGTATCAACTTATATAATCTGTATCTGCATCAGTATATATATACGTTGATGGTTCTAATTCTGGATATTTGATCAACGGTAGAGAGAGAGCGCTGCTTGGTGTTGTTGGCAGCAATTTTGAAAGGCGTTTTTAAATCCCTCTACTGTTTTGGCATGCGCAACTTCCTAGACTTTGGGACCAACACACTGGGTTACTGTGATAAGTTGACAACAATAGCCTTGGTAAAAGCCAATACATATAAGAACATGTACATGTGACATAAACAATGAAAAGATCAATACTAAAATAACTGGGATCTCACGACTTTTGGACGAACACCGGATCTCCCGAGTTTAGGACGGGTACCGGGTCTCTTAACTTTAGAACCAGCACTGGGTGTCTGTGATAAGTTAGTAAAAGCCAATACATTGTAACTTGTAACATAAACAATAAAAAGATCAATACTAAAATAACTGGGATCTCACGACTTTTGGACGAACATCGGATCTCCCGAGTTTAGGACGGGTATCGGGTCTCTTAACTTTGGGACTAGGACCGAGTCTAATGCAAAAAAAAGATCAACATTTAATACTGAGATCTCCAGACTTTGGACAGACACTGCCGAATACCCCCCCCCCCCCCCCCCCCCAGTTTTGGAACTTTGGGACGGGCAGCGAATCTTCCTATTTTGAGGCGGGCTTGCACTAGGTCTACTGAATAAAGATCAACACTTGTTCGGAGATTTTCCTACTTTTGCAACAGGAATAGTCCACGATTTTATCGATTTTTGGACGAACATGGGATCTACTACTTTAAAACGGGCATTGGGCCTAACGAACAAAAATCTATACTTATTGAAAGTGTCCGACTTTTGGAGGGGTATTTGATCCATGTGATCTTCTAACTGGGTTGAGCACGGGATCCAATGAAAAAAAAACGATCCAATTTTATTGAGAGTGTTCTGACTTTGACTTTAGCATGGGGTTAAATGGATAAAACATAAACACTTATTGAGATCTCTCAACTTTGAGACTAACGATGGATCTCCCTACTCTGAGACGGGCATAGGAATCCCCGATATAAGGACGGTCATTCTTGATCTCTCAATTTTGGGTACTGGCATTGGATCTTCCAATTATCTCCTTTAGTGCGGTAGCTCCAGAATTCAAGTACATTCCAATGATAGTTTGTTGACCAGTGGTAGACTGGCTAAATTCGTGGGAATTTTATTGGGAAATCGAAAAAAGAATGGAAGTCTGTATAGTGTCTAGCCGGGTGTCCCTATTCAAATGATGTCTTCTTATACTTTTCATATGTGTCCAACTATTCTAATGTATTAGCCAGACTAATCAGCCAACTAAACGGGTTTATAACCCCACTTTAAACCCCCAAAAAATTAAAAATTAAAATGGGTGTTTAGTGAACTGATTAGTCGGACTACCAATGTATGTACAAAACCCAGTTTTTTTTACAGCCATTGATCTTATGAAATATACCATCATGTTTTGTAAAAAAAAACCTATTGCAATATGTGTTTGGTTGTATTCTTAATAGCTCAATCTTTTTGGCAAGTACTAAAGAGTTTTATGTCCTTCCTTTATGATAAAAATCACTACCAGTCTTCATTCAAAAATTTTCAGAAGGGTGAAAAAAAAACCTTTCCCCTTAAGCTTGAAGCCACAACATCAACATGTTTGCTTTCATGTAAAGCTGAATATGCTAACTGTCGTCTTTCTAGGCTTTTCCATGAAGGGTCATTTTAAACTAAATTTTCTCTAAAACATAAACCATAACATCAATATTTTTGCTTTCATGTAATGCTAAATATGACCCATTAAGGCCTTAACAATGGAGTCATTTGGAATATAAGGGTCCCATGGCCCCTTCTGGAATGAACACTGTTTTAATATTATTTATAAGCAGATTGATGAAGCTTACATTTGACCTTTGATCTGTTGACCATTTCTTCACTCCTGGCTAAATACGACTCCTGACTGACTTCCAGGAATAACCAATTGTGATTATATGGTTTGACTCATGAGATGTTAAAACATGGTCTATTTGACCCCTCAAAGTCAAGGGTCAAATTTAAGTCGTACTAGTATTGGTCAATTTTAAATAAAATTAAACCAGTTATAGTGTAGTAAAGTGTGAGGTCGTGGGTTCGATCCCCAGTGCAACACAGAGGTAAAATTTCTGCACCTTGGACTATAGCTGGCAACGTCTCGATATAAGTGAAATATTCTTGACTGGGACGTTAAACACCATTACTCAACTCAACTCATAGTACAGTAAAACCTGCATATAAAGACCATTCATGAGACCTAAGAAATATGAACTTCATAGACACATGGAATTAATAGTTAAGGGTTTTTTTTTTGTTGAAATGCAAAGCAAAGAGATTTTTACACAGATCAAAATCAAGAGGCTCCAGTTTCACATTAATTCCCTCACTAAAGTTTTCTTTAAAATAATCTGGCACAATTTATGGTTTAGTCATTTAAAAAAAAAAAAATTCAACAAATTTGAAATACAGATTACAGTAAAACCTGCCTTTAAAGGCCAGCTCTATATAAGGGCCACCTGCTTATAAAGGCCAGTAGAATTGTATCCCAATTGTTCTCTATTCATAATATTTGTACCAATATATAAAAGTCACCTGCACATAAAGGTCACTTTGACTGGTTCCCTTAGGTGGCCTTTATCAAAAGTTTTGACTGTAATAAGCTTTAAGTGATCTTCAATATAATGTAAATTCATCATGACTTGAAAAGTCTTGAAATCAACTAAATTATTCAGATTTCAAAATTGCCATGTATTCAAATTTAAGTTAAGAAAAATCTTATTTGAGGAATTGTTGTGAATCTGGGGCCAGATGGTCTTATACATGTTATATAAAGGTGGCCGTTACATGTATAACAGATTTTACTTTATTTTAGAATTCAAAAACTGACAAACATGTAAACATTTTAATAGTTCGAAGAGGGTCTAGAAAAATAATATTTACCAAAGTTTTCATAATTACATAGATATAGTAAACTCTCGATATATAGACCTCCCATGAGACACTATAGGTTTTGATTCTGAATTGAAATACAAAGCAGAAACCTTGAAACACAGGCCATAATGGACAGGTGATCTTAAAGTTCAAACTACAAATGTATATGATTGCTATACCAGGCTTTGTTATATTTTAAAATTCAAATACACATGCACTGACAAACATGTAAACATTTAATAGTTCAAGTGCATTCAGCATAAAACAATATCTTGACATTTAACAACAGACTAAAGTTTGCATAATTACACATTTTATTATTTAATTCATAAAAAAATAATTAATATTCAATATTTAAGAATCACTAATTGTTTCCTGGCATTTAAAAATTTGAGAAAATTTGTTTTAAATGCTTAATTATTCAGATTTTTGGATCTGTTGAGAATTTTGATACAATGTAGATTGAAATAAACTGTAACAAGAGGCCCAGGGGCCACATCGCTCACCTGAGCAACTTGCTAGGTAGAAGCCGAAATGAGTTCAGTATTGAAGTGAGTGCAGGGGAGGGAGGTTTTGTACAAACTGAAATCTATACTTCCTACCGATGCTTTTCACTAAACAATTTGTAAGTATTTCTATGTACCGTAAAAGGTTGATGTTTCGACAAGCCTCGGCTTATTCCGTTACCTTTTTCTTACAGCATTTCAACCAATGAAATAATTTTAAAAAAAATTTTCATCATGCAATCTACCAATCTCAAAAGAGAGAAAATGCATAGGCCGAATACTGTAATCGGGAAATGGCAAATAGAAATTATAGAATACAGCAGGATTTACATTAAAAATTAGCTTTTAAATACAAGTACAATTAATATATTTCTCATGAACAATATATTTAACTTTATATCAAAATACTTATATAAAAGAATACAGCATGGAAAATACACTATTATTTAACCATGATTTGAACAAACTTGAATCTACACTACCTGAGGATGCTTCCATTTTAATTTGAGCTTTCCTGGCCTAATAGTTTTTGAGGAGAAGATTTTTAAAGATTCTCTCTATATATTCCTGTGTAAAACTTGACCCTCCTCTTGTGGCCCCACCCTACCCCCAGGGACTATGATTTGAACAAACTTGAATCTACACTACCTGAGGATGCTTCCATTTTAATTTGAGCTTTTCTGGCCTAATAGTTTTTGAGAAAAAGATTTTAAAAAATTTTCTTTATATATTCCTATGTAAAACTTGATCCCCCTCTTGTGACCCCTCCCTACCCCCGGGGACCATGATTTGAACAAACTTGAATCTACACTACCTGAGGATGCTTCCATTTTAATTTGAGCTTTTCAGGCCTAATAGTTTTTGAGAAGAAGATTTTTAAAGATTTTCTCTATATACTCCTATGTAAAACTTGATCCCCTCTTGTGGCCCCTCCCTACCCCCGGGGACCATGATTTGAACAAACTTGAATCTACACTACCTGAGGATGCTTCCATTTTAATTTGAGCTTTCCTGGCCTAATAGTTTTTGAGGAGAAGATTTTTAAAGATTCTCTCTATATATTCCTGTGTAAAACTTGACCCCCCTCTTGTGGCCCCACCCTACCCCCAGGGACTATGATTTGAACAAACTTGAATCTACACTACCTGAGGATGCTTCCATTTTAATTTGAGCTTTTCTGGCCTAATAGTTTTTGAGAAAAAGATTTTTAAAAATTTTCTTTATATACCTATGTAAAACTTGATCCCCCTCTTGTGACCCTCCCTACCCCCGGGGACCATGATTTGAACAAACTTGAATCTACACTACCTCAGGATGCTTCCATTTTAATTTGAGCTTTTCAGGCCTAATAGTTTTTGAGAAGAAGATTTTTAAAGATTTTCTCTATATACTCCTATGTAAAACTTGATCCCCCTCTTGTGGCCCCTCCCTACCCCCGGGGACCATGATTTGAACAAACTTGAATCTACACTTCCTAAGGATGCCTCCACAAAAGTTTAAGCTTTACAGGCCGAATAGTTTTTGAGAAGAAGATTTTTGAAAAATACCAACAAAGTTTCAATAATTCTCAATTATCTCCCCTTTAAAGAGGGTGTGGCCCTTCATTTGAACAAACTTGAATCCCCTTCACCTAGTGGTGCTTTGTGCCAAATTTGGTTGAAATCTGCCCAGTGGTTCGTGAGAAGAAGATGAAAATGTGAAAAGTTTATGACGACGACGACAACGACGACGACAACGACGACGACAGACAACGGACAAATTGTGATCAGAAAAGCTCACTTGAGCCTTTGGCTCAGGTGAGCTAAAAACTGTATGAAATGTGCATGCACTTCTATGTATTAGTTTCTACAATAAAATTTCATTCAGAGTTTTTCTGAAAGCCTGAGGTAAATTTGTGTTTAGTAGTGGTGACACACTTTGTTGAAAATCATCTCCAACACATGATTTCAGTAAAACCAAACAAACTTTTGCCTTTTCTATCAATTCCGCTTTAATTTTTTCTGGTGTCAGCGTGTTATCTATAAGAATATCATATATAAATTTTAATAAACTTTTCACTAGAACTGAAGAATGACATTCCATTCTTGGCCAGGCAACTTTAATAAAGATTTCCAGAATTTTGAGGACATTCAGTCTGCTGATTTCATTAGGCCCATCATATACTTCTAGATAATTTGTAATAACTCGAATCAGTCTCTTTGAGTGTCTAACCACTGTTTTTCCCATCCTATCAATAAACTCATCTAGATTGCATGTGTATGCTCTGCGCAGGGCAAGGTTATTTTCAAGTTCTGCATCTTGGAGAAGTATTTGAAATATTTCATCATATCGATTCATATGTCTTGTGTTGTTTTGAAGCAAAATTTTTTCTGGTGGTTTTTCAACCACATTTAAAATTGCCAATATGGCAGGATGAGTAACTTCAACAACTGAGACTTCGTGGGTGTAAAGCTGATGTTTTAATGCTTCAAAGATAACCTCTGCACGTCCATACCACCTCAGTTCTTCACCAGAAACGTTTGAAATAACATGATGCACACACTTAATTCCGAGAACTTTGTTTTCTGTCATATAATCATCAACAAATAGAAGAGTGGGCGGAAGAATCTGTTCCAGGTACTCACTTAAATAAGGAAATTTGGTATGAACTAAACAAAATGAAAACACAACCTTTAATCCAGGGTAATATTTCCAATTATCTCTTGTTAAATTTGGACCAATAAGTGTTAATATTTTATAAACTGCTCTTGATTTTGCCGTAGTTATGTCGTCAGAATGTGATTGTGTGTCCAGATCAAGTAGAAGAAGTTCCTCAACATCTTTCAAGCAGAGAAAATCTAATATTTGTTTCAAAATCTTATTAGCAGAAGCCTGTGACAATTCTGATGTCCACATATGGTTGTCAAAATTTTCCATCAGTAATATCATCAAATCTGGGAGTATCAACTTCAAAAATGATAAAATATTGCCATGTTTGGCATCATTTTTCTTTAATAAATCTTCTAAAAGCTTATTGGTCACATGCAAGACAGATTCACAATTCTTTGAAACATTGGTAAAATCATCTGCAGAAAATGAATGATGCTCTCTCTTTGTATAACATGGTACTCTACCAACTCTGAAAAAATTTCTAAATGTAGTTTGAATTTTCTTTTTATCATGTTGACCATCACATAGATCTGTGATCCAATTATTTGGCGAGGCAGTGATTATATTACCAAGCAAAGGCAATGTTTTTATGTTTTTGTCTTGATGGTATATTTCTGTTGTACAAGATATCACATCGAACAAGGTATATCTATCCCACACTTCTGACATATTTCTACTTTCATTTTCACAGTTGCTAACATTGCTAACCAATTTTCCCTGTTTTGCTGCGTTCAGTAAACTTGTCAGTAATGTTTTTAAAGTGGCCATTATTTAAATATTTCGATATTCAATTTAGATTTTGTGATTGACCTGCGTAAAGATTAAGAAATCATATCATTCCAACATTCGAGCACATTGTTTCCCAATGCAGGTAGGAAGTAACGTCATAAAACTAAACTACAACTTAGATTAAGGAATAAACTTGATCACATAATCCGGATAGGAAACTTGTGCCTCGCTATTTATTGTACACATCATTAATATGGTAAATTCAGTAAACTTGTAATTAAACTAGCTTCAATTTATATTAGACAACAAAAAAAGTAATTTTAGGGTAACCCTCTTTTTTAATCTTTAGTTTTATTTTGACTGGTTTCCGGAACAAGTTCGTTTATTTGTCCGTTTTGGATAGTACTGTAGACTCCGCACATACTCCTTTTTCTGGCAACAACCCCATTATGGACGAGACCATTGAATCGAGCTTGGACAGTATGGAAGCTGCTACATATATTCCTGATGATCACGAACCTCTAATAATGGAAGTTTATCCAGATTCTGAAACCAAAGAGGAACAAAAGTAATTATGTTATTTGTAAGAGTTGGATAATCATTGCTAAAGACCAGTGCTACTCGATTTGGTTGTCTGTTTCCGGTTTTAAATACTTGTTTCCTTTTGTAGTTTCTTCTGTTTTAAGAATGACCAAATCCAAAATTTTGTAGAAATTATAAATAAACCATAAAGAGTAAACATTTGCATTTTTCATCTTGGAGTTCCTATTGTAATTTTTAGATTAAACAATAAACAAAGGAATAAGGTTGTTTTTAAACATATTTCTGTTGCTGTGAAAAAATATTCTTCTTCAAAATTTTAGAGGTACTGTACGTAGCAATGCATGTTAGTTGCACATGTAATAATAATAATAATAATAAAGACCTGTTGATGACAAAAATAATTTGGTTTAATCATCATTGTGATGAAGGAAAGTGACAGCAATGCTGTAACATGTTATTATCAGACACTAACAACTGGTGACCTACATTATTGAACTTTTGACCCAAACTACAATCCCACAAACTACCCCTGTACAAAGTGTCAATTGAATCGGTCATTTCTTACTCATGTTATCATCCTGAAATCCAAAAATCTACTTTCAGAATAGTGATTAGTTGATTGAACGTTGCTTAAGCAATTTTTCAGCTATTCGCGAAGAGAACTCTATGAATTAATCTATGAACAAGTTCGTGTATGCATGTGAAGTGTGAGTGTGTTTTATGGTCTGCCTTGCACTAGAGCGCACTCAGGGCGACTTTAACGTGCTTGCTCACAGAGCCAGTATGCCACAGACAAGCATACCCCCCCCCCCGTCATATTATACTGATACCAGGTGATTGTGTTTGGGGTAAAAAGGTCAATTGTTGGGGCACTATTGTTAAAAGAGACAGCGGTGTCCTAATGGATAAGGCGTCAATCTACAAATCAGGGATTATCACTGCTGTGAGTTCAAGTCCTTCTCAAACCACATGTCGGAAAGTGATTTTTCCTTGCTGTTAGCCTTTACTGGTTCACCTGGTATCAGTATAAACAGTATAATGTGACTGGGGGAGTTGTGATATATTGTGTTTGGGTTCTAGAGGTCAGTTATGTGAGCCATTGCTTAAAATAATTTTTTAGGTTTTGAGGGGCTAAAATTTGGTTTTACTGTTTATTTCAGAAATATGGTATCTATTTTGAAATGTGAGACAAAAGTACCATCTGAGAAGAAAAAAAGTATGAATCACCACAGGGGAAAAATCAAAATGCAGTACATCAACGACAGTAATAAAAGGTCTAAAAGTAAATGTGGCAGACTTAGAACACTTAAACAAAAGGTAAGCTATCTAGAGCATTTATCTTAGGAAACAAATTCCTTGTGTCCTCAACATTGCAGAAGTGTAATTTCTAAATTGGCCTTGTGACCATGGCCCTTGACAGTAATGAAAGGTCTAAAAGTAAATCTGGCAGACTCAGAACACTTAAACAAAAGGTAAGCTATCTAGAGCATTTATCTTAGGAAACAAATTCCCTGTGTCCTCAACATTGCAGAAGTGTAATTTCTAAATTGGCCCTGTGACCATGGCCCTTGACAGTAATGAAAGGTCTAAAAGTAAATCTGGCAGACTCAGAACACTTAAACAAAAGGTAAGCTATCTAGAGCATTTATCTTAGGAAACAAATTCCCTGTGTCCTTAACATTGTAAAAGTGTAATTTCTAAATTGGCCTTGTGACCCTTGACAGTAATGAAAGGTCTAAAAGTAAATCTGGCAGACTAAGAACACTTAAACAAAAGGTAAGCTATCTAGAGCATTTATCTTAGGAAACAAATTCCCTGTGTCCTCAACATTGTAGAAGTGTAATTTCTAAATTGGCCTTGTGACCATGGCCCTTGACAGTAATGAAAGGTCTAAAAGTAAATCTGGCAGACTAAGAACACTTAAACAAAAGGTAAGCTATCTAGAGCATTTATCTTAGGAAACAAATTCCCTGTGTCCTCAACATTGTAGAAGTGTAATTTCTAAATTGGCCTTGTGACCATGGCCCTTGACAGTAATGAAAGGTCTAAAAGTAAATGTGGCAGACTTAGAACACTTAAACAAAAGGTAAGCTATCTAGAGCATTTATCTTAGGAAACAAATTCCCTGTGTCCTCAACATTGTAGAAGTGTAATTTCTAAATTGGCTTTGTGACCATGGCCCTTGACAGTAATGAAAGGTCTAAAAGTAAATGTGGCAGACTTAGAACACTTACACAAAAGGTAAGCTATCTAGAGCATTTATCTTAGGAAACAAATTCCCTGTGTCCTCAACATTGTAGAAGTGTAATTTCTAAATTGGCCTTGTGACTTTAACCCTTGACAGTAATGAAAGGTCTAAAAGTAAATCTGGCATAGTTAGAACACTTAAACATAAAGTAAGTCTCATGTAAAAAATACTTATTCTCCCATATTGGACAAAAAATCCTGCAGTTTGACAGGCCAAGGTTTTTTTTGTCTTGCTGTAAGGTAAAGACAAGCTACACACTCTTTGATATCACAATATCACTTTTATTGTGATGTCAGCTATTTAGATTGTAATGTCATTGGTTGCTAATGCAAACAATGGCCATTGCAACATTTTAAGTATTTTTAGAATAATTTTATCATAAAACCTTTCCAAAACAGAAAAATATTGGATATGGAGAAAAAGAATCAAGAGTTCATTTTTTTAAGTTCATTTTTTTTTTAAATTTTGACTATCAGCTTTGTGTTATGGATAAACAATAAGATTTTTTATTGTAAACTTAGGTCCAATATCAGCCCCTTATGAGCCCTGTAGATATTTGAGGCAAGTTAAATTGTCACCCTTTAAAGAAATTTCTCGCATAGCAATTGGTGAAATTGCTGAGGTACATAAAACTATATGTGGAAATCTGCCGGGGTAATAAACACACACATAATTTAGAGTTAAAAGGGAAGTAACTCGTAAAAAGTGAACATCTATAGTTATGTGAACAAGTATGGTGACAACTTACTTATGTCACACAGAATACAAAATCAAAGTTAAAAAATTCAAACTACCATCGGTTTGAAGGGAAACAAAGATGTTATACACGGTTTGGCAGGTTACATGGCCCCGTGTACACTCAGCGATCAATGTACCCTTTACCTCAGGTTCAGGGTACATAAATCTATGACAGGGTATGGGGCCCAAGTAACATGCCAAAACCCTGTATAACTAATTATATAGTTTAATATTGCTGTCCCTTGACAACTGTTGTTTCAGTATTTATCAAATCTCAAAAATACAGTTATTACTACATTGCTGATAAAAAAACATATCTTATTTATAATTCATTTGATTACAGGCATTAGAATTTTATGTTATCACTGGAAGTAGCGTTTCCATGACAATTTTTGACAAACATGGCAAACTAACCAAAGTAACAACTCCAGGATTTCCAGAAGAATTGGTGATTCAGCCTCTTGCTAAAAAGGTAGATAAAATTTGTTTATACAATAGAAGTTGAATATTAAAATTACTTTTAATAGACACCTGGTCATGCAAATCATGACATTCATTTATTCACACATACACACATGTACCATTCACATGTGGTGCAGTAGTGTATATGTGTGTGGTGCTGTAGTGTACCGGTATGTGTTTGAATGGTGTGTGGTGCAGTAGTGTATTTGTGTGTGTGATGCAGTAGTTTATATGTGTGTAGTGCTGTTGTTTATATGTGTGTGTGGTGCAGTAGTTTATATATAAACTACTACACCACACACATACACTACTGCACCACACACACATATACACTACTGCACACACACACACACACACACACATACTCTGCTACACACACATATTCTACTACTACACACACACAGAGGTATGCGTTTACACACACACACACATACACACACTATTCCTTACTAGTCTGTTGGTACTGATTAAACATCTATCCTGTCACCCTGTTTTCAAATATTAATTTGTATAGGGACGAAATAACAAAGACATTTTTTTAAAAATCTAAATCATAATGCAGACAAGAATGTTTTTATACTGTACATGCACTATGTTTACACAAATTTTTAAATTATTAGTAACCAAATTTTCAGAATTTATGAAAATATATAGTCCTTTTTAAAGTTTTTTTTTTTTAATTTTGTTAAAATAGGTTAATTTTTAAAAGAAAATATCAGAAATTAGTATACAATGGCAATTTTGGCAACCAGAAATGGAAACATAGATTGTATTATATTGTCATGATTTGTTAAAATTACAGTCGAACCAGTCTTAAAGACCACCTATATGTAAGGGTCACCTGCTTATAAAGGCCAGTAAAATTGTATCTCAATTGTTCTTTATTTATATTATTTGAACCTGTATATAAGGCCACTTTTACTGGTTCCCTTGGATGACCTTTATAGACAGGTTTGATTGTATTTTATGTTCTGCATCTGTGCTACTTTATTTTCGACAAAAGTAAATTATTAAAAAATAAGATAACAAAAAGTCAACACCTGTAATTTGTAAACTATGGTGTTGTTTAAATATTAGATCTGAAGATGCTAGAAATATTCTGGCAAAACTAGTTGATTAATAAATATTAGAAATAAATTGATATCTTGATAACTAGTGTTGAGATCTAATTATCCCCTGTCTTTCAAAGAAAGAGGGGGATATTAAACATGAGGTCTGTCCGTCCTTCTGCCTGTCCTTCTGCCAGTCTGAAATTCTTGTCCACACAAAGTCTCTAAAACTATGAAGGATTATTTCGTGAAACTTAAAGAAAAGCATCAACATTAATAGGAGATGTACATATTGTTCACCTGAGTTGGTTTGTTCATTTTCTTGGGAGTTATTGCCCTTTGAACATAAGTGCAAATCACAAAAATTGAACATGCTAGCAGGGGATCCTAATTCACTGAATTTACTTGTTTATTTAATTTATAATATAACTCATTTAATATTTCGAATATTACATACTGGTTATCACTCATGTAACATCCTCTATATATAAACCACTGCGGTAGTTCAGTTGATAGAGTGCTGGCTTTGTGAGTGGGACACTGTGGGTTCAAACCTCGAACAGGTCTCAACCAAGACTTAAAATTAGGTATTGACTGCTCTTTTGCTAAGTACTCAGCATTACAAAATGAAAGTCATGGTTCTTTCGGATGGGAACTTAAAATAAACGAGGTCTCTTGTCACGGTGGGCTTGGCACGATAAAGAACCCTGCTGTATAATGCCATCAGCGCAATGCACAGGCAAAAATTCTGCACCTTCGCCTATAGCTGGCGACGTCTCGATATAAGTGAAATATTCTTGACTGGGACGTTAAACACCATTACTCAACTCATCTCCTCTATATATAACATAGGTGTTAACTATTTGGAACCATTAATATAGCTTGAGTTACTCAGCCCTGGAAATCTTATTTTTGTGTTGTGTTACTTTAACCGATATTTGACAAAAATTCATCACAAAAACTTACAAGAAGAAACATATAATTTGACCATTCATATGCAAAAAGGGCCCTTAGATGAAAAAAGTGTGTTGTTCACTTTTTGTAACATTACCGGGTAATAAATAAAAGTGAGATTTACCTACTAGTTCTGGAGAATTTGTTAAAAAACACACAAAATCATATTTTTGTTACAGACTGCATGTGTTGCATTCAAAATCTATTTTCTGCATTATAATTGGTTTATTGTAAGGACCATTTTCGCTTATGGAAGGTCATATATAGTTACTTGAGTTAACTTCTAGTTTTAAAAGTTAGATGAAAAAAATTGCAGTAATAAATCAAAAGAATAAACATAATAAATGTGAATTCATACATACCTATGTATTTTAAGTTTCTATGGAGAAGTATTGTAAAATGCATATTACTATACAATCAAACCTGTTGGCTCTTACATAGAGGCTCAAACATTATGAATGAAGCACATTTTGAAATTTTTTACTGGCTTTTAAAAGCAAGCATCTCTTACATACAGGTAGCCTTTAAGGCAGGTTTGACTTTATTTGAAGATAACTTCCACTACACACACACACACACACACACACAGAGAAAGAGAGAGAGAGAGGCATGCATGTACATGTGCACACACAGAGGTGTGCATGTACACATACAAAACACACACACAGAGGGAGAGAATACATACACATGTGCACACACACATGCATACACACAGAGGTGTGCATGTATACATTATAAGGAAAGCACACACACACACACACACACACACACACCACACACACACACACACACACAGAGAGTATAAAGGATACACACATGATATTATTTATGTTGAGATATATCACCATTAAATATTATGACAGTCTGTTACATCTACTTGATCTTATTGTGACCTAGTTTAAGAAGGATAACATTTTTGTTGACTTAAGACACAATGTCAATGGAGTCAAACATGTCAGAGGTAGAGGTAAAATTTTACTTTTTAACACATCACACACACACGTGTACACACAGATAATTCATTAATTTATTGAGTAATGACTAATTATGTTAATTATGTCACTGATCACAGTTTCACAATTATTCCTTAACTAAGTTTTTTCCTAACTTATTTAATCTTGCAACTTTGAAGTATAGACAATATTGTTAATTTTGAAGATATTCATAAATTTTAAAGGTGTTATTTTGAAGATCTCTTTAAGATTGTTGCATCTATAGTATATTTTACTTTATTTTCACGGTGCCAAATTTTCGCGGTTTGACGATGACTAGTGTATTAGCAGTGTTATATTTTTGCGTCTTATATGATTCAAAGAAAATGACTCTAGCAAGCTCAATGGGTTGGTGATACTAGTGTCTATTGACGGTGGTTTAATTTTCGCAGGAATACAATTGACCGCGAATACAGCGAAAATAAGACCATAACGAAACATAAGCATTATACAGTACAGTCCAACCTGCCTTAAAGGCCACCTGTATATAAGGGCCACCTGCTTATAAAGGCCAGTAGAATTTTATCCCAATTGTTCTTTATTCATATTATTTGAACCTGTATATAAAGGTCATCTGTCCACAAAGGCCAATTTTACTTGTTCCCTTGAGTGGTCTTTATAGACAGGATTGACTGTAGTATATTTTTGTTGATTTTCTTATTTGTAGTACATAGTTGTTGGTATCATCTCTAAGTCTCTAGTTATATCAAAAAGTCACATTAATGATATCACTAAATGTGCTAAAAAGAATTAGCGATATCACATTAAATAAATTTTTTCATATCACAAATTCATTTTTATTTACTGATATCACTAATTGGATTTTTTAATAGCACAATTTCTGATTAGGGATATCACTAGATTTGTTGAATAAGTGATATCAGTTAATTAGTTCAGCATGTTCAGTGATGTCAAAAATAGAATTACTTTTAAATCTGTCTATAAAGGCCAACCAAAGGGAACCAGTAAAAGTGGCCTTTATGGGCAGGTGGCCATTATACAGTCCAACCTGCCTTAAAGGCCACCTCTATATAAGGGTCATTTGCTTATAAAGGCCAGTAGAATTGTATTCCCTATTGTTCTGTATTCATGCAATTTGAACCTGTATATAAAGGCCACTTTTACTTGTTCCTTTTGGTGGCCTTTATAGACAGGTTTGACTGTATACAGATTCAAATAATATGGATCAAGAACAATTGGAAGCACCTGGCCTCACTTTTCTGGTAGAAGTTCAAGTGTCTAACCTGACTTGTCAGTTCCAAAGTTTTTACTTTGCTTGTGGATTGTGATTCGGACATGGGTAAGTATGTTTGTTTTTGATATAATTCTATTGACCTTAATAAGCAGTTGGCCCTTATATAGAGGTGGCCTTAAAGGCAGGTTCGACTGTAGTGATATCATAAGGGTAAATAAAGGTAATTTTTTGTTTATTATTCAGAATTTTTCAACAAAAAAGGAAGGCAATATAAGCCAAACAGTGAGTTCTAAAGACTTATCACTATGGATACAACAATTACCGCTCAAAATATTACAAGCCAAAAAACGGATAGAAAAGTCCGTATTGAAAACGCCGCTTATGTTTTCGTCAAATCTTAGCAGTATGGGAGATAACTGTAAAGTGTATCTGAAACTAGGTGAGTGGTATAAATTTAAATGAATTTCTTTTTATATATCTATTGGGAGAATTTTAAATTTGCCTTACTATCCTGGCAAAAGTTACAAATTTACCAGTTTTCAAAGTTTTTACCTTACTCTGTGTGGATTGTGACAGAACATGGATTGGTATGTCTGTGGTTGATTTGTTTGCTGAAGATCAGTAGTTTTCTCCAGGTACTCTGGTGTCCTCCACCATACCTATGATCCCAATTCAGTTCACTTTATTTACGCCATTAACCACTCTGGAGGTAACATATTTACAGTACACAATGCAATATTACAAGAAACTTTAGTTCTATAATTTTAAGGGGGGGGGATGGGGGGGGGGGGCACAGGCTAGGTGTGCCCCCATCTGGATACACGCCTGGATTTCACAAATTTTCAATGCACCTGGACACTTACATTGGATATTTACAATAACATTAACAATGCATACGTAATGAAATTTACATCACAACATATATAATAATAGTATTGCAAGCTTAAGCAGTCAGAATTTATATACAGTCAATCTTGCTGTAAAGGCCACCTCTGTATAAGGGTCACCTGCTTATAAAGGCCAGTAGAATTGTATCTCAAACCTTCTTCATCCATATTATTTTTTGAACCTGTATATAAGGGCCACCTGCCTATAAAGGCCATTTTTACTGGTTCCCTTGGATGGCTTTTATAGACAGGTTTGACTAAATGTATATCTGAAAGTATCATGAGATACGAACCTATAAGAAGGGTAAATAATTTCATGAGTTACTTGTTAAGCTTTTGCACATATGAATTTATAAATGCATAAGATTATTTTGAAAAAGATTAATTAGGGCTTTTAAAAACTAGGTATAAAAAATGGTATTTTTAGCTTAAGAATGCCATTAACAGGAACATGAGAAATATGAATGTCTTTGCTTAACCATTGAACTGTCTAGAAATGGCGTTTATAGTGCTATAACTTCCATTGCTGTGCAAAGCAAACCGAATAGCACACACTAGCGCATTATGACTAGTTTGCTTTGCACGGCAATGGAAGTTATAGCACTATAAAAGCCATTTCTAGACAGTTCAATGGTTATTTTTACATTTCCCATATTTTGAATATCTTTTTTTTGTTTTTGAATCCTGAAATAAATTTAAAACACTACCGTGTACGACATGCAATTTCAATTCCTGGAACAGCCTATCAATGACGTCACGGGCATAGGTGTCAGCAAGAAATGAGTGACGTCACATTAGCAAATGTAATTATAGTCCTATAACTTCATTTGGTCTAAAACAGAGTTTAATAGAATCAAACCCCATAAATGTAAATATTTAAGTTTAAATTTCATTAGTGTAAAAAATAACATATTTTAAGGAGAGAAATTCAAGGCTTTCATCTCTCTATTTCAGAGTTTTGTAACAATAATGGTATTTTTTATAGATTAAACTAGGTTTCCACAAATTTAAAATAATTAGTAGCCAAATTTCCAAAATTTGTGAAAATATTGTCCTTTTTAAAGTATTTTTTCACAAAATTGCTAAAATAGGTTACTTTTTGAAAGAATTCCTCAGAAACTAGTAGCCAATGGCGATTTTGGCTACCAGGAATGGAAACATAGATTAAAACATATTTAATGTCAGAAATCCAAGATGGTTGACATTAGAAAAAAAGACAAATAAATGGCAATTACAGATTTATTTATAGGCCAATTTATTTCAATTCAATATATACAAAAAATTTAAAATATCGTAAGTTTTTTTTTCTGAAGGATTTACCTTGTTTTCACAGACTTTTTTGGTAATTTTAGTCAAGTCTCCTCTCCTTAGTGGGTCTCTTGTTTATTTGTTTTAGTTCAAATGTTACTATGGTATCATGTTGATGTCCTTGGTTGCTATAGTGACATGTTATTGGAATCATTGGTTGCTGAGCTACATGATATTTAGTTGCACAGTTTTAATTTCTATTTTCATTACTGTCTTTACAGTCCAACCTGCCTTAAAGGCCACCTCTATATAAGGTCCACCTGCTTATAAAGACAGGTAGAATTGTATCCAAATTGTTCTCTATTCGTGTTATTTGAACCTGTATATAAAGGCCACCTGTCGATAAAGGCCACTTTTACTTGTTTCCTTGGGTGGCCTTTATAGACACGTTTGACTGTATTTATTTACATACTTAAGTGCTTATAATAAAAGCATTTTCATTTAATTTTCAGAAAATGAACAATTAACTGGATCGTTTAAAATCCGAGGTGCCTTCAATAAAATGATAACACTTATAACTCAGGATAGAAAGGTCACACAGACAGGAGTTATAACAGCTTCGTCCGGGAATCATGGGATAGCTTGTGTACGTAGATATAGATATATTGTATGTAAAACTAATTCTGTTTAACTTTATATTTTAGTTTTTTCAAAGTTTTTATTTTGCTTTGGGTGTGTGACTTGGACAAGGATTGGCATGTTTGATTTTGATCTATCACAATCATGATAACCCTTATGTTTTTATCCATTAATTATGTCCCAAGGGCCCAAAGGAAATGGGGGGGGGGCCTAAAGTGTTTACTCCCTTATTCTTCTGCCAACATTTTTTCAGCAACTTTTCTCGAAAACTATTTATGAAACTTAACAAGAACAATCTGTGGGTGGCGTAGATGTGCCAGTTGGCTATATATATTTTGATCATGCACATGGATGTGGATTTCCAAGTTTGGGGTCCCTTTGGCGGAAACTTTCCATTTCAATTGTAGCTTGTTTATATATTGGTTTCCTCTCAGTTTTTCTATATAGAAGATCTTTGGTAATTAGAATTTCATCCAGTCACTCTTAAAAATTAACCAGTCCTACTCAAAAGTTTCTCTCTCAGGCTGGGGTGATAGGCTAAAGTGTTTATTTCATTATTCTTCTGCCAACATTTTTCAGCAACTTTTCTTTGAAAACTATTTATAAAACTTAACACAAACTATCTTTGGTTGGTGTAGATGTGCCAATTTACTTTTCATATTTTGATCATACACATGCTTGTGGATTTCCAAGTTTGGGTTCCGTTGTTGGATAAAAGAATGTTGACTGGGGTGTAAAACACCATCATTTTACTCCACTACTGTTGATTATTGGCTCAATGCATAGCAACATTTTTCAGACATACAGGGGTCATACCAGTTTTGGGGTAAAAAAAATATAGGAAAAGTAGGAATATGGGGTCAAAATTATAGGAGTTTTATAGGAAATTATAGGAGTTTTCACTTAAATTGTAGGAATATTTTTATATAGTTTACACATAAATTATACATCCATGGCCTCCCTTCCTCCCCTTCAGCTATTCAATTTCCTCCTTTTACTAAAAATCAAAATATTGGCAACTGCAATGTACACTTTAGAAATACATAAATGTTAATCTTGCTTTAGATATGTACTTAATATAGGGAAAATATCCCCATTCTGAATTCCTGAACCTAGCAGTAAAAAAATAGGAAAATATAGAAAATATAGGAAGTTTTTCAAATTATGCAGGAAAATATAGGAAAGAGTCAAATTATAGGAAATATAGGAAAAAAAAGGAATGGTAGGACCCCTGGACGAAAGATTTTTTGCTACTACATGCATAGACTGACCCTGTGAGGTCCACATCATAAATTCCAATGCAAGTAAAGACGAGAATTAGGCAATACAGGCCCTATTGGGCCTCTTGTCATTCCCTGCCTTTTGAAGAAAAAGGGGTTTTTAATTTTCAGATTTTTCCGTCCATCCGTCCTTTCTTCTGTAAACATTAACATATTGATATGTTGCTCATTTTCCTGGGAGTTATGTCCCTTTGAAAATAAGTGCAAATCACAAAATGAACATACTAGTGGGATCTTAATTTACTGAATTTGCTTGTTTGGTATTCAAATAAGATATAATTAATTTTTTTTCTATTTTTTATTTTAAAGACTACTGCTGGTAAAACCTTAGGTGTTCCTGTTCATGTGTTCTGTAGACTAGATGTGGATGAAGGTAAAAGGTGTTCCTTACAAGCAATGGGAGCTAAGATTACATTAGTGGGTAAAGATTGTTTAGATGCTGAAAATGCAGCTAGGAAGTATGCTAAGGTAAAGCCCAGTACATGTATGTATTAAATTATACAGGATTTTGGCAGATTAATTTATGTTAATCATACCAAGCCTACCATGACATGGGACCTTGTCTATTTTAAGTTCCCATCTAAAAGAACCATGACTTTCATTTTGTAATGCCAAGTGCTTGGTCAAATCCAGATGTGGTTTGAACAACAACTTATGGAGCAAGCAATTTCTACCAACTGAGCTACTGCAGTAGTTTTGAACTACCTTAACCTAGGAACATGAGGAATGAATGCTATTAATGTTGGTTTAACCCTTTCCCGTTCTGGATAAAATGCCAGGTTTTCATGGTATTTCAGGTGCTGTTTAATAAATGTAAATTACAAGATGATTGAAAGGGACAGTGCTATGGTATGTGGTACCATTGTAGAGCATATATGTCTGGCAAGATTTTAAAATGATTGCCGATTCTAAAAATAGAAAATAGGTCACGTGACCTGGGGTCAAAGGTCAATATGAATCACGATTTTAAGCTGAAAATTAGCGTTTTCCGTAACAAATATCTCAATTCTGTCAACACTTTGTACAAATAGGGTGAAGTGACTCTTGATTCTTAAAGAATATTTAGTCCTCAAAATAATATTTATGAAATTTTGAAAATGAGACATTGCCCATAGCAACTAGAAGGTCAAAGGTCATGTGTACTTTTTACCAAATTTCATGCTTAAAAGGCGTTACTCGTATAACGTAAAGGTACCTGTTAATTAAAATCAACATTAATTGTAATAATCTTATGTAGAGACCGAAGGTTGAGTTTTAGGAGAAATTAACGCTGAAATTAGTCTTTCTTAAAATAGCATAAAGATCACGTGACATTAGGTCAAAGGTCAAACTTAATCAAGACTTTAAGAGAAAATCACTCTGTTTTGCTGCTTATTTGTCATTTGTTACATCAAAGAGTAAAGACAAGACCAGATGACTTGTAGACAATCAACAAGAATGAGTATTGAAGAATTTCAGATGTTATTTTCATAATAACACGGTCCCCATGGCAACCAGAAGGTCAAAGGTCAAAGTCTCTGTTGTTGAGAAACTGCTGATCTTGAATGGTATATCGGGTGGGCAATTTGAATAATCAATGGGCAATTTGAATAATCAATGGGCAATTTGAATAATCAATTAATTACAATGTTATACCTGTATCAAGCGTACGGTATCATATTTTAGAGGTAAGGCAGATAAAATAGTAATTGTTGTTGCTAAAAATAGCATGAGAGGACACGTGATTAGGGGTCAAAGGTCACATGGATAATCTGAAATCAACTATATCATGCGTTTGTATAAAGATACATTGTATTTTGTTCATCTGGATCTTTACAAATGCAAAGTTATTTCATTACACAGCAATGCGCCTCTAATAGATAGCTAATATACAGACATTTGTTTCAGTATAGGGCCTCTTATACTAAGTATTTATATAATTTGGTATATGGAAGGTCCTATACTAGAACAATAATCTGCTGTGGTGAATCTGGGGGCATACATACATTCCTACATGTTTTTGAAATTAGAACTTAATTTTCTAAATTCTGTAGACCATATGAATTACTTTTTCCCTGTACCTTTTAGTAACATAAGTCGATAGTTCAAATCTCTAGCCGCACCAGTTTGTTACTAAAATATAAAACGTTCGTTCAAAGTTGGAAGTAAAACTTTGCGAACCAGTAGTTTGATTGAAATTTCAAATTTCCAGAGAAAGCAACTGATTTTCGGCGTGTAGTTAATAAAGTTTCCCAATCAGACCAGGTTCGTACTTCAGATGTTTTATGTATCGAAAAAATCCTCACACCGGGTTTGCACTTTAGATGTTTTATGTATCGAAAAAATCCTCACACCGGGTTCGTACTTCAGATGGTTTATGTATCGAAAAAATCCTCACACCGGGTTCGTACTTCAGATGGTTTGTGTATTGAAAAAATCCTCGTATCGGGTTCGTACTTCATATGGTTTATGAATTAAAAAAATCGTGACTCGTCAGGGAATTATTTATTATCAACATGAAACCTTCTGCGATTTTAATTTCATGCTTTCTATACATATCAATCTATAGTAAAATTGAACGAAATAAATACACAAATTAAATATGTTATGTTGAAACGTTAAAAGTTGAAATCGTTTATGTTCAAGATCAACTATTCATAGAGTGTCTAAGCAGTTTTCGATCGAAAAGTGATACTGTCAAAATGACTGTAAGTTCTCCCGATATGTTTGTATCCGTAGTCTTCTAGAGTTACGTTTTACCATTTCATGGAACTTCGTCGGATTGTATTAGAAACTGTTAAAATTAAACTTTGTCTTAATTACTTAATAAGACTGTGATTGTATTTTAAAATTTTTTAATACAAAATATGCACAACAAGGCGTTGAAATGTGTGTATATGTAACACGCGTTGATTTGTAAAACTAACAGTACATGTCTGTCGAAAGTTTAACCGTAAGCTAACGAATTTGTGCCGAATCGACCGTTCAAATCGACCCCTCGTTAGCGAATGCTGGACAACTCGTGCCCAAGACAACTCGCACGCAGGACAACTCGAACCAATAATGAGACGACAAGAACCCAAGACACCCTGTACCCAAGCCGAGACAAGAAAACAATTTAAGAAAACTTACATCCGTTTTTATTATTGTCTTCCTATCAATTAGAGTTTATAAGCTTTATTTAGAAAAACAATTTTCTAGCAATACCTAATTAGTTCGGTACATAAAATTGATTTAAAGGTATAAAAATATCTAAGTTTAAGATTTAAAAAATGTGTTAATTTCCTTGCTTCTTGGGTACGAGTTGTCTAAGGTTGGGGGGGTTGTCATGATGTAGAAACACATGGTACGAGCTGTCTTGATACCCTCGATAGCTATGTACATCTCGGCAGCTTTTCGCAACCACTGTCGTAGATCAGTTTGTAGAGTGCTCGCTCCGTAAGTGGGGGTCGTTGGTTTGATCCCAAGCCGGGTCTGAAACAAGATTTGAAAGTGGGTAGTGACTGTTCTTTCACCAAATACTCAGCATTACGAAATGAAAGTCACGGTTCTTTCGGATGGAAACTTAAAATAAACGAGGTCTCGTGTCACGGTGGGCTTGGCACACTAAAGAATCCTGCTGTATAATGCTATCAGCGCAACGCACAGGCAAAATATCTTCACCTTCGTCTATATAGCTGGCGACGACTCGATATTTTAAGTGAAATATTCTTGACTGGGACGTTAAACATCATGACTCAACTCGACAGCTTTTCGACACGGCTATTATCTATCTCTTGTCCACTAGCTATCGTCTAGTATATCTCGGCTACTCGGTAGCCGAGCGTCGACCTTTTTCGTTATCTCAGTGTTAAACTTTAGACAGGCCTGTACTGCATTTTTATGTACATGAATTACATTTACACAATTCTTGTTAGTTGTTACCGTGGACACTTGTTAACATGGTGTCTCTCGATTCATCATACACTAGAGATATACGACAATTATAAATTTCTTTTAAAGCACTTGTTTTGATAATCGAACCCACAGCGTGAGTTGCCTTAAGTTTTAAGGTTAACGCCATGACCACCTCGACCGCAACACCATAAGCATATATTCATGTGTGTGTTTTTTTGTTTTTTTTTCCCCTACCATTTAAATTACTCTAACTGATTGTGACTTTTGACTTAATATGACAGTTTGAATGGTATTTTATTGTCGTGAATAGTGAACACAAAATCTTTTCAAACAGCGTTCTAATATTTGACCCCTATTTTTGTTTATTATAAATATGTTACGGACGTAGTAGAAGACATGTGATCGACATACTGAATACTTTGAGCGTACAGTCAGGTCTGGGATCAGCCCGAAACGGGGGATAAATTGAAATCGCCCGTTCGGGGGATAAAGCATCTAAGCGTTTCTGTGACTATAACATCGAGCATGCGCATTACATTTGTTTGCATAGAAACGGGCTGAAAATCGACCTAAAATGATATACCTTTCTTAAAAACGGCCGCGGGGTTTCATTTCTACGTTCGGGGGCTTTAAATTTTGAGGAGTAATAGTAAACATATTTTTCTAACGATCTGCGTGCGGAAAAAAAATTTATCGTGCGGAACGAAAGTTATAGACTCTCAAAAACGTACTTCCGGTTAAAAACTACAGATAAAATTACACCGTAGTTACGGGTACAGAATTACTGAAAGGATTGTTGTTTTACCTTGTACAGATGTGTGATGGGAGATACAATCAAAGTTAATTATCGTTAATATTACAAAATGATAGGACGAACTTTTAAACATGTTTAAATTTAGAGAATGATGTACAAAATATGGCTAGCCCATCTAAAAAATCAAGAACTGAAAGAATTGCAGTAAGCACAAACAATAACGAAACAACAGAATAGTGGAAGTAAATCAGGTTTAATTATCGCATCAAAATGCTTTATAATGACTCCGAACTGAGTAGTTGTTTTAACAGCTGGCCAGTTGTCAAAAAAACTTTCGCATAGAAGCCATCAACGAAAGTAGACCTAGGAAACACAACAGAGACACTCCAAGCTAAACCCATGGCTTCACACCTGTAATTACATGTATATGACATGTTTTTAATAAGGTTTTTTGTTTTAAAGTTTCTATAATTGCAGTCTCTTATAACTCTTTTAAGAGTGGCATATTTATATATTTTATGTGTGCTTATAATGTTCTATATGTTGTATATATCATGATGAGACTATAATAAAATTTATTAATATTATTATTATTATTATTATGTAATTGTTACACAATAGGAACCTATTGTTTTAATTTTTAGTTGGCCGAGGGCTTCTGATTGTGTTACTCTATTCACATTAGTGTATTTAATAAATTTAAAAAAAGGCACAAAAACGTTTGTAACAGTTCATTTGCAACCACAAGAATTGGTTTTTAAGTTTAATTATGGGGGGGGGGGGGGTAAAAGTTAAAATCTGTAAAATAAAGCCAGATAATTCGGATAAAAAACAACAACAGAGTTAAAATTACTAATAAATTTGTGTTCAACTAAATCCTCAGAAAACATGAGAACATATTGTATTAAAATTACAAAAACTATCGAAAAACAAGATAAAATAATGTATTAAAATGTTTTAAATTGAGTTAAAATTGCTAATTAAAAAGAAAATAAAGTATTAAAATTACCAATTAAACTATCGAAAAACAAGAGAAAATAGTGTATTAAAATGATTTAAATTGAATTAAATCAATTTGCGTTTATTTAAAAAAAAATTACCCATTATCTTCATTTAGTAATTTGTCGATTATAGCATCGACCATACCATCATCGGAAAACACTGCCGATACGTCTGCCATTTTTGTTTGTAGCAAGCTTTATTGACAACCTCTACCGGAAGTTTACATAAGGTAGTATTACTCGCGATCAGTGGAACTCTCCTGTGTACTCGCGTTTAACATCCGGGAGAATTACCTCCCTTTGAATGTCCCCCGATCGGGAGATCCCCCGTTTCGGTCCCCCGTTTCGGGCTGATCCCAGACCTGACAGTGGCGGTATGCACAGATTTTCCATCGTTTTTTCACGTAATGCCATCAAAACAACATTATATTCTTGTTATTATTTAAGGACTTTTATTATTTTTTGTATTAGATTGTATTTATTTTTATTTTCATCCCAATGACACACGACTAGTATCCGTTTCTTAGACAAACAGTGGCGTAGCGTACATATATGCTTGTATGCTTGAGCATACACTAAAATTTAGCCTTCAAAAATCTAGAAAAGTTAAAAAAAAATTCCGTCTTGTTTTATTTTAATCTGAAATTCTTTGATGATCTGTCTCAATAAAAAATGAGCTAAAATAAAAGACAGAAATTTGTAACTGAAAAAGCATATGTACTCGGCAACAGGCAACATTACATAATCAACTCCGGAACACTCCCGCTGTCGATACCTATCTGACTATTAACATGTTACTATAACATCCTGATTGACCAACATGAATGACATTTTTTAGACTAACAATGCAGCATGTTAATACAAATTATCAGCAAAATCTTCCGTTTTTTTAAGTAAAAGTGGTCAAATAATTAACTCCCCAGAGAGCAGGAGGACGCGTTTCCTGACTTCTTAAAATAAAATTTTCCCGGGGGAGCATGCCCCCGCACCCCCCTAGTGTTTCGAGGACTTCGTCCCCTCAATTCAGGCCCTTCGGGCCTGCACACAATTCAGACAACCGTTAAGCATACACATTGATTTTTCGTTTGCTACGCCACTGACAAATACCGATGTGTACCCAGCAAGTTCTATACCGAAATTATGCTTCATTTTCTTTTCAATGAACTGTCTCAAAAGTGATCGGAGATCGACATTTTCTTTACATAAAATGATACTACAATAAATTTTGTTTATTGTGGTGTGAATTTTTCCAAGATATATGGAATATTTACTTAATTGTGGTAATCTTGGAGTAACGGCTCAGGTGAGCTATTGCAATCTATCACCGTCCGTCGTCCGTCGTGCGTCGTGTATAAACTTTACATTTTAATCTTCTCCTCCAAAACTACTGGGCCATATTTGATGAAACTTAGTGATTATCATGCCTAGGTAACAGTCTTTCAAAATTGTGTTCGGGGTTTGGCCACGCCCAACAAGATGGCCGCTGTTACTAAAAATAGCAAAAAGACAAAAAAATCTTCTTCTCTAAAACCAAAAGGTGCAGGCAAATTTTGATTAGATATTTGGATTCAGCATACCTGGGAACATTAAAATTGTGTTTTTCATGAAAATTGAACGAAAAATAGGTTACGCGTTTTTTGCGTAAAGTTACGTAATTTTTAAAATGAGACATTTATTGTTATAACTTCATAACGGCTGAAGATAATTGTATGAAGTTTTCACTGTTGATCTTGTCTTGCAATTTTCTTCCAATTGATGTCAAGGTCGAAGGTCAAGGTCATGTCCCAGTTTTTGACCTTTGATAAAAAATGCTATTTTTTTAACATTTCTTGTGATAATGGCATAGGATTTTCAGTTATTTGAAGGTATTGACATGATGATCATTTTGATACATAGATCAAGGTCATGGGTTTTAAGGCCAAGGTCACAGATGTCCAAGAATACCAAAATAGTTAATTATCTGCAAAACTATGAATTTTTAGCTCACCTGAGCCATAGGCTCAGATGAGCTATTGCAATCTATCACCGTCCGTCGTCCGTCGTGCATCGTCCGTCGTGCGTCGTGTATAAACTTTACATTTTAATCTTCTCCTCCAAAACTACTGGGCCATATTTGATGAAACTTGGTGACTATCATGCCTAGGTAACAGCCTTTCAAAATTGTGTTCGGGGTTTGGCCACGCCCAACAAGATGGCCGCTGTTACTAAAAATAGCAAAAAGACAAAAAAATCTTCTTCTCTAAAACCAAAAGGTGCAGGCAAATTTTAATTGGATATTTGGATTCAGCATACCTGGGAACATTAAAATTGTGTTTTTCATGAAAATTAGACGAAAAATAGGTTACGCGTTTTTTGCATAAAGTTACGTAATTTTTAAAATGAGACATTTATTGTTATAACTTCATAATGGCTAAAGATAATTGTATGGAGTTTTCACTGTTGATCTTGTCTTGCAATATTCTTCCAATTGATGTCAAGGTTGAAGGTCAAGGTCATGTCCCAGTTTTTGACCTTTGATAAAAAATGCTATTTTTTAAACATTTCTTGTGATAATGGCATAGTATTTTCAGTTATTTGTAGGTATTGACATCACGATCATTTTGATACATAGATAAGGGTCATGGGTTCAAAGGTCAAGGTCACAGATGTCCAAGAATACCAAAATAGTTAATTATCTGCAAAACTATGAATTTTTTGTATAGGCATCTATATCAGAATCTTGTAGGTAATGTCACAATGGTCATTTTGATATATGAATAAAGGTCATGGGTTCAAAGGTCAAGGTCACAGATGTAAACAAGTACTGAAATAGTTAATTATCTCAAAAACTATAAACTTTTTGTATAGGCATGTCTAATAGAAACATGTAGGTATTGGCCTAACGATCATTTTGATATATGAATGAAGGTCATAGGTTCAAAGGTCAAGGTCATAGAATTAAACGAATACTTAAATGGTTAATTATCTCAAAAACTATAACTTTTTTGTAAAGGCATGTATATTGGAATATTGTAGATATTGGCCTAACGATTATTTTGATATATGAATGAAGGTCATAGGTTCAAAGGTCAAGGTCATAGCTGCGAACGAATATTTAAATGGTTAATTATCTCAAAAACTATAAACTTTTTGTATAGGCATATATATTAGAATATTGTAGGCATTTGCACAACGATCATTTTGATATATGAATGAAGTTCATAGGTTCAAAGGTCAAGGTCTTAGATGCAAACTAATACTTAAATGGTTAATTATCTCAGAAACTATAAATTTTTTGTATAGGCATGTATATTAGAATATTGTAGGTATTGGCCTAATGATCATTTTGATATATGAATGAAGGTCATAGGTTCAAAGGTCAAGGTCATAGATGCAAATGAATACTTAAACGGTTAATTATCTCAGAAACTATAAACTTTTTGTATAGGCATGTATATTGGAATAAGGTACGTATTGGCCTAACGATCATTTTGATATATAAATAAAGGTCATTGGTTCAAAGTTTAAGGTCATAGACACGAACGAATACTTAAATGGTTAATTATCTTAAAAACTATAAACTCTTTGTATAGGCATGTATATTGGAATATTGTAGGTATTGGCCTAATGCACATTTTAATATACAGATGTTTTAGCTGTTTATAAATAATATATTGTAGCTAGACTTTAAATATGTTATATATAGCATACTTATATAATAATTATATAATTAATTTGCAAAAATACTTGCATATTATTGGCCCTTACTGCTGAAAATTTTGATATTCTCTTTTATTAATGTCATTGACCATTGAACCTCTGCATAAGATATGTACTCTTCCTCAGGTGAGCGTTAAGGCCCATGGGCCTCTTGTTGAAAATAAAATTGTTTCATTTTGAAAATTATATCATTGTTTTCTGTATGTTATGCCGTTTCAAATGAGATATCCCGCGAGAAAATCGCATCAGAAATATTCAAATTATCGCAGTTTTTCTATGACGCAAAGGCTAAAAATATGCTTACCGGTACCGGTAGGAACGGGAAGGGGTTAAAGAATCATTGTCAATATTGACATCACTAAAAATTGAAAGTATGAAAGCATAAAATGGACAAATCAATACAACCACACAAGTGAAATTTTTGGTAGTGGAAAATTTCCCTGATTTTTTTTACCCTAAAATAGCTGTTTTTGAAATTCTGGAGTCAAATGCAATACAGTATATGTTAAATGTTTTTTTGGTTTTTTTTCAGGAACATCAAATACCATACATATCACCATATAATGATGAAGAGATTATAGCTGGTCAGGGAACCATAGGGTAAATATAAGAACATTTACAGTAATAACCATATTTCACATGATAGTAGCTTGTTGGTGTGAATGGCGATTTAAGCTTCAATAATGACAGGGTTTCATACAGCCCTAAAAAGTCTCTAAATTTGTTAGCAATCCCTAAAAAGGCCTTTAGTATTGAAGCAAAGCCCCAAAAAGGCCTTAAAATTTGCCAATGCAGTCCAACCTGCCTGAAAGGCCACCTCTATATAAGGGCCACCTGCTTTTAAAGGCCAGTAGAATTGCACCCCTGTTGATTTTTATTTATATAATTTGAACCTGTATATAAAGGCCACCTGCCCATAAATGTCACTTTTACTGTTTCCCTTGGGTGGCCTTTATAGACAGGTTGGACTGTAGTTAGATGTTGGTACAATTTCTGCACAAGATTTCCAAGAAAATCGTCACACCAGTTGTTGGTTGTTCTAAACCAAAGAAAACATGCAGAAACTCATCATAATGACATAAAATATTTCATACATAATTACACTGCTTAAAACTAAAAAAAAAACTCTGGCCCTAATTTTAATATATAAGCCCTGAAAAGTCTCTTAAAAGGCCTATAATTTTAGTCTCCATGTGTACGAACCATGAATGACCATTTCACTTATGTTTGGCACTATCCATTTCTTTTGGAGTTGAGTGTACTTGAGCAAGGTGAAATTTAATTGGGCGAGATTAGAAAATCTCAGGGATAACTCCCAATCAAATTTGGTTGGTACCCATTTGTTAGGCAGGTGGTGGGTTGACTGGAACGCCCAAGAATTAAATCTCTTGCTCAGACCACAGATGGCGTTGCCTCTCACCATCTGGGTTCAAATACCATTTGGAATGAATCCCCATTGGAAGAAAGTTTGTTACCATAGTTTGTTTGTCAAAGGTCAGCGATTTCACTGGGCATTCCAGTTTCTGCATCCAATAACTGACCATTTTGATCTGAGTGTCTTGACGGAGGTGTAAAACACCTATACTACTCTTACACAGACCATGTAGCCCAGCTGGGAGTTGAACCCATGGTATTGAACCATAACCCTGTAACAATAGTAACTGGGCCACGTTTCCACAGACTGTAAAGATTAATATGTATGTATTGTTGTTGATTGAATTATTAGTCTGTAACCATAGCAACTCGACCACATCTTTTCAAACACTGTAAAGAAAAAATGTATGTATTGTTGTTGATTGAATTATTAGTCTGTAACCATAGCAACTGGGCCACATCTTTTCAAAGACTGTAAAGAAAAAATGTATGTATTGTTGTTGATTGAATCATTAGCGTGTAACCATAGCAACTGGGCCACATCTTTTCATAGACTGTACTAG
Organism: Anadara kagoshimensis; assembly: GCA_021292105.1. Taxonomy (NCBI): domain Eukaryota; kingdom Metazoa; phylum Mollusca; class Bivalvia; order Arcoida; family Arcidae; genus Anadara; species Anadara kagoshimensis. The sequence goes on along the minus strand of CM037871.1, from coordinate 12,475,447 downwards.
TCAACATAAAGAAAAAATGTATATATGTATTGTTGTTGATTGAATCATTAGCGTGTAACCATAGTAACTAGGCCACATCTTTTCACAGACTGTAGTCAAAATGTATGTATTGTTGCTGATTGAATCATTAGCCTGTAACCATAGTAACTAGACCACATCTTTTCACTGACTGTAAATTTAATATGTATGTATTGTTGTTGATTGTAGAGTTGAAATACTTGAAGACCAAGCTGATATTGATTTTTGTCTGGTGCCTGTTGGGGGAGGTGGACTAATTGCTGGAATAGCAAGATATCTGAAACAAATGTCTCCAAATATCAAGGTATTGTATCAATGGAGTACTTTAATGTCATTATCAGTACATGTATTAACATTTACAGTGTAACTGTGAAAACTTTGGTCACATCATTACTGACTTACCTGGTACCAGGATAAGAGACTGTTGAGGCATCAACTTCTGCAACTGCTGTCTCGGTGATCTTATTCACCTAAAAGTCACCTGGAGTGTTTACTAGTATAAAGCAGTCATACATAATACACTGACTGCCAGTCATGGTCAGTCTATTGTGATCTGACTGACACCAGTACCAGAGTGTGGAGATTAAAATTCATCCATACAGGCCTAAGGCTTACTAAAGGTAATAAATATTCTTGAGTATGGGACACATGTTTAAGATTATAGTTGTCAATCTGCTTAGTTTGGGATAAAAAAAAATGTGCCCCATTGCCAAGGTTCAAAACTTTAACAGTCAAACTTGTTTATAAACACTACCCAAGGGAACAGTAAAAGTGGTCGTAGTGGAGAGGTGACCTTTACATACAGGTTCAACTGTATTTTTCCCAAATATTTTTGGAAATTTTCTCAATTCATTTAAAAAAAAATTAGTTTGTTGGATGATTGAATGTTGCTTAATGTCGCATCAGCAATTTTTCAGCTATTCGCGACGAGAATTATGTTATTAATCTCTATGGATTAATCTATGAACAATTTTGTGTATGCATGTGAAGTACCAGTGTGTTGTATGGTCTGCTTTGTACTAGTGAGCTCTCGGTGCAAGCTCACGGCGTCAGTACACTGCAGACAAGCATACCACTCCTCCAGTCCATTACACCGATACCAGGTGAACCAGTAAAGGCCAAAAGCAAGGAAAATTCACTTTCCCACATGTGGTCTGAGCAGGACTCTAACTCACAGCGGTGAGAGACTTAGATTTGTAGACCGACATTTTGTCCATTAGGCCACTCCGGCCTCAAATAAAATTAGTACAATATTGTAACTTTAACATTCCTATTCTGTATTTTTTCTACCCCATATTTGCATGACAAATGATGTTTATTTTCACAATGGCAAGGGCTCTGAACCTAGGACCAAAAAGGGGTTTGACAATTTGATTTTTATTTGGTGTTTTTGTTTTATTAAGGTGATCGGATGTCAGCCAGAGAAGTCAAAAGTTATGTACGAATGTGTTAAAGCCAACAAAATAATATTTGAAGAATCCGAGGAGACGCTGTCTGATGGCACTTCAGGGGGTGTGGAACGTGGTTCTGTAAGTATTCCAGTCACAGTAAGGGTGTAGAAAAGGGTTTTGTAAGTAGTCAGGGCACTGTAGGGGGCATAGAGCCGGGTTCTAAGTAGTCATTAGTTAGGGCACTGTATAGGGTGTGAAAATCTGGTTTATAAAACATTGGGATGGAGTGTATGTTTCATAATGACCTTTGACCATTGTAAAATTGCGACATGTTTGTTGATAATTGGATCAAAATGTTGTCATGTATAAAGTCTGTCATTGATGGGATAATAATGTTGTTATGTAAAAAGTCTGCCATTGATGGGATGATAATGTTGTCATTTTCTGTTTCAGATGACCTTTTATATGTGAAAAGATTTTTGTTGAGGATTGAATTACCTTTGACCTATGTATACAATCTGTCATTGATTGGATGATAATGTTATAATTTTGATGACCTTTGACCTCTTTAAAGAGTTTGTTAATGATTGGATAATTGATGTATCGCCGGCCATGCCCACAATTTTCGACTAAGACCCGGCATGCTTGAATTACACACAAAAAGAATGCAAAACTCGTCCTGAATGTGCCATTGAATGACCCTCACAGTCACTGACACTAGTACGTCATTAGTTGTCGTGGCACTGCTTTGGTACCATGATGGCGGCCAGTGTTTGGAACTAAAAGCATGTGTGGCGATACGTCAATTGATGTCATTGATAATGATGTCATTTTTTGTTTCAGATAACCTTGACCTTTGTAGAGAGTTTGTTGATGATTGGATTATGATGATGTCATTTTTTGTTTCAGATAAACCCTTGACCTTTGTAGAGATTTTGTTGATGATTGGATAATGGTTAGTGAGGAACAGATAGGCAAAGCTATAGTTTTTATGTTAGAAAAACACCATAAAGTAGGTACTATAATATATATTTAAAATGGCATTAAATGTAATTCTAATTAACATAGATAAACTAAACTAAAGCAGTCTCTTGAGAGATGAACCACTGTGGTAGCGCAGTTGGTAGAGTGCTCGCTCTGTAAGTGGGAGGTCATGGGTTTGAACCCCAGCCAGGTCTGACCCAAGACTTAAAAGTGGGAAGTGACTGTTCTTTGGCCAAGCATTCGGCAATATGAAATGAAAGTCATGGTTCTTTTGGATGGGAACTTAAACTAAAAAAGGTCCCATGTCATGGTAGGCTTGGCACGATAAAGAACCCTGCTTTATAATTCCATCAGCGAAACACACAGGCAAAATTTCTGCACCCTCATCTAAAGGTTGTGACGTCTCGATATAAGTGAAATATTTTTGACTGGGATGTCAAACACCATTACTCAACTCTTGAAAGATGAACACCTCTGTCCTCAAAATTGCCCAGTTGTTATTTCTAAGATTAAAATTTGTGACCTCAACCTATGCATTTGAATTTCCTATGTAATGCATAATCTCATGTTGGTTTACAATTCCAAGTTTGATCAAAATCCATTCATAGACATGGAAGATTTTGAGTGGACATTATACTGAAATGGGCAGACAGGGTGATTCTTGTATCATGTATATACTTCATAAACCTTGTTTATGATTCTAAATAAAAAAAGATAAAAAAATAATAAATAAAATATTGGATTCAAAGTCAAAATTAGACAAGCAAAAGATTTAAAATACTAGTTAATATGTTAAATTATATTTTAAACATTAAAATAAAATTTGAATGAAAAATCGATAAAAAATTTAAAAATCGATTCAAAATATTATTCTAATTCAGAATCGATAAATGAATTTTATTTTCATTATAAGTAAGTTATATGCATTTACCATTGCCTTTGACACTGTGTGCATTTTGAGATCTTGCACTGCTTGATACTATATCACTTGCTATAAAAGGCACACATTTCAAATGACCAAAATATGTCAAACACTGATCTTCAGGAGATTTAATGAAAATTCATTTAGATTTTTTTGTATTTTAATGGTGTTTTACCCCTTAGTAAAGAATTTTTCACTTATATTGATGCACTCAGTTCAGGAATGGCGAAGGAAACCAGATCTCAGAGAAAACTAGCACCAACCTGCTCTGATTATGATTCATTTGAAGATGGAATTAAAATATTGCAACTGTTTATTGCAAAATAATTGCTAAAATTAGTGCAATGCTAAAATGAATATGTTCACAATATTACAATTTAGTTCGGTTACAATTTTGATAAACAGTGGCTACATTTTTAAAAAAAAATTCATAGTGTTAATGTATATTATCTTTCAGGTGGTTGAAGGTGCCGCTGGAGTGGCATTAGGGGCTTATATGGGCAATTTAACAAAGTTTACGAAGAAGAAAGTTGCCATTGTGTGCTGTGGTGCTAATATCAGTGCAGCTGGACTGAGAAGACTTTTAAATATTTATCAATGACAGCCCTCAATACAGAACAGAATACATGTAAATCCCTAGCTGGATGAATTTGTTTCAAGCATGGGAAAAAACACACAAGGACAATATGCTGGCAGTGTTCAAATCCAGAATGTGGCTAGGGGGGTAATCCTAGCTTGGGCCTTGAAAAAAAACAGACTTAAAAATTGGTTTAAGATAAGGACATAATTTAATGCATTTTATTTGAAAAGATGGGCATTAAGAAAAAAAATAAACATGTAAATGAGAAAGAAACAGAACTGGATTTTTTCAAAACTTATAGGCCAAAACCGAAAGGATAGGTTAGGGTTGGCATACAGTAATTTTGTGGGACAAAATTGTTATTTTGGGACCAATGGCATAAGGACTCCTTCTAGATTGAACACTGTGCTGGGATAAAAAATTATAACATACAAGCATGTGACCATATTGATCATACCTACACACTCGCTGTCAAGGTCAATTGACCTCAGTTTTATATGATAGCTTATGAATTTGTAAATACATGTAATACTGTAAAGAGGATTATTTTTGCAGGGTGAAAATTTCACGATTTCTGAAATTCACATTTCGCCAGGGTGTAATTTTCTGTAACCAACATAAGTGGGTGTATATTCTATGTATATGATATATTAACCTGTATGGTAGACATTTTCGCGTGGGTAAAATTTTCGCAGTAATTTCTTTAGCGCGAAATAAGCAAAAATTTTACCCAAGCGAAAATTTCCCTCTTTACAATACATAGCCTACAGAAAACTTATACATGTAGGTGCACTGAGTTTTTTAGCCAAAGGACACTTCAACTCTCCATAGTACATGAATACCGATATCTTACAATCACATTGTCAAAGTGTTAGCCAAAACAACGAGTACGTTAGTTGAAGCAAACTAAGATATATAGTGTGTGGCTTGATCAACATAGTCATATGATTGCCACATGTGAAACTATGACAATTTAGAGTGTGGATGGTTGAGCGTTCATAAAATATCAGGGACCAATTGTTTAGTATTTTATTAGGCAGTTAAAGTTATTGTCATTTTAAATCATTTTTAAATTTTTAAAATTTTTTCTTACCAGGGCCTGGTGGTGGTTCAAAGCATTGTTACTTAACCAGTTGTTCAGCCAAAAATTTTATTTTGTGTTTCTGAATTTTCTGTACAAAAATTAATGCACAATGTTAACATCAAAGGATTATTGTTTTTAAAGCAAGAAATAACAGAAATTAGAACTCTGGGTAGACAATATATAGGGCTTTGTAAAAATTATTTCTTAAAAGAGCATGCCATTTTGTTCTTCCATCATGTGTCCATATATACTAAATATAAATATATTTCAAGAGTTATTCCCCTTTTCACAGAATGATGTGTTGCATCACTGTTTGTATATATTTCGTTGGTTTTATATATTTTTCAATGTACAAAATTTTTATTATTTATTGTTACAAAATAAAGACAGAATAAAAACCATTTATGACCAGTTCAGTTATTTATGCAACTAGGCAGGGAAGCCTGGGTGTTAAAAAAGGGGGTTGGACTTTATATAACTGCATCAGGAAGGAGAATAAATGCAGGGTTGGACCAGGAAAGGAACCCAGGACCTCCTGCACTATAGGTGAATGCTCTAACACTGAGCTTCCTAAACAGCTACATTCATCCAACAATCCCAAATGGGCAGTGGCACCCATATTCACTCAGATGGAATTTTTTGTCCCGTAATTGCCAGTACACCACTTACAAGGACCACAATAGCCACCAAACCGAAACAGGAAGGAGAAAAAATACAGGGTCAGACTGGGGATCGAACCCATGATCTCCAGCACTATATGCAAGTGCTCTATCACTGAGCTACCCAGACAGCTACATAACTGGTACTCAAATCAAGAACTACACATACTATAATGTAGGCTGAACTAGATGAGCTACCAAGAACATAGTCTGACTAACAGCTAAACCCCCATTTAAATTTTTGACTTGTTGAAGACCCCCATCAAGTCAAAAATTGAAATGGTGATTTAGTGGGCTGATTAGTCAAACTATAAAGAACACTACCATAATACATTTATTTTACTGACCCACATAACCAATGAAATGTCACGTTTAAAAAAATAACACAATGTCTCCTTTACGATTTTGCAATAAATAATTTTGGTTATCAAGATAGTTATAGGCTGTTAATCAGTGAAGTTTTAAATACTTCACAACTTGTTTTAAATTTCTTTAATCTACCTTTCTAACCAGCATGCAGCAAACGTTATGTTGCGTAATCAACATGAGGGGTGTACTGCCAATATGGTGGTCATCTGGCTACCAAGTTACGGGATGAAACTTCTTTTTGGTATTAAAAAAAGAGACCACTCAGAATGCGTCCCCTTCCTCCAGCTCTCCACGTGGGAAGAGGAGGAACGGTCATCAATGACGAGGGTATTACCGCACACGCCAATGAAGTAAACCCTTGCCCGCTTCACGCTCAGAAGGGGACGCTATTTCTCGTCCTCGTGGTCTGCAAAGTCCGTCAGTTTTACCTGACGTCCCGGCGATACATACTATAGAAATGATCCCTAAAAGTATGATCTTAATGTTAGAAGGCTAATGTATATTCTTATATTTTCTAAGGAAAATGCGATAAAAAAGTATTTCCCTGTTAAAAAACAAATTTAATATATAATTACACACTGTTAAATGTTACGTTATCAAAAATAAAATAAAACATAAAAAATAATTTTTTAATGTTAACATTTCTACTGAAAAATAAAAGACGGTATTGATATTGCTGTGTATTGTTTATATTTTGTACATAAAAAATGTTAAAGGGAATTAATTCTTTCAAGGGAGTAAACTCGTATTTTCTCTGTACGATTATTGCTTAACAATCACACTCGGTATTTATATGACAAAATTAACACGGAAATGTGACCATATTTTTTAATTATGAATTTTCGAAAGAAAACTGGCCCTACAAACATTTTCTTGAAAATGAAAAGCTTTTTTCTACTGTGACCATGTCACATAAAATTAGTTTTTATATTTATTCTATACTAGAAACTATTTTGATATCACACACATACACACACACACGCGCGCGCGCGCGTTCTCGAAACGAGTGCTTAAATGGTATTGTTCAAATTCTCTAATGCCAAACAGAACAATTTAGCTGTTACCTAAAAACAAATTTTCTTGTAAGCAATAGCCAAAAAAATTACGCAAGAACAAGAAACATTAATGAACATGCACACATGTAAATAGAGACCAAAGCGATTATTTTAGACTCACACAACTTCTAAATTATTTCTGAGAGAGTCGGTCCTTCTTGTTAATATATATTTATGCCAGCTCATGCATGGAATATTGTAAATGTAATTGAATATGCAATTATGAGAAATAAAGAAATTTGAAATTTTAAAGTTTTTTCACGTTAACGGTTATTAAATACTGATTGCTTTCAATGTTAATCGGATATTTTTTCGGGACACATTATTTTTTGTTTTGTCCACCTTACCGTCTGTCCGCCACCGTGAACCTTCAGTGTCCACCTTACCGTCTGTCCGCCCCCGTGAACCTTCAGTGTCCACTCTGTGTCTTCTACAATCCTTTATGGGTTTTAACGAAATTTAATAAAAGTTTACTCCAGGTGATGTTAAGTTACACGAACTTGGGTCAAAGGTCAAGGTGGCGAGGCTAAAAATCTAGACTTTTCGCATCGTTTTCCAAGTCAGCTTTGTATCGCCTTAGTTTAACACTTTATCTTGACAAAACTTGGTATAAGTATTTATACACCAACATAATACTATGTTTCACGAACCGCGATCTAGGTAAAATGTCTTGAAAGGTCACAAGGAGGAAAAGAAATATCAAATCGTTTATACCAAACGGGTGCGATGTAAGGACTCTTTCGATACATTGCCGTACGGGTATTGATGGCGTCATCATCAAGCATCAAGACACTGCAAAAAAAAACCTATTTGTTATATATATATATATATATATATATATATAAAATGTTAAATGTTAAAATGTCGTTCGCGTAAGGAGGGTTTACATTTGTGTCAAGTTTGACCAAAATCAATCCATAGACATTGATCGCGAGAGATATGGAGCGGACACGATATTTGGAACAGACAGCCAGAAGGACAGACGGACAAGATGGTTTGTATATGCATACGCCTATTAAACTTCACATAATCAATCTGTGTCCAAGAATAAACTAGAGCTCTCAGTGAAGCTGACTTATACACCCCATAAGTATTGTCCAAGAGTCATGACTCTTGCATTGACCTACATGTGTGCATCATCATCAGCTAAAATTGGTATGCGACACATCGTCTCTTGGTGGTGTATATTTGTTGCTAGTTTGATTAAAATCCACCAATAGACATGAAAGATATGGGGCGATATTACAGGCAGACGGACAGGGTGATTCCTATAGACCCCCGTGAACTTCGTATACAAATCCAAATAAACTATTGGTTTCAGTAGGTAAAAGCATAAGGGGCTGATAAAAATACAGGTTCGCTCAAGCAGCGCCAAAATCTCGGCAATATTTGTTCTGTACAATAACTTTAATGCAGACTCATGTCTGGTAGATGGCATAACGCGTTCGATGTTTTTTTCGTAGGTGTGGGCTCAACTGTGTCCGACACCTAACGTGAGATGGTATATTTGTTGTTTTGTCCAATAACATGGCGATTTAGGAAGATGCGAACAGTGCATCAGACGACTTAGAAATCATTGAACCGGTATGTACCGTAAAAGGTCATGATCACCAACACAACAATCTCACCGATCAAATTTAAACGGTATTATCTGCATTAATTGTCATCTTTATTTGATTCAAACTTTGACTCAAATACCATTAAAATCATCACAAGTTATTATGTGTTGGCTAACAGGAAACACAGTTCTACGATTGATTGATTAATTGATTGATTAAATGGGGGTTTTACGCCCCAGTCAAGAACATTTCACTTGTATCGAGACGTCATCAGCTATAAGTAAAATGGCAGAAATTTTGACCTTTGAAGTGCGCTCGGGGCAATGTGCAAATGGGGCTTCTTACTGAATATACCACGCCTAGCGTGGCACAGAGCATCAGTTTTAGGACCCCGTACGTGACTTTCATTTCTAAATGCCGAGTGCTTGGCAAAAGAACAGTCACTATTTATTTTCAAGTATTTGTCAGAATAGGCCGGGGACTGAACCCGCGACCTCTGACATACTCTACCAATTGAGCTACCATAGTGGTACCACAGTTATACGAAGTATAGTACTAAAGTTTAATATCAGAGAATGAACCCAGAATTCATATTCACAATGACAGGTTGATGGCAAGCAAGTCGAATCTCGGTCAGAGTTATTTCACCAAAACATATAGGGTATTGACTATGCCGGGATGGTCATAGATTTAAATAATAAGTGTATGTGTGAAAGTACCACCTTAAGGGTTTGGCGATGCCGCACTAGGAAACGGGTGTAGGCGCGTTAAACTTGACACTTTGGTTTAATGATTACACACCTGGTTCGATAACTGTTCGTGTAAATATTTTTCTTATTCAATAAATTAGAAAAATATTAATAAAGAAATGTATGGATTGGGTTGGGGAAACAATTGATATCGATATATATCTTTCCCGAGAAGATTTATAGGATGACATGCACATATGTATGTACAAGTTAAAATGAATAAATGGATTACCAAGTATATATTAAACAAAACACAAACATACTGTCATATACCATTTTTTGAATTTAATCATAAAATACATTAAAAAAATGGTATATGACAATACTGATTGATCATTCAACCCATAGGCCACAATCCTAAAGGAAGTTAAATACGCGAACTTCCACCAGGGAAGTGAGACAGGGCGCTCCGGAAGAGCAAGCATCTCCTATTTAGCCACGCAACGTGTGTAATCAAAATTTGGAATGAAAGGAACGTTTAACTATAGCTAAGGAACGTCAATCCAGGGCAATATTTGAATACAGGGACACTGTACTAATTAACATTATTGTGATGACGACCATAACATTTTTCAGGGCCTTAATAAGCCTATGCTTGCAATATCCTTGCACCAAGTAGCGTATTAATTGTAAAACAAATACACCATAAGCAAGAGAAGCAGGTATATTGCTGCATAGAAAAGGAAACCTGACAATAGAAATGTAGTCATCAAGTTTGTAATACTGCTTCAACATACGAAGCGAATACTCTACCAAATGAGCTAATGTAGTTGTCCAGTGGAACCTGCCTTAAAAGGTCACTTCTATATAAGGGCCACCAGCTTTTAAAAGCCACTAAAATTCTGTCCCAACTGTTTTTATTCATATTATTTAAACCTGTATATATATATATATATAAGGGGAACATGTCCAAAAAGGGCACTTTTACTAGTTCCCTTTGTTTACATTTATAGACAGGTTCAACTGTATTCATTAATGATGGACCACGTTTTCCCAGTTTAACAGGCGTTTTAAACACAGAATCTGAAATACCATAACCGACTATTTACTAAGCGTGCTTAATCTTCTGCTAGACAAATTATATATTTAGGCAAACAACATTGACCTGTCCACTTGACCTTTGATTTAAATATTCATATTAGGACCAGAATATTTATAATAAGGGAGGCTGATGTTTAGCTCGTCTACGTCATAAGAACGTGCATTTTTTATGCCTAAACTGCGAATCACAACATCCCATGTATTGCGTGGGTCATCCTATATGGATATGTCCAAATGAAAGGTCAAAAGGACAGGTTAATGTTGTTTGCCTGTATATACACATGTACTGGTAGGAACACATTAAACATGATATCTGCTAATATTTTAATTGATTTTGTAATTAGTTTTAACAAAAGGAAATATCAGATGAAATATTTATAATTTGATTTTGTAGATAGACTGACGATCGGTCGAACTAACGGTGGAAGCATGTGTATAACGGAATGACAGAGGTATGGCTATTTATTTATTTATTTATTTATTTATTTAGATTTAGTAACATTCGGATGTAGATGATATATAAAACAATTTAAAATTGAAATGTACGTATTTCAGTCAAATTTTGCTCTACAAGTGAGCCTCAGTAGCCGAGGGGTCTTAAAGTACACGCCTACGAAACATAGATCCTCGGAGCCTATAAGGTTCGAACCCAACTGGAAACATATCTTAATGTCGGTGGTATTTTCCCGATACTGCGGTTCATTCCACCAATCTAGAACTGCACTCCTCTATACATGTGATATCTTGACTGGGTCATTGAACACTAATCACTCAAGCCCACTCTTACTTTACAAAAATACAGTACACACCTGTCAAAAGGTCAACACTAAGCGAACAAATATGAAGCCGAGGGTCGATTACCGAGTGACCGAGATATAGATATCTACAATAGTGGCCGAAAAGCTGTCGAGAGATGTAAAGCAGCTGCCAAATAAGCTGCCGAGATTATAGACATTATTTATCTATTATTTAAATTTAGTAAAATTTGGCTGAAGATGATGAACAAAGTAATTGAAATTTTAAATGTACGTATTTAAGTCACGGCTTCGGTACCTGTTATAATATATGTGCACGCCTATTAATCAAAGCGTCTCAGAGCCCAGGTTCGGACCCAGCTGGAAACATATCTTAATGTCGGTGTTATTTTCCCAAAACTGCGGTTCATTCCATCAATCTAGAACTGAACTCCTCTATACAAGTGATATCTTGACTGGGTCATTGAAAACTAATAACTCAAGTCCACTCTTACTTTACAAGACTACAGTACACACCTGTCAAAAGGTCAACACTAAGCGAACAAATATATGAAGCCGAAGCTTGACCGCCGAGTGACCGAGATATGGATACCTACAATACTGTATATTGCTTTATTTCAAAGGTGTCAAATTTTCAAGGTTTGACGATGGCAAGTGTATTCGCCGTGTCAAATTTTCGCGGTCTTATCTGATCAAAGGAAAATGACTCGGAAGATTAATGGGCTGGTAATTCCAGTGTATATTAGCGGCGGTTTAATTTTCGCAGGAATACGCATGACCGCGAATATAGCGAAAATAAAACCATAGCGAAATATAAGCGTTTTACAGCTGTCGGGAAATGTAAAACAGCTGCCGAAAAGCTGTCTAGATTATAGACATTGAAGGACGGAGATGATCACAAGCAGTCTATTCGGTACGAAGTTTGCTTAGCTTTGATACCAGTAAGAGTTCCCTTTGTACCCACACCCATTCATTATATTCTATGTAAAAGTTTTGAAAAATCGTTTTTCCCAGAAATGTTCAAAATGGCTTGAATCTGTCATTTTTAGACTTTTTTTCCGTCAAAATATTTTTTAGTGGAGGGTACAAATGTAACTCTTTCCTTTGGGTTGAGATGAACGTCCACTTCGGCACTAATTCGTTAGCTTAGCTTCAATGATATCACTTTGAGAACACACACACACACACACACACCACGGCGCTTGCCAATATCACCACAGCACCAACACCAGCATATCAACTATCACTCTTGTCACCATCACACCCCCACCCCCACATGTAGCTCTTTGCAACACTATGTTTGATTATATTGTCCGACAAATTATTGTCACCAGCAACATAACCCCACCACTATCATAACCCAGAGCATTCTCATCCCCACTTATCCACTACAACTCTTGCCTCTTGCCACCATCAACCTCCCGCACACATACACAACGGCGCTTGCCAATATCGCCACACAAACACACACATTTCATAACAAAACTGTGGCCCTATGCAACTGTTTATATTGTCCGACAAATTGTCCACCATCACCACACACATTAGGACGCTTGTCGCTATCACCACAACACCAATACCAGCATATCAACTGCCACTTTTGCCACCATCACTCCCCCCCCCACTCCCAGTTCGTAACAAAACTGAACGTGTAGCCCTATGCAATACTATTTGTATAATTGATTATATAGTCCGACAAATTATCCACTAGGGATCTAGCTTTTACGAGGTATAAGTAATTGATTTCTTTGTTAGTGTCTCTGTAACGTATTCATGGATTCACCTGAGCACTAATCAATTTTTCACCTGAGGAAACTGAATTCATACATAGATCGATATCGTTGATTCTTACACGAAGAATTACAGAAAGCACATAAAAAGATAACTAACCAGCGTAATGTCTTTGATGTGACGTAATGTGGTATAAAGTTTTGAATTAATGATAGCTCTACATTTCAATTGTTGTCACAGAATGGTTGTCTCAAACGAACCACCATCTTTTCCATGTTTTCGCTCATTTGAGAATTACATATCAATCTAATTTGATATCTATCACGAAATGATTGTTTTAAATGCGTGTCAAAACTTGCTCAGTATCTTTATGCTCACTTGAGCATCTTCATCGAGATATTAAATGGGTTACAACGCTCTAGTTAAATAAAGTATAGACCTGTTTAAACTGAGCTAACGAAAAGGAACCAAAGCTCGGCTGCAAGGCGGTCAAGATAGGAATAGTAAAAGATCGAAAAGCCGTCGCTTGATACAGTGTATATAGCAGATATAATCAGGGGCCAAGATGACCATGAGCTGGCGTTTCGGCACTACTGTATTTCCATAAATTGATTGGCTTGCACACGGTATTATTTCTTTTAATTGAAAATGTTTTCATTAAACTATTAATAAAATGCATTTAAAATGCACTGACCTGACCAAATTATATTTCTAATTAAAAACAGTATTGTTCAGTTCTCCTGTACACAGAGAAATTTTGCGAAAATTTTTTAATTTGATTAAATTTATACACCAATTAGGCCCCATTCTTGGCATTTAGGGTCAGGTAGATCATTGTTGTTCGGGTTTTTTTTCCAGTTGTGATCATCATGAATATTTCAATTATGACATAACGGTTATAGTTGTTCCAAGTAAGAAGGTACAGAATGGATAATATTGACATAGTCTAATTTATTGTTTTGTTAAAAAGTTCAAAAATTGCTCTATGTATAGAATTAAGTTCACTTTTTCATGAATGAAAAATATATAGGTCAGTATATTTTGTATTAAGTTTTGACAAATTTTTGTGAGTTTGGTGGAAAATACGACTTTATTCTTGCATTTTCCATGTGCACTGAATTTGTGGAAATACAGTAATTCGTGAACTTTGGACAGGTCTGTACTTTGTTATCACGAAATATAGTCATCTCAAATGCGTCTCAAAAATTTAACCAGAATTTTTTAGCTTTTTTGGGGATTATATTTCAACTAATATGATATTTGATGTAAAGAAATGGCCATCTTCAACGTGTCTCAAAAGTTAAACCACCATCCTTTTTGATTTACTTGAGCATCTTCGTTGAGATATATACATATTTATACAGTGTATAGGTACAACCCTCAGTATCAGGTAGAGTCCTTTTTTCGTGGCCGTATCACTACGAGTCGCGCTTGCGCGACGAGTAGTGATACAGCTACGAAAAAAGGACGAGACCTGATTCGAAGGGTTGTACCTACACACTGTGTATATAATATTTTTATCTAACATTTCCTATTAGGTCATTAAAATAATAAAAACCCAATACTTTATGTGAAAAAATACATTTTATCACAGAAAACCACTGAACTTTGTTATGATATGTTTTGTAGTAATGACGTCATTGTTTACATTTGACAAATCGGAGATTCCCTAATGACGTCACAATGAGACGTGCACGTGTACTTTACCGCCAATGTTGTATCACCACACTGTGGTGATACAAGATTCCGTATCACGCGTGTTCGATAAAACTTGTATTTCATCAAATACAGACAGAAAACCTAGTCTAATGTTAGATAAAAACTGGGAAATGACGCACTAGTTAAGTACGGTACAGACCCGTCTAAATGAAGTGACCACGATATGGTTAGCTAGTGACCGAAATGCTTCCAGGATAAATGTACCGAGAGATAGATATCAGTTGTTACCGAAATGCAGCTAACGAGGGACCGATATAAGCTGGCGATTCGATCCTTATCCTTTTGCTTTAAGTTAAATTTTCGACAGGTCTGTACAATATCGTGCACTCCAACTAATTTGATATTTGTTGTCACGAAATGGTTGTCTGAAATATGCCAGCATCTTTCGCTCACTTGATCTTCTTGAATATACATGACGGGTTTTTAGTTGAGATAATTATAAAATGGGCCACAACACCCTAGTTAAGTTTATTTGAATAAGGACACC
Source organism: Anadara kagoshimensis (assembly GCA_021292105.1). NCBI lineage: Eukaryota > Metazoa > Mollusca > Bivalvia > Arcoida > Arcidae > Anadara > Anadara kagoshimensis. The sequence continues at coordinate 12,460,344 of CM037871.1, read as the reverse complement.
AATAGGAAAGGCCACACTTTTACGACAAAGACAGACCGAACTATTTGCCTTAACGATTGTGTCATGTGCTACTTTTGGAGTTTTTATGAAATAATACATTCAAAAGTAGCACATGACAATTGTAAGTTACTTTTTATATTGCTACCATCGACGATAACCTTATCATATAGAAACTCAACATATTTAAAGCAGATAGTTCGGCACACATCAAAGACCAGATCTTGATAAATGACTTTGATTCTCATTGTAGTATAAAATCCGTTTCATTAAGTACCTGAATTCATTAGTGTTAATTAGACATTTCGTGATATAATGATGCCTTTTTCATATCCATTACTACATTAAAAGACTTGGTTAGGTTATAACTGAAGTTAATCACGGAATAAACGCGAGGTTAATCACGGGGATAAACGAGATATGTTTACTTTATTACCACTTTTGATGTTTTTTTTTTACAAAAAAATCACAAACAACAGCAATAGTACTAGTAATGAGTTTTCGAGTGTGTGTGTCAATGCTTGCTGGGGTCGCTAATTATGTATTGTATCACTGTTCAGTTCTTCGATCCACATCAGCATTTGTAGTTGACACGGACGCTGATAGTGAAAAACATGATCGTAATGCGAATTTTAAGCCACTTTTACATGGACGGGCTTAGCTACATCGGGCAAAATTACAACATTTTTCTGTGTTTTCCGTGTGAACATTTTATTAAAATTTTAAGTTATGTCCAAAAATTTAATGTCAATTTAAAGAATATTTATCTGTAAACAAAATGACACCAAGACCACGATGATCGGACGCAAATTAAAAAAGTAATGTAGAATTTTGTCGGAGCACCTACAAGTCAAAGATCTGATTCGTTGTTCCCCTTTACTCTTTTTTATATACCTAGGGGTATTTTTTTTAAATTTTATTATGAAACTGGTCCCTGTGCTTTATCCCACAAAACTGCCCCATTTTCTGGAAGCAGAGGCTCTGCTTGTTTTGTTTTCTTTCCATGGCCCAATTGCAACAGTGCCTTCATCCTCGCGTCGAGAATTTTTCGAAATTCAGAAATCAGAAACTAGTATCAAGAAAATTTTTGTTCAAAACATTTTCATCTCTCAGATATCGCAATAATCCACACACAATGAAGTATAAAGAACGTGGCGGATAAGGTTCATCCAATTTTTTTGCTTCCACAACAAATCTACCTAGGGAAATATTAATCTTCTCTGTTGTCATTTTGGCCAAATCTGGAATATATCGATCATTTCTAATTGAATTGCGATTTTGTCGCCCTCGTTGCCCATCTCGTATTTTACTTTGTGTTTATATTTTCCTGGTTAGATAATAGTTTAGTTATATTCTCGTCAGAAACGGGGTTTACAAACCGCCTTTTTCACTCGTGATATCAGACTGTACAGGTGGCATGGGTTTAAAAACTCAATTTTAGCATCGTTTGACATAACATTAAAATTAATATCGCACAAAACGTCCATCTTTTCCACAGCTTTGAATTTGTCGTCGATGTTGTCGGATCTTCCTATCATTTGACACAACAATAAAATAGATTTTCCATCTTTTCCTCGCGTTCAGTTTCGTTTCCGGTATTGGCATCGTCATACTTTGCTAACATTTGAGACAATGATAGATTCTGAAGTTCCTCAAATGTAGCCTCTTCTTTCTCCATTTGATCACAAACCTGAGACAATGTTCATTATTTATCTCTGATGTCAAAAAATCTAAATCGTTCAGATTTATAGTGTGTAAATCTGCCATTTTAATTTTTTTTAACTTTGCGGCCTCCTAGGGCAAACAGCAACTATAAAATGAAGACAGAACGCGCAAACATCATATGACTCGAAATCTCGTGCAAAAAGAATCTCGTGATGCAAGCCCCTTATTAAATGGTTAAACTCGTTTTCACGTGATACCCGTCTAACGCCTCGACCCGCCCCTTTCGGGTATCACGTAAAGACTCGGTTAATTACCATTCAATAACTAAATTATAAATTAACATTTCGTGTTTCAGACTTTTGAGTTGTAAACTGATGCTGCTTTTACTATTTGTCTTATAACATTGGTTATCGAGTATTAAAGAGATTTTTTTTTTTATGAAAAATAAAACTTTGATTCAATGGCATCATTTGCTTCAGTCACATGTTGTCGGCATAAGGTATTTGGTGATAGAGACAAATCCAGATCCATTGCTGTTCATCGTTTGTTCAGTCAGGTTTTTACGGCGGTATAAATGTGATTGGCGATAAATAGAAGGGCACTAATCAAACCCCGATCAGTTATTTATAGATATTCATTAAGTATATTTCTAACAAATACGATTATTATTTAAAAGTACAGTCCTGTCGAAAGTTTAACAGTAATCTAACAAATAAGCAGCTCATAACAACCTCTTGTAATTGACGTATCGCCGACCACGCCCACAATGTTCCGACACTGGCCGCAGCGTCACGGCAACTAATGACGTACTAGTGTCAGTGACGTCATTAAATGGCGCGTTTTCATTCTTTTTTGCGTGTAAATCAAGCATCCGGCCATTTGACGGAACATTGTGGGCGTGGCCGGCGATACGTCAATTAGCTATACTCGACAGCTTTTTGACAGCTGTTATCGGCCGCTCTTTGGCCATTAGCTATCAATATCTCGACCAGCACATCATCTCGGCCCCTTGTAAGCTATATAGCTATATATTGACAGCTGTCATCTATCTCTCGGCCGCTTTTTTGGCCATTAGCTATCTCGGAGTGGCCGAAATGATGTGCAATAGTTCGTTAGCTTAATGTTTAATCTCGAAAGGCTTGTACTGTATACGGTAGAAAAGTGAATATTTTCATTATTTAATCAATTCAATTTAATTTACGGCTTATTTAACTATCGTATTTCTTAGTTATAAAAATTAAGAACAATTTTGAGGACCAATAATAGCGGAAATGTAGGCGGGTTTTTTTTTTTTTAGGTTTTTTTTCTTCTATAATTTAGTGCGTTTATGTTTCTTTCAATGTAAGAAGTACTTTAAGTAAACACCGCTTTGTTTAAAAAGGAGGTTGCGTGTCAGCAAGCGTTCTTAACAGCAAACTCGTGGATAAGACGCTTTAATATTTTGGAACAAAGATCGGGTCGATGAATTGCGTACTGTACCCGAATCTGTGGGCGTTTAAAATGGCAACAACGGAGATAGAAGTAATTATATCTGTATTTAACTAAAACTTAATATGTAATATTGATTAACACTCATCATTATATACTATTATTTTGTATTGTTGTTCCATTTATCATATACAGTGGCCGTAATAAAAAAGAATGATACGTGATTTGTATCGAGGTTGCCATGGCAACTGAGATATAAAGAACGCGATTACAAGCACCATTGTCAGAAAGAAAATTAACAAGTTAGAATAAAGTTGTATGGGTAATGTCCTAAATTCAGTTTTCAAAGAAAATATTCTGTTGTTCTTAAAATTAGCTCATTTGACATAGCAAGTTACGGCGGAATAAATTAATATACACACGGGAACAGCATGAACCTGTCGAAAGTTTAATAATAAGTTAACGAATAAGTGCCGTTTATCTCGGCCCCTCGTTAGCTTAATTTCCCGTGACAACTTTTTGGCAGCTGTTATCTATCTCTCGACAGTTATTCTTTCACTAGCTATCCATATCTCGGCCACTCGGTATCCCTGCTAAAGCTATTTTTTGTTAGCTAAGTGTTAAACTTTCGACCTGTTTATAATGTATGGTGTCATTTATTTGGCGTCCAATACATTTGCTCATATATGATGTATATTTAAGAAATAATCAACATCTACCCGTGGTATATCGTCGAATAATACACGGGCCGTCGTTAACATGCGGCGAATATATCACTCGGTGATATATTCGCCGCATGTTAACGACGGCTCGTGTATTGTTCGACGATATACCACGGGTAAATGTTGGTCATTTCAATTGTAACATGACTTAGATAAAAATAATTGAAATAAACAATGCGAACTCTTTCTTCGGAAGTACATTTTACTATCTTTACAAATACATGTAGGTCCATTCAAACAATTCGGCTCTTGAGATTCCCTCAATTGAAATAAATGATTTTTTATGAATGAAAAATCACGTCACAACCATTGTTCGCTACACATAGCATGACGTCATAAAATAAGCAAGAGAGTACGTCATTAAAACGGAACAGCGATGGGTATATCGTTTGTTATGTACCACGGCTGACTCTCTTCATGTTTCATATGAAGGAAAACGCAGGTCATGTTAGAATACGTCATTTACTTGGAAAAATAGTTTTATCTTCAATTTGCATTATTTGTGACGTCATTGTAACTTAGCTTAAGAAAAACTGCTCGACAGTTTCCCAGTCTCTACCATACTCGTCAGCTGAGCGTCGAATATTTTTCGTTATCTCAGTGTTAAACTTTCGGCAGATCTTTATTTCGATGATTTCAATGAACTTAGATAAAACAAGAATCTTTATCAGAGTGTGTCATTTATGTTGCTTATGTAAACTTACAATTGCATCCCTAACGGCATCATTTCCTAAAATAACTTCTACAACACTCTTTAGTTAGCCTTTAAACCTAGAAAAGTTGCAATAATGCTTATACGGTTTTAAACAATAACCTAAGCATGCTTTTATTTGGCTTCTTGTAACTTACAGTACAGATCTGTCGAAAGTTTATCACTGAGCTAATGAAAATGAGTCTTAAGCTCTGATGCTTAGTGACTGAGATATGGATACATGAAGCTTACACGGTGAAAAGCTTACAAGGAATAGCAGCTGCAAAAACATAACTAACGAGGGGCGGAGTTAAGCTGTCATTTCGGCACTAATTCTTTAGCTCATTGTTAAACTTTTGACAGGTGTACTGTTTATACTTTACTTCCTTTCAAGTACAATACAGACCTGTCGAAAGTTTAACACCAAGCAAACGAAACGAATGTGCCGATTGCGAATCGGCAGCTCATTGCAGCTCTCCTTGTTTGTATATTAACAGCTTTTCGATAGCTGCTATCTATCTATTGGTTGGGCTCTTTGTGGTGTTTTGGGAAAATTCTCGGCCATTCGGGAATCGAGCTCCGAGTCCTTTTCGGTAGCTATATATTAAACTTTCGACATGCCTGTACTGTATATCTCCGTTTTTATTTGAAGTTCATTGGGTCCTTCAACTCGTTAAGAACAATCACGGATTTTATATATTTATTTATTTTCGAAGATTTATTGTTGCATGTCGCTCGCAGCCAGCTCAGGCTATTACCGGTTTGGCTTCCATCAACTAACAATTCTTCATTCCATTTCAACAAGTCGAGAATCCCATTAATTTAGACCATTGTTAGCAAAAAATCATTAAATTAGCAATATATTGCTAAGTTGGCGAGAGTTATATGAAGCACAGGGTCATATTTCATTTCAAATTAACTTTATACTCGAAAAAATAACATAAATAAAACCAAGAAAGCACAATCAACACCACGATGATTGGTACAAAAGCATTACCATAACGGATTGCATTACCAGTCGGGCCAGACAAACTAATGGGTAAAAATTCTACGAAGACCGGCAGTTACCGTAAATCTTCCCACTAAACGTCAAACAAGTATACCATTACCAAAAGGCATATTAACCGTTGAAGACCAAAGCTTTAAAGAGATTTAAAACATGTATATCCATTTCTTTATTGTAATATAGACATGAAAGTGATTTTTATGATGTTGGAAAAAAACCAGACAATATGTACAATTCATGTAACAGAAAAATATGTTACCGAAGTTAACATCTTTTGGTTGCCACGTCCAATTTCGCTGAATTTATAGAACATAAGTTCATAATTTTGTGTATTCTTCCAAGACTTCAAACTTTGATTCTTATTCTAAAGGACCCTTGTTGGTCTAAAATAAGCGCTTATTCTAAATTTTGCGTTATTAAATAATGCTAATTTTATGCAACATGTTACAAATGGCTACCAACAATTAAATTTTGTAATTTTAATCCTCATGATATACGTATCTCATACGTGTTGTATTCTCATAAAAAGCGGAAATTTCAAAAATTGTTAAATTATGTAACAAATGTTTATACTTATTTACATATACCATAAACAAAAAACTTTAAAGCTTTGAAAAAAATAAACTAATGTATCTTATAGTATAAATTGATTTTTTCTTTTCTTATTTTTCATTTTGAAATTTACATCCAGCCATTGACGTTGGGTAATAAAAACAACAACCACAGCTGCTAAGATAAAAGGCAGAGAATGAATAAAATTTGATGGACTGGATTTTGTTTTGAAATAGACATTTTAAAAGATACTAAAGCCAAAAAATTGCCATAAAATAAATGTGTTTTATAGAATGGAAACCATTTTGAAATTGACATCTCCTTAATGCATGTAGCATCAAATTTTATGTAACATAAAAGTATTACCAAAGGTTCAGAAAAAGACATAAAGATTATATAACCATTATCGCAGATATAAAACCCATACTTCCGTTTCAGACTTTGAAATTGACATCTCTCATAACGGAAATTGTTTTTAGTCAGACAATTTTAAGGCTATTCGATACACTTAAAATTTTCATAACTTCAAAAATTATATTACAAAAGAGTTCCACGTCGTTATCGATTTATAAGCTTATACAGTACGATCTGTCGAAAATTTAATACTGAGCTAACAAAAAGAAGCTCGGGTGCCGAGAGGTTAAGATATGGGATATCCAGTGATTAAAGAGCTGTCGAGATTAGCTAATGAGAAAACAAGCCGAGGTGTCGATTTGACACTAATTTGTATAGATCTTTTAATACTGAGCTAACGAAAATAAGTCAAAGCTCGGCTGTCGAGGTATGGATAGATAGTGGAAAAAAGCCGTCACGGTTGAGTGATAGTAAGCAGCTTCCAAAAAGCCGGCTGAAAATAGCTAAATATAACTAGGAACCCAGATTCGACACTAACTATTACTTCAGTGTTAAACTGTCGAAAGTATTCTGACAGGTATGTCCTGTTCAAAGGTATATAAAACTATTTCAAGTTTGCGAACATTAAAGGTTATCAAAGGCAAAATCTATATTTAGACAAGTCTATGACTTACAGATAACAGTAATAAGTTGAAGTATAGCGAGTGACCTTAATCACATCACAATCAGCTTTACATATACACATGCAGTACGGACCTATCGAAAGTTTAACAATGAAAAAACGGAAATTAGTCGAATCTCGGCCTTCGAGTGGCGGAAATATGACTAGCAAGTACCTGTAGAGCTCTCGACAAAATATAGCATCTACCGAAAAGCTGTCGACATATACCTTACGAGGGTCCGAGATGTGCTACACTAAGGCACTAGCTCAGAGTTAAACTTTCGACAGGTCTGTACTGAAGGATCAGAGTGAATCTGGTGACATTTATTGTCCCCATGGTAAACCCGATAAAACCGATATTTTTACCAAATGTACAACAAGCTGACAACAAGTAGTCCCTAGAGACTTCAAACAATGACAAATCTGTAGGGCTTATTAGCAAGCATTCACAATCAAAACGTCTCAACTATCTATTAAGGGTTTGTGTAATCCGATTTATATACAAATTTGAATATTTGTTATTTGTATGGTGTCTGAGTTTTAATTCAACTGAGAATTTCGGTTCTTGGAAATTGATCTTCATTTACTAACTACGTTGAAGCTGGTTTTTCCAATACATGTACATCTGGTTCGTCAATATCTTCATAAGACAGCGATCACGTAGTGCGCCAAGAAAGACAATGGCGCAAATTTAAGAAATAAAATGGAGCGTTTTAAATATGCGGCAAATACTAACAGTGTAACGCATTGTTAACGTAATATTATTTTATGTTCATATCCCATAATGCGTTCTCGAACACCGTCTGTTTTAATGATTAAGTCGCGTAAACGTGTTCTTGAACGTCACCTGTTTTAATGTTCAAATCCCGTAAACATGTTCTCGAATGTTGCATAATTTAATGTTTAAATCTTGTTACATGTTCTCGAACGCCGTCTGTTTTAATGGTTAAGTCGCGTAAACGTGTTCTCAAACGCCGCCTGTTTTAATGGTTAAGTCGCACAAACTGGGTTTTGAACGTCGTCTGTTTTAATATTTAAATACTGTAACATGTTCTCGAACGTCGCCTGTTTTAATATTTAAATACCGTAACGTGTTCTCGAACGTCGCCTGTTTTAATATTTAAATACCGTAACATGTTCTCGAACGTCGCCAATCTCGTAAACATTTTCTCGAATACCGTAACATGTTCTCGAACGTCGCCTGTTTAAATGTGCAAATCTTGTAACATCACTTCGAACATCACCTTTTCCGTAACATGTTTTTGAACCTGAACATTTTAATGCTTACTGAATCCTGAAACTCGTTCTTGGGAGTCACCTTTTTTTAATGTTTACTTTGAATATAACCTATTCCCTTAACATGTTCGAAATTTTCCTCACGTCATTTGTTCCGGTAACATATTCTCGATCGTTACCTGTTACCGTAACATGTTCACGAACGTCGCCTGTTACCAAAGCATGTTTTCAAATGTCGCCTATTACCGTAACATGTTTCCAAACGTCACTTGTTCCCGTTACATGTTCTCGAACGTCACCTGTTGCCATAACATGTTCTAAAACGTCGCCTATTGCTACAACATGTTCTCAAACGTCGTCTGTTACCATTATATGTTGTAGAACGTCACCTGTCACCATGACATGTTCTCCAACGTCGCCTGTTCCCGTCACTTGTTGCCATAACATGTTCTAGAACTTCACCTATTTTAAATCCCGTTAGTCACCTGTTTAAATCATTAGTTTGATATTTAATCCGTTACTTGTTAGCGGACATCACTAGTTGCTATCAACCTCTTTATCATCTTTCTCGTTTTATGTCGATATCATGATGAGAGGAACTTCAAATGATCAATTAGATGCTATATAATGGTCCATTAACAATGTGGTAAAGTTTTATGTTTAAGCTGATCTAGAATCTTTTATATAGCGATATCGATCCGTCGTTGTCGCGTTTACTACGGCCATCCACGATTCTAAAGCCATTGTTTATTTTCAAAGATTTCTGTTTAAATATTCTCTTATTTTATAGGTAACAAGTCCATTGAACGGGTTAGACCCACAATCCTAATGGAATGCAGAATTTGCTTCACTTGTATCGTGGTTTTCAAGATTAGTTCACGGATAGTTGGTTTTAGTGTTTAGAGAAAACTATAAAAAAAATGTTGAACGGATTTATGTCCAGAATGTAGTGCAGAAACTATGTGTTAAGTATTTCACTTATATCGTGTGGTTAGTTCAGTCCACGAATGGTTGGGGAAATCATTGGTCAGAGAAAACTATAGAAAAGTTGAAGAAATTTTTGCCCAGAATCGGAATGGAATTCGGTAATTTTGTGGCCGATCTGGTTCGGGTATTCTGGGGGAGAATAGATAGGTTAAGGAAAGCCCATCGAATTTATGCCATGAATCGGCATAGAATACAGGAATTTTGTTAAAAAGTATTCCATTTATATCGAGGTGGCCACTTCAGTTCCTGGGTGATGGAGCAAAAACGGAGTGTCCCGAGGAAACCACCTAGCCTCGTAAAGCAAGCTGACAAAACTAAACAAACTTGCATTAGTAGAATATGTATGTTGTGAGAGAGACACTGTGATTATATGACTAGTTGGCCAGACCCGACCTTGGTTCGAACCCAGACCTCTCACGGACATGGTAACGAGGATGAGTGCTTAATGCATTTAAATCGTAAATTGCGCACGTTCATGTCATGGTAAAATTTGATTTTTAGATTACATTTGAATTTGATGCTCGATAGTTATTGTATATGAAGAGCATTAAAAGCGATATGAGTTCTATTATAACAAAAGCATCAACGTCTTGTAATTGAATTTTAGATCATGAGATTTTAAATAGATTTTTAATGTTTTACAATGGCCTTGTGTTGCAGTTATATATTCTTCTACAAAAATATGCATAAGTTTTTTTTAAAAAGATTGTCTGGTGCAAGGTCCTTTTAAGTTTGTATAAATTGAACTTATTGTTTGGTTGTAACAACATCCAATAACACAAAACAAGAAAAAAGTCAGAAAAACAAACGAACAACAGTCAATAACGTCCCACAACAAAACGAACATCAAAGAACACCCCTTGACAAAACGAACAAAAGGCAATAAACACACAACAACCAAAAAGAACAAAAGAAAATAAAAACACAACGACCAAAACGAACAACAGACTATAAAAACGCAACAAAACGAACAACGGCCAGTTACTTCACAACAAAAAGAAAAACAGATAAGAACGTCCAACAACAAAACGAACCGTAACCATAAAAATGGCCCAAAAGAAAAAAAAACATTTAAGAGCACCTAACAAAAGGAATAACAGCAAATACATTCCCACTAAAACAGTATACTACAACTAAAAGGAACAATATCGAATTAAAAAAAAAACACCCAAAAAACCCACACAAATAAAAATGAAACAAAAAACACATTATTACATCGTTACGAGAACTTCCTAGTTTGGACAGATAACAAAGAGAATGATAAGCTTATGATAAAATATTTTAATGCGCATTACCCCATTTTCAACACTAAACGATGTCAATAGGTTTTAATGCAAACAAACATATCTTCTTTGCATCAGACTTTAAGAGATAAACCATTATAAACCAAATCGATAAACAAGCAATTGATTGAATACTAATTTCCGTAGTCCGATCGCATTATTTGTGAAAAATAAACAAAGATTCATTGATTTTGGCTTTTCTGATAGTCTTAACTGTGGCCAATTCCGTACATGTGACTTAATGCCAGTTTAGTTGATGTACATATTTTGACCAATTCTGTGTCTTAATGTAAGTTAAATTAGCATACTAATTTTGACCAATTCAGTTAAACTACCGTACTAATTTTGACAAATTTTGTGTCTAAATGCAAGTTTTACTAGCGCTTGTTTTTACTAATTCTGTGTCTTAATGCCAGTTAAATTATAGCGCGTGATTTGACCAATTCTGTGTCTTAATGCAAGTTAAACTATCGTACTTAATTTTGACCAAATCTGTGACGTAATGACAGTTTAGTTGTACGTATTTTGACCAATTCTGTGACTTAAAGCAAGTTTAATTGTAGCGCTTGTTTTGGAAATTCACAGAAACTTAAAACCATGGATTTTTATTGACAACTTACATAGCTGTTGTTTACTCATTTCCTCTGAAGTAGCAGAAACAAGTTTTTATTTAATCGTAAAGTAAATAGCGTAAGACGAGATGATGTATTGCCGTAACTGGTTTTCTTATTCCCAAACATAACCCTGAAACGACCAAAACACCATCAATCGTGACGGATGACGAGACAATCGAAGCCAATTATAATAACAATAAAATTTACCATTATGATTGTAGGTCACGTGATATAGACAGCCAGCTGTAGAGTATGTTGAATTACGAATAGTCAATAATTTGTGAAGACTGAGAGTCATGCACTATACAAGTCAAGCAGTAGCCTTATCAATAACTCTGATACTTTATAGAAATCTGCGGATGAAGACAATCATCGTATGTCAAATACAATCTATACATCATTATCACACGGCGGAAGAATACATTAGTTTACCTGGGATTACCACGTGCTTGTCACATAACTCAAACGACATTTATGTCAGGAAAGAACAAGATTTCGAAGTCTTTATTGACAAGAAAATTAAGTTTTCCCGATGTCTGAACCAGGTGTAAATATGGATGTAGTTGTAGCGAAGATAATATCGCTCATTATACTGACGAGTTTAACTGTTTTATGTGGTTTATTTCCGTGTAGACTAATGCAACACTTTGCCAAAATTATCATTAAAAGAAAGAGGTCTTTAGATTACTTTTTATCATCAATGAAGTGTTTTTCTGGCGGGATATTTCTCGGAACATGTTTTCTTCATTTAGTACCTGAGACGAGGCTTAAAATAGATGAAGTATTAGTTGAAATACGTTCACATTCCACATATCCCGTTGCTGAATTATTAACTATGGCGGGTTTCTTTGGCGTTATATTTGTTGAACATGCGATTAGAGCTATGTATAAAAAACTTCAAGAAGAAACGGACCGAGAACGTGATTGGGCGGATAGTGAAATATTACCAACAACACATTCGTGTAACTTCCGGACAAGTGTAGCGGATTTGGATCAAAATAGTTTAAATTCGGTATCGAATGACGAAGTTCACAGGAGTCTTCAAAACGTCACAGTTGATGAGACAGAGGAAACAAAAGAGATGGAAATAGAGCCAGCACCACTTCAGGATTTGGAGGTTCAAAAAGTGGTGTCAGAACTTAGTCGTGGAGACGATTCCAGTAAAGGACAAATGCGTTCGGTGATGTTCATAACGGCGTTGTCCTTTCACGGTGTTTTTGAAGGTATGACGTTGGGACTACAAAGTTTAGAGAGTAATGTTTGGATTTTATGTTTTGCAATTTCAGTTCATAGATGTATTCTAGCTTTTGGAATGGGTTTACAACACATGAGGAATGAAGAAAGTAACAGTACAATGGTGTTTAGCATAGCTTCATTTTCAATTTTAGCAGCTGTAGGAATAATAATTGGAATAGCTATATCAACAGGTGCGCAATTATATTCTGATGTGAACGTTCCTAATGCTATACTACAAAGTCTGGCTACAGGAACAATCTTTTACATCATATTTTTTGATATTTTATTTAAAGAAATTGACGGTAATAAGGATGTTAAGAAAATGTCTTGTAATTTCGTGGGGTTCTCAATTATGGCAATCATATTCGCTATAACGCATCAGTGAATCGTATTTCGGTGTCATGTACATTCGTGGGGTTCTTAAAATGGCGATCATATTCGCTATAACGCATCAGTGAATCGTATTTCGGTGTCATGTACATTCGTGGGGCTCTTAAAAATGGCGATCATATTCGCTATAACGCATCAGGGAATGGAATTTCGGTGTCATGTACATTCTTGGGGTTCTTAAAAATGGCGATCATATTCGCCATAACATCAGTGAATTACGGCTATCATTCTAATAAGGCGAACGTTGGAATTATTTTTCTTCATAAAGGCAAGTTTTATAAATAAATGAGTCTTTTACAGAAATATATTGGGTGAGATCTGAAATATTACAAATGTTGCTGGTGTAGCTAGGTACCAGAGCATCCGGTCTCATTTCCTTTGTGGAAGTTCACGTGTTTAATTTAATTTTCCAGATTTCAATTTTTTTGCTTTGGTTTTTTGGATTGAGATTTGGTCATGATAGAGAGCATGTAACACAAAAAAATAATATCTTGGTAATATCTAGAAATATATATATTAATTTTTTAGTTGTGTAAAATTTACCAATCATATACAATGTACGTTAAAAAGAGTTTATGTGAATCTTTTTCTCTGGTACTGTTTCACATTAGTTTTTTAACTAAGATTTGTTTAACTTATACTATCATTTAAAATAAAAAAATTGTCTATTTTTACTGCTCTAAAAGATTATGATGGTTTTAAGTCAAGGCAAACACTACTTTTTATCATGAAAAATTAACAAAAGCATTCTAATGACATAATTCATAAAGGATATAAGGATAGGACTGATTCAATCTATGGCTTGACTTTAGTTTAACCTAAGTAAAGTGCTCGTTCCTTATATGGGAATCTGACCAAGATTTCAAAATTTTAGGTTTTTTTTCTAGCATTCGTCATTTAGAAATAAAAGTCACTTGGTCCTTTGACATAGGCCTTAAAATGACATCCTGTGACACAATAGGCGTGGCATGTTAAAGACTACTCCCACAATTCTCCTACCGTTACGCACCACAAAAGTCAAATATTCTGCCACTTCACCCATAGTTGGTGACGTGTCGATATAAGAGAAATATTATTGACAGGGATTTATAACCCATTCATTTACTTAAGTAAGATCTCTCTTACCTAAAATTGTGTAAATTTGAAATTTGAATGATTTTGTTAGTTTTAAAGATTTTCAGAAATTTAAGATCATCTTTTGATAATCACCGTATATGAATAGATGCGTCGAAATGTTTCATTTGTAGCAATATAAATTTTATGCCTGCGAATGCCAACTTTAAAATAATTTTATTTGTTTTTCAAGATATTCGGGAAATTCAAGGATCATTTTGAAAATACCACCTGTTTCGTGGTTTTTTTTCGAAATATATTATTTTTTTGAGAAACGTAAACTTTATGTCTGTGAGTAAAAAATATAAAGTATGAATGTTTTTTTGAATTTTCAAGATTTTAAGTATCATTTTAAAGACCATATAAGATAATTCCACCTGTAACATGGTATTTTTCCCGCTTATGTAGATATACTGTAAACATATTTAATTTCGCGTGTATTTATTTTTTTTCGCTGTATAGGGAATTTAGACATCGGCGTAGCTAAATTTTCGCGTTTTTGAAAGATGCATTATAACACAAAGAACATCAAATAATTTTCGCTTGGTATTAAGTTTTGCGCAAAACAAACAACCGTCAAAATACGCGAAAATAGATATGTCTACAGTATATGCCTGGCCTTTGAATGCCAAATATTTTGGCAAAAATCGTGTTATTTTAAGATTTTTTTGTTAAACAGAGATCTGGACTTTGTATTAAATTGCTTGATTTATCAGGAGGTTTACGGTAATTAATTTGCTTCCGCTCTTGTACCACGGTGTCTTCATTATCATTAATCAAGTGATGGTTCTATCATGATAATTAGGAGATGGAACTTATTCATTTTTCATATTGTTAAATGTGCTTATATGTGAAATTGTTATGTCTTCCGAGCTGAAAACTTTTGATATGACAAGATAATTACCATGGCAACAGAATAAACGAAAGAGATAATTCCGAATTAAGCGGTAATAATAGGCTTATCAACGCCCGTATTTTCTGATCTTTAGTACAACTTCATTATAGTAATTATATCAAATTTTCTCCATATTCTCAGCAAAAATTCTTCTGTAATTTGATCACGTGATTCATAAGCCAGTTTTTAATATCTGGAAGTCATTAGTGATGGATAAGTATGATTTATAATAAGATAATAAAGTATTCTATTTTTCCTGGAGTTTTGAAATGAAAATCAATACCGTCGGAAATTACATAGGTACAAAAATGGACGCCCGTATGAGAGTTAATATTCATATTTATCTAAAATATAATTATGTTACGTTCCCATGGTTATTGTAGGAAATTGGGTTTAGAACAGAATTTTCACATTTTCAAGTCTTTTGGGGGATATATATATAGTGTATAAGAGTATCAGAAATGAACAACATTTGGTTTTAAAGGGAAAATCGTTCAATAATACTGGACAAATACACGGTACAGACCTGTCGAAAGTTTACCACTGAGCTAAAGAAAAGAGTTCAAAGCTCGATTGCTCGGTTGTGGCTCGGTTGTGGTCGAGATATGAATACCTAGTGGCCGAAAAGCCACAGAGATAGAAAACAGCTGGCGGCTGAAAAGCCGCAGAGTTAACGATGGGCCGAGTTGAGCTTCCGATCCGGCTCTTATTCGTTAGCTTGGTGATAAACTTTCAAGAGGTCTGTACTACATAAAATTGTATATATATATATTATATTATATATATATATATATATATATATATATATAAACTTATAGATAGAAAAATCAATTTCCCTATCGTTATATTCAAAATAATAGCGAATAACTTCGCTCGTCTCCGTAACTCGTGCTTTCAGATGAAGTCAACGTATAATGAAGCTTAATCAGGGATGACTTGGGAGAAAAAGGATTATATATGTTGAGGCATGTTATAGACATTAAGAATATTGTCATTTTCAATGAATAAATTATTTTTACTAGACACACGATAACAAGATAATCAATATTTCTATGACAGAAAGGTTTTATCGTTAAAAGATTTCACCAACAATTCCTCTGAGAGTCTGAAAGAAGACTGATTTTAAAAGCAAAATAAAATACGACAAACATACTTCAATAGGATGTTTTGATAAAACAAATTGGTTGTCAATCTCACTTTATGACTTTTTTTATTTTCTTAAACGAATATGTCATTATTTTTATTTTTTGAGATGATTAAGTCAAAGCTACTATACATTTATACATTTGTATATATTGACTGAAAGCACCAATATAGTTGATTATGTGATTAATCACGGTTATGAGAGAGAGAGAGAGAGAGAGAGAGAGAGAGAGAGAGAGTACATGTATTTTAAAGAAGGAAAGAGGGTTATTCAGTAAAAATGTCAAGAGAGTATTTTAAAAAAGGAAAGAGGGTTATTCAGTAAAAATTTCACAGAGAGAGAGAGAGAGAGTATTTTAAGGAAGAAAAGTAAAAATATCAGAGAGAGAGAGAGAGAGTCATTTAGTGCAAGCATAAAATATCAGTTAAAACGAGAGAGAGAGAGAGAGAGAGAGAGAGAGAGAGAGAGAGAGAGAGAGAGAGTTTTAGTGAAAATATGAAACAAATACATGTACATGAATATCAGTCGAGAGAGAGAGAGAGAGAGAGAGAGAGCATTAAGTGAAAAATACACCACTTTAGATAGAAAGAGACAGAATTGTTAATTGTCGGCATACTTGTATGATGTTGGCATGTAACATAGTGTGATAGGTTTTACACATCTTAAATACAAAAAACTCATTGATTTGCTTGTATTCACCACACGCAGGTAGTAGTCATGTACTCTTCATGTACTGTAGTATAAACAACATACAGACCTGTCAAAAGTTTAACACCGAGTTAACGAAATGGAGGGGAAGCTTAGCCGTCAAGTGGCCAAGACAGCAGTCAAGTCAAGTGACCGAACAACTGCTGAGGGATAGATAACAGCTGCCGAATTAAAGCTAACAAGGGACCGAGATGTGTAGCTGATTCGGTACTTATTTGTTTGTTTGGTGTTAAACTTTGGACAGGTCTGTACGTAATTGCAGTATTGTTAGTGCATCTCATGATCTGGTATAAGTAATACAACGTTTAAGTTGTTAGAGGATAAGAATATATATCTGTAACGGAATCGTAAACATATGTGTCTGATACAGATAATATTTAAACGGCGATACTCTGAAAAATGAATAAGTTTGCAGTGAAACCTTGATATAATGTCTCTTGATAACTTTGTTACGTCGATCGAGTCTAACAAGACTGGAGAATAGGTACCTAGTGACTGTGACTTTTGCCAAGCGTCCGACATTAAGAAATGAAAGACACGGGGTACCCCGTTCTTTCGATGTCCTGTGTTACGATATGCGTTGCACGCTAAAGAACGCTCCCTGCATATTTCCTCGACGCACTAAGGTAAAATTTTCTGCCAATTCACCTGGTGGTGTCTCGATATAAGTGAAATATTCTTGACTGTGACGTAAAACCCCATAATAAGCAATCAATCTTCTATTTAGACTATTTACAGCAGTTTTGTCTATGCCAGTAGAACAGTCTAATCATGCCAAGTTATATGTCCCCGTGGGAGTAACTATTGGGTTCAAATCGGTAAAGTTGGTCTAGGAGGACTTTGGTAAGGGTTAGTGTGTTAATAACATACGGTACAGGCATGTCGAAAGTTTAACACTAAGCTAACGAATTACTGCCGAATAGGCGGTTCATCTTTGTACCCTAGTTAGCTACTTTATAGCAGCTGCTATCTATTTGGATCACTGGCTATCTCTTTCTCGACAACTCGATGACCGAGCTTTGACTTCTTTTCGTTAGCTCAATGTTTTACTTTCGACAGGACTGTACTGTACATTTCGACGGCTCTTCGGTAGCTGCTAACTATATCACCTCTGCAGTTTTTCGGCCACAAGCTATCCACATCTAGACAGTCGAGGTTTGACTTCTTTTCGTTAGCAAAGTGTTAAATTTTCGACAAGTCTGTACTGTTGCACTTTATATGACTGAAGTAATTAGTCTTAGCTTCTTAATATGGTAAAATGCCAACTTCATCCAATGGTGAACGTTACTAGTAAATTGTTTACTTTAGTTTATAATAATGTCTTTCTTTTTTTTAAATTATTGCCATATTTGTAAAAATACTGATAAATGAAATATTGCAAATCTGAAAAAAATGTTGGACTTACTAGAACTTTAGCCTCGTGCAATTTTGTAATACTAAAACATTACCCATTTACCCGTGTATTTGACTGGTACCCTCGCCAGGAATTTATAGAAAACGACAGGGGGGCTTGTTTTTGTGTTTATTGGATAATCGTTACAATTGGTTATTATCATTTAACTGTTTGTTGCTGAGATTCAGTAGTTTTTTTTACTAGATTGTATCACTTCAGACACATCAGAGGTTTTCCTATGAAATGCTTCTTACTTTTGAGACATTAACGAACTTGTCTCCCTTCGTAGATGACATTCATTAGTCTCGCTTCTCTGGTGCAAATTCACATGTTTAACTAAATTTGTCAGTTTCATAGTCTTTACTAGTCTAAAACACTATTAGAGAAATAAGAGGATCTGGGCGCCAAAAGATTGTCAAATAGACCATTTGCAAAATTCTAGGTTTTATTTTCACTTTGATTCCTAAACGATTTGGATAATATTCTTTAAAATTTAGTAATTTTCAAAACGATAAAGAAATAAACCAATTATCCGAAAAAGAATTAAAAAAGTTTTAATACAACATTTATTATTAAGATACACCATACTACAATTTATACTGAAAAAGACTATAGGAAAAATACCAGGTGAAATCGTTAATGTTTATTTACTGATTTTGGCTAAGTGGGAATTTGCAGATTTAAATGTTGACAAAGTGAGAAGACAACTAACAATTATTGGTAGTTATAGATTTGAGTAAATCATTAGCATTGAGACGCCATTGTCACGGGTAGTAATAATGAATATTGCTAATGCAAATAGTTGGAGGAGAAAAGAAAATTGATTTAAATAAGTCATGTCTCCAGATCTTGTGATTAGGCAAGAACATTCAAACTGTTTTAAGATAATAATAAAATAAGAAAGGAATAGGAATCACCATGTCTCTCCATCTGTCTGTTCGTCCGTCCATCTGTCTGTGTTTATTTGTCTGTCTGTCTATATGTCCGTCTGTCCGTGTAAAATAGTATCCGGATCATATTTTATAATTCCTTTCCACGACTATCATAAAACGATGTGTCATGACCTTGATTCAAGGTAATCTAGGAAAAGAACAATACAATTCTGGTTTTGATATTGTTTCATTAGGTAATTGTGACATTTGCAAGATGACAATATCGACAGTATTGACAGATCATTGCGTGTTGCAACACATTATACGCCGTCTTTATCTCTAATGACAGATTATCATACCAGTCAGTACCTGGCTGATCCTTTCAACCGAATTAAGTTTCTTATCTCTCAGTTCTAGTGATGAAACATGTTCATCCAATTCATAGGATTTCAACCCTCACCCCTAGAAAATATTTGATTGATGCCGTACCACCTCCTTGTTGTGGTTAAACTGCTTAATTACCTTCATGCTGTTTTGCTGTTATCGCATGCCCTGTGTTGTTGTTGTTGATATTGACGGCCCTGTTGTTGCAGCTGGGGTTGCTGGCCCTATTGTTGTTGTGGTGGTTGTTTGCCCTTGAGTTTGTTTGTGAGACTGCTAACTCTGTTGTTGTTGTTGCAGCTGGGGTTGCTGGCCCTATTGTTGTTGTGGTGGTTGTTTGCCCTTGAGTTTGTTTGTGAGATTGCTAACTCTGTTGTTGTTGTTGCAGCTGGGGTTGCTGGCCCTATTGATGTTGTGGTGGTTGTTTGTCCTTGAGTTTGTTTGTGAGACTGCTAACTCTGTTGTTGTTGTTGTTGCAGCTGGGGTTGCTGGCCCTATTGTTGTTGTGGTGGTTGTTTGTCCTTGAGTTTGTTTGTGAGACTGCTAACTCTGTTGTTGTTGTTGTTGCAGCTGGGGTTGCTGGCCCTATTGATGTTGTGGTGGTTGTTTGTCCTTGAGTTTGTTTGTGAGACTGCTAACTCTGTTGTTGTTGTTGTTGCAGCTGGGGTTGCTGGCCCTATTGATGTTGTGGTGGTTGTTTGTCCTTGAGTTTGTTTGTGAGACTGCTAACTCTGTTGTTGTTGTTGTTGCAGCTGGGGTTGCTGGCCCTATTGTTGTTGTGGTGGTTGTTTGCCCTTGAGTTTGTTTGTGAGATTGCTAACTCTGTTGTTGTTGTTGTTGCAGCTGGGGTTGCTGGCCCTATTGATGTTGTGGTGGTTGTTTGCCCTTGAGTTTGTTTGTGAAATTGCTAACTCTGTTGTTGTTGTTGCAGCTGGGGTTGCTGGCCCTATTGTTGTTGTGGTGGTTGTTTGCCCTTGAGTTTGTTTGTGAGATTGCTAACTCTGTTGTTGTTGTTGTTGCTGCTGGGGTTGCTCGTTCAGTTCTTGATGAAATTGCTGGTCCTATTTTTGAAGCTTGGGTTGCTGACACTGGTGTTGCAGCTGGAGTTGTTGGCCATATCATGTCCCTATTGTTGTTGCTGGCCTTGTTGCTGGGGTTGCTGAGTTTGCTGGCCCTGTTATTGTTGTTGTGACTGAGTTTGTTGGCCATGCTGTTGTAGCTGGGGTTGCTGGACTTGTTGTTGTTGCATCATTCTCCTTCGTCTAAAATTATACGGATTAAGTTCTCCATCCATCAGTCAACAGCACGTATACATGGCTAGGCTTGCTGCCCGTCCTTCTTGTTGCAGCTGGAGTCTTACTCTTTTCATTCAGGTACACTAAACAACGGATTCTCCACCAATCTGTTGTACAACACATATAACTAAAAACAAGACGTACATCTAATCACATCACAGAGTGAAAGTGGCTTGTTCATGAGTTTCGGGATCTGATCCAAGACTTTAAAGTGGGTAGTGACTGTTCTTTCGCCAAGCACTCGGCATTACGAAATGAAAGTCACGATTCTTTCGGATGGGAACTTAAAATAAACGAGGTCCCGTGTCACAGTGGGCTTGGCACGCTAAAGAACCCTGCTGTATAATGCCATCAGCGCAATGCACAGGCAAAATTTCTGCACTTTCGCCTATAGCTGGCAACGTCTCGATATAAGTGAATATTCTTTACTGGGACGTTAAACACCATTACTCACTCACTATATTCAAGGAGTAACAGTAGATAATGGCTAGCAGAAAAGCACTAAATGTTTGTAAAACAATAATTTTTATTTTTTAATAAATACAAGTGTATGACTGTGCATTATTCTATTCTTTGTTCTATTCTTGTGATGTAATAATCTATTGTTTCCGTTTGTTCAATTTTCCTTGATGAATTAAACTTTTTGTAGCTGTATGTTGACAAAAAAAATTATTCTTGGACCATATTTTACAATTTCAAGATTCAGCCTTTAAGCGCTCATTTGTGGATAGGCGCCTTTTACATCCAAAGCGGCCTGCCTAATTATGGCACATGCTTTATACATAATCATGTATCATTTTACAAGTTTAATACTTCAAACATTTTTTTTATTTTGCTAAAAATTAGCATTGCACAACATAAACCCAATGTCCAGAAGATTTATGTATGTATTTATTTATTTATTTATTTATTATTTATTTATTTATTTATTTATTTATGTGATGTATCATGTTTGCATATAAATATTATTATGTAGTGCATCAATGTGATTTTTTATATAAAAGCATACATTTATCCTGAACACACACACACACACACACACACTTAAATAATTACGAAATTACTCAAGGTGTATAGTGTTTAAATAATTAATATGCAGTAGTATAGAATAAATTAATTTTGCCCTTGGCTACGACAGCAAATTAAGTAAAAAGGCTGAAGTAGTCGATAGAACAAATGTTTGTCACGATACGATGTGTCCAAAAGGCTAAAGTAGTCGATAGCTTGATGACCATTGAACAAATGTTTTTCACGATACGTTGTGTCCAAAAGGCTAAAATAGTCGATAGCTTGATGACCATTGAACAGATGTTTTACGTTGTATCGAAAACGCTAAAATAGTCGATAGCTTGATGACCATTGAACAAATGTTTTTCACGATACGTTGTGTCCAAAAGGCTAAAGTAGTCGATAGCTTGATTGTTTGTCACGATACGTTGTGTCCAAAAGGCTGAAGTAGTCAATAGTATCATAACCAGCATATTGTACAAATGTTTGTTATGGTATCCGATGTCCAAAAGTCTGAAGTAGAAAAAAAAAACTTGGTGTTTGTCACCACACATGTTTTTGTATATTGTGTCCAAAAGACTAAAGTAATCGATAGTTTGATAACCAATACAAATGGTTGCCATGGCCTTTGTATGGATCTAAAAGTCTAATGTAGTCGAAAGTTTCATAACTATTGGTAATGCTTGTCATGGTATGCTGTGTCCAAAAGACTAAATTTTATCATAACCAGCACAGTGTACAAATGATTGTTATGGTATCTTGTGTCTAAAGCAGAGTTGTGTAGTTGTATAGTGCAGTGCAGTGTGGTGTGGTGTAGCTCTATAGTGCGGTGTGACGTGAGGTGGTTCTAAAGTGCAATGTGGTGTGGCATAATGCGGTTCGGTGTGGTGTAACTAAGACAACTGCAAGCTTTGCAATAACCCAAAACAGACGCCATTTAACAAAACGCACTAAACAGGTACTACTAGTAGTAAAGTAAAAAAAACTTCTTTTAACGGACAATTTGGTGTATCCATTACACTAGCCTTTTTACTTGATTTGCTTTCGTAGCCAAGGGCAAAATTAATTTATTCTATCCTTCCGCATATTAATTATTTAAACATTAAACGCCTAAGTGTATCTTATGTATTGTACAATTAGGGGTTTATAATATATATGTATCTATAAACAACGGAAAGCGTAAATTTCATGTATTTCTTAATCACGTGTATTTCTTAGTAATTTTAGCCAATTAAATAAACACCGATGTAAATTTCAATTTCAAAGAAGAAATTTATCTCTCAAATAATATGTAATACATTTATAAATAGGACATTCTATTCACGTGTTGTCTGTTAAGATAATGAGTTTTGACAATTATCGTAAATTCTGGATGTTGGATCGTCTCTCCGCCTCTCTCTTCCCCATGTGTGCCTTTTGCTCTCTCTCTCTCT
The DNA here is from genome assembly GCA_021292105.1 of Anadara kagoshimensis. Lineage (NCBI taxonomy): Eukaryota > Metazoa > Mollusca > Bivalvia > Arcoida > Arcidae > Anadara > Anadara kagoshimensis. The sequence goes on along the minus strand of CM037871.1, from coordinate 12,437,280 downwards.
CTCTCTGAGTGTCTACCCCCTCTCTCTCCCCATGTGCGTCTTTTGCTCTCTCTCTCTCTCTCTCTCTCTCTCTCTCTCTGAGTGTCTACCCTCTCTCTTCCACATGCGTATCTTTTCCCCCATTTGTGTCTTTTGGAATCTATCCATATCCATTTTTGAATCATTTTAGTATTTTTTGTTCGATTAAGATTCCCTACATAATCTATAAAACCGGAAAGTGTTAATTTCATGTGTTTCTTAATCACCTGTATCTTTGAGTAATTTTAGCCCATTAAGATAAACACCGATGTAAATTTCAATTTCAAAGAAGAAATTTATCTCTCGTATAAAGATGTAATGAGTTTATAAGACATGCTATTCTCATGTTATCTGTAAGGATAATGAGTTTTGACAATTATCGTAAATTCTGGATGTTTTATCACCATAGTCATCATTTCTGTAAGTCATCATATTATGTAAATTATTACTCACATGTCGGCATCAGCATTAACTGTTAATACTTAAAATTTACAATCCTTTATTACGCCGTAATACTTCAATTCGTTTCAGCAAAACATTTTTTCTCTTTTCTTCTTTCCTTTCTTTACAGAGGCCGCGGTGGCCTAATGGATAAGACGTCAGTCTTGAAATCTAGTGTCTCGAGTCCCGCTCAGACCAAATGTGGGAAAGTTAATTTTCCTTACTGTTTGCCTTTACTGGCCCCGGTTTCACAATCATGCCTTAGCTAAAATTTTCCTTAACTTAAATTTAGCAAATTATGATAATCTCTCTTTTGGAACTACTGGTGAATCCTTTTGTCAAAACTAAATGTAAATGTTTTAATCTAGAAATTATTTTAAGATTGATACCTTAAATTTCTGAATATCTTCAAAATTTACAAAATTATAGAGGATTGAATTTTTTCAAGATTTAAGTTAAGCAAAATCTTAGCTAAGGAAAGATTGTGAAACCCGGGCCTGGTTCACTCAGTGTCAGTATAATGTAACTGGGAGAGTGGTACGCTTGTCTGCGGTGTTCTGACTCGGTGAGCTAGCACTTTAAAGTGGCCCTGAATGCGCGCTAGTACAAGGCAGATCATATAACACATTTGCACTTCACATGCATAAACAAACTTGTTCATAGATTAATCCATAGAGATTAATAAAATAGTTCTCGTCGCGAATAGCTGAAAAAATTGCAGATGCGGCGTTAAGCAACATTCAACCAACCAACCTTTCTTTACAGAAGCCGACACGTGCCACCTACAAAAAAGACGTATTTACGATGTAGTATATCGTAATTACAACTTCTTCATCTCGTAATTACGGCTATGCCCCCCAAAAGGGCAAACGAGCAAAAAAGCAATTGCACTACACAAACTCGCGATCAGCTGATTTAATCCTTTGGATAAAAAGGACATATTTCTCGTTGCAATTCGAATACGGCTTAAAACAACAACAACAAACCAATCGACCAGCTCCCAAGGGAACGAAACTTAGTAAACGTTAAATAGTAAGCAATGCGCCAAATATTTTGCTCATTCCGTTTCAATAAACGATTAACTTAAACTAAGACCACTGTAATAGCTCAGCTGGTAATGTGCTCGCTCTGTAAATAAATGAAAGGTCGTGGTTTCGATCCCCGGCCGGGCCTGATCAAATTTAAAGACTTGAAAATGGTTAGTGACTGTTTCGCCAAGCACTCGGCATTATGCAATGAAAGTCAGGGTTCTTTAGGAGGATTGGAACCTAACATAAAAGAGGTTCCGTGTCACGATGGGCTTGGCAAACGCCCAGGCAAAATTTCTGCACCTTCGCCGATAGCTGGCGGCGTCTCGGTAAAAGTGAAATATTGTTAAACATCATTGCTCAACGCAACTTACCTTTAACCAAGCTTTGAGTAAATGGGATCAGGGTTATGTAATAAGTGCATGGTTCAATATTTTTCAGTCAGTTTTCAACAAAGTATTTTTTTTTTTGCATTTAATGACATGATTTGTTAAATACTTTATCTTAATGGATTGTACTGACTGTGCCTATAGTTCTTGAGTGTCAAAATGCTAATAATGATCTGACATTGTAAACAAATAGCTTAAATGATAAATAGAAGCATCGATTTTTTGACTTGTGAAGTATTCAATCCGTGTTACTTCCATATCCGGTAAACCATTTTGGGTTTTATTGTTTCAGAAGTTGATATCAGAGTTAAATCAATTGGGAGTAATACGAGATTTAGGTTCAACATACTCGAGACTCCATTAAGCAGTTGTTGATGGAATTCTGATAGTCATGAAATGGAAAATTGGTGAAACAAGAGCTATTGATCTTTCAAGCAATAATTAAGATGTTGAGAATTTAAGAGGACATTTAGTGTCGCGTCTGGCCCGAACGTCATATAAACAATGTTTTTTTTTGTATTTTACTTAAGTGCGAGGGAAATTGATATTGGTTTGTTCAATCAGATGGTTAGAGTCTGTTATCTTATAATATCACGAATAGGGGAAAACAAGACTTTAATGATGATAGTGATATTATGCGTTTGACGCATGTTTTATGGTAACGTGAGAGAGAGAGAGAGAGAGAGAGAGAGAGAGAGATGTCAATTTAGTGCGTTTAAGTGGAGAGAGGGAAAGATATATACAATTTAGTGTGTTTAAGCAGAGAGAGGGAGAGAGAGAGAGAGAGATGATATACATTGAAGTGGGTTTAAGTGGAGAGAGAGAGTGAGGTTTAAGTGGAGGGAGATTGTATACATTGAAGTGCGTGTTCAGCTACAGAGAGAGAAAGAGAGATGTTTTATGGTCGCAAACATAGTTAAGAGAGATGCATGCACACACGTGCGCGCCCCGAAACAGAAAATGCATTATTTAATTTAAAAAGTTTTATGATCCATTTTTTTCAAAATTCATCTCCATGCGTTTTTTTACATGTAAATAAAATGATCGCTGCCTAAATCCTCCAAAGATTTGTCCATCATTATTTAGTTGCCGCATGCTTAGCAAAAAAAATAAAAACTTGCTCATGTCAAGAATGATTTAGTAATGACATGTAATACTTTTTTTAAATTATAAAATTCAAAAGTAGGATAACTATTAAAATCATTCAATTTTGTACATTTTAAAAAGGTTAAAGGTCACTGGTCAACATCTTGATTGCTATGGTATTTTATACGTCTTATTGTTTGACTTGTCTGACGGTTATACACACAGTATGTATACCTGTAATGCATGGAAAAACTTAGCCAAGCAATACTGATATACTCGGTCATTTTCGGCACAACTCGCAATTTTCCGGCGTCCTAATGATGACGTAGATTGAGGCAAAGGTTTGATATGTATGCCACAGATTGGTTTTAAAAATATGTCATGTTAAGGATTTAAACTCGCGATGGAACATTGCATGACGTTTGGATGTAGTAATACACAAAACATCCTTAAAGTTTAATTTTCACAAATTAGCTAAAAAATTTACGACAGCTAGATTTATTCGTCAGTGTCCTACAATATTGTAAGCCGCTGTGCCACGCGATCAACATCCCTTAACGTTTAGTTGGGACATTTTGAAAAACATTATCATTGCGAATTCTCGATTTATAATTACGGGAAAACGTTTTCGTCACGAATTCCGGTAAAAACGTGGTATTTACAAGAGAACGTAAACTAATATGATTCCTTATCCAGAAAACAATTGATCCACACAGACGTTAGAGTCTGAGAGTATAGCGTGGTACAGCGACGACCTCCATTGATAATAAATTTTACTTTAGTATTTGTATAATGACTACATAGAAATTAAAAACTGGTTAAATCTAATACGTTTGTTCATGTTAATCAATGTTTTATATGACAAATCCTGATTGGCTGAGAACGCGTTTGAGAAGCCTGATAAATGTCTATCAATCAATGTTATATACCATATACCTACGAAATTTTCGAAAATATTTTTGGAAAAGAAACTTGATGTTATTTTTTGGAAAGACTTCCATTTGTACCCTCCACTAAAATTTTAATTTAATTTGACTGAAAAATGTCTAAAAATGACAGATTCAAGCCATTTTGAACATTTCTGTAAAAATGATTTTTCAAAAATTTTACATAGAATATAATGGGTGGAGGGTACATAGGGAAGTCTTACAATTTTTTTTATTAAGATATTTATTTTAAGTGGTCTTTTATGGCAGTTTTGTGACGTCATTCGTTGTCTTAACTTGTAATAGTTTTCTTATTAAATGAACAAGTTACATGTACTTTTAATGTGGTAAACAACATTGGCCTATTCGCTCGACCTTTATTTTAAATATTTATTATGGATGAATATATTTGTTACGAAAGGCTATAAAGCTCATGAATAAGAAAATTAAAATGCGTGATAACGCGAATTGAAAGGCGTTATAACGCGAAATAAAGGCGTAATACCGCGAAATTAAGGCGTAATAAGCGAATGAAAAAGCGTTATAACGCCTTTATTTCGCGTTTCTTTTATTCATGAGCCTAATAGGTTTTCGTTATTTGTATATGGGGAACGCACGTGTATATTTCGTCTTCATAATGAGAAGCACGAAACATGAACACTGTTCATGTATAAACTGCGAATCGTAATACCACCCACATAATGGATGGATTCTCCTAAATGAGTATTTATAATGAAAGGTCAAGCCTATGCTAATATGATATTTTGTCAAAATATTTTATAATCGTCCTATCGCTTTATCCATTGCCCCTCTCGATGCATTCGAAACATGCGTAAGTGATGCGATTGTCGTCATTGGTGCTTATTTACTGGCTTTGCTCAGTCTGTTTCAATCGCGTTTTAGTTGTAAGCGTCCTCTGTAGCGGTCACAGGTGGCCTACTCTTTATAAACTCTAAGGGTGTGCTTTTAGCGTGCACTAAGACACGGGACCTCGGTTTTGAGTCTTATCCGAAAGACATACTTTATGACATGCTTTTTTCCGAAACTATAATTGATAGTAAGAGCGGATCTTGGTATGATTCTTTCTTCTTTGTTTCAAGCATTTTGATTGGTCAGACCATTTCTGCTATTTTTGTATGAAGGAATTAGTTCCAAGTGACGTCACATGAATGTTATTATGGCAAGGACATTGGTATCTCTTCAGGGTAGTGATGTGCATTTTTTTTAATTTGTAGCAATGTCGTTATTTTTAAATCTTGCTACGCACGGATATAAACTTTTAACTTTTCTTTTTTGTTTGTTTAAAAATTCTTTAAATTTAATTATAATTATTGCTACGCAAAATATGCAGTGTATGAAACGTCCAATTCTTTTATTTTTTAAAAAGAACAAAAAATATCTGCCTTGCTCAATCTGTTTCAATGTACGTTTCTGTAGCGCCCATAGGTGGCGCGCTCTTTCGAATTCCGGAGGTTTCATTGGCGTGCACTGAGACACGGGTTCTCAGTTTTAAGTCTGATCACAAAGACTGCTCTTGTAATGAGCTTTTAACAGCTTTAGCGTTGGTATGAGATAAAAACCTTCTCAGAAAATGTCTTAGTCCCGAGTGAGATTCGAACACAACCCTTGACTTCGAAAGCCAATGACAATATCAATCGACCATGTCCAAATTAAAAACATTAACGTGAATTTTGACAGCTCTTTTAATGCGAGATCTAAACTTCCGAAATGTGAATATCTTTGTTTTATTTTTTTAAATATATGATTAAAATTCGTTGTAGATTTATTGTTTTATTAACATGTTAAACGGTGTAGCTGTTTTGTGAAATGTTATTAATTTTTTACTTGATTTCGCTGAGCGAAGTTTTATATTGTAATGTGTATTAGCCAAATGACTACATGTAATCTTTTGTTTTCTTATACATGTGTTAAAGTTGTATGTTTGTTGAAATAAAATTTATTCTTGTAACGAAATCTGTGTTTATTTCAGAGCTTTTCAATTTAAGGGCACTGACCAGTATCCATTTTCACAATAATTCCTTAACTTAAATCCGGCAAATTTGATATCCGAATAATTTTGTTATTTTCTAAGATGTAAAGGGATTTTACTGTATTTCCACAAATTCAGTGCACATGAAAAATGCAAGAATAAAGTCGTATTTTCCAACAAACTCACAAAAATTGTCAAAACTTAATACAAAATATATTGACCTAATAGCAAAAAATATTTTTTATTCATGATAAAGTGAACTTAATTCTGTACATAGAGCAATTTTTGAACTTTTAAACAAATATAACTATGTCAAAATTATCCCTTCTGTACCTTCTTACTTGGAACAACTATAAACATTATGTCATAATTAGAATATTCATGATGATCACACCTGGAAAAAACCCGAACAACAATGACCTACCTGACCCTAAATGCCCTGATGTAAAGTTTGAATGAGGTCCAACCGGTGCATAAGTTTGATCAAATTTCCAAAATTTTCGCAAATTTTCTCTATGTACAGGAGAACTGAACAATAATGTTTTTAATTAAAAATATGATTTGGTTAGGTCAGTGCATTTAAAATGCATTTTATTGATATTGTAATACAAACATTTTAAAATGACAGAAATAAATAATAAAATCCATGTGCACTCAATTACATGTAATGGAAATATAGTGGATGTCATTTAGAAGATCATTTCAAGCTTGCACAACTCGTATTTACTTTTGTAAAAATGTGTCTTCGTTGTAACCAAAAATAAGTTAAGGAAAATATTAGTTACGGACTGTTGATGTTATTATTGTTGTTGTTAAATATTGGTTAACATCGCGTCAGCAATTTTTCAGCTATTCGGGACGAGAATTACTTTATTGATCTCTATAAATTAATCTATAAACAAGTTCGTGTATGCATGTGACGTGCAAGTGTTTTATGGTCTGCCTTGTACTAGCGCGCACTCAGGTCAACTTTAAGGTGCTAGCTCACCGAGTCAGTACGCCGCATACAAGTTAAGGACTGTTTGTGAAACTGGGCCTTGGGTCCTTAGTCTTAAATTGTCTTCGCTGATACTATATTACAAACATGATGACTTTAAGTTTTCGGATGTTAACTGTCCTTTTCTATGGATCTATATACCTACATATGCTTCTCTTGTTTATGATATATATGTAGCACAATTACTGTATAATGCTTATATTTCGCTATGGTTTTATTTTCGCTATATTCGCGGTCAAGTGTATTCCTGAGAAAATTAAACCACCGTGAATAGACACTGGTATTACCAGCCCATTAATATTTTTAGACTCGTTTTTTGAATCAGATAATTATAAGACGCGAAAATATGACACCGCGAATACACTACTGTCCATTTACTCGGTTGGAGAGAAAGGAATAACGCTAATATCTCAAATATTTGAATGGCACGGTTAAAAATCAAATAATCATCTACTTACATGAGCCGAGTCGTTGCTAATAATCCTCATTTCGATCTGATCCGTGCATTATAACTCCTTTAATGCACCAAAACGTGTTTTGGGTGGGTGTTTACAATGGTAAATATTTTGACAAAATGGCGGAGTCTTTCGAGTGACGTAATGATGACGGAAGAATTTATTATTTACGTAGGTTCGCGAGGGGTACAATGAAGGGTAGTTCAAAGGTAGGGTTGAGTTTAAAAGTTTGAATTTACGTCAATTATTTTCAAAAGTTTGAAAATGCAGAAAGGTAATTCACTTTATTACTTTATTAAATCGATTTTGGTCATCCCAGTTACGCAAAAATCAATCTGTTCTTGAGCTGCACTAACCTACGTAAATAGTCGACTCTTTCGTCATGACTACGTAACATAAAGAACCCCGCCATTTCGTAAAAAAAGATTACCATTGTAAACTCCCATCCAAAATATATTTTGTCGCATAAAATGATATATTAAGCAAGGATGAAACCAAAACTGAAATTTTCAGTTACGACTCGGCTCATGTAAGTAAAAGAATCATTGATTTGTACCAGTCGTATTGAAATTTATAGAGTATATATTTTGCGATCTTGCTTTCTCCGAAATAGGCTAAATAAACAGTAGTCATCGTCAAACCGCGAAAATTTGACACCGTGAAAATAAAGCAATATACAGTAATACAATACGCTACATCAGAGTTTAAACCCCATACGAGAATCTTTTATAACGAATCAGGCTGCCTACAAATGAGTTATTAACTTATCAAGGCCCTCAAAAAGTTTTACTAGTGACCGAGATCACAATACTGTTGATATGTATGATGTCTCTGTATCAAAAATTATTCTGAATATATATGACGTTCTATGTTCCATCCATTATCAATTTTTATTTTGATTCACTTGTGGCTGTGTAGCCAGCTGCATACAAACAGGAGATGATGTGTTTACTCTTCAGAAGCACCCGGTCTCACTTGTCTAAATTTCATTTGCCAATTTTACGTTTCTTTGGATTGTGATTTGGACATAGGCCGGCAGAGTTTTTTTTTTCTTTTTTTTTTAATTGTGATTAGGACATAGGCCGGTATGTTTGTTTTTGATTTTCGGAATTGTGAATTGGACATAGGCCGGTATGTTTGTTTTTGATTTTCGGAATTGTGATTTGGACATAGGCCGGTATGTTTGTTTTTTACCTTTGTATTGTGATTTGGACATAGGTCGGTATGTTTGTTTTTTACCTTTGTATTGTGATTTGGACATAGGTCGGTATGTTTGTTTTTTACCTTTGTATTGTGATTTGGACATAGGCCGGTATGTTTGTTTTTTACTTTGGGAATTGTGAATTGGACATAGGCCGGTATATTTGTTTTTTATCTTTGTATTGTGATTTGGACATAGGCCGGTATATTTGTTTTTGATTTTTGGAATTGTGATTTGGACATAGGCCGGTATGTTTGTTTTCTACTTTCGGAATTGTGAATTGGACATAGGCCGGTATATTTGTTTTTGATTTTTGGAATTGTGAATTGGACATAGGCCGGTATGTTTGTTTTCTACTTTCGGAATTGTGATGTGAACATAGGCCGGTACGTTTGTTTTTTACTTTGGGAATTGTGAATTGGACATAGGTCGGTACGTTTGTTTTTTACTTTGGGAATTGTGAATTGGACATAGGCCGGTATATTTGTTTTTGATTTTTGGAATTGTGAATTGAACATAGGCCGGTATGTTTGTTTTCTACTTTCGGAATTGTGAATTGGACATAGGCCGGTATATTTGTTCTCGATTTTTTGAATTGAGATTTTGACATAGGCCGGTATGTTTGTTTTTTATCTTTAGAATTGTGATTTGGACATAGGCCGGTATGTTTGTTTTCTACTTTCGGAATTGTGATTTGGACATAGGTCGGTACGTTTGTTTTTTACTTTGGGAATTGTGAATTGGACATAGGCCGGTATATTTGTTTTTTATCTTTGTATTGTGATTTGGACATAGGCCGGTATATTTGTTTTTGATTTTTGGAATTGTGATTTGGACATAGGCCGGTATGTTTGTTTTTGATTTTTGGAATTGTGATTTGGACAAAGGCAGGCATGTTTGTTTTTTATCTTTAGAATTGTGATGTGGACATAGGCCGGTATATTTGTTCTCGATTTTTTGAATTGAGATTTTGACATAGGCCGGTATGTTTGTTTTTTATCTTTAGAATTGTGAATTGTATATAGACCGGTATGTTTGTTTTGAATTTTGGAATTGTTGTGATTTAGACATCGGTCGGTATGTTTGTTTTTGACTTATGGGATTGTGATTTGGACATAGGCCGATATGTTTGTTTTCTACTTTCGGAATTATGAATTGTATATAGACCGGTATGTTTGTTTTGAATTTTGGAATTGTTGTGATTTAGACATCGGTCGGTATGTTTGTTTTTGACTTTTGGGATTGTGATTTGGACATAGGCCGATATGTTTGTTATGTTTGTTTTTGACTTTTGGAATAGTGATTTGGACATAGGCCGGAAGTTTGTTTTTGACGTTTGGGATTGTGGTTTGGACATAGGCCGGTATGGGTTTTTTTCCTTCTGGATTGTGATTTGGACATAGGCCGGTATGATGTTTTTGACTTTTGTGATTGTGAGTTTGGACATAAGTCGGTATGTTTGTTTTTGTAACAACTTTAAGTTTCAAGTTTCAATTTGCACAATTTTAGTTCAATATAACCAATGTTTGGCGTGTAAGGTCATATAAAAGCTATATTCATACAAAGCTTGTAATCTTGGATTTTTTATCACGGTATCAATGTATTTTACTCCAGAAAACATAGGCCGGTATGTTCGTTTTTTACTTCTGAAATTGTGATTTGGACAAAGGCCGGTGTGTTTGTTTTTGGCTTCTGAAATTGTGATTTGGACATAGGCCGGTGTGTTTGTTTTTGGCTTCTGAAATTGTGATTTGGACAAAGGCCGGTGTGTTTGTTTTTGGCTTCTGAAATTGTGATTTGAACATAGGCCGGTGTGTTTGTTTTTGGCTATTGATATTGTGATTTGGACAAAGGTAGGTGTGTTTGTTTTTGGCTTCTGAAATTGTGATTTGGACAAAGGCCGATATGTTTGTTTTTGGCTTCTGAAATTGTGATTTGAACATAGGCCGGTGTGTTTGTTTTTGGCTATTGAAATTGTGATTTGGACAAAGGCCGGTGTGTTTGTTTTTGGCTTCTGAAAGTGTGATTTGGACAAAGGTCGGTGTGTTTGTTTTTGGCTTCTGAAATTGTGATTTGGACAAAGGCCGGTGTGTTTGTTTTTGGCTTCTGAAATTGTGATTTGGACATAGGCCGGTGTGTTTGTTTTTGGCTTCTGAAATTGTGATTTGGACAAAGGCCGGTGTGTTTGTTTTTAGTTTCTGAAATTGTGATTTGGACAAAGGCTGGTGTGTTTGTTTTTGGCTTCTGAAATTGTGATTTCAACATTGGCCGGTGTGTTTGGTTTTGGCTACTGAAATTGTGATTTGGACAAAGGCCGGTGTGTTTGTTTTTAGTTTCTGAAATTGTGATTTGGACAAAGGCTGGTGTGTTTGTTTTTGGCTTCTGAAATTGTGATTTCAACATTGGCCGGTGTGTTTGGTTTTGGCTACTGAAATTTGTTATTTGGACATAGGCCGGTGTGTTTGTTTTTAGTTTCTGAAATTGTGATTTGGACAAAGGCTGGTGTGTTTGTTTTTGGCTTCTGAAATTGTGATTTCAACATTGGCCGGTGTGTTTGGTTTTGGCATCTGAAATTGTGATTTGGACATATGCCGGTATGGGCTGTATCTTTGTCAAATGATCCACAATGACGTAGTATGACACGTTTTTTACCACACTTGTTGTTGTTATATCCGAAAATGACAAAACACGCTAGCCACTTGACGGAAATCCCTTTATTGACTACTAAAGGTGCTAGTTAATGCAATTTCCTCCTCATATCTATCGTGGTTTCTGATTGGTAGAATAAGCATAAAAACATTTAAATGCGGAAACAATATCAGTCGCGAACGGTAAGCTGTAACCATGGCAACGTATTTTTAAAAATAATTAGCTTCTTCAAGCACCCATGGCGGTATAAAAGAGGTAAAGTTCTACCTCGACCTTACTGCTGAATACCTTTTAATATGTTTGGACATCATAGGCCGGTATGTTTGTTTTTAACTTTTGGATTGTTATTTGGACTTAGGCTTAACCCTAATATTCAATATAACATGCGTTTGAGTGATGTTCGAAGGGGGGGCTTAACCCTAAATCATTTGAATATTGATTATTGGTTTCATCAACTTATTATTTCATTGGGGGTGTATTGGGTATGACTGAGTAATGTTCGAAGGCGGAGCTTAACCCTGATTCATTTAAATTTCGATTGTTAATATTAATAGTTTATATCATCTCATGGCGATAATTTATTCGATATTACATACATGTAGGTTTGAATGATGTTTCAGGGCGGGGCCTAACCCTAAATCATATGAATATTGACTGTTTATATCATCAACTGTTAATCATTCCATTAGGGTGTTTTGGGTATAACCTGCCTTTGAGTAATGTTCGAGGGCGGAGCACAACCCTGAATCATTTGAATATAAAATGTTTATATCATCTCATGGGGGAATTTTTTCGATATAACATAGGTTTCAATGATGTTCGAAGGCGGGGCTTAACCCTAAATCATTTGAATATTGATTGTTGATATCATAAACTGTTAATTTTTTTTGGGGGTGTTTTGGGTATAACCTGCGTTTGAGTAATGTTCGATGCAGAGCTTAACCCTGAATAATTTGAATATAAAATGTTTATATCATCTCATGGAGGAAATTATTTCGATATAACATTGGTTTCAATGATGTTCAAAGGCGGGGCTTAACCCTAAAACATTTAAATATTGATTGTTTATATCATCAACTGTTAATTTTTTTTATTTTGGGTGTTTTGGGTATAACCTGCCTTTGAGTAATGTTCGAGGGCGGAGTACAACCCTGAATCATTTGAATATAAAATGTTTATATCATCTCATGGGGGAAATTTTTTCGATATAACATAGGTTTCAATGATGTTCGAAGGCGGGGCTTAACCCTAAATCATTTGAATATTGATTGTTGATATCATAAACTGTTATATTTTTTTTGGTGTGTTGGGTATAACCTGCGTTTGAGTAATGTTCGATGCAGAGCTTAACCCTGAATAATTTGAATATAAAATGTTTATATCATCTCATGGAGGAAATTTTTTCGATATAACATTGGTTTCAATGATGTTCGAGGGCGAGACTTAACCCTAAATCATTTGCATATTGATTTTTTATATCATCAACAGTTAATTTCTTTTATTTTGGGCGTGTGTTTTGGGTATAACCTGTCTTTGAGTAATGTTCGATGGCAGAGCTTAACCCTGAATAATTTGAATATACATGTATATTGTTTATTTTATCTCATGGGGGAAATTTTTCGATATAACAATGGTTTCAATGATGTTCGAAGGCGGGGCTTAACCCTAAATCATTTGAATATTGATTGTTTATATCACCAACAGTTAATTATTTTATTTTGGGCGTGTGTTTTGGGTATAACATGTCTTTGAGTGATGTTCGATGGCGGACCTTAACCCTGAATAATTTGAATACATTAAATGTTAATATCTCGCCATCACGGGCGAAATGTATTCGATATAACGATGGTCGAATGGTCGAAGGCAGCATGTAAACTTATCCACCAGTTTTTTTTTTTTTTTTTTTTTTTGACAAAATACAAATTGACTATTTAACTAATGAATTTTGAAATATTTTGAAAAAAATGACCCTTGTTTTTATGTTCATACGGATAACTTGTTAATTTATTTCTTCACTTTTATCAAATGCAAGTAACAATAAGGACATTGTAGATAAAAATGCCTCCTTTTTAATTTTCAAACAAATAGGTCCGCCATTGAGTTTCATTATCAATATTCTTAATTTAAATTATGCAATTATTTTGGAACTGTGAATAAATATTTTAGATGAAACTAACTACAAAGAGAAAATGATATGGGCTGTCCAAGTTGGAACACTGCAGAGAGCGATGCTTTAAATAGGACGAAGTGGAGAGATCTGTGCCTCGCTTTATGCTCCACTAGTAACGAAGAGGATATGCAAATATTAAAATCTTGATATAACCTTGAAAAGTTTTTAAATTTAAATATTAAAAAATAAAAAATTAAATTGAAGTTTATCGGTGCATGCGTCATTGTTCCTATTGATTGATTTTTCGGGATTTTACGTCCCAGTCAAGAATATTTTACTTACATCGAGACGTCATCATCTATAGGTGAAGATGCAGAAACTTATACTTTGAAGTGCGTTCAGGGTAGTGTGCAGAGAGAGAGAGAGAGAGAGAGAGAGAGAGAGAGAGAGAGAGAGAGAGAGAGAGAGAGGGGGGGGGGAAATGTGGTTTTAAGGTCTCTTCCGAAGGACACCTTGACTTTCATTTCTAAATGTCAAATGTTTGGAGAAAGAACAGTCACTGCCTATTTTCAAATTTTGGTCAAACCTGGCCAGGTTCGAACCCACGACCTTTCAGGGATGATAAGTAGAAGGTGAAGTTGTGGGAGGTAACTTTTATGAGTTGTGCCCCTTTGAAATTTTAACTTCATTTATTATCTTGTACGACATACTAGCCACTACCTAATAATATCATCAGTAAAAAGCGGTCAGTTCAGTGACTTAACGCTAGGGACTACTGGAGTGACCTGAAAAAACACCCATAGTCGCCAAGCGAACTGATAAACACTCATGAAATGATATGTCAGATCGGGAGATTGACCTTATAATTAACGTTGACACTTCCACGTATCTGGAATGTCCGGAAAAAACCCACTCATAGTCGCCAAGCGAACTGATAAACACTCTCAGATCGGGAGATTGACCTTATAATTAACGTTGACACTTCCAGTACCTGGAATGTCCGGAAAAAACCCCACTCAAAGAGAACTAATAGACTCACACGCTAGGATCAAGATACAACAATTTGAAGCTATTTTACGATTTTTTTTTTCAAAATTGACACGAACACGGGTAACCTATTTTTGTCCGAATTTCAGAAGAAGCGGTATAACTACTGTACGCTATGAGGACCGTTAGCGCAACACGTGATACCACTCACGTAAATAAGGAACGAGTATTTCCACTGGAAATCGAATCACATCAATGACTTTTTTCGTAGAAACGACTTTATTTCAGAAATCTGCGACGTAATCGTTTTTCAAACCATTCCGTTAAGAAGTACTAGTCATGTTCACATGAGTCATTGACGAATTCCATTCTCAAATACAAATAATTCACTAATGTCTTTCTTCAATTCATAAATACTATACTTTCATCAAAATTTAAGGCCAAATGGTACAAATGGACGATGATGTTACGCACGGCGTGTACAAATCTATGCGCTCTGATGGTATTACTTTAAACCTTTACTTAAAGTAAGTGTGACAATTATTGATAAATAACTTACAGGCGACGAAATACATAATATCTATCAACTGATAAAAAAAACCACGGATAAATTCAACGGATGTCATGCAATGATTTATTAACAAATTGCCTTCGATACCTTCAATTGATAAAGAAGTTTTTCAACAAAATTTAATTGCTGATATCGTTTTTAATATTGTTTCATTTTTCAAAATTCTTTCAGATTTTGAAAACTTAGAATTTTTACATTTTTTCTTACACTATGACTTAAAATATTTTTGCAATGACGTCATAAAAATTTATGCTAAAATATGGGCAGTTATTTGAATGACACACGGAATTCCTGGCGTACTTTCGAGCTTGATGGTTTCAATCACTTTATCTGGCCAAGTAAAATGTTTTCAATTATAAATATTTACATTTTGTCTGTTTTCTGTCTTCTACACAAGGTTTCAGAGCAATTGCGTTCATATCGGCTATGAACTGCAAGATCTACCTTGGTGACGTCACGGGAATTCCTGTCACAACAATCTGTCACGATCTGCTGTTCCATCAGCTGTTCCGTTAATCGAAAACCGTTATTGACAAAGCGTGGAATTAAAATTTTCTAAAATGATTTTGAACCAAGAAAAAGAAAAGAAAATAGTTTTAAACGCAACGCAAGGCAAACTAATCATAACGCGCTAACGCGCGTTATTCAGTTTGCTTGCATATCAATTGCGTTCATATCGACTATGAACCGCATTTCTAAACAGTTCAATTGTTAATTCTTTTTTTCACTCCAGACAAGATTTTGTCTCAATGGTTCAATATCTTTTCCACATTTTCAAATGAAGCCATTGACTATATTTTTCTTACTCTACATGCACCGTCTTCTTGCATTTTTGAAGTACAATATAATTGACTCTCATTTCGGATGATGATTTTCTGCAATTCGAAGTAATAATGTTTCTTAATATTATTACTTCTATCATCTAAGTGACTAGAAATACAAAATAATCTATAAAATAATTTAAAATATAAAGTAATATTTATACAAATGTGTACTATAACAGCAAACACTCCTAGTTTACCATACAATAACGTTAAAGTTTGCCGATCCTTTAACAATATCGCCAAAATCATGACGTTATTGCTAATTTTAGTCATATTTTTGCATCACGTCTTTCAAGCAGTCAGCATTACGAAATGAAAGTCACGATTCTTTCGGATGGGAACATAAAATAAACAAGGTCCTGTTACACGATAAAAAATCCCTGATGTATAATGCCATCAGCGCAACGAACAGACAACATTTCTGTACCTTTGCCTATAGCTATCGACGTCTCGATATAAGTGAAATAATCTTGATCGGGACGTTAAACACCATTACTCAACTTAAATATTTTCGTTAGCCTAGTGTTTAACCTTCGACAGGTCTGTTCTGTAGCCTACTAAGAATTTTGCCGCACACTTATTTTCAATGTATATAATTGTTTCTACTATATCTGTGTGACCATATGTACACCTGTCATTACATGTAACGGTAACTTAAAACTTTCCTTATTCAAATTATTAGTCAGCGTGGCATTTCATATAATAATAAAAATCGAAGATAAAATGCCATAATCGAGATTTATAAAACAATCACAAAATGACGTACAGACTTGTAGAAAGTTTAACACTGAGATAAAGAAAACGATTCGAAGCTCGGCTGACACGGGACCGAGCTATGGAGTAAATGAAAAAAAATATTTCAAGAAATAGCTACATGTTGCTACCGAAAAGCTTTTGTGATTTATTCCATGTCAGTTTTGTAAGAATCTATTCCATTGGGTAATAGGAGTTCAGGTGGTACACACTACTTACGGCTCGGGCAATATCAAAGTGATGGTCGATATCCTGACCCTCGACCTGTACATTGACCTTTATAGTGCCCTGTACAAAAGTAGCTATTGCTAAATTTTGTAACATTCTATTTCAATGGGTAATAGGAGATCACGTGGTACAAACTGGACCTAGCGTGCAATACAAAATATTTCCTTAGACCGAGCGGGCAACACAGAGTTACGTCCCCTTATCAAAATGGCCTATGATCATAGTTTGTACAGATTTGGTTTGGATCAATGAAATAAAAGCTGTGGATAATTGTTAACTGGGCACTTTCATAATTTTATTGACTGTCCTCATAGCACATATTTTTGGCCTCGGTCAGTCAATAAATATTAAAAGTGTCCTGTGCATAAGTAGCTAACGGGGGACTGGAATGAGCCTTAGATTTGGCAGACTTGTTAAGTAAATGTTAAACTTTCGACAGGTCTGTATTGTACGTTATGTAATTCTTTACTCTCTTTTAGTGCCTCCAGATATATTACTATCGGAAATTTGAAAAAAAAATTATATATGACTACATATAGTTTACAGTCATAAAATCAAATAGTTGTTTCCTTTTTAAATGTCATTACAAATCATATATTTCTTTTTTCTAACAATCAAAGGCAGCTGCAACATCGTGATATAATGTCGTTTTCCTGATACAGTATAGACATGCCCAAAGTTTAACACAGCTAACGAATAAGTGCCAAATTAAGCATCTTATCTCAGCCACTCGTTACTTATATCTCGGAGGCTGCTAGCTTTATCGCTGCGTTTTGGTTACTAGCCAGCCACCATACCTCGGCCATTCGGTAGTCAAGTTTCGACTCTTTTTCGTTTAGCTCGATATTAAATTTTCGACCGGCCTGTGTTGTATATTTTCGTTTTGTTTTGTTTAAATCGATACCTAGATGTATAGTGATAATGGTAATGTTCCTTGTATAAAGAAACATTATATGTTTTAACACTAAACTACAGTACAGACCGGTCGAGAGTTTAACACTGAGCTTATGTAAAGGAGCCCAAGCTGGACTGTCGAGTGGTCGAGATATGGATAGCTAGTGATCGAACAACTGCCGAGAAATAGATAGCAGTTGTCGACAAGTTGTCGATAGCGAGATATACATATAGCTTCTGAGGGGTCGAGATGAGCTGCACTAATTCGTTAACCTAGTGTTAAACTCTCGACAGATCTGTACTTTATAGCGGGTTTTTACGGATTCCTTAGGTAGCATATGTACAAAAAAGTTTTTTTTCGTAATTTCGAAGAAGTACTTCCTACATTCGCAATAGTTATGTCGATTTTCGTATAAAACTACGACACATACCGGTCAAAAGTTAAACACTAAACTAATAAATCAGTGCCGAAACCAACCATTCGTTAGGTACATTTAGATAGTTTTAATGCACCTGCTATGTCTCGGTACTAGATTTCCATATCTCCACCAATCAGTAGCCGAGATTAGACTTCGCTACTCCTTTTCGTTGTCTCAGAGTTAAACTTTCGACAGGTCTGTACTGTACACTTTCTTAGATTGGTTTCATGAAATTATATCAGGGGAAAAACAGCGAACACAAACATACTAGAACACGTCAAAACCAAAATCCAACAAAAACAGCGAACACAAACATACTAGAACACGTCAA
The DNA here is from genome assembly GCA_021292105.1 of Anadara kagoshimensis. Classification (NCBI taxonomy): domain Eukaryota; kingdom Metazoa; phylum Mollusca; class Bivalvia; order Arcoida; family Arcidae; genus Anadara; species Anadara kagoshimensis. The sequence continues at coordinate 12,418,983 of CM037871.1, read as the reverse complement.
AACCTCAATCCAACAAAACCAGCGAACACAAACATACTAGAACACATCAAAACCAAAATCCAACAAAAACAGCGAACACGAACATACTAGAACACGTCAAAACCACAATCCAACAAAACCAGCGAACACAAACATACTAGAACACATCAAAACCAAAATCCAACAAAAACAGCGAACACAAACATACTAGAACACGGAAAAACCAAAATAAACAAAAACAGCGAACACAAACATACTAGAACACGTCAGAACCAAAATCCAACAAAAACAGCGAACACAAACATACTAGAACACGGAAAAACCAAAATAAACAAAAACAGCAAACACAAACATACTAGAACACGTCAAAACCACAATCCAACAAAACCAGTGAACACAAACATACTAGAACACATCAAAACCACAATCCAACAAAACCAGCGAACACAAACATACTAGAACACGTCAAAACCACAATCCAACAAAACCAGCGAACACAAACATACTAGAACACGTCAAAACCAAAATCCAACAAAAACAGCGAACACAAACATACTAGAACACGGAAAAACCAAAATAAACAAAAACAGCGAACACAAACATACTAGAACACGTCAAAACCAAAATCCAACAAAAACAGCGAACACAAACATACTAGAACACGGAAAAACCAAAATAAACAAAAACAGCAAACACAAACATACTAGAACACGTCAAAACCACAATCCAACAAAACCAGTGAACACAAACATACTACAACACATCAAAACCACAATCCAACAAAACCAGCGAACACAAACATACTAGAACACGTCAAAACCACAATCCAACAAAACCAGCGAACACAAACATACTAGAACACGTCAAAACCAAAATCCAACAAAAACAGCGAACACAAACATACTAGAACACGGAAAAACCAAAATCCAACAAAAACAGCGAACACAAACATACCAGAACACATCAAAACCAAAATCCAACAAAAACAGCGAACACAAACATACTAGAACACGTCAAAACCAAAATCCAACAAAAACAGCGAACACAAACATACTAGAACACGGAAAAACCAAAATAAACAAAAACAGCGAACACAAACATACTAGAACACGTCAAAACCAAAATAAACAAAAACAGCGAACAAAAACATACTAGAACACGGAAAAACCAAAATAAACAAAAACAGCGAACACAAACATACTAGAACACGTCAAAACCACAATCCAACAAAACCAGTGAACACAAACATACTACAACACATCAAAACCACAATCCAACAAAACCAGCGAACACAAACATACTAGAACACGTCAAAACCACAATCCAACAAAACCAGCGAACACAAACATACTAGAACACGTCAAAACCAAAATCCAACAAAAACAGCGAACACAAACATACTAGAACACGGAAAAACCAAAATCCAACAAAAACAGCGAACACAAACATACCAGAACACATCAAAACCAAAATCCAACAAAAACAGCGAACACAAACATACTAGAACACGTCAAAACCAAAATCCAACAAAAACAGCGAACACAAACATACTAGAACACGGAAAAACCAAAATAAACAAAAACAGCGAACACAAACATACTAGAACACGGAAAAACCAAAATAAACAAAAACAGCGAACAAAAACATACTAGAACACGGAAAAACCAAAATAAACAAAAACAGCGAACACAAACATACTAGAACACGTCAAAACCAAAATCCAACAAAAACAGCGAACATAAACATACCAGAACACACCAAAACCAAAATCCAACAAAAACAGCGAACACAAACATACTAGAACACGTCAAAACCACAATCCAACAAAAACAGCGAACACAAACATACTAGAACACGGAAAAACCACAATCCAACAAAACCAGCGAACACAAACATACTAGAACACGTCAAAACCACAATCCAACAAAACCAGCGAACACAAACATACTAGAACACGTCAAAACCAAAATCCAACAAAAACAGCGAACACAAACATACTAGAACACGGAAAAACCAAAATAAACAAAAACAGCGAACACAAACATACTAGAACACGTCAAAACCCAAATCCAACAAAAACAGCGAACACAAACATACTAGAACACGGAAAAACCAAAATAAACAAAAACAGCAAACACAAACATACTAGAACACGTCAAAACCACAATCCAACAAAACCAGTGAACACAAACATACTACAACACATCAAAACCACAATCCAAAAAACCAGCGAACACAAACATACTAGAACACGTCAAAACCACAATCCAACAAAACCAGCGAACACAAACATACTAGAACACGTCAAAACCAAAATCCAACAAAAACAGCGAACACAAACATACTAGAACACGGAAAAACCAAAATCCAACAAAAACAGCGAACACAAACATACCAGAACACATCAAAACCAAAATCCAACAAAAACAGCGAACACAAACATACTAGAACACGTCAAAACCAAAATCCAACAAAAACAGCGAACACAAACATACTAGAACACGGAAAAACCAAAATAAACAAAAAAGCGAACACAAACATACTAGAACACGTCAAAACCAAAATAAACAAAAACAGCGAACAAAAACATACTAGAACACGGAAAAACCAAAATAAACAAAAACAGCGAACACAAACATACTAGAACACGTCAAAACCACAATCCAACAAAACCAGTGAACACAAACATACTACAACACATCAAAACCACAATCCAACAAAACCAGCGAACACAAACATACTAGAACACGTCAAAACCACAATCCAACAAAACCAGCGAACACAAACATACTAGAACACGTCAAAACCAAAATCCAACAAAACAGCGAACACAAACATACTAGAACACGGAAAAACCAAAATCCAACAAAAACAGCGAACACAAACATACCAGAACACATCAAAACCAAAATCCAACAAAAACAGCGAACACAAACATACTAGAACACGTCAAAACCAAAATCCAACAAAAACAGCGAACACAAACATACTAGAACACGGAAAAACCAAAATAAACAAAAACAGCGAACACAAACATACTAGAACACGTCAAAACCAAAATAAACAAAAACAGCGAACAAAAACATACTAGAACACGGAAAAACCAAAATAAACAAAAACAGCGAACACAAACATACTAGAACACGTCAAAACCAAAATCCAACAAAAACAGCGAACATAAACATACCAGAACACACCAAAACCAAAATCCAACAAAAACAGCGAACACAAACATACTAGAACACGTCAAAACCACAATCCAACAAAAACAGCGAACACAAACATACTAGAACACGTCAAAACCACAATCCAACAAAACCAGCGAACACAAACATACTAGAACACGTCAAAACCACAATCCAACAAAAACATTCAAAGTAAAATGTGAACTAAAATTTATAGTAATGAACCCAGGTGCTCTGAAAAGACAAACACTACATATCCAGCCAGTCACACCCGTCATGCGTATGGCCAAATTAAGAATGAAAACAGCGTGACACCAAATCATAGGCTTTATGTAATGGAAAAACACTTTTGGTGTATGCTTTTGAAAAAAAAAGATATATCCAAGTTACCATTCTCAGAAAAAAACATTGGCACAATAAAAGGAAGAATTTGATTGATCGATTGATTGGTTGATTGATTGATTGAATGTGGTGTTACTCCCCCGGGAGGGGGGGGGGGTCTTTCACGTACCATCACGCCTGTCATAAAACGGGACATCCGCTTTTGAAGTGTATTCCGAAGGAACCCGTGACTTTCATCTCTAAATGCCACGTGAATAACGAAAGAACTGCAACTGCTTGTTTTCAATTCTTGGACAGACCCAGCCGGGTTTCGAACAGCTAACCTCCTACACAAGAAGCGAGGGCTCTGCCAACTGACCGTATTGGTGAGAAATAAAATAGATTTTAGCTGGAAAACTTGTTGTTGGCAATGAGTTGAGTCGAGTTGAGTTATTATGTTTAGCGTCCTAGTCACGGATATTTCACTTTTATCGAGACATCGCCAGCTATAGACGAAGGTGCAGAAGTTTTGCATTTGCTGTAGGCATTATGCACCAGGGTTCTTTATCGTGCCACACTTACTGTGACACGGGACCTCGTTTATTTTAAGTTCCCAACCGAAAGAACCGTGATTTTCATTTCGTAATGCCGGGTGCTTGTTGAAAGAACAGTCACCACCCACTTTCAAGTCTTTGGTCAAACCCGGTCGGGGGTCGAACAAAAATCCCTGATAAAAGATAACACGTCGGAGCTAGGACTCGGTAAACTTAATGTACCTATTTTAACAACCTGAAATAACTACATTTTATTTGATTGTAATGGGTCACTAAGGAAAAATTCGTACGGTTACGTGAAATAAAAGATTACATAGTAACCCATAAAATAAATATCTCCAGTAAAACCACAGATGGTAAGGATAGTGAGCTATTACAATAACATACTAGTAATAACTTATATAAACTATTTTAAAACCCTTACAAGTTTTTTCTCTGGTATATGCTTATGACCCAGAAATACAATTGTGCTCATTATAGTCAGGGAGAGAACCGTGTTAATGCCCCCTTATGTTTTGTTCAAAAACAGGAAACAGGTGGGTCTATTTTTCTATATGTACTTAGCCATGTCCAAAGCAGCTATGACATATGCCACGTACACGTTTTATCACGGACAGACAGACATGGTGATTCCTGTATACCCCTCAAACTAGTTTGCGAGGGTTTAAAAGAATACCATTCACTTTTGTTAGTTGTCGAAAAAGGATGGACACGTTACATGATTAATTGTTTACTGTATTTATACGCATTGAACCGGGAAAATATTCTTGTCAAAGTACGACAAAACAAAGATGCAATCAGGGGGTAGGTTTTGAACATACCCTGCTACACAGGAGCTTATGATTGGTTGACTGATTGAATGTGGTTTTCGTCCCAGTCAAGAATATTACCATTACATCTAAACATCACCAGCAATATGTCAAGTGGCAGAAACCTTTACCTCTGCAGTGCACCCAGTGTAATGTTCATGTAGGGTTCTTTAACATTTCACGCCTGTCGTGACACGGGTTAACGATTTCGCTAAAGAAATGTACATTTGGCGAATGATGGCCTCCACTGTGTAGATTTTCTATCAAGAGTTAACGATTTCGCTAAAGAAATGTACATTTGGCGAATGATGGCGTCCACTGTGTCGATTTTCTATCAAGAAGTAACCTTTCACTCAAGAAATGTCTATTTGAAGAATGATGGTCTACACTGTGTAGATTTTCTATCAAGAAGTAACCTTTCACTCAAGAAATGTACATTTGGCGAATGATGGCGTCCATTGTGCAGATTTTCTATCAAGAAGTAACCTTTCACTCAAGAAATGTACATTTGAAGAATGATGGCCTACACTGTAGATTTTCTATCAAGCAGTTAACGATATTGTTCAAAAATGATACATTTTTCAATCGATGGCGTCCACTGTGTAGATTTTTTATCACATAGAAACCGATATTGTTCAAGAAATGTACATTTGGCGAATGATGACGTCCACTGTGTAGAAGTTTGCTCAAGAAATGTACATTTTTCAATTGATGGCCTCTATTATGAACATTTACTATCACACAGATACCGATATTGTTCAAGAATGATGCATTTGTCAATCGATGGCGTCCACTGTGTAGATTTTCTATCACGCAGTTTACGATATCGTTCAAGAAATGTCACAGACAAATGACAATAACCAAGGGTTTAAACAAGCTTTTAACAAGTCCGTCATTGGTATTAGCTTACTGATTAATTCGCTAGATCGGATGTTTTGTGAGTAGCAATAATTCAATTTATGTATACATAGCCATACTTGAAGCGATTAACTGTCAATCCAAATTCTGTTCATGTCAGACAGAATTACAGTACAGACCTGTCGAAAGTTTAACACTGAACTAACGAAAAGGAGCCAAAGTGGCCGCGTTATTGATAGTTGGTGACTGAAAACAGGCAGATAGATATATCGCAGCTGCTGAAAAGCTGAGGAGATATAGCTAACTAAGGGCCGAGATGAACTGCCCATTTTGTACTTATTAGTTAAGTTAGTGTTAAACTTTAGACAGGTCTGTACTATGTTTCATCATGATGTTTTTGTTGGAATGAAGGGAAAAGATTTTCCTTCATGCCATTAATATCGGGTATTTATTTTGCATGACTAATTTTTTGTTATAATATCAGAATCGTGATCAGTCTGAAACCAATGATTATAGAAAATGGAGAAATATACACTCAGCCAATAGTTACATACAATCAAAGATCCGGTATGTATGCGAAGGCGTTTCCGGTGTTTACAGCTTCCGGTAGATAGGACATTGGGTAAATGGCGGCTTGCGATTAGCTATCAGCAATTTTAAATATAAATCACTTATCTGATCGTTCCGTTTTTTACGCAAAATCACGTTGCAGTTATTTGATCGATATTAATTTTTTTCTCTGATTTTGTTTTTGTTTTTGTTTGTTTGTTTTTTGGTTTTTTTTTCCACTCCAGTTATACGAGGCGGTCGGTTTATAAACGGTGGAAGGGAGGTTGAATGTCCAAAGAATACTACTGACCTTCGGCAAGTGAGCTGTCTTTCCAAACAATAGGACCTCTCCCGAGTGGTAGTCTAAGCTACACAATGATGGTAGCTCTGATCGAAATTCAAAGTCGTGGAACAAAAGAGGTGAAAACGCGAACACGTCTTTATTTATATCGCAGCCTTTATCATTTTACGTAGTACTGTCATATACCATTTTTTTAATTGAATCATGAAATACATTCAAATATTGCCATATACAATTTTTTGGAATTTATTTCAAGATTATCAAGCAGGTAAAGATATTGTTTAAGAAATGTACATTTGGCGAATGATGGCCTCCACTGTGCAGATTTTCTATCACGCAGTTAATTACATGTACATATCGTGTTAAACTTTTGACAGGTCTTCACTGTACATACATGCACAACGCTGATATGATCATCGTCTTTATAATAACATGTTTTTATAGCCCGATCACATTTTCAGTGATGAAACAACATGTTTTGAATGGGTGGTGTGATTCAAACTTAGATATCTCACTTGATTTAACTTCAGTAGACTTGAAATTTCACATGTGTTATTGGAACATATTTTTTCATGTTTTCAATATTTTATGAAAATATTCTCGACTTTTTTAATTTTTTGCTTTTAATTTATATGAATAAATTTTATTAAACTTTTTCGATAAAAGTTTGCTGAGAAATAAATATTAATTCGTTTACAGTCTTGTTTTTAAAGATAAGTATTTAAAAATACTATTTTTCTATCTACATGATTAAATTATTAATATTCACTGTAGTTTTTGAGTTTTTGAGAGTCAAAATTTAGCAATTACAAATGTAATTAAAAGGTAGCTGTTGCCCCTCTCATATTTTGATATGGCATATTCGACAGTTCCATTCATATAAGTCATTCATAATTGGGTTCTGATTGGCTAATACGTATTCACGCGATACGGGTTTATACAGGTGTTATATTCCTAACCAGTATACGTCACGGACTAACCCATTGAACTTGTTTATGAATGAACAACAGGTAAAACAGCACACAGATCAAAATTATGAATAAAACTACAAAATATTTAAGCTCATCTAACAGAGCCGCGATTTTGTCTCAAAAGATGTAGTTATTAGCGATAATGCATTTTACTACGTGATACGCATTGTCTGAATTCAGGTGTGCGTCTGAAAAAAACCCGGTTTTATTTGATTTTTAGACTAAATATAAGAAATATAATCAAATTATTTAAACACATGTTATAAAAATAACAGATCTACAAATAGCATTAATGAAATTTTAGGCAAGTAATCCAAGATCTTTTTAAGGCCACATCGGTTTTCATCACTGAATAAGTCATCGGACTATAACCAACAATTTGATAATGCATGGGTTGATTTGTCAGATATGGAAGCGTATTAGTGTCATTTTAGAAATTGTTTATCTCTAAAGTAAGAGTTATTTTTCTACTACGTAAGACCGGCGACATTTAATACAGATCTGTATTAAATGTCGCTGATGCTGATAAGACTTATTGACTTTTACGTTGGAGTAAGTTTTACGGAGGAGATACTGAGTCCTACATAGAAGTTCCTAAGCCCAATGTAGGAGATACTAACACCTACTTAGGTGTTAATAAGACTTACATGTACGTAGAAGATACTAACTCAAACGTAAAAGTAAATAAGTCTTACGTAGGAGATACTAACTCTAACGTAGGAGTCTTACGTAGGAGATACCAAGTCCTACGTAGGAGTAAATAAGTCTTGCGTAGGAGATACTAAGTCTAACTTAGGAGATCCGAACTCCTACAAAAATTACCTAACTTCTACTTGGAGTTTATAAGTTTTACGTAGGAGATACTAACTCCAACGTAGGAGTTAATAAGTCTTTCGTAAGAGATATCAAGTCCTACGTCGGAGTTACCAACTCCAACGTAGGCGATACTAAGTCTTACTTAGGAGATCCTAACTCCTACAAAATGTACCTAACTTCTACTTGAAGATACTAAGTCCTACGTTGGAGATATCAAGTCCAACGAAGGAGTAAATAAGTCTTACGTAGGAGATACTAAGTCGTACTTGGGAGATCCTAACTCCTACAAAATGTACCTAACTTCTACTTGGAGATACTAAGTCTTACGTAGGAGATACTAAGTCAAACGTAGGAGTTAATAAGTCTTACGTAGAAGAACTTAGTCCTACGTAGGAGTTGATAAGTCTAATGTAAGAGATACTAGTTAATGGGTATTACGCAGGAGATACTAAGTCTTACGTATGAGAAAGCTAACTCTTGTCTGTGAGATAAAAAGTAGTTCTAGGGTGATACTCACACGCTTCCATAGTTGAATCTATATGTTGTATCGCAGATTAAAAAGAATAATTTAGCAATCTGTAGCAATGCCGCCGATTTTTTTTCCAATTTAAAATGTTGGATAATCGAAGATTTTATACAACAGTAATAAAATATACACGATGTATCATCATTAATTTTGTTTATTGCAGAGTCTCGGTCAATCAATTTTGCAATAATGGCTTTTATAATGGGTTTAACAGGAACTCGATGGTTTTCAATTATTCTTTACGAGGCATGTTCCTAATATATTGGCATGTAGATAGCATTGGTGTTAGGAAAAATGAGTGGAAAAATTAAATTTAACGTCCCGGCAAGTCAGGATTCCTTCACTCATAACCGGAGGCGGAGAGCTCAGAAATGATCGAGGGAACCGAATGCGTAGAGAAAGCCACCGACCTTTTGCAAGCGAACTAGAAAACTTTCTCACAATAGGGTCTGTCCGGAGTGGAGTTAGAACCTAGACGGTGAAAGGTGACGTGATTCATAAGCGCTTTTTTAAAACAGCAAGTCTAACAAACCCATTTTTTCTTAACAAAGGACATTTAATTTTACAAATTAATTGATTTTTTTTAAAAAAAAAAAAACTTATATGACAACTTTCTGAGCTTAATATTTCTGAAATAAATCGATATTGTTGCATTTTAAATTTTTCTTAATTTTTTCTATATCTTATTTTGAAAAATTTAATGTATATAAAATGCAATAAAAGGCCTTATGGCTCCCAGCACGAAGAGGACTAAGTAAGTAAGTAAAATGCAATAAAAATATAAACCCGTCTATGTATAAGACAATTTACAAAGAAATCCGAAACCCGTGTTTAGATGTAAAACGAAAAGTTTACCGTGACGCAACATTGCGGCACAGTGGTCTAAATCGATGGCAAACATATCAGAGTGCCCTTACTTTCTCGGTTTCAATTCCATTCGGGGCAGATCCTAGTGTTAGGAAGTTGTTTCGCTTGCAGAAGGTACAGTAGGCGATTTTCTCCGTATACCTCGGTTTTCTCAACACTACCAGAGCTATAGCTTAAGCACCAACTTACAGACCATATCGGTTCTCACAGTCCATGTTTGAATCCCAGTCGGGTCTAATCTTAGTGTGAGAAAGTTTTTGTCATTTCACTTGCAGAAAGTAGCTATAAATAGTTATATCTTAATACTTCGGTTTTCTCAACCAACTCAGAACTGAAGTACCAACTTATAGATCACAGTGCCTCTCACTGTCTCGGTTTCAATCCCAGTCGAGGCAGATCCTAGTGGGAGAAAGTTTGTCATAGCTTGCAGAAGGTAGGTGGTTTTTTCCGGACACTTCGGTTTTCTCAACCAACCAAGAACTAAAGCACCAACTTATAGATCACAGTGCCTCTAACTGTCTCGGTTTTAATCCCAGTCGAGGCAGATCCTAGTGGGGAAAGTTTGTCATAGCTTGCAGAAGGTAGGTGGTTTTTCCGGACACTTCGGTTTTCTCAACCAACCAAGAACTAAAGCACCAACTTATAGATCACAGTGGCTCTAACTGTCTCGGTTTTAATCCCAGTCGAGGCAGATCCTAGTGGGAGAAAGTTTGTCATAGCTTGCAGAAGGTAGGTGGTTTTTTCCGGACACTTCGGTTTTCTCAACCAACCAAGAACTAAAGCACCAACTTATAGATCACAGTGCCTCTAACTGTCTCGGTAAAAGTGGCCTTTATAGGAAGGTGGTCCTTATATATAGGTTCAAATACTAGTAACAGAAATAAAGAGAAATTGATTTACAATTTTACTGGCATTTAAAAATAGGTGGTCCGTATATAGAGGTGACATTTCAGGCAAGTTTGATTATAAATTAATCTAAGCTTCTGATAAAACCCGTAAGTGGGAGGTCGTGGGTTCGAACCGACTTGCTGTTCTTTAGACAAACACTCGACGTTATAAAATACAAGTCTGGTTCATCCAGATTGGAACTGAATATAAACTAGGTCCCGTGTCACAGTAGGTGTAGCACGATAAAGAACCCTGCTGTAAACTGTCATCAGCGCAACGCACAGGCAAAATTTCTGCAACTTTGCCTATGTCAATATAGCTGGCGATATCTCGATTAATGAAATGCTAGTATTCTTGACTCGGAAGTAACACACTACTACTCAACTCAACTCTTAAATAAACACGTAGATATCAATACGAACAGTCGTAAATTGCATGGCAGGAGACACTATAAAATCAAAACATGAACTTGATTTTTTGTTATCAAATAAATAACTTAAGATATTTTTTCAGAGATGATTATGAAGATTTCCAATTGGAATATACATCAATGTTACATTACATGCCTGTCGAAAGTTTAACTCTCCAGAGCTAACGAAAAGAAGTAAAAGCTTGACTGTGAAGTAGCTGAATGGTCGAAAGGTATATGAATAAGATAGCAGCTGCCGAAAAGCTGTCGAGAGGCAGCTAAAGAGGGTCAGAGGTGAGATGTCGAGAGGCAGCAAAAGAGGGTCAGAGGTGAGCTGTCGAGAGGCAGCAAAAGAGGGTCAGAGATGAGCTGTCGAGAGGCAGCTAAAGAGGGTCAGAGGTGAACTGTCGAGAGGCAGCTAAAGAGGGTCAGAGGTGAACTGTCGAGAGGCAGCTAAAGAGGGTCAGAGGTGAACTGTCGAGAGGCAGCTAAAGAGGGTCAGAGGTGAGCTGTCGAGAGGCAGCTAAAGAGGGTCAGAGGTGAACTGTCGAGAGGCAGCTAAAGAGGGTCAGAGGTGAACTGTCGAGAGGCAGCTAAAGAGGGTCAGAGGTGAGCTGTCGAGAGGCAGCTAAAGAGGGTCAGAGGTGAGCTGTCGAGAGGCAGCTAAAGAGGGTCAGAGGTGAGCTGTCGAGAGGAAGCTAAAGAGGGTCAGAGGTGAACTGTTCAGAGGAAGCTAAAGAGGGTCAGAGGTGAGCTGTCGAGAGGCAGCTAAAAAGGGTCAGAGGTGAGCTGTCGAGAGGAAGCTAAAGAGGGTCAGAGGTGAACTGTTCAGAGGAAGCTAAAGAGGGTCAGAGGTGAGCTGTCGAGAGGCAGCTAAAAAGGGTCAGAGGTGAGCTGTCGAGAGGCAGCTAAAGAGGGTCAGAGGTGAACTGTTCAGAGGAAGCTAAAGAGGGTCAGAGGTGAGCTGTCGAGAGGCAATTCGGTGTTAAACTTTCGACAGGTCTGTACTTTACTTCTTTTAACCCCCCAGAGTAATCTTTTCATATATGATAAATGAAATTCATAAAACAATGTCATTAACTGATTTATTGAAGAGAAATGAATCTGATATTTTTAAGAGAATCAAATTATGGGAGCGTCTGATCGATATACAAAACGCTATATGTACATAAAAATACATGAAATTGAATTTTAAGAATAGAAATAAACTGCTTCAAGACAAACCATATTTGAAATGACAGCCATTTTGAAATTGAAAACAGCAGCGGATATATCTGAAAATAATAAGCAGATCAAAAACAAAATAAATGCCTGTGAACAAAATGGACAAACTTTAATTGATAAATGCATATTATGTGATATTGGCGTCCATTTTCTCCGCCATATTAAAAATGGCGGCCATATTGGATTTTATTTTTGGATGACCCCATATCTAAAAAGTATTTGCAGGTCATGAACTATTATTATGCCAAGTTTCATGCTGTAAAAAAAACTAACTAGTTGAGTTATTTCTTGCACTAATTAAATCTATTGCACTTTTTAAATAGTATCACGGACTATATGAATCAAACTGGCTATAAAACTGGTGAAAGGTCACAAATGAGGAATACCCAGCAGGTACTTTTTGTTCAAGGGCCATAATCCCGGGTCCATTGTCAACCAATTTGGGTTAATGATGTACGCATCTCCTTTCAAGCGTTGATGTATAATAGTGCTTCTAGTGTTTTAGAGAATTACTCCACACAAGTAGTGTCTGGATGAACAGATGTGTCATGTGCTACTTTTGAATTTTTATGAAATAATATAATTCAAAAGTAGCACATGACAATTTGTGCTACTTTTGAATTATATTATTTCATAAAAATTCAAAAGTAGCACATGACAGATGTATGGACGGAACTTCGAATTTTATACTACTGTAGGAACCACTCTGTTTGTGACAGTGAAATACTCTTCATATCCATAGAAAATCAAATAATTCGAATAAAGATTAATATTTTTCACTTACTGGTACCTATTCGTAACAGGAAATCGGTATGCGCATCCGTGCTTGTCATAAAGTATGTCTGTAGAAAGGATAATGTTGACGTTATGGGGATTTTACATGGCGAAAATGGCGAAGTTTACACCGAAAGTAATGTCCTTGGTGACGTTTTACGTCATATGCGCAACAGAATCCGCCGTTTACCTGGTTTTTCAACATGTTAAGTCCCCATTAGCGTCAACATTTTACCCTGTGCAGATATATTCTGGGTAAGTCGCGGATGAGCATACAGATTTCCTGTTACGACTAGGTCATGTAAGTGAAAAAATATCATTTTTTATTCAAATTTGATTGATTTTCTATGGGTTTGACGAATATTTCACTGCCACAAACAGAGTGGTCCCTACAGTAATATTCCCCTCTTTCTTTGATTGATTGATTGATTGAATAGTTGGGGTTTAACGTCCCATTCAAGAATAATTCACTTAAATCGAGACGTCACCAACTGTAGGTGAAGTGACAGAAAGTTTAAATTTACTTATTCAATCATTATATATTTCACAAAATATTTAATAAATAGTAAAACGGTACATCATATAATCTCAATAGACAAAACAACATTACCCAAGATAAATTATTGGCCACGCAGGATACTATTACAACACTATTAACCTGTCCGTTTGACCTGTTTTTTAAATATTGATAAACATGTCCATTTATGTTTATATGAAGCACATGCGTTTATTTCTTTTATTTCACGAAAAAAATGTGTTTGTATTAACTGCGAATCCAAACACTACCCAGGTATTTGGTCGACCATCGTATATGAATGTTCTTAATAAAGGTCAAGCTGACAGGTCAATGTTGTTGGCTAATAATTTCATCCTCGTAGACGATAAACAAATACGACCCATAAAACGGAAGACAAAAGAATATGTTTTTATATTATTGACAAATCTTTGTTTATACTAAGTTAATAGTCTTGGCGTGATTCTATGACAAAAGGATTAGCTTTCTACGTGACAAGTTATCCTTTATTATTTTTTCGCATCAGGTAAAAAATGACTATTGTAAATGAAAAAACCCTAACTTCTACATTATATTCAGTACAGACCTGTCGAAAATTTAACATTAAGATAACTATTAGAGTTTGCAAATGTACCACGTGATCAATACCCTTAACGTTTGGAAAATGTTTATGTTGTTCCCGGAGTTACGTCATTTGTACGGGAAAACGTGAACGGAAATTATTCCATCTCCAACAGCAACAATTGTTTTGCAGAATTAACTGAAGTGATTCCATCTCCAACAGCAATGATTGTTTTGCAGAATTAACTGAAGTAATTCCATCTCCAACAGCAATGATTGTTTTGCAGAATTAACTGAAGTAATTCCATCTCCAACAGCAATAATTGTTTTGCAGAATTAACTGAAGTGATTCCATCTCCAACAGCAATAATTGTTTTGCAGAATCAACTGAAGTGATTCCATCTCCAACAGCAATAATTGTTTTGCAGAATTAACTGAAGAGATTCCATCAACAGAAATGATTGTTTTGCAGAATTAACTGAAGTGATTCTATCTCCAACAGCAATAATTGTTTCGCAGAGATTTTATGGGGTATCACGTGGTACACTGGCGAACTTTATTAGTACCATTTAGTTTAAACAATATTTATTCATCATTAGATACAAATAATATAATTCATAACAAACTTTAAACTGGATTCAGGAACAAGCGCTAGCTTATTTCAACCCGTCTCCAGAACAACTGTACAACATAATGTAAAACAGCCTTTATTGTCAACTGCCAACCCCAAACTAATTCAATAAGACACTCCATGTTTTACGCGATTTGCACTTCGGGTTAACAGTGAAACAATAAAGATTGTTCTACAGTAATTCAATATATAATGGCCGTAACTAGAAAAAAACAAAAGTTATAAGTACATGTAGGTTAAATTTTTAAATTACTAACAAACTAATAATAAAAGAAAGAGAAAGTGATTGCCCATCAAAAACATGTTATGATATAATTACTAACACAAGACTAAGTATAAATACAAGTACATATATATAATTATATCGGTGTGGCGAAGTATATTAGAACCTTTTTGTCAAATAGATATATTTTTGAACTGTATTAAAAATTTCTTCATTTTGTTCAGTAGTTAAATTCTCAGAGTCACCAAATAACAATAGTTTACAGTTGTGTTGACGGTCAGATTATCTATGGATTCCTTTCTAACTTCATCATATAGGGGACATAATAGAAGAAAATGTTTAACAGATTCGATTTGACCACACTGACATAGAGGACTATCAATTAAATTCTTTTTATACAAGTGTTCATTAAGGGAGCTGCATTCTAGTCTAAGCCTACAATGAAAAATTTGTTCCCTTCGTTTACCAAAATAGTAATATAAGGGGATTTTAAAACTTTTGTCGATGTGTGATTTGAAATTATTTATAGAGCTTTGTCTTACGTCTATTGGTAAGTCGTTCCAGTCACGTGTAGTTGTGGGCAGAAAAGAGTTGTAATAATAACTTGTATGACAATGTATTGTTTCTAAATTTTGGTTATGTCTTGTTGTGTATTGATGTACGTCCGAATGTCTGTTAGGTATAAGAGATTGAAGATAATCAGGAGTTAAACCATTAACCATCTTGTAATAAATTAAAAGTCTATGTTTGCGTCGTCTGTCTTTTAAAGTTTCCCAACCAGTTTCCTGATAAAGTAAGTGGCGACTTACAAGTTTAGTAGCACCAGTTACTATTCTTGCAGCTTCAATATTAATTTTTTCTAACTTGTCAATAAGTTCGTCCGTCATATTGTCCCAAACAACGTCGGCATATTCTAATAAGGGTCTGATAAAGCTTATATATATTTTTTCTAAAGTTTTTCTGTCTAGTTGGAATTTTAATGTACGAAAGAAAGAAAGTCTAAAGTTTGCTTTAGTTAAGACAGATGAAATATGACAGTTCCATGTTCCATGAATAGAAAAATGAATTCCAAGATGTTTATGGGATTCTACCTCTAGTATGGGTGTGTCATTCATATACAGTTGGGGATGGAAGGGAGGGGCTGTTTTTCTCGAAATGATCATAGATTCGGTTTTATTGGGGTTAAAGGTCACTAGCCAACTTTTGGCCCAAGTATGTATTTTCTGTAAGTCTCTATTAAGTAAATCAGCAGCAGAAAAAGGGTTGTCGACTATTATTGTCAAAGATGTGTCGTCTGCAAATAAACGAATTTTACTATTTATACTATCAACAATGTCGTTGATATAAATAATGAATAGTAAGGGACCTAATATTGAACCTTGAGGAACTCCAGATTTAATACCTAGCCAAGAAGAAAAACGTTATTTCGAAGAACTACTCTTTGCTTTCTACCAGATAAATAATTTCTAAACCATAGAAGTAAATGACCACAGATTCCTAAAGAGCGAAGCTTTGCAATCAGTCCAGAGTGCCAAACTCTGTCAAATGCTTTTGTAATGTCACAGAATACAGCTCTTACTTCTTTTCCACAATCTACTGCTTGTAAAATATCATTGCTGAGATCTAATAGTTGATTCACAGCAGAATCGCCTTTTCTGAATCCTGATTGAAGAGGAGAAATCAAACCATTTTCCAAAAGAAAATTATTTAGATGTTTGAAAATACATCTTTCCATAACTTTACCTAATAACGATAAAAGTTAAATAGGTCTATAATTACCAACGCAACTAGGGTCATCTTTCTTAAATATGGGGGTGACATGAGCCTTTTTCCATTCAGAAGGGTATTTAGATTGCCTAATAGATTTGTTATAAAAACTGCTTAGGGGTTGCGCTAGAATGTCAGATGCATGTTTAAGAAGATGACTATTGTAAATGAAAAAACCCTAACTTCTACATTATATTCAGTACAGACCTGTCGAAAATTTAACATTAAGATAACTATTAGAGTTTGCAAATGTACCACGTGATCAATACCCTTAACGTTTGGAAAATGTTTATGTTGTTCCCGGAGTTACGTCATTTGTACGGGAAAACGTGAACGGAAATTATTCCATCTCCAACAGCAACAATTGTTTTGCAGAATTAACTGAAGTGATTCCATCTCCAACAGCAATGATTGTTTTGCAGAATTAACTGAAGTAATTCCATCTCCAACAGCAATGATTGTTTTGCAGAATTAACTGAAGTAATTCCATCTCCAACAGCAATAATTGTTTTGCAGAATTAACTGAAGTGATTCCATCTCCAACAGCAATAATTGTTTTGCAGAATCAACTGAAGTGATTCCATCTCCAACAGCAATAATTGTTTTGCAGAATTAACTGAAGAGATTCCATCAACAGAAATGATTGTTTTGCAGAATTAACTGAAGTGATTCTATCTCCAACAGTGAAACAATAAAGATTGTTCTACAGTAATTCAATATATAATGGCCGTAACTAGAAAAAAACAAAAGTTATAAGTACATGTAGGTTAAATTTTTAAATTACTAACAAACTAATAATAAAAGAAAGAGAAAGTGATTGCCCATCAAAAACATGTTATGATATAATTACTAACACAAGACTAAGTATAATAAATACAAGTACATATATATAATTATATCGGTGTGGCGAAGTATATTAGAACCTTTTGTCAAATAGATATATTTTTGAACTGTATTAAAAATTTCTTCATTTTGTTCAGTAGTTAAATTCTCAGAGTCACCAAATAACAATAGTTTTACAGTTGTGTTGACGGTCAGATTATCTATGGATTCCTTTCTAACTTCATCATATAGGGGACATAATAGAAGAAAATGTTTAACAGATTCGATTTGACCACACTGACATAGAGGACTATCAATTAAATTCTTTTTATACAAGTGTTCATTAAGGGAGCTGCATTCTAGTCTAAGCCTACAATGAAAAATTTGTTCCCTTCGTTTACCAAAATAGTAATATAAGGGGATTTTAAAACTTTTGTCGATGTGTGATTTGAAATTATTTATAGAGCTTTGTCTTACGTCTATTGGTAAGTCGTTCCAGTCACGTGTAGTTGTGGGCAGAAAAGAGTTGTAATAATAACTTGTATGACAATGTATTGTTTCTAAATTTTGGTTATGTCTTGTTGTGTATTGATGTACGTCCGAATGTCTGTTAGGTATAAGAGATTGAAGATAATCAGGAGTTAAACCATTAACCATCTTGTAATAAATTAAAAGTCTATGTTTGCGTCGTCTGTCTTTTAAAGTTTCCCAACCAGTTTCCTGATAAAGTAAGTGGCGACTTACAAGTTTAGTAGCACCAGTTACTATTCTTGCAGCTTCAATATTAATTTTTTCTAACTTGTCAATAAGTTCGTCCGTCATATTGTCCCAAACAACGTCGGCATATTCTAATAAGGGTCTGATAAAGCTTATATATATTTTTTCTAAAGTTTTTCTGTCTAGTTGGAATTTTAATGTACGAAAGAAAGAAAGTCTAAAGTTTGCTTTAGTTAAGACAGATGAAATATGACAGTTCCATGTTCCATGAATAGAAAAATGAATTCCAAGATGTTTATGGGATTCTACCTCTAGTATGGGTGTGTCATTCATATACAGTTGGGGATGGAAGGGAGGGGCTGTTTTTCTCGAAATGATCATAGATTCGGTTTTATTGGGGTTAAAGGTCACTAGCCAACTTTTGGCCCAAGTATGTATTTTCTGTAAGTCTCTATTAAGTAAATCAGCAGCAGAAAAAGGGTTGTCGACTATTATTGTCAAAGATGTGTCGTCTGCAAATAAACGAATTTTACTATTTATACTATCAACAATGTCGTTGATATAAATAATGAATAGTAAGGGACCTAATATTGAACCTTGAGGAACTCCAGATTTAATACCTAGCCAAGAAGAAAAACGTTATTTCGAAGAACTACTCTTTGCTTTCTACCAGATAAATAATTTCTAAACCATAGAAGTAAATGACCACAGATTCCTAAAGAGCGAAGCTTTGCAATCAGTCCAGAGTGCCAAACTCTGTCAAATGCTTTTGTAATGTCACAGAATACAGCTCTTACTTCTTTTCCACAATCTACTGCTTGTAAAATATCATTGCTGAGATCTAATAGTTGATTCACAGCAGAATCGCCTTTTCTGAATCCTGATTGAAGAGGAGAAATCAAACCATTTTCCAAAAGAAAATTATTTAGATGTTTGAAAATACATCTTTCCATAACTTTACCTAATAACGATAAAAGTTAAATAGGTCTATAGTTACCAACGCAACTAGGGTCATCTTTCTTAAATATGGGGGTGACATGAGCCTTTTTCCATTCAGAAGGGTATTTAGATTGCCTAATAGATTTGTTATAAAAACTGCTTAGGGGTTGCGCTAGAATGTCAGATGCATGTTTAAGAAGATGACTATTGTAAATGAAAAAACCCTAACTTCTACATTATATTCAGTACAGACCTGTCGAAAATTTAACATTAAGATAACTATTAGAGTTTGCAAATGTACCACGTGATCAATACCCTTAACGTTTGGAAAATGTTTATGTTGTTCCCGGAGTTACGTCATTTGTACGGGAAAACGTGAACGGAAATTATTCCATCTCCAACAGCAACAATTGTTTTGCAGAATTAACTGAAGTGATTCCATCTCCAACAGCAATGATTGTTTTGCAGAATTAACTGAAGTAATTCCATCTCCAACAGCAATGATTGTTTTGCAGAATTAACTGAAGTAATTCCATCTCCAACAGCAATAATTGTTTTGCAGAATTAACTGAAGTGATTCCATCTCCAACAGCAATAATTGTTTTGCAGAATCAACTGAAGTGATTCCATCTCCAACAGCAATAATTGTTTTGCAGAATTAACTGAAGAGATTCCATCAACAGAAATGATTGTTTTGCAGAATTAACTGAAGTGATTCTATCTCCAACAGCAATAATTGTTTCGCAGAGATTTTATGGGGTATCACGTGGTACACTGGCGAACTTTATTAGTACCATTTAGTTTAAACAATATTTATTCATCATTAGATACAAATAATATAATTCATAACAAACTTTAAACTGGATTCAGGAACAAGCGCTAGCTTATTTCAACCCGTCTCCAGAACAACTGTACAACATAATGTAAAACAGCCTTTATTGTCAACTGCCAACCCCAAACTAATTCAATAAGACACTCCATGTTTTACGCGATTTGCACTTCGGGTTAACAGTGAAACAATAAAGATTGTTCTACAGTAATTCAATATATAATGGCCGTAACTAGAAAAAAACAAAAGTTATAAGTACATGTAGGTTAAATTTTTAAATTACTAACAAACTAATAATAAAAGAAAGAGAAAGTGATTGCCCATCAAAAACATGTTATGATATAATTACTAACACAAGACTAAGTATAATAAATACAAGTACATATATATAATTATATCGGTGTGGCGAAGTATATTAGAACCTTTTTGTCAAATAGATATATTTTTGAACTGTATTAAAAATTTCTTCATTTTGTTCAGTAGTTAAATTCTCAGAGTCACCAAATAACAATAGTTTTACAGTTGTGTTGACGGTCAGATTATCTATGGATTCCTTTCTAACTTCATCATATAGGGGACATAATAGAAGAAAATGTTTAACAGATTCGATTTGACCACACTGACATAGAGGACTATCAATTAAATTCTTTTTATACAAGTGTTCATTAAGGGAGCTGCATTCTAGTCTAAGCCTACAATGAAAAATTTGTTCCCTTCGTTTACCAAAATAGTAATATAAGGGGATTTTAAAACTTTTGTCGATGTGTGATTTGAAATTATTTATAGAGCTTTGTCTTACGTCTATTGGTAAGTCGTTCCAGTCACGTGTAGTTGTGGGCAGAAAAGAGTTGTAATAATAACTTGTATGACAATGTATTGTTTCTAAATTTTGGTTATGTCTTGTTGTGTATTGATGTACGTCCGAATGTCTGTTAGGTATAAGAGATTGAAGATAATCAGGAGTTAAACCATTAACCATCTTGTAATAAATTAAAAGTCTATGTTTGCGTCGTCTGTCTTTTAAAGTTTCCCAACCAGTTTCCTGATAAAGTAAGTGGCGACTTACAAGTTTAGTAGCACCAGTTACTATTCTTGCAGCTTCAATATTAATTTTTTCTAACTTGTCAATAAGTTCGTCCGTCATATTGTCCCAAACAACGTCGGCATATTCTAATAAGGGTCTGATAAAGCTTATATATATTTTTTCTAAAGTTTTTCTGTCTAGTTGGAATTTTAATGTACGAAAGAAAGAAAGTCTAAAGTTTGCTTTAGTTAAGACAGATGAAATATGACAGTTCCATGTTCCATGAATAGAAAAATGAATTCCAAGATGTTTATGGGATTCTACCTCTAGTATGGGTGTGTCATTCATATACAGTTGGGGATGGAAGGGAGGGGCTGTTTTTCTCGAAATGATCATAGATTTGGTTTTATTGGGGTTAAAGGTCACTAGCCAACTTTTGGCCCAAGTATGTATTTTCTGTAAGTCTCTATTAAGTAAATCAGCAGCAGAAAAAGGGTTGTCGACTATTATTGTCAAAGATGTGTCGTCTGCAAATAAACGAATTTTACTATTTATACTATCAACAATGTCGTTGATATAAATAATGAATAGTAAGGGACCTAATATTGAACCTTGAGGAACTCCAGATTTAATACCTAGCCAAGAAGAAAAAAACGTTATTTCGAAGAACTACTCTTTGCTTTCTACCAGATAAATAATTTCTAAACCATAGAAGTAAATGACCACAGATTCCTAAAGAGCGAAGCTTTGCAATCAGTCCAGAGTGCCAAACTCTGTCAAATGCTTTTGTAATGTCACAGAATACAGCTCTTACTTCTTTTCCACAATCTACTGCTTGTAAAATATCATTGCTGAGATCTAATAGTTGATTCACAGCAGAATCGCCTTTTCTGAATCCTGATTGAAGAGGAGAAATCAAACCATTTTCCAAAAGAAAATTATTTAGATGTTTGAAAATACATCTTTCCATAACTTTACCTAATAACGATAAAAGTTAAATAGGTCTATAATTACCAACGCAACTAGGGTCATCTTTCTTAAATATGGGGTGACATGAGCCTTTTTCCATTCAGAAGGGTATTTAGATTGCCTAATAGATTTGTTATAAAAACTGCTTAGGGGTTGCGCTAGAATGTCAGATGCATGTTTAAGAAGAAGCGGGTGTACATGATCAGGGCCAGATGCTTTGGATATGTTAAGTGTACTTAATATATCTGATACGTCGTTTGGTGTTATGTGTATGTCCGAGAGTGTATTTTCACATATAGTTATATTTGGAGGTTGTTTACCGTCATCATGTAATGAACTTTGATCAGCAAAATATTGATTAAGTGTGTCGGCTTTAATCTGTTCGTCATATATTACTTCATTGTCAACAATTAAGGGGGGAATGGTTGATGCTTTATCAGGAGAAATAAATGATTTCACAATTTGCCACCAGTTTTTGTCATCTAATTTACCAGATTGTAGTTTCACTCCAAGTTTACTGTAGTGTGTTTGTTTTGCTTGAGTTACAAGTTTATTACATTTGTTTCGAATTTTTCTAAATTGAGCCCAGTGAAACTCTGAGTTTGATTTTTTAGCTTGTTGGTGAAGTCGTTTGCGTTTTCGTATTGATTTCCTTATGTTATTGTGCATCCATGGTTTATCATTAAACCGTATGACTACTTGTTTGTGTGGTATACTTTGATTTGCGGCTGAATGTATAATTTCCGATATTTGTAGTGCTGTTTTGTCTATGTCGGTATCGTCTATAAACGTCCAGTCTGTGTCAGTAAGTATTTGTCGAAAAAGATCGTAATTTCCGTTTTTGTAATCCCAAATGTTTCGCTTACAAGAGTTTTTAGAATCTTTTGTAATATTTAAAACAAGAAAAATAGGACAGTGATATCGTTGTTGTACTTCTAAAAATACTTCGCCTACACCGCAGTTAAAAATAATATCTTTTTTGTTGACTATAAATAAATCAATAAGTGATACAGAATTATCCCAATAATGGGTAGGTTCACTAATTATTTGTGAGAAATTATAACTATCTAATATATTCTTTATCTGTTTGTTACCATTTATCTCGGCCCATCGTTAACTACATTTCATTTTAAAGAAAATCATCTGGAAAGCTAATAGATCATAAAGGTGGGGGTGGAGTTTTACGCCCCAGCCGAGATTCGTTCACTTATATCGAGATGGTCAGGTCCGGGAATGACAGGGTTTGGAGAAATGTCCAGGAAAAAACCCACCGACCTTAAGCAAGCAAACCAACAAGCCTACCTACCTACCTATCCTTTTCGTCCCTGGTGGGACATAAGGCCACAACAAGTTGCCTCCACTTCACCCTGTCCTTTGCTATTTTTTGTGCCTGTCCCCAGGATAGTCCAAGGTCTTCTAGTTCAGCCTTTATAGT
Source organism: Anadara kagoshimensis (assembly GCA_021292105.1). Classification (NCBI taxonomy): domain Eukaryota; kingdom Metazoa; phylum Mollusca; class Bivalvia; order Arcoida; family Arcidae; genus Anadara; species Anadara kagoshimensis. The sequence continues at coordinate 12,395,521 of CM037871.1, read as the reverse complement.
TCTTCTTCAGGTCTGTTTTGGTCTTCCTGGCTTTCTTTTTCCCTGTGGTGTCCAAAAAAGTGCTTGTTTTGGTATGCGTTGTTGTGGCATTCTCAAAACATGCCCTAACCATCTAAATCTTCTTTGTTTGATCTAACATGCCCTAACCATCTAAATCTTCTTTGTTTGATCTAACATGCCCTAACCATCTAAATCTTCTTTGTTTGATCTAACATGCCCTAACCATCTAAATCTTCTTTGTTTGATCTAACATGCCCTAACCATCTAAATCTTCTTTGTTTGATCTAAAATGTCCTAACCATCTAAATCTTCTTTGTTTGATCTAAAATGTCCTAACCATCTAAATCTTCTTTGTTTGATCTAAAATGTCCAGGAAAACACCCACCGACCTTAAGCAAGCAAACCAACAAGCGTTCACACATTATAATTTGTCTTGAATATGAATTTAACCTATAGACGTTGAGAGGCTTAGTGAAACATAAGCACACGCTTAAAACACCACTCGGGCGCCGAGCGCCCCTCATGAACTTTGAGAAGAAAAGGATTGTTTATATTGACCAAGAACATTGATTAAGAATGAAAGTGTTTTGAAACGAGTACCACCTCCGATGTGTTGAGTTATAAATATTTGAAAATGTCATTCGACTGTTAATCAACTAAATTATCGGGGGGGGGGGGGGGAAACACTGATAGACATTCTGAAAAAAGTAACAAATCGTAAAATTTGGAATTGCGTACAACATAAGAAAATTGTTAACAACATCAACAAGTGATAGGAAGTTGACGTGTATATTATCAACCCGAGTTGCTCAATCAATTCCACTTGAAGTTATGACCCTTTAGATTGAGTGTCCAATGTGAAATTTTTGTCCAGAGTAAATCACCATTCACCAGAAGCTTACAAAGGTTGGAAAAAAACGGACAGTGATAGGAGATGATCACACCATTTATCCGAGTTAGTTTTTCAATTTTGTCTCAGAGTTATTGCCCTCTAAAGTTTCAATTATAGTAACAAAGCTTAAAAGTATTTATCGGATGTTTACAAAACTTGGTAGACAGCATCAGCAATAATAAGTTACTCATATTATAAACCAGATTTTGTTTGCCAATTTGTCGTGGACTTAATACCCTTTGAGAATAATAACATTTTCTTGGCGATATTGTAGATTCTATCGCCAAAACTAGTTCCTAGTGTTTGTTTATCCTACTCGAAAGCAAAAAACACAAATATTTTTTAATTCAATACATCATTTTGTTGACGATTGATGATGCGGAAAGGCCTTAGACTTTTTACTAGTTATTAAATCAATTCTAAAACGGCGTAAACAAATAGTTACTAAATTCCATGAGAAGCCTATGACATTTGCAAAAAAGGTAAAATGATCAGAATCATTTAAAAAAGACCTAAAATACATTTAATCGCGATTTAAATTGGTATATCCTCGTCGATTTTGATCAAAACCACCTTTAATGATTTACATTTACCTAAATTAAATATCAGTAAAATGAATATTTCATTATTTTATTATTCAATGCTTTATTTGTGTGTGATTTTGTTTCACAGTTTTTCAAACCATCTGCATTTGCACACACTTTATGGAACAACAAACAGACTGGAGTGGCTTTCAACCTGACTGGCACATAAATAAATAAATAACTCGCACATTAAGAAAACAAAGGGCAGACAGGTGTAGCTCTCCACCTGATTGGTCAATCTTTAACCAATGACAAACTCAGGATAAGTTTCACACGAATAGCTCGTGTCTAAATCTGTTTTTGGTTTCAATTTTTCTCTCTATTTACTGTATGGGGTTAAATTGAAATGTCAGGATCTTAGGCCACTTAATTGTGCATGTGTCCTCACATGTTTACTGTACAACTCAGTTTTTATCTTTCTGATTGGTGTCCATCTTTTTATTCAATTTTTTTATTATACGATTATATAGGCTTTTTTAAATATAAAGTGCAAACAGTATAAAAGTATACCAAAAATTAAAATAAAAAAAAATTGTGAAAAAAAAAAAAAATAAAAAAATAAAAAAATTAAGAAATGGAAAATAATGTAAAATAAAGCTTGGTGTTTAGAAAGCAAACATGGTTTTTCAATTAAGAGTATCAACTTATAACCAAACCCACGTCCAAACCACAATACCATAAACAAAGGAAAAACTTTGAAACCGGCAATTTAGTTAAAACACTTGAACTGCAACTAGGTAAGTGAGGCCGGGTGCTCCAGAAGGGTAATCACCTCCTGTTCAGCTATCTGCAACCGCCATGTGTTAAATCAAAATTATGCATGAAAAGAACATGGAACTATGGACGTCAAATATATCACATCTCATTAAATAAAAACAGGTATAAGGTCTAAGTTACAGGCTAAATATTGTCCTAATTTTTACACTTTCGAAAAATCAAAAGAGCGTATTAAGTTCAAAGTGCCGTCCATTTGTCCTACCACATGTTCGAAGATTTTCTCTCTAAAACTATTAATCATAATTTACAAGATTATGGTGACAATCATCAGCGGTGAACGGAGATTTGCATGTCATTAACCTAGTTTGTTTTAAATTAATACGCTATGGTAGAGCTTGTTCCCACTACAACAAAGTAGGCTGCTTGCAAATAAATTGCTGACTCAGGGATATTGCATATTTAGGCTTATCAAGGCCCTCAAAAACTTTTATGGCCGTCATCACAGTTTTGTTGATAAATTTGATGTTTCTGTGTCTAGGATTGCCCTGGATATATTTGACGTCCCATAGTTCCATATTCGTTTCACAGAATTTTGATTACACACGTGGCGGGTGTAGCTAGCTAAACAGGAGGTACTTACCCTTCTGGACCACCCGGCCTCACTTCCCTGGTGGAAGTTCACGTGTCTAACATAACTTGTCAGTTCCAAAGTTTTTACTTTGCTTCTGGATTGGGGATTCGAGCATGGATAAGTATGTTTGGGATTCGGACATGGATAAGTATGTTTGTTTTTGATTTGCTAAAAGGATTGTGGTTTCGAAGAAAAGGGAAAGGAATGAACAGTGTTAGTAGTTGTTATGTTGCATGTTCAATTGAATGGTCGTACAGTAAAGAAATAGATACGTGATATATGTATAACCAGTTATTGACCAACCTCTTGATATTGCAATTAGCACGTATCCAAGGAATGTTGTGAAAAAAGTTATTTTCAATAATCTCGACATTTAACTTTGGTCTCCCTTCAGGATAGTTCATATATATAATTTCCATTCTTGTGTAATGCAAGTTCCAATAACTAATGATATATATTGATATATTGGATATATCCAATCAATAAAATTACATATAGGCCCAAAATATATTTAATCAAATTTACGTTTTTATACGCTTTAAATTTGAGCAGTATTGCTTGGTTCATTCTTCATTATTATGTCATATACCATTTTTTTAAATGTGTTTTATGATTAAATTCAAAAAATGGTATATGACAATTATATTTACTTCTTCAATCAAATTATTTGTCATTGTCTTATCGATCACCACATACTGTATACATATATGTTATACCAATGAATGTATTTTCAAGGTACTAAAGAATTATTAAATTTTTGCATGAGAGAGTATATATAGTTTACATTTTGAGGATTAATAAATTTCAACAGAAGTTCCCATAGCGTATTCACTGTAAAACTACACCATGTACAGGTATATATATTCCAAATATGTCGATAAAGTTTATCCTTTTTGTGTGGTAATGTTATAATTATATTTAAAACTTAAAAATAAGTTAAAATGTTTTCTAAAACATAACTGAATTTTAAAAATATCAGGGATTAACACGATTCTATTACCCAGGAGTTAGGGATTACCTAATGTTAAGTATGTATGTCATAACGGTTCATTCACGTTTATCCAACATTTGAAAAATTACTATTCACACTTATCCAACATTGGGTTTACGCACCATTGATTTAAGATATTATTTACCTGTAGTGTGATCAGTTAGTTTCCCCTACCAGAATAAAAGTTCCTTTAATTAAAAAGTATGTAATAACATGTCATATTTTTACTGAAAGTTTGAAATAGCCAAAAATTTAACTTATATTGAATAAATATGTTAAATTTTAGAAATTCAAGTTTTGTTTCCTACCTATTTCAATAAAGTTATATTTAAAGAATAATAATATTTATTCTTAATTGAGGATTAAACATAACCGTATAAATAAGAAATAATTATAATATTACTTTTTAGTAATTAAATTTTTCCCTACTTTACTAAATTTTGATAACGTTAACGTAATATTTTGACAAATAAATATGAATTATGTATTCATTAATTTCTTCTTTCATATATTTTCCATCATGGAGTGATTAGAGGTTGGATTGATTGAGAAATTGATTATATTGCTTAATCATTAGAGTTTCATGCGTATATTAAAAATATTACAAAGTAATAGTGGTTTTAAAAATGATGTTACTGTTAAAAAAGTGACACCTGTTTGATGCTTTAATCGAATGGAAAATAAAATATATACTTAATAAAGGTTATGTTCTTGGAATATCTTTTTTCCAAAATGGAGCATATTTGGGATTTTTTCCAATAAGGTTCCATTTTTGCAATGTTTTTTTTCCAAAATGGAGAATATTTTATGTATTTTCCAATATGATTTTTTTGTACTGAAATGGAGCATAATTTTGATATTTTCTTCAAATAAAAGTTATTTTGAATTTTTTTCCTATTATATTTTTGACATTTTTTCCAAAATAAGTAAGTTGGATTATTATTTTATTTAATTCTCAAAAACAATGAAAATAAATAAATAAATAAATTAAAAATTCAAAATTAAACTTTCATTTAAGTTTTCATTTTTCCACGGACCCGGTTTCATAATCATTCAATTACTAAGATTTTCCTAAACTTATATTTAGCGAATTTCGGCAATCGTTGGAACTTAGAATAAACACTATCCAGGTATTTGGTCGACAATCGTATATGAATGTTCTTAATAAAGGTCAAGCTGACAGGTCAATGTTGTTGGCTAATTAATAACCATATTTTTTTCATCCTCGTAGACGATAAACAAATACGACCCGTAAAACGGCAGACAAAAGAATATGGTTTTTATATTATTGACAAATCTTTGTTTATACTAAGTTAATAGTCTTGGCGTGATTCTATGACAAAAGGATTAGCTTTCTACGTGACAGGTTATCCTTTATTATTCTTCCGCATCAGGTAAAAAATGTCTTTTGTAAATGAAAAACCCTAACTTCTACATTATATTCAGTACAGATCTGTCGAAAATTTAACATTAAGATAACTATTAGAGTTTGCAAATGTACCACGTGATCAATACCCTTAACGTTTGGAAAATGTTTATGTTGTTCCCGGAGTTACGTCATTTGTACGGGAAACGTGAACGGATTCCATCTCCAACAGCAACAATTGTTTCGCAGAATTAACTGAAGTGATTCCATCTCCAACAGCAATAATAGTTTTGCAGAATTAACTGAAGTGATTCCATCTCCAACAGCAATAATTGTTTTGCAGAATTAACTGAAGTGATTCTCCAACAGCAATAATTGTTTTGCCGAATTAACTGAAGTGATTCCATCTCCAACAGCAATATTTGTTTTGCAGAATTAACTGAAGTGATTCTATCTCCAACAGCAATAATTGTTTTGCAGAATTAACTGAAGTGATTTTATCTCCAACAGCAATGATTGTTTTGCAGAATTAACTGAAGTGATTCTCCAACAGCAATAATTGTTTTGCCGAATTAACTGAAGTGATTCCATCTCCAACAGCAATAATTGTTTTGCAGAATTAACTGAAGTGATTCTATCTCCAACAGCAATGATTGTTTTGCAGAATTAACTGAAGTGATTCCATCTCCAACAGCAATAATTGTTTTGCAGAATTAACTGAAGTGATTCTCCAACAGCAATAATTGTTTTGCCGAATTAACTGAAGTAATTCCATTTCCAACAGCAATAATTGTTTTGCAGAATTAACTGAAGTGATTCCATCTCCAACAGCAATGATTGTTTTGCCGAATTAACTGAAGTGATTCCATCTCCAACAGCAATAATTGTTTTGCAGAATTAACTGAAGTGATTCTATCTCCAACAGCAATAATTGTTTTGTAGAATTTACTGAAGTGATTTCATCTCCAACAGCAATAATTGTTTTGCAGAATTAACTGAAGTGAGTCTATCTCCAACAGCAATGATTGTTTTGCAGAATTAACTGAAGTGATTCCATCTCCAACAGCAATAATTGTTTTGCAGAATTAACTGAAGTGATTCTCCAACAGCAATAATTGTTTTGCCGAATTAACTGAAGTGATTCCATCTGCAACAGCAATAATTGTTTTGCAGAATTAACTGAAGTGATTCCATCTCCAACAGCAATAATTGTTTTGCAGAATTAATTGAAGTGGTTCCATCTCCAACAGCAATAATTGTTTTGCAGAATTAACTGAAGATATTCCATCAACAGAAATTATTGTTTTGCAGAATTAACTGAAGTGATTCCATCTCCAACAGCAATAATTGTTTTGCAGAATTAACTGAAGTAATTCCATTTCCAACAGCAATGATTGTTTTGCAGAATTAACTGAAGTGATTCTCCAACAGCAATAATTGTTTTGCAGAATTAACTGAAGTGATTCCATCTCCAACAGCAATAATTGTTTTGCAGAATTAACTGAAGTCATTCCATCTCCAACAGCAATAATTGTTTTGCAGAATTAACTGAAGTGATTCCATCTCTAACAGCAATAATACCTCATTTTGAAGGTAATTACAAGTATATGTCAAAATTAAAAAAAACCTTTGCCGTTACCTATTAAAATGGTCAAGATGTAACAATTTGAAGCTATTTTTACGATTTTTTCAAAATTAAACGCAAAAGCGCGTAACCTATTTTTTGTTTTCACGAAATGAAAAAAAAAATAGGCTAGAGGACCCTAGAGAAGCCAAATATCACATCAGATTTTTTCTCCAATCTTCGGTTTCGGAGAATATTTTTATTAAAATTGTTGCATCCCTAGGTCACTTTGATCTAGTTATGGGCGCCATTGTAACGCCACGAACAAATCTGAATTCCATCGACCGATATTTACCTCCAAGTTTCATCGAAAATTGGTGTTAAAGACGCACGTACGCGCAAATACACACACGCACATACACATGCTGCGCTATGCCATAAGCTCACTTAAACTTTGTTAGGTGATCTAGGCAGACGTGGCACGTTGAACAACCCTCCCTGCACATTGCTCTGAGCGCATTGCAAAGGATGTGACTGGGACGGAGGACCCCATTCAAATAATTTATATAATTATATAGGCAAATTGTCTTTTACTAGAGCTTTAAATCTTTCAGAATCCAAAAGGGTTAGTATTTTTAAAGCATGCCCAACAGGTTTGAAAACATGATAGTTCCACACCTTCGTAATTCATTTGGGTATAGTTCAAGGGATAAAGCGGGGATTAAAAATGAAAAACAAAGACAAGTGTTTCATTAATTTGCCATAACCTAATCATCTGGACCCAGCTGTTACAAGTAGCTTGATTAGCTTAATCAATGATTAACACAAATTCAAAACGTCAATAAAAATCAACATACCATAATCAAATCCATAGATTTATAACCATGTATTTTAGTTTGTTGAAATTCTATTCACTTACGACATTTTCAACACTAATTTCACAACATATTTGAATTTATTCATTTTTAAATTTTGACAATTAGTTGAATACTATTTATTTAGCCTATTTCGAGAAGGCAAGATCGCAAAATATTTTATGAATTTCATATGACATGTATAAATCATGATTCTTTTACTTACATGAGCCGAGTCGTTACTAAAAATTCCTGTTTCGGCTCCATCCTTGCTTCATATATCATTTTATGCGACAAAATATAACCTGGGTGGGTGTTCATAATAGTAATTTTTTTACGAAATGGTAGGGTTCTTTATGTTACGCAGTCATGACGAAAAGTTGACTATTTACGTAGGTTAGTGCAGCTCAAGAACGGATTGATTTTTGCGTAACTGTGATGACCAAAAATGATTTAATAAAGTAATAAAGTCAACTACCTTTCTGCATTTTCAAATTTTTGAAAAATTGACATAAATTCAAACTTTTAAACTCAACTCGACCTTGAGCAACCCTTCATTGTACCTTGCGCATCTACGTAAAGAATAAATGCTTCCGTCATCATACGTCACACGAAAGACACCGCCATTTTGTCAAAATTTTACCATTGTAAAAACCCACCCAAAATACGTTTTGGTCTATTTAAAAAGTTATAATGTATGGACTAGATCGAAATTGGGATTGTTAGCTCCGACTCGATTCATGTAAGTAAATGATTAATTGATTTTTAACCGTGTCCTTCAAATCTTTGAAATACTCCAGCAGAGTAAACGGACAGTTATCTAAACACTTGCTTAATTCACTTGGGGATGGTTTAAGGGATAAAACAATGAAAAACAAGGTAACAGTCTCGTTAATTACATGTCAACACATCCATTTCGTTTACATTAAGTACTGACGTTCAAACCAACCTTATCAAGCATACGTAACTTCCAATTCGGGTAAGCATATTGCCTATGCGTCATGGAAAAACTGCGATAACTTGGATATTTTTGAAGCGATATTCTCGCGGGATATCTTATTTGAAACGACAAACATACAAAAAAACAATGGCATTATTTTCAAAATAAAACAATTCAATTTTCAATAAAAAAAATCTTAAGTTAAATATGCCGACATAGAAAAATTTTCTCCACTTTTCATGAGAGAATCGTAATTTTACATAGATTCAGAAAGAAATTACTTCGTCATTATACCAAAAATAAAAGACAGATTTCAAAATCTTGTATATTACGATATTCACAAGAATTTACGGATTGTAACAATATAATTTTCATTTTAAAAAATTCAACAACCGGGTCATAACAACCGAAATCATAGAACGACCATATTTTCCAAGGTTGAAATTTTAGGTTACACTGTCGGAAAATGGAAAAAAATTCTCTTGTTGAATTTTTCTCATAAATGAAACCTCAAATAGGGAAAACCAAATCCAGTTACCTAAAATTCACCAATTTCTCTTTCATTTGATATTATATTGAATAGGTTTTATCGTCTTCATCACATTTGAATCGCCGTGTGAAGTTGCGAACCTGACGCAATATTTTCAGAAAATATGGGAAAAGATGGCCCACTTTCTTGTATATATATTCCGCTTATCGCGTTGTTTTAAGATTACCACAATTCTGTAATATATTCTATAAATCTTCTGAAAATTCATACCAAAATAGACAAATATTATATTATCATTTCATGTAAAGAAAATGTCGATCTTCGATCACTTTTGAGAAATTTCATTGAAAAGAAAATGGACCATTTTTAGTAAAGAACTTCCTTATTACACGGCGGGATTTGTCTAAGAAATGGATCCTAGTCGTGAGTCGTGGGATGAAAATAAAAATGAATACAATACAATAACATTAAAATAATATTTTCCTTAAATAATAGCAAGAATAATGTTGTTTTAAGGGTATTATGTGGGGAAAAACGATGGAAAACTCTGCGCATACAGTCACCATACGTCCAAAGTATGAATGTGTCGATCACATGTCTTCTACCAGTGAAACTCACAAACGTTTTGTCATGCATTAGCCTTCAAAATCAAAGCCTCTCACAGCTGAGTTTGTGGGTTTGATAGGCCAAGCAAATGAAAAAGAAATTTGTCCTTGTCGTAGATCTCTAGTGTAATGGACCGCACTATCTGCGACGTAAAACAACACCCAACCTACTAATGATGTTAACAAGAGTATTGAAACAACTAACGTGTTGTTATTATTAGTTTTAAGCTGCTACCAGCGAGTAACGAGTATCTGTAATCCAGATATAAAGTGCATTACAGACCTGTCTGAAGTTTAACATCGGGCTGACGAAAAAAAGACAACGAAAAGGTCGACGCTCGACTACCGAGTGACCAGGATATAGATGGATAGATCATCATAGCCGTGTCGAAAAGCTATCGAGATGTATATAGCTCTATCTAGGGTATCAAGACAACTTATACCCAAGCGTTTTTCACATTATAACAACCCGCACCCAACTCTAGACAACTGGTACCCAAGAAACAAGAAAATTAACATATTTTTTTTAAAATCTTAAACTTACATATTTTGATACCTTTCAATTAATTTTATGTGATCAGTTCAAACTAATTAGGAATTGCTAGAAAACTCGAAAACTTTTTTTTTCAAAATAAACCGTATTAACTCTAATTGATAGCTAGACAATCACAAAAATGGATGTAAACTGTTTTCTTGGGTACGGCTTGTCTCGGTTTGGGAACGGGGTGTCTTGGGTTCTAGTATCATTATGGGTTCGAGTTGTCCTACGTGCGAGTTGTATTGGGCACAAGTTGCCGAGAGCCGAGAGCTCGAGTCGACAGCTGTTCGGCCACTAACTGTCTACAGCTCGGCCCCTCGGCAGCCGAGTCTCGGCTCTTTTTCGTCAGCTCGGTGTTAAACTTTCGACAGGCCTGTACTGTAACTCTAGAAAACTACGGATACAAACATATCAGGAGAACTTATACTCAATTAGACATTTTCACTTTTCGATCGAAAACTGGTTAGACACGATCTCTTTGAATAATTGACCTTGAACATGAATAATTTCAACTTTGAACGTTTCAACATAAACAATTCAATTTGTGTATTTATTTCGTTCAATTTTTTTATAGATTGATCTGTATAGAAAGCATAAAATTAAATTCGCAGAAAATTTCATGTTGATAATAAATGCAATCCTGGCGAGTAAGGATTTTTTCGATACACAAACTATCTGAAGTACGAACCTGGTCTGACTGGGAAACTTTATAAACTACACGCGGAAAATCAGCTGTTTTCTCCGGAAATTTGAAATTTGAATCAAACTGGTTCTACTCTCAACTTTGAACGAACGATGTTTATTTTACGACCAAATGGGTGCGGTTAGTGATTTGAACTACCGACTTATGTTACTAAAAGATACAAAGAAAAAGTAATTCATATGGTCTATAGAATTTAGAAAATCGCAGCATTAAGTTCTGAATTTCAAATAATGTAGGAGTGTATGTATGCCTCTCCCCCCCCCCCCCAGATCCCCACAACAGACTATTGCTTTTTACAGGACCTTTCATATGTCCAATTATATAATATTTAGAATAAGAGGCCCTATACTGAAATAAATGTCTGTATATTATAAACTACCCGTTTGAACCGCTTTGCTGTGTAATGAAATAATTTAATAATAACAATAAAAATTATAATAATAATAAAGAGCCAGATGAACAAAATACAATGCATAGATCTATATGTACAAACGTTTCAGATTATCCATGTAACTTTTGACCCCTAATCACGTGTCCTCTCATGCTATTTTTAGAAATCACAATTACTATTAAATCTCGTTCGCTCCGTAAGTGGGAGGTCGTGGGTTCGAAACCCGGTCGGGTCTGACCCAAGACTTGAAAGTGTGTAGAAACTATTCTTTCGCCAAGCACTAGGCATAACGAATAAAAGTCACGGTTCTTTCGGATGGGAACTTAAAAAAGACGAGATCCCGTGTCACGATGGGCTTGGCACGCTAAAGAACCCTGCTGCATAATGCCATCAGCGAAACGCACAGGCAAAATTTCTGCACCTTCGCCTATAGCTGGCGACGTCTCGGTGTAAGAAAAATATTCTTGCCTGGGACGTTGAACACTATTACTCAACTCAACCCCCTTACCTCTAAAACACCACAATGATACCGTACGCTTGATACATGTATAACAATGTAATTAATTGATTATTCAAATTGTCCACCTGATATCCCATTCAAACTCAGCAGTTTTTCAACAACAGGAAGTTTTACCTTCGACCTTCTGGTTGCCATGGAAATTGTGTTATTATGAAAATAGCACCCGAAATTCTTCAATACTCATTCTTATTGGTTATCTAGAAATCATCTGTTCTTGTCTTTACTCATTAGTGTAATAAATTACAAATAAGTAGCAAGACAGAGTGATTTTCTCTTAAAGTCTTGATTTAGTTTGACCTTTGACCCAAGGTCACGTGACCTTTTATGCTATTTTTTGAACAACTAATTTCGGCATGGAAATCTCCTGAAACTCAACCTTCAGTCTCTACATCAGATTATTACTTTTTTTTTGTTTCTAGTTAACAGGTAACTTAAAAGTTTACGTTGATTATAACACCTTTTAAGCATGAAATTTGGTAAAAAGTGCACGTGACCTTTGACCTTCTAGTTGCTAAGGGCAATGTCGCATTTTCAAAATTTCATAAGTATTATTTCAAGGACTAAATAGTTTTAAAATATCAAGAGTCACTTCACTCTATTTGTACAAAGGATTGACAGAATTAAGATATTTGTTACGAAAAAAGTTTATTTTCACCTAAAAATCATAAATTATATTGACCTTTGACCCCAGATCACGTGACCTAATTTCTATTTTTAGAAACGGCAATCATTTTAAAATCTTGCCCGACATATATACTCTATAATGGTACTACACACTATAGCACTGTCCCTTTCAATCATCTTGTAATTTACATTTATTAAACCGCCCTTGAAATCCAATAAAAACCTCGCATTTTATCCAGAACGGGAAAGGGTTAAGGTACATATTATATATACAGTACAGGCCTGTCGAAAGTTTAACACTAAGCTAACGAAAAGTAGTCGAAACTAGGCAGCCATGCAGTCGAGATATGGATAGCTAGTGACTCAAAAGAAACGGATAGTAGCTGACGAAAAGCTGTCGAGATCTAGGTAACAAAAAGTCGAGATGAGCTGTCTATTCGGCACTTACTCGTCAGCTTACTGTTAAACTTTCGACAGGCCTGTACTGTACTAAGCGTAATTTTACAGCACTAACCCATATTCGTTATTACTCAAACTCAGTTTTTCAGTGATTTTAGCCACAAAATTTTACAAGTTTTTCTAGTTTCATCATTTTATTAGGAAGTAACCTAATGTACAATGCCAGTCTCTGCTCAAAATCTTATTTCAAAAAGTCTGTACACTCTGCATGTATATATTCAATTTCAATTCAAACTGAAAATATTCTATGTCCATAAACTCCACCTTTTTGGCCTTAAAAAGAATGATTGATTCTTAAAAATGTCTCGATTTTCAATATTTCTGTAAATATATTTTGTTCCTTTAGGTAACTTTTCAACATATTGTGAAAAAAAATGGTTTCACAATTTTGGCCCAAGCACTACTGATGAGGAATTATATTCCGAAACCGCCGTGCTGTATTAAATTAAAACGTTTATAATATGTAATATTATAGCTAAAACAAGTAAAAAGGGGACCCCTATATTTTTGCATTTTAGTTGCATCTCATTAAGATTTAAAATTAAAAAAAATTAATCTTGTAGGACACACTATTTGTGTCACTTGCTCTAAAATGTATTTTGTTTCTTTCCAATGACGCCCTTATTCTTTTGATATTTTCGGTTGTTTTCGATGGGGGATTTGATACTCCCAAGAAGAGATTCTTTCATTTATATCGAGGGTGATCAGCTCAGAGAAGCACCATAGACATTTTAATTTGGTCAAATGTAATGCGAAACCTTCCTTACATGTAACCTTTACGTATACCTTAATGCTCTCCTCGCCAGAAGGCACATAAGGTCTCAACGATACCTTTCCATTCTTTCCTGCTCTTCGCTGCTGTTTGCTGTGTTCAATCTGGAACATCCGGTGGCGTTTTTTTTTCTTTTTTTTCCTCCGGTTGCCACCCTAGCACTGTCTTGCAGTCATTTGTTCCCTCTTTCCTTAGTATGTTCCCAAGCCAGTTCCATTTTCTTCTTCTGATCTCACAGCTTATGTTGTTCAGTCTAGCAGTTTCAAATATTTTTCCATTATACGAAACACTCGTAGGGTAATCTGTACATGTTGAATTTTTGTCTTTTTAAAAGATAATTCTTTTTTTTTTTGAAATGTCTAACATATAAAACTAGAAAAACTGTGAGCCACAAGCTCACAAAAAATACCCCCCCTCCCAAAAATCCATCGGATCAAATTTTTAAATAGGAGGTGCACATCTACATTATATCACAAAGATTGTGTGAAAGTTTCATGAAAATCCATTGAAGGCTTTAGGAGGAGTAGCGGATAAGAGATAGGTACCCTAAGGTGTAACGGAAGGACGGACACCCCTATCATTGTATACCCCCACTTTTTAAGCGGGGGGGGGGTGGTTATTATAAAAAACACCTGAGGGATAGTTAAAGGGATAAACGGGGGTTTAAAAATGGAAAACAAGACAACGGATTTCGTTAACTTGTCAACACCTCATCATCTGAATCATTGTTTTCACGGTTTTTTTTTATCATGCTCATTTAATACGTTCACTGAGGATGTTCACATCGAAAGATAGTGTGGCGCGTGCCAAATTCGATGAAGGACGAAGCCCATCATTTTGAATTTGGCACGAGCCACACTATCTTTCATTACCCCTTGAAATACCATGAGCAGAAATGTCATTTCTTATATTTACAATTCTTTCTTTTAATAAATATTTTGTACCTTGGCGCTATTTTTTTCCATATTTGCTCGTGTGATATAGGGTTTTTAGCCATGCGAGATCGGCGTGTCTCACATGACCACGCGACCCCCTGTGTAGGACATGACGTAATATTGCGGGAAAATTGATACACATCAAGGGTCATGACCTCCATTGTCTTTCATTGGGAATTGAAATACAATTGCTTCTGTATGTTTCATCGAAGACAGGTACAGTCATATTGTAAATATTCGTACTTGATATTAAAAAACTCTCGTTGTTAACAATTGCCTGCGTGGTGTAGTGGATATATGTAGGGAGTATTATGTCTTATGTTGTGGGTTCGTATACCCAATATGACATTTTATTTTTATCTTTAATTCATTTTAATAAAATGTATATTTTACGGCGTTATTTCTTTCTTTTATCTTACTTTGTGTTAGAATTGAAATATTTATTTCTGCAACAAATAACAAAATAGAAATAAAAACATGCACATACATTTGCTTAATACAAATATAAAATATAACATACAACGGTATTACAGTCCTGTCATTTCCCGTGTGTTTCCTGAACGATGAACATGTACTAGTTGATAAAATGCCAAAACATTAAACTGTTCAAAGTGCAATCTTCGCACTGCTATAAATGCTATAAATGAAAAGTCGGGATAGGTATCATATGTAATAAATGTCACTAGCTGAGCAAGACTGAAGATCATGAGCCTGTGGCTCCTCCAATAGACTTGAAATCTGAATGTATAGACCTACTCATTCTGAGTTGTGGCAAATCAAATGCCATTTGCTTTATTTTCAAAGAAAAAGTTCCCTTACGAAACTTGCACTAATAAAGACAAGAATAGACATTTTGTCAAATAAGGCACGTCATTATAAAAAGGGAAGGAAAAATGTTATTCATATGGAACGTATATATTGACACAGAGATTTATTTATATTTGGCCTCAAGTAATGACGCCTATAGAGGCTCGAAAAGGGTGTAACCTAGTTTCTTGCGTATTTATTCCTATAGGCGGATAGCTCGGCGTTTTGGAATCATCCTTTAAATATAAGAATAAAATTATTCAAATTTCAAATTTGCCAGATTTAAGTTAAGGAAAATCTCAGCTAAGAAATGATTGTGAAACCGGGGACAGGTTTTCAAACAAGAGCGCCGCTGTCTGTCAATGACTATAATGGATAAGCAGGAATAAAAAAAGGAGGTTAAATACTATTAAAAACGTCAATTATTGGTGGAAGTCAAGATAATATATTTGAATAATTAAACATTCAATTATAACAAGAGCTATCAGAAGACCCGCAAAAAAGTCTGCCCGCACGTAATACCAAATTAAGCTAAGGAAATAACCTGTTGTTTTTGTTAGCACTTTATTTTATTTTTGAAATATTCGTGATATACAAAAGAATCTCGAAAATAAGGTGCAGCAATCAATTTAATGATTCCTGTTTTATTTGTTAAACATCATTTCTTCTTGTGAAACCATACCAAATTCGAAAGGAATTAAAAAATTTTAAAAAAATGCATTTTCAACATCATGTCCTTATTTAGAAATCGAAGGGTGATAACTCCTGAAACATTTTATGCAGCATCTGTGATTGTATCAAGTAGAAATCGGTCAAAATCTCCACGTCAACATTTTCAGTATTGTGACGTAACAATTTGAAGAACGACGTCATAACTATACAGCAATCGATTCCGTGAAAACAGGTACATTTGCGAGTTTATTCACAACAGAGCAACATGGAGGAAGATATTTTTTATACAACAAGCAAATGAATACTACATTTATCCTGCATGTGACTGAAAAATTTTACTAGACTTAAAGCCCCAATATTGTTAGAATTTCCTTTTTTTTGCAAATTCAAGTAGTTTGCGTGCATTAACAATCCGGTGATACGTAAATATAGCTACGTCATAAATGACATCATAGCTTTGGTATTTGTTAGAATTTTTAAACAAAATTTGGCAAAGAGACAGACAATGGATTTTTTTATTTTTTAAAGACAAAAATTGTTTTTGTGACAATTGGAGATTTGAACCAATTTCTACTTGATACAATCACAATTATGCATACCTTCATATGATCCCGACAACATATGCTAAAGATACCAGAAACTAGATACGTCATGTTATGGCACTCTATCAACTTTTCAAACTTAACCAAGAAATACAAAGTCTAGGGGTGGGGATCTCAACAGTTCTAAAGTAAGTACCCAGCTCCTGACCCAATCCTCTCCCTTAAATCACGCCACGTGTTCAAATTTTCAAACAAACCCAGAAATATATAGTTTATGGGTGTAAATCTCAAAAGTTAAAAAGTTGGTACCCATCCCTGCCAATCCCCACCCCCCCCCCTCTTGGATGACCCATGGGTATTTCTATAGTATCACTCTATTGAACATTTAAAAAAACCCAAAAATATATAGTTTAGGGCTGGGGATTTCAACTGTTTAAAAGTTTGCACCCAGTCCAGTCCTTCCCCAACCTCTCTCTGGAATGACCCCTTTTTCCTTTAGTATCATTCGATTCAATTTTTCATATAGAACCAGAAATATATAGTTTAGGGGTGGGTATCTCAATTGGTTAAAAGGTTTGGACATGGATTAGGATGTTTATTTTTTTATTATTATTAACCTCATAATCATATATTTTTATATGCACAATGATAAAACAAATGTGTTTGAGGTTAAAACATAACTTCTTCAGCGTTACTCTGAAAATTCTATAAGATTGTGACGGACTAAAAATGAAATGCAACTTAATTAAAATGGACTTATTATTTCACTTTAAATAGGCTCTGAAATGTTCAATGTCATTAAGAAAACAATTGTGGTTAGTTCTGGCGCTTTTGCTCCACATTTTCTTCCAATAGCAAAATAATAATATGATAATGGAACTAAAACCCACTTGTTTTAAAATAGTTCTCAAAAACCTGCTTTCACGTTATCAGAATTTTAAAGAATTTTTACCATGAACATTTTATGTATCTAACAGCATATTACATGTATTAGTAACCAAATATATTTTAATTTGGTGCAATTAAAGGTCAAACCGTAGAATAACTGAAATATTTATTTTCACATGCCTTCAAATAAATTGATAAAATTGCGAAATGTTGACCATGTCTCAGACTTTTTTATCCGGACCAGTTCTCTGATACTGTCTATCACGAACCGGGCCATTACGTCCTTCTTAAATAACATTGCGTTAATCCTTATTCAACCTCATCGTCATATCTGGAATACTTATGCCGCTAACTGTTCTTCTTCCACAAGTAGCCAGGTACTAATTTTATAGATGCATAACTTAATTATATACAGCAATAAAAATTACATAACCCATATGCATTGATAAGAAATTGATATAGCATAACTGCTATACTCTGAAAACTTACAACACCTCATGTTAAGGCCCGGTCACACCCCCCGAACTTTGTTGGAGCGTTTCTTGAATGGTTGGGAGAGGGGATCGCTTTGTTTCTTGCTTGATCAATCTGGGGACCATAAGCAGTAGCCGAGCGTATACGGCGTTGCCTTAACGCGGGCCAACTTTGGTGAACGGTAACGAGCGGTGATGAAATTTTAACGAGCGGTGATGAAATTTTTTTACCGCTCCAGGAACGCTCCAGCAAAGTTCTTGCGGTGTGACCGGGCCTTTACGTAACAGTGAACACCTCATATTCAAATAGATGCATTTCTCATATACATCAAAATTAAAGAAAAGAATAAAAGTTGTTACCTGTATAAGATCGAAGTACTTCCGCATAGTTCACCGTCCCTAATCAAAGTGATGGAGTTTGAAAATTTTAACGCCAGATGTCACTGAAGATGAGATCTATACATCAATTGTGTCACTCATAATCACCTACCACTAGAAAAGGGTTTTCCGGAATAATTACGAAATTCTGAAATTT
This sequence comes from Anadara kagoshimensis, assembly GCA_021292105.1. NCBI lineage: Eukaryota > Metazoa > Mollusca > Bivalvia > Arcoida > Arcidae > Anadara > Anadara kagoshimensis. Next base: position 12,377,028 of record CM037871.1, on the reverse strand, counting down.
CCACATACTTTCCGTATTCGTAGCTAAAATCTGGACTAATCCGGTAAAATTCGGAATAAACCAGGCTAAATAGGGAATAATCAGACCAAATCCAGAATTAGTAGACTATTTTTTCACTGTAAATTTTCTGGAAATCTAAAAATTCCGATAAGTGTATGTTTATTCTGGAAAAAGACTGATTATTACGGTAAAAGTTTTATTATTCCGCCAAATATCCAATTATTGACACGATTTTTTTTAATTAATTTTTTTGAAATGTTTTCCCGTAATAATTGGACATTTACTCGAATAATCAGACACTTACTGGAATTTTTAGACTTCGTAAAATTTACCGTAAAAATATTCTAATTATTCCGGATTTTGTTCGATTATTTCGGATTTGGACTAAAATTGCATATTTGGTCTTAATATTCCGGATTTTCTCTAAAATTACAAAAAAAAGTCTTTTTCGAAATTTTGCATTTATTCAGGTAAATCCCCCTTCTAGTGTAGTCGCTGTCGTTCATTTTATAACTTTCATCAAATTCCAATACACGGCAAATCACTTCCATATATTTTAAATGACGTCATTTTGATGGTATTTGACCAGGTTTCAGCGAATCATTCAGGTAGTCTGACAGTGCAAAATTTGAAGATTTATTTTATTTAATTTTTCTGAAATTTAGACTTTATACTTTTATTCATTTCATTTACACTTTTCATAATATTAAATGTTGGATAATTGTGAAGGCACCATCCAGGAGAGTCCGAAAGAAAGAAAGCCTTCAGGTTTAATCGATGATGAAAGTTTGTAATCAAAAACAAACATACTTATCCATTTTCGAATCACAATCCAGAAGCAAAGTAAAAACTTTGGAACTGACAAGTTAGGTTAGACACGTGAACTTCCACGAGGGAAGTGAGACCGGGTGCTCCGGAAGGGTAAGCACCTCCTGTTTAGCTAGCTACACCCGTCACGTGTGTAATCAAAATTGTGTGAAAGGAACATGGAACTATGAGACGTCAAATATATCCAAGGCAATCCTGGACACAGAGACATCAAACTTATCAACAATACTGTGATTACGGCCATAAAACTTTTTGAGGGCCTTGATAAGCCTAGGCTTGCAATATCCCTGAGTCAACAATTTATTTGCAAGCAGCCTACTTCGTTGTATAAAGTCCCCGTAGTGGGAACAAGCTCTACCATAGCGTATTAATTGGGAAACAAATACACCATAAGCAGGAGAAGCAGGTAAAAAAGGAAAGTTGACAATAGAAAAATTGAAGTCATCACGTTTGTCATAAAGTTTCAAATGTAGCCTTTCTTGTGCGTCATAATTCAGGTATAAGTCTAAATATGAAGCAGAACTTGAGGAATCAGTCGTGTCTTTTATTTCAAGCTCACTAGGATAGATGACATTTACATAGTCTCCAAATTTAGGATTGTTAAGAGACAGAACGTCATCTATGTATCTGTATGTTGAGTTGAATGATTTGGCGACAGTTTTCTCTCCAGATTTAACAAGGTTCTGCATAAATTCTGCTTCGTAAGAATAAAGAAACAAATCAGCAAGCAATGGTGCACAGTTTGTACCCATTGGTATACCGATTGTTTGCTGAAAAACTATATTACCAAACACAACAAATATGTTATCTATCAAAAACTCCAACATTTTGTTGATGGTATCTTTAACTAATGAAAAACAAACATACTAATCCATGTCGCAATCCAGAAGCTAGGCAAGAACAAGTCAGGCTAGACACGTGAACTTCCACCAGAAAAGTGAAGTTGTTAATCTGATACATGTCACATTTATAGAAGGGTGGCTTCACAACTTTTGTTTTTTGATTTTTGGAAAGGTAAAATATTTATGTTGATTAAATTACATCAAAGGAAAATAAAACAATAGGTGAGGTTGGGTATATACTGTGAACATGGAAATTATAACTTAACTTTTTTAAAGAAAGATACCTGGTTCCAGTTTCACAATACAATACAATACAATACAATACAATACAATACAATACAATACAATACAATACAATACAATACAATACGATAAAAACAATACAATACAATACGATGAAAACAATACAATACAATACAATATAATACAATATAATACAATACAATACAATACAATACAATACAAAGAGTTTATTAAAGTCTCATTATGTATGCATCAGTAAAAATACAATAATTTAACATAAGAACTATTATATATGACATTTTTATAAGAATTATCAGAGGCTATAAAATACATGTACATGTATTATACAATTATTGACTTTTGATGAGGTTAATACAAGAAATTATGATCCCCCCAAAAAACGTTATATTCACCTCGACTGCAGGTCTATAACATATAACAGTAACTATAACATTTCTTTTTGGGTCATAATTTCCTTGTATTAACAGAAATCAAAAGTCAGTAATTGTGTCATATGACTAACAGATAAGTGTCTTTCAAAACCATTCGTAACAGCTTCTTTGATATACGAGGTATCAACAATAATAACAATTAAATCTACCTACAATGTACAAATGTAATTGTACGAAAGTCAACAGTTATTCAAAGTCATTTTCCAAAGTTATCATTAGTTGTTATATTTGATCAGTTATGAATAAATAAATATTGAAGCTTATTTCGGTTTGTGCAAACATTTTGTATCCTGTTTACTTTCAAATTTTTTTTTGAAATAAAATTTTATTGTCCTTCAATACAATTAATAAAACATATGACATACACAGATACAAAATAAAACATCATTATTATATTTCCACACAGAGTGTTTCAATGGTGTTCGCCGCTGTACCACGTGATCAATACCTCTTAACGTTTGTGCGGAACGTTGTGGAAAACGTCAATGTCACAGATTCCCGGAATGACGTCGTTTTCGCGGGAAAACGTCGTGTCATGTTATTCCATATCCATTGGAAATAAGTGTTCCGCACAAACGTTAGAGGGTATCACGTGGTACAGCGGCGAACCCCATTATTTTCCATTTTGTTCTAATTAAATTTGCCTTTTAGGGGGATACATAAAAGAGGAAAACATTTCTATTTTCATATGATTTGTTAAATAAAGTAAAGAGCCTAGGTAGTTTGGTGTCGTCTTTCTGGCTCTACAGAGATAAATGTAACAATTTATAATCAGAAAACATAAATTAATGCTATAGTGTTATAGGATAATCATAAATACAAAATAAGAAATTTTCGATTTTCTTCTTGATTTTAATGTTGAATTTATCTCTGATATCCTGCAAAAGGCGATACCATATAGATCAAGTATGTACAGTCAAACTTGTATATAAAGGTCATCAAAAGGAACCAGTAAAAGTAGCCTTTCTGGCCGTGGGACTTTATATAAAGGTTCAAATTATATGAATAAAGAACAATTGTACTGGCCTTCATAAGCAGGTGAGCCTTATATAGAGGTGGCCTTTAAGGCAGGTTGGAATGTATACATTCACAAAACATATGCATAATTGTTTCCTTAGTCTCAAAACAAAATGTACATATCTCCGTGTCAATTGCAAACCTGGCATGAGTATTATAGGGCTAATTATGAATTGCAACTGCAAGGATTGCATAGTCAGCAGCAATTCGAATAAAATCAGCTGTCATACCGGTATAATAAAAACAATTATAAACATTATATATATGCTGAAGAAAATATAAATAGATGTAAAACCATTTATGTAGATAAAAACGACGCCAATTTAGGTATTATTGCAGAAATTGACAGATATTTTAACTCAAACTGGATGAGTTAAAATAACAGAAAGCTTATAAGAGTCGCAAACATCAAAATCAACAATATCTTTTCTAGCACCCAAACATAACAAATCTAAAATCATTATAAAACGACCGGTCTCAAGTCCAATTGATGCAACCCCGATTCTGAGTTTTGAAAGAGCCCTGCGGTAAGAACGTAGGAGAAAAGATATTACGTAAGGTTCATTTTCAAATGTAATTTTAAATATATTGTAAGTCTGTGATATATTTTCTCCTGCCCATATATTCCTCTTGATTTCCTGGAGAACAAATGGCCGCAACAACACCTCTCCATCTGACACGGTTCTGGGATATTTTCTTCAGTTCAGCCCAAGTCTTTCAAGCTGTGCCTCTATGTCGGTACTCCTACACCAAGTCTGGTGTACACTACACCTAACGACCGGTCTCAAGTCCAATTGATGCAACCCCGATTCTGAGTTTTGAAAGAGCCCTGCGGTAAGAACGTAGGAGAAAATATTACGTAAGGTTCATTTTCAAATGTAATTTTAAATATATTGTAAGTCTGTGATATATTTTCTCCTGCCCATATATTCCTCTTGATTTCCTGGAGAACAAATGGCCGCAACAACACCTCTCCATCTGACACGGTTCTGGGATATTTTCTTCAGTTCAGCCCAAGTCTTTCAAGCTGTGCCTCTATGTCGGTACTCCTACACCAAGTCTCTCTTCCTCTTCCCTTGTGGGTTCCAGTCAAGGGCCTGCCTTGTGGCATTTTATGCAGGCTTGCGGAGCGTGTGGCCAATCCATCCTCATTTTCGTTTCCTGATCTCAGACTCGATTGGAACTTGTCTGGTCCTGTCCCATATTTGTTTGTTTGAGACAACTTTATGTCATCTGATGGATACTTGAGTCCTTATTCAGTGTTATGCCACTGTTATATAAAAGAGTTCATATTTTCCGTATTAACCATCGTGATAATATCTATTTAATGTATATCAAGGTTGGTATCACTATTTATACAATATTATGTTTTCCTGTGCTATAGTAGCACTGGTCCCGAAGGAAAATATAATGTATTTAGTAAATCATACAACACTTTAATGTATAGTGCATTCTAACCATTGATGACCTTTAAATTTAGACATAAGGCAATTCCATAATCTGGTCAGAAATGAATTTGTCTGGGTCCTCGTCGCCAAATCGTGACGCCATGTTTGTTTATAAAATTGCGTTCTCATTCCTAAGATGGCGCAAACAAAAAGTATAGTACTTGTCTGGAAAAAAACAATAGTGCCTTGCTGTCAATGGTACTGTACTCGTTGCTAAGGACAGACAGAAACTATACAAAACAGATCACATGTACATATCCAATCAATTTCCTACAATTTATCATGTGATGTACTAATTTTTTCAAAGTAAATGTCTGAAAATCTATACTGATGAGGAATACAGATGTGGCCCTTAAAAGATAAATTTACTAAAAATTCATTAATGCTACATGTAGATCTGTTATTTTTATAACATGTGTTGAAATAATTTGGTAAAATTTCTCGTATTAAATCTAGAAATCCAATAGTGCTTGCCACGAAAGAACAGTTACTCTCTTTTTTCAAGTCTTGGCCAGACCCGGCCGGGGTTCGAACACATGACTTCCCACATACGAAGCGAGCACTCTACGCACTAAGCTACCGTGGTGTTAAACGTCTGTGGTGAACCTGAAAGATGCATAGATTAATATATCAAATTTAAAATCTCTGTAGAGATCTGATTATTCGCCAGACTATTTAATGAATGTCCTTTTAAATTGAATACAACTCAAACAGCATGTAAGGTAATTAATGAGAATAATGGTAGCATTGTTACGTCTGAAAATAAATCATCCCGATCCAATGTTAAGTCTGTGACATTTCTTGACCTAATTAATGCAACATTCCCACGACTGACCTAAATATGACAATATGCACAGAGACATGATTTATTTATTCTTTTATGCTTGATGATGTAACAGTAGACCCATAAACAAATTTAAATATCATTTAACAATATATTATAACGTCAAATATTATATCATTTTAAATCTTAACATATTATCTTCGAATCTCCCAACGTATATCGTACCATTCTATCTGTAGAATGGTTGAAATGTGTTCAACAAAGAAGGATAACTCTGACTTTATTCCGAAGCACATGGCCTCACTTTCTTGGTAAATTTCACGTTTTTAGCGAAATTGACCATTTTTTTTTATCTTCTTTTGGGAAAATGATATGGACATGCATTGGTATGTTTGTTTTTGACAGTTCTGAAAAAAACCTAAAATTTAAATGATGCAGAATTTTTCCTTTACGAGAATTTTAGGTTTTATTTTAAAGTTCACCCTAAGCTTATTACATATATTCTAATTCTGTTGATACTGTTAATGTGTGAAAAAGAATGTAATTTGATAAAATATTGTCAAACATTGCCAGATTTAAGATAAGGGAAATCCTGTTTAAGTTATGATTATGACACTGGAGCCTACTGGTGTTCCTCAACTTATTCACTCGAAACTTAAATTATCCCTTATTTCGATTTGACACGTGAACGATGTATCAAGCTAAACAGGAGGTACTTGCCCTTTCGGAGCACCCGACCTCACTTCCTTGGTGTGTGTAACTATCCCTTATTTCGATTAGACACGTGAACGATGTATCAAGCTAAACAGGAGGTACTTGCCCTTCCGGAGCACCCGGCCTCACTTCCTTGGTGTGTGTAACTATCCCTTATTTCGATTAGACACGTGAACGATGTATCAAGCTAAACAGGAGGTACTTGCCCTTCCGGAGCACCCGGCCTCACTTCCTTGGTGTGTGTAACTATCCCTTATTTCGATTAGACACGTGAACGATGTATCAAGCTAAACAGGAGGTACTTGCCCTTCCGGAGCACCCGACCTCACTTCCTTGGTGTGTGTAACTAAATTTGCCAGTTTCCATATTTTTAAAGTTTTTGCTTTTTTAATATGATTTGAACATGAACTTGTAAGTTTGTTTTTATTGTATCAATTTTATTTTCTCAGCAGCTCTTTGCGTTAAAGAACCCTTTCTATACATTGCCCTGAGCGCACTGCAAATGTCAAAATGTTTGCCGGTTCGCCTATAGCTGATGATGTCTCGATGCAAGCGGACTATTCTTGACTGGGAACACTGAGCGTATGTAATAATAGTAAGACAACGATTTTACGGCCGATGGTGCTCGATTTTACTTATGTACCACCTTAAAAAATTGACCGTCTGTAATAATAACGTGTGTTTTATACCCGACTTAAAAGACAATCATTTAAAAGGGTGATTATTCTTTTATTAAAACAAGAACTGTCTGTCCAGGATGATTTTTTTTTAATTACTTAAATTACATTATCAGGGTAACTAACTTTAAATTCAACCCTAATTACGGGTGATTGTCTAATATGATCTTAAAGACTATTAAACAACCCAGATTGTCCCGAATGCCCATTATTAATACGTTTGTAGTCAACACTTTAAATTTACGACCTAAATGAGGTAAGTTTGGTTATATATTTTATTTTGAACTGATTTTTTGTTTTAAGGTTTACGAATTTATTTTTATTATATAACACCCCCCCCCCTCCGAAGAAAAACAAAAAAACAAAACAAAAACCCAGTGAATCAGTTAATATACCATTCTTGTGTAATTAAGAGAGTTTTAATTCTGTAAATATAGATTTGCATTTTGTAATAATTGTAATTAATCAATTCATTTATTATTTTTCATTATATTATTATTATTATTATTATTATTATTATTATTATTATTATTATAATATGTATATGTATAAGCAAATTGAAACTCTGTTTTTAGTGAAAAACGTATATTTTAAAACCTGGTGCGTGAATTTGTATCGTTTTTTTTAATCTGTATTACACAAAAACACTCGTCCCTATTTTCGTTACTCAATCTAACATTGATAGTACGACAAGGTAAAACCTCTTTCTCATTCAAGTTAACAACTTTACCACGCGTACCCAGTGAGACTTTAATTTAAAGTCATTTCAACGCTGAAAAATATCTCTATGCAAATAGCTAAAATACTGATGCGAAAAAATAATCAATCAATCAATCAATCAATCAATCAAGACAACTTGGTCCTGAATGCTAACAACTAAATCACGCTGACCCAGGGAGGGCTATGTGTGAAGCTTAACATGCACAAGTTTGTCAAGAGCAGAAAGGCATTTCGGATCTCATCTCGAAACTCTGATTTGTTATTTTCACGCAATTTTAAATGTTTCCTTCGTTTAATGATTTTTATCAAAGCTAAATGAGTAGAATATGAGCTTAGATTTTCATATAAATTTCTAAATAAATCGAGTAAGAACAAAAAAATATTTATACGGGAAATGTCCTGGCGCGAAGCGCCTGGAATTTCCCGTCTATAGGTAACACGTATGTATTATGACGTCATAGAAAATTGTGGAAAAATTCCATAGACCGTACGTCCAAATCATTTGACGCCGCGCGTGCACCACTTTTCTCAAAGCCATTGAAGGGGTCAAATCGACAGGAAGTGAGCTCCATATGGGGGAAATCTCGCCCGTCTCGTACATCAGAAATGAAACCAAAAACGATTATCGTGAAAATAATTCATTGAAACAAGTAATAATTTAAATAGGTTGATCGAATACCAAATATTTACGTTTCTTTTGCCATTCTGGCTGATCTCCAAGTGTAGCGTTTCAAGATTCGCGATGACGTGATTTCTTTTGATTGGGTCAAAGTTCAATTCAGATCGATAACCACTGTGTAAGCCAATCAGCGACCGACTTTCCCACGTGCATCAACCATGATCACACAGTATACAATGCGGGAAGATACAAAATATGCCGATTTCAAGTTAGATAAATTAATAACCATAGTTACCTGACACAAAACTATTACGAGGTTAGTATAACCACAGTATACGACTTCTACGGTAACTCTTTTTCACATATTATTACTGAATTGAATCAAAATTTTGAGTGCATCTGTGACCCTCGAGCTCGCTGAATGCAGTGTAAACAAAAATGGCGTTCGTCAGGACGGGAAAGACTTTTTCACAAACGATTGATTTTTAAGAAAAATAATACAATGCGTTTTTCGAAAGATTAATTAACAGTTCGTTCCAATAATCATTTTTATGAAAATACAGATAAAATTTATTGACATTTATTCGGAATTTAATGTAAATATTGACAAATCCTCTGTTTGTTTACATGTGACGTGGATATCATGATCAGCTGATCGAGCTGGACCAGTTTGACTTTAAGGTGCTGACTAGAACTGACTTCAACTACAATGACTGCACTCATCAAAAATCTAACTTGAACATAACTGATAAGGAAACTGTACATGTTGTGCAATGAAATGGACCGCTGTCCCAAAAAGTTGTGATGAAAATAACAATAAAAACATTAATGTTGAGTTGTTTAGCAGCTGACTGTAGTTGAGATCCACTTTTTTAGTAGGTTAGGTCTGAATTGACTCCTTGAAAACCTCCAGGGATGGCGACTGGACTACTGATGCTGGCAGGGGATTCCAATAATTTACAGTTCTCGAAATGAATATAAAAATTTTAACTAGGGTAAAATCAACATTACCTTCTTAAATATCCCAGACTTGGTTCTCGAAAAAAAGTTGGTATAAGTGAATAAATGCCAATTTCCACTCCATCATCCACATAAGTGACCATTTCAATATAAATCTTAAAGCACCATCTTTCTAGTATATCATCCCAGAATGTTTCATTTCAATTTAGGTGAATAATGAATAATCTTGACTGGGGTAAAAAAAAACTCCAACCCACCATCCTAGAATTAACCGTCTCGATATAAGTGAAAAAGCATTTTCAACTCTCCGGGGCTGGGGCTCTTCATGTAGTGAAACTTAAAGTGGCTGGACTAAAATTAACATTATTTTGGTACAAGCCTGTCTAGTTTTAATCATATCATTTGTTATTTGCAATGGTCTGTGCTTTAGAAAATTCTCATCATGGTACTATATGCCTGTGAATGTTGAAGGTGTAATAGAGCTTACCCTCATACCACTGTATTCATATCGGGTTGTGGGTTAAAGGTGCTGCCTAACAGAGTCACAGACAAGCATTCCACTCCCAATTAATATAATTCTATAACCAGTCGAAAATCTATCCTCTAAGCCAAATGTGGCTTGCAAAATGAGGAAGCAGAAACTCAAATTTTGAAGTATTGTCATGTATAACACAAGTCAGGTTGGAACCAAAAACCTTCCACTCTCCAGGAGGATGCTATACCATTGAGCAACCAAGGCGGTCACAAACAGAATAGATTGTTGACCAAGGGATATTGCAAGCCTAGGCTTATCAGGGCCCTCGGCAAAAAGTTTTATTACCATCATCACTGTATTGTTGACAAGTTTGATGTCTCTGTGTCCAATATTGACCTGTATGTTTTAGTTCCATGTTCCCTTCACTTAATATTGATTACACACGGTGGCCGGCGTAGCTAGCTAACAGAAGGTGCTTACCCTTCCAGAAAACTCGGTCTCACTTTCCTGGTGGAAGTTCGCGTGTTTAACCTAACTTGTCAGTTTCAAAGTTTTCTTTTTACTTTACTCCTGGATTGTGATTTGGACATGGATTAGTATGTTTGTTTTCCATTGGTATAACTGCTTCATTAATTGAATGGGGCAATCTTGAACTGTGATATGATACACATCTTGTTTTAAGAAACGGGAGTAATTATTTGTGCAATCCATAAATCAGTAGATTAAATTATTCACATGGTATGGGAAAAGGTGACTCAAGATGAGAAGACATTACAACCTGAGAATGTTGTCGTGGTATGGATTAGTATATTCACTATATTGGGTAATTGAATAGCCTTTTGTGTCCCTGGAAAGATCATACCAAAACTCAGTTCTGTGTGACAGAACATGATTGAAAGATGACGCAAGAACTCGGCGGTAGTTAACTGTAGTCAGTCCCACTAGTATTTGGTGAGACAAAACAATGTGTGCCATCCCTTTTGTGTGTGTGTGTGTGTGTGTGTGTGTGTGTGTGTGTGTGTGCACAATAACCCGATAATAAATTTGGACATTTCCCGGGATAGGCAATGCCTATTTTCATATTATATTTTTTCAATTATTGTGCGGTTTCAGTTATCAAATACCAAATTAATTTTACGGAAGGCGTGGCTTTGGTGACTAAGGTGAAGCATTTGGCGCGGGACGATAACATTAACCGCATCATTTAATTGACGTATCGCCGGCCACGCCCACAATGTTCCGACACTGGCCGCCATTACGGTACAAAAGCTGCGTCACGGCAACTAATGACGTTCTAATGTCATTAAACCACACAATTCAGACCGAGTTTTCATTCTTTTTGATTCAAGCAGGTCGACCATTTATCGAAACATAGTGGGCATGGCCGGCGATACGTCAATAACCAAGGTAATCTAGTATATTTAAGCGGCGGAAAAAGACTGCTTCTACAGAACTTTTATAGATTTAGTATTTGTTTCGAAAACATGATCCGAACTCCGTGGGAACTAAATGATTCGAATCCGAGATTATTTCGAGCTAAATGTCCCTCAGTGGTATAACCAACAATGGCTGGTGTGAAAATAATCTTCAAAAACAATTGACTGTGTCGCTATTTACAATGTATAACAAAAAAGGTGTGCGCGGTTGCAAGAAGTTAATAATTTTAACCAAATAAGTGAAAGATCGCGATCGTTCAGCGTCGTCGGCAAAAGTGTCTGTTCAGTACAACTCATAATGGTCATCAACGCCGATCCCAGTAAACGACGACAATTTCCAGCATAAGGATCCCAGCGTCTTATTACACACCCTTAAACTAGTTTAAGGGAAGGGTACATAGAAACCATCATGTCTGTCTGTCTGCCCATCTGTCCGTGTAAAGCTGTATCGGGGTCATATCTCATAAAACTTCACATGAAAATTTTAAAGGTGTGTGATGTCCTTGAACTAAGGTCATATTGAAAAGTCAAGGTCGAGGAAAGAGATTAAACCCTTGTAGATTTTTTTGGGCGGGGGTATTTGGTTCTCAAAAGACAGTTCTAGTTTCATGTTAGTTAGAATCACACTCGGGGCAGATCTTACCTATATCGTGTGAAAAATTGTCAGATTTTTGCGACGAGAGTAATTTATTAGTCGCTAATGATTTATCTAAGAACAAGTTCGTGTGTGTATGTATGAGATGTGAGAGTGTGTTTTATGGTCTACAGCACACTTAGGGTGACAATAATTGTAAGCTGGTACCTTACAGAGTCAGTATGCCGTAGACAAACATAAAACTCTCCACGTCACATTTTACTAGCAGTGAATGATCCAGTTGATACTCTGTACTCCTTATACCGTGCATCAGGCGAGGAAGAAGTATCTCAAATTTTTAAGACTTTAAACCCGACCGGGATTCGAACACGCGACCTCCCGCCTCAGGGCGAACACTCTATCAATACGCTACCGAGGAAGTCTGTCCTACCTACTGAATTGTTTGTAATTTGTATCTTACTGTTGCCATCGATTGTGAACTATAATATATTTGTGGCAAAAAAACTCACCACAACTGCGGAGTAAAATTAATTGTTTAATCAACATGTTAAAAAGTTGAATTGAGTCATAGTTTTTGAACAACCCATGACCCAGTCAAGAATATTTCATTTATATCGAGACGTCGCCAGCTATAGGAAACGGTGCAGAAATTTTACCTGTGCGTTGCGCTGATGGTAATATACAGCAGGGTTTTTATCGTGTCACAAGACAAGTGATCATGACGTCGTTTATTTTAAGTTTCCATCTGAAAGAACCGTGAATTTCATTTTGTAATGTCGAGTGCTTGGTGAAAATACAGTTACCCACTTTCAAGACTTGGGTCAGACCCGGTCGGGTTTTGAACCCACGACCTTCCACTTTCTTAGCAAACACTCTACCAACTGAGCTACCGCAGGGGTTTTAACATTTTAAATAATTGCAATGGTTAATATTTTATTTCAGATGAGAAGAAACTGAAAACATTCCATTCTGGGAGTCAACAATGGCATTATACACTAAATGTTGTTTGGCTCTCCTTCTGTTTATTCTCCAGTCAAGCGGTATGTGTTCTTATTTTTTTTTCACTTCTTTGTAACATTTCATTTTCTGAATTTCTTTGCGTGTGTTGTGTGTTCTTAGCTGTATTGGTATTTGTCCTGTACGTCATAGCATACAACCACTTCGCTGTGTGTGCTGTTTCGTGTTTTGATTAACGCTGTATTGGTAATTATTAAGTATAGGCACCTGTTCGGTTGACCTTTCATTTAAATATTATTTCACGGACCAAGTACATCTATGGATAAGACGTCAGTCTACAAATTCAGGGTCTCTCACCGCTGTGAGTTCGAATCCCGCTCAGACCTTTGCCTTTTCGGGTCAATGTGCACTATATATATGTGTGTGTGTGTGTGTGTGTGTGTGTGTGTGTGTGTGTGTGTGTGATGGGGGTGTTCTTAAACGTGACAAACCTGTCGTAACACTGGGACATCGGTTTTTAAGGTATCTTTCAAAGGACTCCATGACTTATTCATTTCTAAAATGCCGAATTCTTTGCGAAAGAACAGTCACTTTCTGTTTTCTAGTCGAGGTCAGACCCCGCCGGTTTGAAGCCACGGCCTCTCATACACGAAACAAGCACGCTACCAACTGAGCTACAGTATACGTAGTTGCAAGCGACTGAAGGGTCCTAACAGGGTAAATATGATATAAATACACTTTATTATATGGGATTTCACAAAATTAACCAATGTAATAAAATATGCAAGATCCTCTATTTATCATTTATACATGTATATGTTTCACATAGAAATCAAACAATAAATCCCGAGGTAATCGCACGTATTGAATTTGAACACAAACTTTGAAGAAAAATATTACACGAGTTTTATTTATCAATATCTTTATACAAAAAAAGAGTGCAATATCTATGTATTGTGAGACAAAATGGTATTTTTGGATGAAATACTATTGGGGAGTAAATAAATTGGTCTATCATAAAGTGTTATTGAACTGACATTGTGAAATAGTGTCCTTTCGTTGCACTCGTAAGCAAGCTAAATGCAAATGGCGAGCCAACTCGGGAAACTAAATCATTGTTTTAGTCCAAAAAACTTAAATTACATAATATACAGCATTAGACGGCCGTTTCGGAATACAATTCCTCAACAGTAGTGCTTGGAACAAAATTTGAAACCAAAATTGTTTACTTATCAGATCGTTGATTTAAGAATTTTTTTATATTGTTTTAGTTATAACAGCACAGACACCAAGAAAGAGCCTTGTGGATAGTCTTCTTGCGAGCTACGACAGCAATATCCGACCTTATTGTGATAACAACGTACTAACTAACACATCCATAGATATAGCACTACGGCAACTTGTAGATATGGTATGTTTCATTTTAATGGTCTCTATCTAGTATGGTGTAAACGAAAACTCAATGTAATATATATACGTTGCATGTTCATTCCTCCAAACTCTCAGCCCTAACGGAACTTAAGGTCTATGTAATATATAGGTGTTGTATGTTCATTCCTCCAAACTTAGCCGTTACGAACACTTAAGGTCTATGTAATATATAGGTGTTGTATGTTCATTCCTCCAAACTTAACCGTTACGAACACTTAAGGTCTATATAATATATAGGTGTTGTATGTTCATTCCTCTAAACTCCTATCCGTTACGAACACTTAAGGTCTATGTAATATATAGGCGTTGTATGTTCATTCCTCCAAACTATTAGCCGTTACGAACACTTAAGGTCTATGTAATATATAGGCGTTGTATGTTCATTCCTCTAAACTCCTAGCCGTTACGGACACTTAAGATCTATGTAATATATAGGCGTTGTATGTTCATTCCTCTAAACTCCTAGCCGTTACGAACACTTAAGGTCTTTGTTTTATATAGGCGTTGTATGTTCATTCCTCTAAACTCCTAGCCGTTACGAACACTTAAGGTCTTTGTTTTATATAGGCGTTGTATGTTCCTTTCTCCAAACTCTCAGCCGTTACGAACACTTAAGGTCTTTGTTTTATATAGGCGTTGTATGTTCATTCCTCTAAACTCCTAGCCGTTACGAACACTTAAGGTCTTTGTTTTATATAGGCGTTGTATGTTCCTTTCTCCAAACTCTCAGCCGTTACGGAAACTTAAGATCTATGTAATATATAGGCGTTGTTTGTTCATTCCTCCAAACCATCGGCCCTTACGAACACTTAAGGTCTATGTAATATATTGGCGTTGTGTGTTCATTCCTCCAAACTCTTAGCCGTTACGAACACTTAAGATCTATGTAATATATAGGCGTTGTTTGTTCATTCCTCCAAACCCTCAGTCCTTACGAACACTTAAGGTTTATGTAATATAAAACCGTTAAGTTCATTCCTCCAAACTCTTAGCCGTTACGAACACTTAAGATCTATGTAATATATTGGCGTTGTGTGTTCATTCCTCCAAACTCTCAGCCGTTACGAACACTTAAGGTCTATGTAATATATTGGCGTTGTGTGTTCATTCCTCCAAACTCTTAGCCGTTACGAACACTTAAGGTCTATGTAATATATAGGCGTTGTGTGTTCATTCCTCTAAACTCTTAGCCGTTACGAACACTTAAGGTCTATGTAATATATAGGTGTTATGTGTTCATTCCTCCAAACTTAGCCGTTACGAACACTTAAGGTCTATGTAATATATGTATAGGCGTTGTGTGTTCATTCCTCCAAACTCTTAGCCGTTACGAACACTTAAGGTCTATGTAATATATAGGCGTTGTGTGTTCATTCCTCCAAACTCTTAGCCGTTACGAACACTTAAGGTCTATGTAATATATAGGCGTTGTGTGTTCATTCCTCTAAACTCTTAGCCGTTACGAACACTTAAGGTCTATGTAATATATAGGTGTTGTGTGTTCATTCCTCCAAACTTAGCCGTTACGAACACTTAAGGTCTATGTAATATATAGGCGTTGTGTGTTCATTCCTCCAAACTTAGCCGTTACGAACACTTAAGATCTATGTAATATATAGGCGTTGTGTGTTCATTCCTCCAAACTTAGCCGTTACGAACACTTAAGGTCTATGTAATATATAGGTGTTATGTGTTCATTCCTCCAAACTTAGCCGTTACGAACACTTAAGATCTATGTAATATATAGGCGTTGTGTGTTCATTCCTCCAAACTCTTAGCCCTTACGAACACTTAAGGTCTATGTAATATATAGGTGTTATGTGTTCATTCCTCCAAACTTAGCCGTTACGAACACTTAAGGTCTATGTAATATATAGGCGTTGTGTGTTCATTCCTCCAAACTCCTAGCCGTTACGAACACTTAAGGTCTATGTAATATATAGGCGTTGTGTGTTCATTCCTCCAAACTCTTAGCCGTTACGAACACTTAAGGTCTATGTAATAAATAGGCGTTGTGTGTTCATTCCTCTAAACTCTTAGCCGTTACGAACACTTAAGGTCTATGTAATATATAGGTGTTGTGTGTTCATTCCTCCAAACTTAGCCGTTACGAACACTTAAGGTCTATGGAATATATAGGCGTTGTATGTTCATTCCTCCAAACTCTCAGCCGTTACGAACACTTAAAGTCTATGTTATATATGTATAGGCGTTGTGTTTATTCCTCCAAACTTAGCCGTTACGAACACTTAAGGTCTATGTAATATATAGGCGCTGTGTGTTCATTCCTCCAAACTCTCAGCCCTTACGAACACTTAAGGTCTATGTAATATATAGACGTTGTGTGTTCATTCCTCCAAACTTTTAGCCATTGCGAGCACATAAGGTCTATGTAATATGTAGGCGTTGTGTGTTTATTCCTCCAAACTCTTAGCCGTTACGAACACTTAAGGTCTATGTAATATATAGGCGTTCTGTGTTCATTTCTGCAAACTGAAATGAAATTTCAAAAACGGCTACGTTTTTCTCAACGACTTTTCAGTAGTACTGGAGAATTAATATACAATTATCTATGTAATACTTAATATTTGGAACAGAAAATTATAACTTGAAGATTGCATCTCTCTCTCTCTCTCTCTCTCTCTCTCTCTCTCTCTCTCTCTCTCTCTCTTTGCAATCCTATTCTACAGACTATCTTGCAAACTTATTGAAGTATATAGTCGGATATATATGTGTTTCTGTTCATACACATATCATGCCACAGCCTAAATCCACTGATGATTGTTAAAAAATTGATTAAGTATAATCAATGATTAACACAAATTAAAAACATCAATAAAAATCAACATATCATTATCAAATTCATAGTTGCATTTCCGTCCTCTAGTCTGTCCACAAATACTGTGGTATTGGAATCTCTAGATAATAACAATAATAATAATAATGCTTACCATCACTATTACTATCACCATCATAATGGTAGTGATGATGGTGGTGTTATTTAGTGAAGGTGGCAATGATGATGGAGGTGAAGGTGATGAAAGTGAAGGATATCATGGTATCATGCTTCAAATGTTTCTTTATGTGGCGGAATTTAGGCTTTTTGTCCCATATCTGAAGTACGTTACTTATTCAACATTGCAGCGTTCAACATTGAATAAGTAACAGTTACTTATTCAACATTCGAAAATATTTTTGTTTCATTTATAAAACATCCAACAAAACGAATTTTATCACATTCCACGATTAAATGTCACTACCAAGTATGGTTACCCCGAAGTGCCTCGGAACACATTGGCTTAAAGCTTCAATGTAAGCCCATACCATTATACAGTATATTTCATATAGACGGAAAGTAAAGTGCCTGAGCAAAGTGAAGCTTTCATTGTGCTGGGAATTTCGAAGTATCATTTTGTACTACTATGCTTAGGCAATTGGTAACTATACTTGGTAGTATAGGGGTCATTTAATGATTTCTCCGTCCATATCTGTCACATATCATAGGATATTACCAAATTGGAGTCATTTAATGATGTCACAGTCCATATCTGTCACATATCATCAGATATTACCAAATAGGAGTCATTTAATGTCACAGCCCATATCTGTCACATATCATCAGATATTACCAAATTGGAGTCATTTAATGATATCTCCGTCCATATCTGTCACATAGGATATTACCAAATTGGAGTCATTTAATGATATCACAGTCTATATATGTCACATATCATCAGATATTACCAAATAGGAGTCATTTAATGATATCACAGTCCATATTTGTCACATATCATCAGATATTACCAAATAGGGGTTATTTAATGATGTCACAGTCCATATCTGTCACATATCATCAGATATTACCTAATAGGGGTTATTTAATGATGTCACAGTCCATATCTGTCACATATCATCAGATATTACCAAATTGGAGTCATTTAATGATGTCACAGTCCATATATGTCACATATCATCAGATATTACCAAATTGGAGTCATTTAATGATGTCACAGCATATCTGTCACATATCATCAGATATTACCAAATTGGAGTCATTTAATGATGTCACAGTCCATATCTGTCACATATCATCAGATATTACCAAATAGGAGTCATTTAATGATATCACCGTCCATATCTGTCACATATATATATCATCAGATATTACCAAATAGGAGTCATTTAATGATATCACAGTCTATATATGTCACATATCATCAGACATTACCAAATTGGAGTCATTTAATGATATCACAGTCTATATATGTCACATATCATCAGATATTACCAAATTGGAGTCATTTAATGATATCACAGTCTATATATGTCACATATCATCAGATATTACCAAATTGGAGTCATTTAATGATATCACAGTCTATATATGTCACATATCATCAGATATTACCAAATTGGAGTCATTTAATGATATCACAGTCTATATATGTCACATATCATCAGATATTACCAAATTTGAGTCATTTAATGATATCACAGTCTATATATGTCACATATCATCAGATATTACCAAATTGGAGTCATTTAATGATATCACAGTCTATATATGTCATATATCATAAGATATGACCAAATAGAAGTCATTCCATGATATCACGACCCATATCTGCCACATATCGTTTTATGTTACATATAATAAGATATCAACACAAAGAAGTCGTATCATGATGTCCCAATCTATGTCTGCCACATTTGTTAAGATATCGCCATATATAGTCATTTCATGATGTTTCAGTTTATATCTGTCATATCATACGATATCAACCCATAAGCAGTCGTTTCGTGATGGCAAATATATCCCTGCTACAAATTATAAAAGCCTTAGCAAAATCGGTGAGCAACGCCAATGTCAAAATCTCGATCTACCACATGTAATGAGGTATTGCCACATCTGGTTGTGTAAGTAGGTCTATTGAGTAACAAAGTATCCCATTAATGCTTGATACACGTGACAACGGCAAGTGCACTTCATTTGACGGGATGGAGGTGGGTATGATGAACGGAATTCATCATATGTGAGAAGTCGTGATAGCCTTGGATATCTGGCCATATTTTTAAACAGACGTAAAATATGTCATGGCAGTCGCGGTGCGGATAAGAAGCATGGTAGGGCGTAGGATGACGGGGTGAACATGACAATGTATGTCTGAACTAAACAAAGGTTGATATTAATTAGTCAAGAAGCATGTGCTTTTCTTTGCATCTCCGGGCTCCGTTTTAAGGTTTGTCATGTTCTGTAGCGTTTCATTGTGCTTTCAGCTACAGCTGATGTTTATCCATTTTGTTAAATTTAAATTTTCATGAAAAGCTAGATGTATGGTTGTCGTTTTGTCGCATTCTATCTACGCCAATCAGAGCTAATTCCCAAGATCATTCAAACCAGACTTCAACGCAATATTAAAAGTATAAAAAAAACAGCGCCCATACCGCAATTAAAGATGTATTCGATAGGGGTAAAGCTATTGCTCTGATAATGCAAGAACATTCGCAAAGTCATGTAGCCCGAGAATTTCTCGTTTAATTGGACGTTTTAGAGCCAAGTGGAGATTGGGTGAACAGTCAAGAAGCAAAAGCCCGCGCGTTACGTCAAGATAGATATACCTCTCTCGAACCCCCGTAACCGATTTCAGACGGTTACAGAGACGACATGCCAACTTGTCAGCAATAATATTAATGGTCTGACAGTGTGTCCAAGAATGGTTAGGAATCGGTTGCGGGGTTTCATTTAAGGCCATAACGTCTATATGTTGGCCCGTGACTTACGCAGTGGCAACGCCAATGTTGAATGCAATGGCTGCTTTCACATGCGCCTAATCGGTTTCGTTTGGCCTATTGGAACATGTGCTGTATTCTCTGCGTGCTTTTATTGTTGGAATGACAACAACATATCTATCGACGACGTTTTGAGCGATATTTTGACACTTGCGAAACGGAAAGCGACAGATTCGGGAGAGGTTTTGTTACGGTGACCACACGTTCTTATTATCCATCAACGTAACCTAACATTACATCAGGGCAATGCGAGACCCCATGTTGCTAGGGGTTTTCGTGAATTCCTGATTCGAAACAACGTCCCAGTTCTTAATTGGCAACCATGCAGTCCAGAGTTGTCCACAATCGAGCGTTTGTAGCATACGCTGGGCAGGAGGGTTCGGAAGCGTGTCAACGTACTATATAACGTCGCTCTGTATAGCGGTCAGAGCCTCTTAATCCCAGATTTATAACCGCGGCGAATATTACTTTGATCAGAGCCTAATAATTCCAGCCGTACAGTCTCGGCGAATATTACTTTGGTCAGAACCTAATAATTACAGCCTTACTGCCTCGGCGAATATTACTTTGGTCAGAGCCTAATAATGCCAGCCGTACAGCCTCGGCGAATATTACTTTGGTCAGACCCTAATAATTACAGCCTTACTGCTTCGGCAAATATTACTATGGTTAGAGCCTAATAAATTCAGCCGTACAGTCTCGGCGAGTATTACTTTGGTCAAAGTCTAATAATCCCATATTTACAACCTCGGCGAATATTACTTTGGTCAGAGTCTAATAATTTCAGCCTTACAGCCTCAGCGAAACGAATATTACTTTGACCAGAGCCTCATAATGTCATCCTTACAACCTCTGTGAATATTACTTTGGTCAGAGCCTATTATATCCAGTCTTACAAACTCGACGAGTATTATTTAGTCAGAGCCTAATAATTCCAGCCTTACAACCTGGAGGTCGGCGAATATTACTTTGGTCAGAGTCTAATAATTCCAGCCAATATTACTTGGGTCAAACTTAATATTCCCATTCTTACAACCTCACAACCTCGACGAATATAATTTAGCCAGAGCCTAATTCCAGCCATACAGCCTCGGCGAATATTTCTTTGGTCAGAGCCTAATAATCCCAGCCTTACAGCCTCGGCGAATATTACTTTGGTCAGAGCCTAATAATTCTAGCCTTACTGCTTCGGCAAATATATCTTTGGTCAGAGCCTATTGATCCCAGCCTTACAGCCTCAGCAAATATGCCTTCGGTCAGAGCCTATTGATCCCAGCCTCACAACCTCGGCGAATATTACTTTGGTCAGAGCCTAATGATTGCAACCTTACAACATCGGCGAATATTACTTTGGTTAGAGCCTAATAATTACAGCCTTACAACCTCGGCGAATATTATTTTGGTCAGAGCCTAATAATTCCAACCTTACAACCACGGCAAATATTACTTTGGTCAGAGCCTAAAATTACAGCCTAACAACCTCAGCGTATATATCTTTGGTCAGAGCCTAATAATTTCAGCCTTACAGCCTCGGCGAATATTACTTTGGTCAGAGCCTAATAATTCCAGCCTTACAGCCTCGAGCAAAAATAACTTTGGTCAGAGTCTAATAATTCAAGGCTTACAACCTCGGCGAATATTGCTTTGTTCAGAGTCTTATAATTCCAGCCTTACAACCTGGAGGTCAGCGAATATAACTTGGGTCAGAGCCTAATAATTCCAGCCTTACAGCCTCGGCAAATATAACTTTGGCCAGAGCCTATTAATTTCAGCCTTACAGTTTGGCGAATATTACTTTGGTCAGAGACTAATTATTTCACCATACCACCTCGGCAAATATAACTTTGGTCAGAGCTTAATAATTTCAGCCTTACAGTTTGGCGAATATTACTTTGGTCAGAGACTAATTATTTCACCATACCACCTCGGCAAATATAACTTGGGTCAGAGCCTAATAATTCCAGCCTTACAGCCTCGGCGAATATTACTTTGGTCAGAGCCTAATAATTTCAGCCTTACAGTTTGGCAAATATTACTTTGGTCAGAGCCTAATAATTCCAGCCTTACAACCTCGGCGAATATTACTTTGGTCAGAGCCTAATAATTTCAGCCTTACCACCTCGGCAAATATAACTTTAGTCAGAACCTAATAATTTCAGCCTTACAGTTTGGCAATATTACTTAGGTCAGAGCCTAATAATTTCAGCTTTACCACTTTGGCAAATATAAATTTGGTCAGAGCCTAATAATTTCAGCTTTACAGTTTGGCGAATATTACTTATGTCAGAGCCTAATAATTTCAGTCTTACCACCTCGGCAAATATAACTTTGGTCAGAGCCTAATAATTTCAGCTTTACAGTTTGGCGAATATTACTTATGTCAGAGCCTAATAATTTCAGTCTTACCACCTCGGCAAATATAACTTTGGTCAGAGCCTAATAATTTCAGTCTTACAGTTCGACGAATATTACTTTGGTCAAAGCCTAATAATTACATCCTTACAGCCTCGGCAAATATAACTTTGGTCAGAGCCTAATAATTTTAGTCTTACAGTTTGTCAAATATTTCTTTGGTCAGAGCCTTACAACCTGGAGGTCGGCGAATATTACTTTGGTCAGAGTCTAATAATTCCAGTCTTACAACCTCAGCCAATATTACTTGGGTCAAACTTAATATTCCCATTCTTACAACCTCGACGAATATAATTTAGCCAGAGCCTAATTCCAGCCTTACAGCGTCGGCGAATATTTCTTTGGTCAGAGCCTAATAATCCCAGCCTTACAGCCTCGGCGAATATTACTTTGGTCAGAGCTTAATAATTCTAGCCTTACTGCTTCGGCAAATATATCTTTGGTCAGAGCCTAATGATTACAACCTTACAACCGCGGCGAATATTACTTTGGTCTGAGACTAATAATTCCAACCTTACAACATCGGCGAATATTACTTTGGTCAGAGACTAATAATTCCAACCTTACAACATCGGCGAATATTACTTTGGTCAGAGCCTAATAATTCCAACCTTACAGCTTAGGCGAATATTACTTTGGTCAGAGCCTAATAATTTCAGCCTTACAGTTTGGCAAATATTACTTTGGTCAGAGCCTAATAATTCCAACCTTACAACCACGGCAAATATAACTTTGGTCAGAGCCTAATAATTTTAGTCTTACAGTTTGACGAATATAACTTAGGTCAGAGACTAATAATTTCAGCCTTACCACCTCGGCAAATATAACTTTGGTCAGAGCCCAATAATTTCAGCCTTACAGTTTGGCGAATATTACTTATGTCAGAGCCTAATAATTTCAGCCTTACCACCTCGGCAAATATTACTTTGGTCAAAGCCTAATAATCACAGCCTTACAGCCTCGGCGACTATTACTTTGGTCATATCCTAATAATTCTAGCCTTACAACCTCGGCAAATATAACTTTGGTCAGGGCATAATAATTTCAGCCTTACAGTTTGGCGAATAATACTTTGGTCAGCGCCTAATCACCCCAGCCTTACAGCTTCGGCGAATATTACTTTGGTCAAAGCCTAATAATATCAGCCTTACAGTTTGGCGAATATTACTTTGGTCAAAGCCTAATAATCCAAGCCTTACAGCCTCGGCGAATATTACTTTGGTCAGAAACTAATAATTACAGCCTTACAGCCTCGGCGAATATTACTTTGGTCAGAGCCTAATAATTACAGCCTTACTGCCTCGGCGAATATTACTTTGGTGATATCCTAATAATCACAGCCTTACAGCCTCGGCGACTATTACTTTGGTGATATCCTAATAATTCTAGCCTTACAACCTCGGCAAATATAACTTTGGTCAGGGCATAATAATTTCAACCTTACAGTTTGGCGAATATTACTTTGGTCAGAGCCTAATAACCCCAGCCTTACAGCTTCGGCGAATATTACTTTGGTTAAAGCCTAATAATCACAGCCTTACAGCCTCGGCGACTATTACTTTGGTCAGAGCCTAATAATTTCAGCCTTACAGCTTCGGCGAATATTACTTTGGTTAAAGCCTAATAATCACAGCCTTACAGCCTCGGCGACTATTACTTTGGTCAGAGCCTAATAACCCCAGCCTTACAGCTTCGGCGAATATTACTTTGGTTAAAGCCTAATAATCACAGCCTTACAGCCTCGGCGACTATTACTTTGGTCAGAGCCTAATAACCCCAGCCTTACAGCTTCGGCGAATATTACTTTGGTTAAAGCCTAATAATCACAGCCTTACAGCCTCGGCGACTATTACTTTGGTCAGAGCCTAATAATTCTAGCCTTACAACCTCGGCAAATATTACTTTGGTCACAGCCTAATAATTCTAGCCTTACAACCTCGGCAAATATAACTTTGGTCAAAGCCTAATAATCCAAGCCTTACAACCTCGGCGAATATTACTTTGGTCAGAGCCTAATAATTCCAACCTTACAGCCTCGGCGACTATTACTTTGGTCAGAGCCTAATAATTTCAGCCTTACAGTTTGGCAAATATTACTTTGGTCAGAGCCTAATCACCCTAGCCTTACAGCTTCGGCGAATATTACTTTGGTCAAAAACGAATAATATCAGCCTTACAGTTTGGCAAATATTACTTTGGTCAAAGCCTAATAATCCAAGCCTTACAGCCTCGGCGAATATTACTTTGGTCAGAGCCTAATAATTCTAGCCTTACAACCTCGTCGAATATTACTTTGGTCAAAGCCTAATAATCCAAGCCTTACAGCCTCGGCGAATATTACTTTGGTCAGAGCCTAATAATCCAAGCCTTACAGCCTCGGCGAATATTACTTTGGTCAGGGCCTAATAATTCTAGCCTTACAACCTCGTCGAATATTACTTTGGTCAGAGCCTAATAATCCAAGCCTTACAGCCTCGGCGAATAATACTTTGGTCAAAAACGAATAATGCCAGCCTTACAGCCTCGGCGAATATTTCTTTGGTCAAACACGAATAATGCCAGCCTTACAGCCTCGGTGAATATAACTTTGGTCAGAGCCGACTAATCTTGACCTTATCGCCTCGGGTAAAAAATAACTTAACCGGTCTACAGCCTCGGCGAATATCACTCTGGCCCTATATTCACCTCAGGAACAGTATCTAATTTACGGAAATTAGGCACAATATTGAAAGCACCGATTATATACCCACTTTTGTACTTAAGTTTCTTAGATCTGAAAGTAAAGTATGTTGAAAGTCATAGTTTGACAACCGGTCAAACGTAATTTCTTTATTCGCGTCAGTAAAATGACGCAGCGTTTCCAACTTTTTCTCTTTATTAAAGAAATTTGGAATAACATCTTTCACAGTTAGATCGTAAACAACATTATTTATTTGTAACTAAGTTTCTCAGAAACTGGGGTTGAAAGTCACAATTGTTAAGAGTCATAGTTGGACGACCGGTCACACGTACATTTATGTATTTGTGTCCAATGACGCTTACCCGCAACGTGTTCTGGTCGTTAAACCTCAAGAGAATATACTATTTGATATGTAACTTGATTGGATTGTTACATCATGTGATAAAGGTAGGAAAAAATCGGTCATTCGTCTGAAAACTTCAGACGACTGGTCACACGTACGTTTATGTATTTGTGTCCAATGACGCTTACCCG
Source organism: Anadara kagoshimensis (assembly GCA_021292105.1). Taxonomy (NCBI): domain Eukaryota; kingdom Metazoa; phylum Mollusca; class Bivalvia; order Arcoida; family Arcidae; genus Anadara; species Anadara kagoshimensis. The sequence goes on along the minus strand of CM037871.1, from coordinate 12,351,414 downwards.
CAGCGTGTTCTAGTCATTTAACCTCATAAAAATATACTATTTGATATGTGATTTGATTGGATTGTAAGACCATGTGATCAGGGTGGGAAAACATCGTGTATCCCTCTGAAAACATCATATCCAAACGCTTCGTAACACACCATGACGTCACAAAGATATTACGACATCGATGGAGAATCTGTCAAGACGTTCTAGAGTTTCCCTCTGAATAGTTCAGATAGAAGAAAAATAAATGAATCTGACTTGTTTAAACCACCCAGGCTGTCTTATTTTTAATATTGTATCTTTCTTTCTGTCTTTCTTATTACCTTGATTATCTTTAGGTATAATAAACAATTCATTGTCTTTGTTTGAGGGATATGCATGTATGAATGGTTGATCATCCTCTCTCACCCAAAGGCAACAATGTTTATTGTTATACCTCATTCATAAATACTAAAGATTGATTGGATAAGTGCAGTCACATGGACAGGATAGAAAATCTCAAATTGCCTTTACGCCGTTGAGTGTCTCTCTAATATATCCCTTATTCGGAACACAACATAACGTCACAGTGATATGATGTCATCGATACAGGATCAGTCTTGAAGTTCTAGCGTTTGCCTCCGATGAGTTCCGATAGGGGAACAATCAATGAATCGAAGAAAGACATTCAGACTATCTTATTTTAATATTTTTGTAAACTTGATGCACGTTTCTATTTAGTCTTTCTGTCTTTCTTATTGCCATGGTTATCTTTCTGTATAATTAACAAACCCACAACAAGTCACATTTACCTCGGGCTTCGCCCTTTGGAAATATGACTTGTTGCGGGTAAACAATTGTTTATAAAAGGCAATAAATAACAACGTCACCCATAAAACAATAATAATAATAAACACATTTTACACACTAAGTTGATGGTGTCGGTATTATTTAACGCAAGAGCGTCAATGTTAAAAAAACAGGTACCCCGACTGAGACAAAATCACGTGCGCACATTAATTAAAGACACCATAATCATTTTACGCGAGACCGTCGAAAAATCGATGACGTACAGGATCCCCGTTTTTTTTCGTAGAATCAGATTTGAAAGTCAGAGATAACAAATTAACGCGGGAGGTTATTCGTGTGATCTGTCTCAAACAGTACGAGGCAGAGAAAACTTGGGATGACATTTCTTAATAGAAATAAGGGGGTGAGGTTTCTTTCTGAAACGAACTCTTTATTATATCACGCATTTCTGAAAATCCGGTGTATATGAAATTTGATGTACGTCATCGATTTTTACGCTTCCCGCGCGTAAAATGATTCTGGCATCATCAATTGACGTATCGCCGGCCACGCCCACAATGTTCCGTCACATGACCGGATGCTTGATGTACATGCAAAAAGAATGAAAACTCGGTCTAAAAAGCGTCATTTGATGACGTCACTGACACTAGTACGTCATTAGTTGCAGTGACGTTGCTTTGGAACCGTGATGGCGGCCAGTGTCGGAACATTGTGGGCGTGGTCGGCGATACGACAATGGGGTTCACCGCTGTACCACGTGATACCCTCTAATGTTTGTTCGGAACACGTATTTCCAATGGATATGGAATAACATGAGACGACGTTTTTCCGCGAAAACGACCTCATTCCGGGAATCTGTGATGTTGACGTTTTCCAAAAGGTTCCACGCAAACGTTAAGAGTTATTGATCACGTGGTACAACGGCGAACCCCATTTTAAGAGTGAGAATGATTGTTTCTCATCCGCAATGCACTTCATTTTTTAAAGAATCAGATTTAAAGATCATCGAGTTAGAGCTGTTATTCAAGCAAGACGTGCTTCTACTAGCTGTAAATTAGGCTGTGTTGATACCTAACATTGTAAATGATTCTAATAAAATCACTTCTAAATGAAATATATTTGTATTTTTATTCTTACTTTAATTGTTCTTTATGAAAATTAGGTACTGACGTTTCTTTCTGGAACGAGTTCTATATTTATTTTTCGGTTAATATCACACTATATACAACTTTCTCGGTTATGTGACATATTAATCTCAAGAGATAGCGGTGCGATATGGAAAAAATATCACATCCCTATCTCTTGATAGAGATCACGTGCAGGGTATCTCAACAACAGGGACTACTTTTTCAGTTTTAGTGACTTTAATATTAGAGTTATAATAATCAAAATTCGATCAATAACTACAAAACACTGAAAGAAAAATTTCCAATCTACATAACACCGGTTGACAGTCAATTTAGGCTATCATAAATGATACAACGTTCATCAGCTCTGAAACAAACATTTGTGTCAATGTTAATGACCCAGTTTCTACGTGACGTAGCAACGACGAAGAGGTTACTATTCACGTAGGTTAAGAACGTCTTAATAGTTTTGCGTAACCAGGATGGTCAAAATTGATTTAATTAAGTAATGAATTTGAAATTCTATCTGCATTATCAAACTTTATGAAAATAACGTAAATTAAAACTTTTAACTCGATCCGATTTTCGATGTACCCTTTGTTGTACCCCTTACGCTCCCGGTACGTAAATAGTAAATTCTTCCGTAATCATTACGTCACACGAAAGGGGCCGCCATTTTGTCAATAGTTTACACTGTAAACACCCAATCGAAACATTTGGTGCATTAAAGAAAATACAGCGAAGCCTGTGAATACTGGACTATGCATAATGCATTAATTGGATTAAAATTGGGATATTTAGCAATGACTTTACCAATGTGAGTAAATGATTTATTGATTTACAAGTACCCTTCGCATTGACAAACTGCAAAATCTTTGCCTTGCAGTAAAAAATACCTTGCCTACATTAAAATCTACATGTATATGCGAGAAAAATAATAAATTACTCGTTTCAGACCGCGATAAGGAAATTCCAATCTCGTGGTCAGATCTCGGTCTGAAATTAGTAATAGATTCTCTTTATATATTATATTATATTCATTGGTAAAAACATCGTGTGTCGCTTGAAAAACATCATATCCCACCCGTTCGGAACAAACCATGGTAGGGAATCGGTTTCGACATTATAACGTTTGATTAATACTGGGAGAGTTGAGTTGAGGAATGGTACTTAACGTCCCAGTCAAGAATATTTCACCTATATCGAGACGTCGCCAGCTATAGGCGAAGGTGCAGAAATTTTGCCTCTGCGTTGCGTTGGTGGCATTATACAGTAGGGTTCTTTATCGTACCAAGCCTACCAAGACATGGGACCTCGTTTATTTTAAGTTCCTATCCGAAAGAACCGTGACTTTTATTTCGTAATGCCGAGCGCTTGGCGAAAGAACAATCACTACCCACTTTTAAGTCTTGGGTCAGACCCGGTCGTGGTTCGAACCCACGACCTCCCACTTAAGGAGCAAGCACTCTACCAACAATACTGGGAGAGATATTTATGGTAGTATCAAGCGCTTTAAACCAACTTTCTTTTCATTACCATTATTCATAATTATGACTTGTTGTGTAAGAACAAAAGTTCATATCTTCGCACTCAAAGGCAATAAATGTATAGTATACACACCCACCTTTTACTCTTTCTAAGAAACTTCGTCATTAAATTACCTAATGTTTTGCTCGATCCCACTGTAAATGAAATTATTTCAAATTTCCTCAATACTGGGATTGAATGTTAAGTATGCCAAAAGTATAATAGTTGGGCGACCGGCAAAAGGTACATTTCCTGAATAACAAAGTGGGATGGTCCTGCTGATGTTTTGAAAGATTGACTAAAACGTCAAAAGGGATTCCACACCTAACAGCATACACTAAACATATTTTGTATTCGAGAATAACTAGATAAATAAATAAATAAATATAAAATACATAACATTAAAATAAGTAAATTTGAAATAAACGAATAAATAAATAAATATAAAATTAAATTAAATAAATTTGAAATAAACGAATAAATAAATGAATATAAAATACATAAAATTAAAATAAAAAAATGGAAATAAACTTAAAAAAAATAAATATAAATTACATAAAATTAAATTAAATAAATTTGAAATAAACGAATAAACTAATAAAAAATACATAAAATTAAATTAAATAAATTTGAAATAAACGAATAAATAAATATTAAATGCATTAAATTAAATTAAATTAAATAAATTTGAAATAAATAAATAAATATAAAATACATTAAATGAAAAAAATTGGAAAAAAAATAAATATAAAATACATAAAATTAAAATAAATAAATTTGGAAATAAACTAAAAGTAGATAAAAGTAAAGACAAACGTGTATGAATATATTTTAATAATATCGTGGCTGTCATTGTTTCTTTTTCAGGATGAGCCAGCCCAGATTCTGAAAATAAACGTTTGGATGCGATGGGTAAGACAAAAATGGGACCAATGGTATTTGCCGACAGACCACGTGATACCCAAATAACGTTTGTGTGGAACAATTATTTCTATTGGATCTTGAATCCCATCAGTTGCTTTTTACCGTAAAATCGGCATAACTCCCTAATTTTTGGATGTAAACGTTTCGACATCGTTCCTCACAAAAGTTAAGCGGTGTTGATCGCCTGGTACGCTGGCAATCTATTGTTGTATATCGATTTTAATAATTATGTTGTTGAAAAATAATAAAAAAGTTTTTTATTAAAGCTACAGTACAGACCTGTCGACAGTTTAACAATGAGCAAACGTATCAACATAATTATACAGTCTAACCTGTCTATAAGGGCCACTCGGGGGAAGTTGCAAAAGTGGCCCTTATGGACAGGTGGCCTTTATATACAGGTTTGTAAATCCAGTTATGACATCAATATAAATATAAGTTGGAAAAATAGTGAGCAGTTCTAATTTATTTATTTTATTTGTTAAAATTTCTGTTACAAAAAAGGCATTAGCTAATTTTAACAGAATAATTTTTTTGAAAACAATCAAAGAAAAATCTTCTGACCACACTATTTATCGATCTTTGAAAAAAAAACCTTAAAATCACCAAGTATATAAACATATCTTAAATAAAGACATGTCTTCTTTAATAGGTAGGAGTAGTGTCTTCTTTAATAGGTAGGAGCCAGTAATGAAAACAATAGAAAATAGTATATGTATCATAATTAACAATGAGTAATAATCTATCCTTAGTGCTTTATGGCTTCATTTGTTGACATGAGGATAAATGACTTAAAATTTGTGTAAGTTTTTAAAAAAGTTTCAAAAATATACTTTTTAAAAATTCTTTTCTTATCAACATACAGATTTGGTTACATGTACTGAGTTTAATGATCAATGGTTTAAAGTTAAATAATCAATGTTTAAAATCTAATTTTAGCTTCAAGATTTTAAAAAAAACTACATGGCTTAACATTTTTGCACAAATTTTTAGAAACTACCGGTATAACAAAACATGTCCCCAAAATACGAATAAAAAGTGGCCTTTACAGACAGGTTCATGAGCCATTTTGTACAAAAATAGGGTGGCCTCTGGCTCAGTTGAACAGTGGCCCTTATATAGAGGTTAAATAAAGAGTAAAATGGCTCGGGAGGAATTTAAAGTGCCCTTTATAGACAGGTGGCCCTTATATAGAGGTGGCCTTTAGCACAGGTTGGACTGTAATTGGTTTGGCCGATTTACCTACCATATTTATGATACCAACAACTTTAATGAAATGCGTTATTTCAATGTTTGTGCGAGAGAGTTATTTCCATTGAATATAGAATCATATCAGTTCACATTTTACTGTGATAATAAAAAACTAATCCATGTCCGAATCGCAATCCAGAAGCAAAGTAAAAACTTTGGAACTGACAAGGTTAAACACGTGAACTTCAACCAGGGAAGTTAGGCCGGGTGCGCCGGGAGGGTAAGAACCTCGTTATTCTTGTTCTTATACATTTAAAACACACCTTTACTGATTATGAAAAGTAGAGCGGTCTCTTGAGAAAGAAATACCCCCAGTTCTGTCCTCAACATTTCCGAATGGTTGTTTTGAGGGTTTGACATTGTGACCTTGACCCTTTGCCCTATGTACCTATATTTTTACACCACACGTTGTCTTATGTTAGTTAATATTTGTGCCAAGTTTAAGCCAAATCCATACACGAGCAATATTTAGCGGACACGATATTTGAACGGACGGCCAGGTGGACAGGGTGATTTCTATATAATTTTCTATATTTTGTATGTAAATGGCATAAATAAAATCTCACGGAGAAAAAATAAAATTGAAAAACAAAATCCTATGCCTTTTTCTACGGAAATAAGTGTCAATAATAAATAAATTATGGACAAACCGATCTATAACCCCGCAGCAAAGAAAAAACCGGCAAATTTAAAATTAAAACATGAACTTCCACCAGAGAAGTGAGACATGTTGCTCAGGTAGGGTAAACACATTCTGTCTAGCTAGCTAAACCTATCATGTTTAAAATCCAGAATGTAAATTAAAAAAAAACAATGGATACGAGAAGAATCAAAAGATGAAATTCCACTGATTATAAATATCCGGGTTGGTTAGGTCTGTGAAAAACTACTGTATCCAATTTTTCATCCTATCCTGCGCTCGTAACATACAAATCCATGTCTAAACCACAATCCCAAAGCAAAATAAAAATCTCAAGGCTGGCAAATAAGGTTAAACACATGAACTTCCACCAGGGAGGTGAGGCCGTGTGTCAGGAAGGATAAGCACGTCCTGTTTAGCTAGCTGCATCCGCCACGTGGAAAAGAACATGGAATTAAATAGGACGTCAACTTTTCCCAGGGTCATTTTAGATACAGAGATACCATACTATTTAACAATATTGTGATACGAATGGTGGCAATTGAGCTACTTGAAAAGCCTAGATTTACAATACCCCCGTGCCAATAATTTATTTGTAAGCAGCTTGATTGGTTGAACAAAAACAAGCTCTTCCATAGCGTATTTATTATCTGGTTTTTGTTATAAGTGCTTTTAATATGTGTCTGTCTTGTTTTTTGTCCTCCGTTTGTATTGTGATAGTATTGATGTTTTTGGCTATAGCTAAAACGGTATTCAGTTGTGAACATTATAAGCTATACCGGATTTAGAAGTGTTTTACAGTAAAACCTGGAAAGATTTGATTCCAAATCTAATGGAAACTAGAACTGTCTCTTGAGAGCCAAACACCCTGGCCCCCAACATTTAAAGTTTTCCTGCTACAGTCAAACCTGCCCATAATGACCACTTTTACTGGTTCTCTTTGGTGACCTTTATAGACAGGTTTGACTGTATTGCATTTATATGTTCCATATAACACAAACTTGTTATTTTTTTTCCCTAGAAATGGTATGATTGTCAGCTAAAATGGGAGCCGTCGAACCACAGTGATATTAGTCATGTTGTTTTTCCTTACAAGAAGATATGGATACCGGATATAGTTTTATATGACAGGTATGATCATGCGCGGTCCCACCTAAATAATATTGTTCAGCGAACAGGGCCTTTTCTGACTTTCTGTAAAAACTAGCTTGAATCCATGACTTTATAGTTTATTGTTGTGAATAAATGACATTCAAACTTTGGAATATTAAGTAATAAAATAAATACTTTACTTTTTTCACAAAATTGATTGTATGATTATTTAAAAAGGTATACGAATTTATTAATATCAATAAGTATATCTTCACACGAAAGGCTGGGATTTTGGGAAATATCCAGAAAAGTGTGAAATTTCAATGTAATTTTGGTTTGCTTTCTGTGTGCAACATGTGAGCCATACTGAAGCATGAACATGAACATGAAAAAAAAACTTTTGTGTATAAATAAAATGCTCTTCCATAGATTCAAGATGTTTTTGAAGTTTAATAAGACTGTTTGGCTAACATCACTTGTCAGATATGAAATTAAAATTGAGAACCATAGAGCAAGGTACTTAGAACTATGGGGCATAAAATAAAATATATCAAGGACCAATTTGGATACGGCGACATACTTCTCAACATTATTGCGATAATATCTATTCAACGTTTTGAGGGTCTTGATAAGTTTGGGTTTGAAATAGACCGCTGACCCAATAATTTATTTGCTTCATTGTATAAAGTTCCAGCAATGGGAATAAGCTCTACCATAGCGTATTAAAAATAACCGGAAACCTTACAAAATAAAATCACGTTGCATTGGTGTACATGGAGATAAAAATCACGTTGCAAATATCGTTATGCAAACCGTGAATGCTCTTTCAGCAGGTGTTAGGTTATACAATTCTTGATACATAAACTACTTAACAGGGAACGAATTTGTAACCGCACATAAAGTGTGTGTGTGTGTGTGTGTGTGTGTGTGTGTGTGTGTGTGTGTGTGTGTGAACAACCACAAAATGAATAAAAATTTATTTGTCCTCTGTTCCAATAACTATTAAAAAGAACCATCTGAGGGATTTCTCTGCCACGTGTATAATTAAAACTGCGAATGAAAGCTACATGGAACTATGGGACGTCAAATTATCTAGGATAAATTTAGATACCAATACCCCATACATACCAATTATATTGCGATAATCGCCATTTAACATTTTGAGGTTTTTTGAAAAGCATAGGTTTACAATATCTCCGAATCAACAGTTTACTTTTAAGCTATTTCTTCAGTTGTATAACATTCCCGGAGTAGGAACAAGCTCTACTATATAGTGTGTTATTCTTCAGCAGGAAAAGCAGACAAATTGCTTCACAAAGAAAGTTGACAAAAAATGCAATTTTCATGCGTGTCATACAGCTTAAAATGTAGCATTTGGTGGGCGTTATAATTGAGGCATTAGCCCAAATATGAAGCTGAAATTTCAACTTGAAAAATCAGCCGTATATTTTATTTCAAGCTCACAAGGTTGCAAAACAAAACATTGCTTAAATATGAATAACTCGCTGTTGAATATATTTTCAATACATTGCTGTTTGTAGTCGGTTTGGTTCATGAAAAATAACTAGAATCGCTGTTTAGCACTAGATATTAATTTCTTGGCTGGCAATTAAAAGATTAGTTTTATTTGTACTTTTTGGGCTTTAGTTTTCATTTTCATTTTTATTTTAATTTATAATGAGGAATTTAAAATTTTTAAAATTCATTTTACGCGAGATAAGGAATTTGAAACAAGATGTTCCAGTACATGTAGTTAAAACGACAATTTAGGACTGCAACAAATAAAAATGTAACCAAAAATAGTTTATCAAAAGGCTCATCATCTCTGATTTATGTTGCCCAGTCTGTTTTAATTGCTTCTAATTGTAAGCGTCCAAAGGTGGTCTACTCTTTTTCGAACTCTACAGAGGTTTCTTTTAGTGTGCCTTGAGGCACGGGACCTCGGTTTTGAGTCTCATCCCAAAGACCTCTTAGTAATGAGCTTTTTACACTCTATTATGGACAGGAGATAAAAATTATCTCAGAAAATTCCTGAGTGCTGTTCGAACCTTCAACACTTGACTTTGAGAGCCAGTGACAGTACCAATCGGTCATCTCCGCTCACACTATCACACGGCAATCTCCGCCCAGAGTGACACATTTGAATCGTATTTTTGAAAAACCGCTATGGAATCTTCAATACATTTGGATACATTAAATGGTCAACGAGTTGTTTTTTTTCTAATTCAACAGTGTAAACTTGTGTAATTAACCTTTAACTGTTTATGATGGATCCGTTACGCAAAGACAGGTGTTTTTGTCTGAATAATTGGAAACATACATGTACATCATTAGATAACTTCGAATCACAACACTCTTAAATTAATATTCTGATAGATCATAGATGTTTGCCTATATTTTCAACTGAAACTTACAAATATAAATACCATAAATTCTATTAAAAAAAAAAAAAACAAAAAAAAAAAATATTCACATAGATGACTACAGACAAGATATAATATTTGTGGCATTGTAATAAACTCAGTGGAACAGATTACTGAAGCTGCTCGTTGGTATTTGTGCTTATGTGTGTGTGTGTGTGTGTGTGTGTGTGTGTGTGTGTGTGTGTCGAATGAAGCCTGCGACGACCTTATATACTCTTCTGTTAGGTAACAAAAGGGACGAGCATGACTACTAGCCTTTTACCAAAAATCATAGTTTGTAAAGGTGTATACTTAATGTAATGACAAGACTGTAAGTTCTTGAATAATTGTATGGAGGCTTACAAGACTTGTCTGACCATTGAAATGAGGATTGCCTGAGTATTTAACCTTATATAAAAATAAAGCCGAACGTACAAATTTTAAAAACTAGAAATTCTTTTGGTTAATTTTCATATGATTTCTCATAACGACAACGCTGTCAACAAGATGAAAAAATAAATCTGTTGATTGATTGAATATGGTTTTTCGTTCTAGTCAAGGATATTTTACACATATCGGAAATTAGGAGGCAGAAAATTTACATTTGCATTGTCCGCAGGATGATATCTAGGGTGCGTTTTTAGTATGTTATACACGCAAATCATTACATAGGGCATCGGTTTCTTAGGTGTCTCGACAAGTTTTCATTTCTGAAGTCAAAGTAGTTGGTAAAGAAAAAATCATTTCCGATTTCATTTTACTTTAGAGACTCGGTCAGGGTCCGAAATCTGGTCTGCTTCATTCAAAAACCGGCACTCTACCAATTTATTAACCGTAGTGGCACAGATGAATAGAGAAAAACTGAGACAAAAACTGCATACTTACCAATCCCTGCCCAGATCACAATCAAAACGCAAAGTAAAATTGATACTTCCACTGGGAAAGTAAGGCCTGGTGCTCCATAAGGATAACCATCTCCTGTGTAGCTAGCTTCATCCGTCACGTGTAAAATAAAACCCTGAGAATCAAAACGCAAAGTAAAATTGATACTTCCACTGGGAAAGTAAGGCCTGGTGCTCCATAAGGATAACCATCTCCTGTGTAGCTAGCTTCATCCGTCACGTGTAAAATAAAACCCTGAGAATCAAAACGCAAAGTAAAATTGATACTTCCACTGGGAAAGTAAGGCCTGGTGCTCCATAAGGATAACCATCTCCTGTGTAGCTAGCTTCATCTGCCACGCGTAAAATAAAACCCTGAGAATGAAAGAAACATGAAACTATGGGACATATATATATTCAAGATACTTATGAAAATACATCAAATTTTTAAGATTTTGTGGTGATTGTCATACAATGCTTGAGGTCTTGATAAAATAATCGAGTGAAAATTTAGTATTAATGTTAAGCTTTATTGAGATTAAAAACTATATTTCTCCCTCTTAGTGCAACAATAGTGTTCATTTTCTATTTGTTTTTATTCCACAGTGTGGCTGGGGAGTTTGATGGCTTACAGAACTATCGAGCCGATGTCCAAAGTGATGGAACAGTGTCTTATAACTTCCCAACATTGATAGAATGCAGCTGCAAGATCAATGTTCGGTATTTTCCATTCGACACACAGTCTTGCGTCATGGAATTCGGTTCCTGGATATATCATGGGTTTGAACTGGACATTTTTCCTAAAAACTCGAAAGGAGACATGTCAAATCTTTTGGCTAATAGTGAATGGAATTTTGTCTCTTTTAAAACCAGCAGAGTTGTGAGCTATTTTGGATGTTGTCCAGAGCCGTTTCCGGTTGTAAAGTTTACTTTGAAACTCCAGCGAAAATCTTTGTATTACGTCATGAACTTATTTATACCAACCATAGTTATTGCTCTTCTCGGTGTCTTTGCCTTTATACTCCCTGTTGAAGCTGGTGAAAAAGTTGGATTGGAAATAACCGTGATGTTATCGTTGGCTGTTTTTCTGCTGTTGATCGGCGATTCATTACCACCATCATCGGACAACTTTCCATTAATAGGTAGGTACTGTATAATGCTTATATTTCGGTATGCTTTTTATTTTCGCTATATTCGTGGCACAATGTATTCCCTCGAAAATAAAACAGTCGCAAATATACCAGCCCATTAATCTTCCTAGCGAAGTTTTCCTTTAATCAGAAAAGACCGCAAAAATATGACACCGTGAATATGCTAGCCATCGTCAAACCACGAAAATTCGACACCGTGAAAATAAAGCAATATACAGTAGTCTAAAGGTAAAAAATTAAAAGATGTCAATAATCTCGCTGGAGTGACATAACCTAAAGATAATTTAAAACTATTTAAAGTATTAAAATTTGATTTAATTTACTTAATATTTTAAAACTCAATTTTATTTACTTAAATAAATATTTGCAATATCATTTTTTTCATTGTTGAAAAAAAATTAAAAAATTAATCAAAAACAAATATACCAATGCATAAAAAACAACAATCCCAAAGCAAAGCGAAAACATTGATAACTGTGAATTAAGTATAACATGTGAAATGAAGTGAAATCGGTGTATGAACATCCTGTTTACCAAGGTACATCTGTGATGTGTGTCATCAAAATAGGGAATGGAAATGTAGTTTTGCGACGTCCAATTTATCCAGGACGAACATCATACTTATCACCAATTTAGGATTGAAGTTAGTTTTTTGTTATTGCCGTAGCATGTAAAAAATAGCATCACTAAGGGGTAGGAATTCAAATGCTTTTATACGGCATCCATAATAAAAAAACGTCACTGAGACTCAATCTATTCATGCACACGCAACATGACCCATCAAAATGCTTGAAACAAAGGAGAATTGAATTATCATTGTGATGACTTTATGATATGAATTCATGGACATATTTATGAAATAAAACTAGAAAAACTGTGAGCCACAAGCTCACAAAAATACCCCCGCTCCCCCCACATAAAAAATACATCGGATCAAATTTTTTAATAGGAGGTGCACATCTACATTATATCACAAAGATTGTGTGAAAGTTTCATGGAAATCCATTGAAGGGTTTAGGAGGAGTTGCGGATAAGAGAAAGGTACCCTAAGGAGTAACGGAAGGACGGACGGACACCCCTATCACTATATACCCCCCATTTTAAGCGGGGGTATAATAAATCTTGCTAAATAACAGTAAACATGTCATCAGAGGGTGAAATAAAACTTGAATAGCAATTCAAGAGCAAAATAATTCTACACAAAGTTGATAACAAAAATAAATCAAAGTAAAACGTTTATGGCCATATGGATATTTTATTTGAGTTTTCATAAATCATTAGGTAAAACTATCAAAGGTCCTAATTATCGTAAGAGATACGTTAACAAATTGGCCAAAGGACCTAATTATCGTAAGAGATACTTTAACAAATTAGCCAAAGAATAAAAAGTATGTCCACTTATTCACAAACTTTATCTTCTTATATTTTTTGACAAACCCATTCTTATTATACTCAATCGGGATAACTGCAATACATATTGCATTTCTTAATATACACTGGAACTTTATACAACGAAACAAACTGCTTACAAATAAATAGTTATCGCAAGGATATTGCATGCAAAGGCTTATCAAGGCCCTTAAGACTCTGTGGACATGGTCACAAAATTGTTAATAAGTATGATGTCACTGTGTCCCAAATAACCTTGGCTATATTTGATGTCCAAAAGTTCAATGTTCCTTTCATTTCCAATTTTGATTACACGCATGTAACTAGCTAAACAGGATTCAACTACTCTTCCAGAGCACCCGGCTTCATTTCCCTGATGAACGTTTACATGGTAAAACTAATTTTCCAGATTCAAAGATTTTACTTTGCTTTTGGATTGTGTTTTTGACATTGAATGGTATGTTTATTATTTTTATTCTAGTTCTTATATATTATATGATATATTTGTAGGACACTATTTTGCATTTACAATGGTCTTAGTAGGTTTTGCCACTATTATGACAGTATTTGTCCTGAACACATATTACAAGGAGAATGCAAGCATGCCAAGATGGGTCAGATTTGTGTTTCTTGAAAAACTAGGACGGTTAGTAAGAGTAACAGGGGGAAAAGAGCAAAAGGGGGAAGAGGTAATTTCTTTTTTTCTGCTTTTTCAATTCAAGTTTGCATTTAGAGTAATATGAATGCCTATGGTGTGTTAAGGCTTCATGGTAATTAATTATTTGGTAATTTTATATTAGGATTTTATATGTATTGTGAAATATTTTCAAGGGTAGTTGTAAAATTGCACTCAAATCTTTATGAAAAATTTTGGGTGATTTTGATTACGAAATGAAAGTCAAGGTTCTTTCGGATGGCAACTTAAAATAAATTAGGTCCCATGTCATGGTAGGCTTGGCACGATAAAGAACCCTGCTTCATAATATCATCAGCGCAACACACAGGCCAAATTTCTGCACCTTCGCTTATAGCTGGTAACATCTCAACATAAGGGAAACATTATTTAATGGTTCGTTAAACACTTACTAATTTCAACCCCCACGTTTAAGGGAATTAACTTGATTTATTAGTAATCAGTATATTACTTTGCGTTTTGGATTGTGATTTTCAAATTGATCGGTATGTTTGTATTTTATAAAGATATTTTTTTGAAATATTGATAGAGAAATTGCGTGAAAGTTCAAAACATACATGCCATTGGTTTCGTCGCCGTCGTGGTAAATTTTCTTGATGTTGGTTCGTCTCGAAATTTTTACCATAGACAAATTGTCATCCTCAGTAAAAACTTGTTATCCGCGAATCCCTTTTTTTAATAAAGGGCTTTTTTGTAAAATATTCAAGAGCCTCTCCCAGTCTAGATTCGAATCCCGATCGGACACACCCTTGTGTAAGAAAGTTTGTCATGGTCGATGATTTAGTCCAAGTTCTTCCACCAACCCTAAATTGACAGACTCGCTATACAGTCAAATCTGTCTATAAAGACCACCCAAGGGAAACAGTTAAACTGGCTTTATATGCAGGTGGTCTTTATGCACAGGTTCAAATAATAGAAATAAAGAACCATTGGAATATAATTCTACTGGTATTTATAAGCCGGTGGCCCTTATATAGATTTGGCCTTTAAGGCAGGTTTGACTATCATTGAAATAAGCTTGACTTAAAATACGATTACAGTACTGTTATATGAAAAGTGCGAATTTTCATATAAAATCACCTAACACTCTACATATTATTGTTTTATAAATATGATGGGTACAGACGGGAGATATAACAAACAATTATATTTTGTTTTAAATACTTATTAGCAAGCATGGGCCAAAATAATGAATTTTTGACATTTTCATATTTTTGGGGTAGGGAAAACATAATAATTTGCTGCTGTATTAAGGTTCCATATTTCCGAAGTTTTGTAACACTTTTATCTACAGGACTACCAAGGCCTTATTAATATATATAGTTTGTCATATTTAATGCATAAACAACAAATTTACAAGAATCGAAAGACAATAGATAAAAACGCAGTTTACAGCATCGATTTTATCGCTTATTTTATAATTTTGACACAAAATCGGAAAACTTTCAGGATGTTTTGCATTTTAATCTATCATGTGTCCACAATGAAAGATAGAATGAACATTTTTGTGTTAACGTTGTTTTTGCCACAAAATGCTTCAAAATCTGGAATTTTTATTTTTTACCAAAATTTAACATTTGTAGAGGCTTTTCTTCAAAAACTGTTTCTGATTAAAAAATCGGAAACGATCTGACGCCTAAGAAATTGGTTTTCAGTAACTAGGGACATTTTTCTACAAGAATCAACCTTTAAAACTTTTTGGCCTCGTTCACCCGGAATTTAGTCATGATCTCTTGGACTAATTGTAACTCAGATACTTGCAGTGAATTACGATGTATTTACGTTGTTATGTACCGCCCGACTCGGTAAACTGAATAAAATCATACCTTTATTAATTGTTTTAATTTTCTTTGAAAGTGAAAGTAGATTAAAATTTTCGGTTGAGAACAATCGTACATTGCAAGTCCTGTCGGCATAGAAAGTGACGTTATAAATGAATTTGATTGGTTGTGAAAATTTGCGGAACCTACAGCTACCCTGATTCAGCGTGTTATAATTTGTACAACTGGAATTCCCGAAAATAATAATTTGCTTAGATCCTGCCTAAAGATGAAAAAATGACGCTATGGTGATGCATTTATTGTTTTCTAAAATGAGAATTATATTAAAATGTATTAGAAATGCGACTTTAAAAACAAAGAATTATTTTGTTCCCTTAGTGGTGATCACAATTTATTAGGAAACACGCTCAAATTTTTTCAGAAAAAAGGTACTCGTGGCATACGAGGCAGATTCTTGACCGAGACGTTTTATTCTTGACTAGGATTACAAAAATTCATATTATTTTGACCAAGTCGATATATCGTTATGATCGTGAACATCAAACATATTTGGAAATAACTGATAAAAGTCGCGTAATTTGCTTACAAACAAGATGGTCTCTTACAATGTGTATTACGCATTGAATCACAATTATTCATCAACAAACACATCTTAAAAAACATTTTTGTATGAAATAAACAACTCAAAGGTCAATTTATATGATATTTTATTTGGAATTTTACATTGGTAATGTGTTCATCATCTGTTTACCGACCGATAATCAGACGGTCTTGCATTCACTCTTAAGACAATGATCTCACTCAGCTCATAGTAATTAACACATGTCGTTAATTACTTCATTCATTTAGTGACACTCGTCGATCCTTACTGACTTCAATGTGTTATCACCTAACCAAGATACCCATGGTCTTTGAACCCCTGTCGCCAAAAAATTGCCAACTGCCGATTCGTATTGCCAGTTAAAGAAAAAATTGCAATTGGCGACATTAGCGATGCCCAGCGCGAACACTGTGGCCAACATAAGGACGGCATGGTCTTAAATGAAACTCCTGGCGGATCTGATTACTTGCCTTTCATGAACACTGATAGATCACGAGTGTCGATAAGGTTGTTTACCTTCTCCGATCCATCGCGGTCAAAGAGGTGCAGGTGACATATGCCTCTATCTTGATGCAGCGATATTACTAGGATGGCCCATTCTCACTTTGGCTCTGAACTGCCAATGTAATGATATTGTTTCATGTAAACCAAACGTCTGGGCTATATAATGTTGAGAATACCCCTGTAAGAGCAATGATCTTACTCCTACTAATTCTTTCATCCGCGGTATTTCATTCTACGGTCTAATGTTCAATGTGTATAATTTACCAGTGCATTTGTGGCATGAGAACCCAAGATGTACCCTTCCTTTAAATTGCTCTGAAAGCATGTGTCTTCAAGTGTGGTCACGGTCCACTGAATTTGAACGGAAGTGCTCGAAAAAAGATTTGTGTCACATTGAATTCAAAGTCATCCTTGTGTCTAACATTTTATAATACAAAATCCAACTGGCGTCTCTTTTTTTATTTGTATACTAGTATATTTCAGTATCCGTATAACGGATTATGCTTTAATGGTCATTTAAGTAGGAAAATTCAAGTGAAAACCATTTAGTTGAAAAGAGTGAAAAAGGGGTATAATTATGAAATTACCTACACAAGTGTGAAAATTTATCAATAAAAATACAACAGGAATTGATAATTTTAGAGTTTATAAAATATTTGTCGCATTTTTTAAAGGAAATTGTGCAAAAATGCACGTGTTGTGGAAAACAGCTTACACCGTGTATAACCAATTAATTTTAAAAAATGAAAAGATATTAAGATAGTCAACGTCATAGAGCAGTGCCAAGGGGCCAGAGTTTCTTTAAAAAATGCAACAAATATTTTGTAAACTCTTAAATTATCAATTCCTACTTTATTTTTATTTATAAATGTTCACACTTGTGTAGGTAATTTCTTAATTATATCCATCTAGCCTCATTTCTTGGCAGTAGTTTTCGTGTTTAACTAAATTTACTTAGTTCAGGTTTTTGCTTTGTTGTTTTGTTGTCTTTGTGCTTGATGGTGTTTTTTCAGGATAAATATTTTTCAGTTTTAAATTGCTTCTACTATAAATATTTTCAGATACAAATCGTTTTCTTCTTTTATTATATTTAAATTCAATACATGAATAAATAAAGTAAATATATACAAAGTATCCTAGACGCTATATTAATATATTATCATTGTCTTTCTTATACTTAAGCCGTTATGTTCTGCCATGTAGTTAGTTTTGTTATCGGATGTGGTTGTCTCACCGTGTCGTGTTTGCTTGTTTCTTTCATAAATGTTTATTCTCGACATTTGTTATCGTCGAACACGTGTTTTTAGCTACATATTTTTTCTAGTATTGCAATTGACCATGGCCGTCCGTGCCTTTTCTGTTCTGACACTGGCCGCCATCACGGTATCAAAGCAGCGTCACGGCAACTAATGACGTGCTAGTGTCAGTGACGTCATTTAACCCTGCAATTCAGGCCGAGTTTTCATTCTTTTTGTGTGTAATTCAAGCATGCCGGACCTTTGTCGAAACATTATGGGCGTGGCCGGCAATCCATCAATTACCTAGCCATTAACATCTCATTAGGCTGATGGGTTTTTTATTATATTTTTTGTCAAACTAGAATGAACATACGGCTAATACCAACATAAAGAGAAACCAAGTGCAGGATGAAGCAGAGACATTGTCATCAAGTAATGTGGACAACCATAAAGATATTGGAAAATCAGAACACGAAAACCAGATGGAAAAAGAATCGTCAACAGTACCAGAGGATTGGAGAAACTTATCCATTGTTTTAGATCGGATATCGTGTGTTATTTACATATGTGCCACTATCATAGGTAGCATTGCTATATTTGCACCCCTTGCGACAACTCCGTCATAAAAGAAAATAATAGAATGTTTGACGTAAATAACAAAAAGAAAATTTAACTTCATTTGTTATAATTCAATTTATTTTTCAGTAAAAAGAATTTTCAGGTAGTTTTTCAAATTTTACTACTTTGTTTTTGGTTTTTTGTGCATGTGTAATGTGTCAACAATGTAAACATTGGGATGTAGGTCAGAAAAGTAGTTCCGGCAATGAAAGTTGGAGAGGAGCCAATTCTGTCATGAAAAAATAACACAAAAGATCTGACCAATCAAAATGCTTGAAACAAACAAAAATTGAATTATTAGATAGAAATAACAAGTGGTATTATAAAGATGAAATTTCATAAAATGTACAATAAGAAGTTAACAAGTTTGCGAATTTGTTTAATCTTAAGTTAAGATACATTTTTTTGTTCTAATATTTTCAATCAAGTGTTACTTATATCACATGTATATATAACATCTACATTTTAATAAAGACTTTTATTGTCTCAGTACTGTTATACTTAAAGCCAATCAGGAGGTACATGCTCTTCCAGAGCACTTGGCCTTACTTCCTTGGTGGTAGTTCGCGTGTTGAACTTAATTTTTCAACAGTTGTTACATGTACTTTGCTTTGGTATTGTGATTTGTACATATATTGCTTTGTTTTTTTGGTTTTTTTATTAACAGTCCAACCTGCCTTAAAGACCACCTCTATATAAAGGCCATATGCTTATAAAGGCCAATAGAATGGCATCCCAATCATTCTTTATTCATATTATTTAAACCTGTATATAAAGCTTAAGGCCACTTTCACTGGTTCACTTGGGCGGCTTTTATAGGCAGGATTGACTGTATATAATAAATTAAATTATATATGTTGTATCCACCCATTGCATTGGTATAACTTGACCTTGGTTTAAATATTCGACCAACCGGATGCAACAAAGTCCTTTTGGTATATTTTGCATATATAATATATCTGGTTAGTATGCTTATAAACCGGAGCTCTTAATTGTCAACAAAGTAGAAAAACAAGCCCTGTCGCTTATTGAATTAGTGAATGCTTTAAAGATTTTAAACCGTTGTGTTCCTTTAAGCAAGATAAAGGAAATTTGCAACCTTATGATGTGGAAATAGCTATTTGATAGAAAAAAAATAAAATTGTGAAAGTTTTTAATTTTAGAAATATAATGTATTACATTATACAAAATAAATTATTATTTATTAGTTTAGTCATTGCATAAAGTTGAAAAAGAAAACAATTAGTGTACTAAAACGTTGTATATTTCAATTACCATTAATAAAAATCAAACATACTAATCTATGTCCAAAACAATCCAGAAGCAAAATAAAAACTTTGGAACTGACAGGTCAAGTTAGACCCGTTAACTTCCACCAGGGAAGTGAGGTCGGGTTCTCAGGAAGGTTAACACCTCCCTCCTGTTTAGCTACCTACACCCGTCACGTGTGTAATCAAAGTTATGTGAAAGGAACATGGAACTATGAGACGTCAAATATATCCAGGGCAATCCTGAACACAGAGACATCAAACTTATCAATAATACTGTGATGACGGCCATAAAACCTTTTGAGGGCCTTGATAAGCCTAGGCTTGAAATATCCCCGAGTCAACAATTAATAGTAAAAACGACAGTAAAATAAACCTAATTCGTCAGGTTTAAAATTTGTACTTGCTTTGGGACTGTGATTTGGATATGGATCGGTATGTTTTTTTTTAATTATGATTAACTTTATTGGTTCGCATTTTGAACACCTTACATGAACATCTTGCTTCTATTACTGTATCTCATGTTAAAGTATAAAAGTATTTAATTTTTCACTACTATTCCACATTCTAAATTGAAGTAACATCTTAAACATAATGTTAACTTTTCATTATTTTACAAACATGGAAAGCTAAGATATAACTATCTTGTGTTAAACATGGACTCTAGATATTTTGGCAAACATCGAACGGATTCCAAACAAAAACATAGTGAATATAGCATCAATAAATTTGTTCGAGTTCTTGATAGACAACATATTTGTTTCGTTTGGTAATACAATTTTCCAGCAAACAATCGCTATACCAATGGGCATATACTTTGCACATTGCTTGCTACCACTTCATGGTAGTATGATACCGTGTGTTCCGGGTAAAAACACTAAGAGCTTCGCTCTTCATGCAATTGTACCCGTAACACCCCGTATTGTTACAGCATGAAGGACCCCAAAACAATGTCATTTCTTATATTTAGGAGGCGATTTATCATCATCAAACGGGGTTTGAAAGTTGCTCCGATGATTTTCCTCGGTCTAGCATCTATCCGAAAGAATTGTGAGGTCTTGAAGTACCTTAATTTCTAATACTTTAGTTCCCTTGGCAACAAAACAAACATCCATTTTTCCATCTTAGTTGATAAAATCCTGTCTAAGGTGTAACAAGCTTATGCTGTTGCTTACAAGCTTCTTAAATAAAAGTACACATACAGTTCAAGAAATGGTCAATTGCATAATAAAATATCTATTGTAATTATCCTATAAAAGATCAGAAATTTGGTACGTCGTCAGTAGCATTATTATTTTTCTTTAGTTTACATGTTATTTCTTCTGATTATTACAAAATTAATGTTATTGGATTATTGTTTATATGCATTTATTTAATATCGTCTGGATTTTAAGCTTGTAAAACAAATTTGTAAATAAACAGAAAAAAACTATAAAATCTTAAGATATTTTGAAGTTACTTAATTTTAGAGACGTTACTTAACACGTATCATGAGCTAAGGAGTCAACAAATTTCTGTTTTTGGTCCCCAGATACCATGACTGACGTCAGATAATGGGGTGAATTTATTATTATTTTTCAAAATGTCTTTGGATTATTTCAACTGGTGTCAATATTTAAAAGTGGAAAAATTCTGACATCGTAGTGGTAAGCAAGTGTAGTGGTAAACGAGTGTAATGTTTTATTTTGTCTGTAGATAACACCGAAATTGAAACTTTAGTATTTGTTTAATCATCGAAATAAAAAGTAGTGAATACAGAGACTGTTTTATGGAGTCAGGATTTGTTCAGGATGACGATTGCTAGTAAACAAATATTCAGGATGATGTTTGAAAGACTAGTAAAGAAAAGTGTCGGACCTGTTTCAGAAACATTTAGTAAGGATTATTATTTGGATAATTATTTCAGTTAGGTTTGTATTCACAGTATATGAAAACTATTCATTGTAAATTATGAATAACAATGGCGGTCATTAATTAAAATTAAAATGGAAACGTGTATTTTTTAATATCGAGATTAAAAGTAGTGATGGCTTAAAGTAACACAAATATCCAACATGATGTCTAAAAGACTAAAAAAGAAAAGACCTGCTTCAGAAATATTTATTATGGATAATTACTTCAGTTGGGTTTGTTTTCACAGGTTTAAACCCACTTAGCCAACATTTTGAAATTTTGTACCTATAGGTAAGATTTTAAATGTTGGCTAAGTGGGAATGGGGCCATCCTGTTTCTCCCACTTTTAATTATAGTTTTATATAAACATTTAAGATTTTTTGTTTATACAACAAGTATAGTCCATATCAAGAAGTCAATTTACCTATCATTGAAAAATCATGAAATAATCAGTAATAAATAATGGGTAATCACACAAGGAATAAATAAAATAAATAAATAAATAGATTGAGTGAATTACTAGAATTAATAGCCATTAACGGAACAGTTTTCTGTAAGGTGTATTTAAGCTGAGATATAACAGTTTGGTTTTTGAATGGTTCAAGTCATTCTGTTGTAAATTATGGCAAATGTACAACTGTGACCTTTAGTTTCTAAAAATTTGGAAGAGAAAGTTTAATTTTAGGTGGTTTCCGTTACATTGTTAAAACAAACGTAATGAACGTGTATATTGGATATGCAGTGCTAAATTTTGCCATGCAACAGTAGATACATCTCAGGATCATTCAGTTAAATTTGGAAAATTTGGAAATATACATAATCATCTTCCTGATCAAGTTAAAATTGAATGCATGAAGATACTGGAGACCTTGAAAAACCGTTGTAAGGAAAAAAGTTATGCCTATTCCAAGTATTTATGAAGAAGAAATAACAGGGGCAACAGATATATTATATCTGGCTAACGGAAGAGGTTCTTTTTCAAATGAAAATAAATTTTAAGTTTTAGCTGTTTCTATTAATGTTTTGGTTTGGAGTTTTAGTTTGTTTTTATCAGTGTAAGTGAAGTTTAGTAACAATCTAAAATAAGCTAAACATGTTCAAAATCTTTATTTCACCCATGTTGAACAGTGGGGTAACAGTTAAATGATGTCTAAATAAGAGAAGAGGTTCTTTTTTAAAATAAAATTAAAATGAATTAAATACAAAATTAATTTTTGAAAAAATACCATCAAGCACAAAGTAATTCATTTTCCAGCCTAAATAACACTTTACATAAAACAGACTATAACTGAACACCTATCGGTTATAATGTGTTAACAAGGGATTAAAATTCTATAGGTAATTAAAAGTGGGAGAAACAGGATATAACCTGCATATTGGTGTTCGTTGTAGGATTAGCAAAGACAATAGGTATTAATTACAGGTGAGGGTAAAGTCTGTTTCAGAAAATCAATAACATAATCTCAAAATCCGAATAAAAGTATTTTTTTTAATTAGTTGTGGAATTATTTTACAAAATTTCGAACTATATCAATAAATTACTCGTAGAATACACAAGGGTTTTTTTTTTTTTTTTTTTTTTTTTTTTTTTTTTTTAATTCGAAGTTGATTTTGTGTATAATGAGATGATATAAATTTATCATTTTCCACCATAAAAACAAAAATCTTAAAAATGTGGCTAAAGGAAAACTTAAATAATTTTTGATGTTGCTTTGTATAATATTTCGAAAACCCATTAGAGGATTTGATCATGTCTATGCAGTTTCATGTTTTAGATCTTTAAAAGTGGATAACAAATAATTCTTCTGCTGATGAACCATATTAGACCTCTCTCTCTCTCTCTTTCTCTCTCTCTCTCTCTCTCTCTCTCTCTCTCTCTCTCTCTCTCTTTGTTTTTTAAGAAGTTATGAAGCTTTAGGTGCATGAATTCAAGTTTTTAGAGAAAAATATTCACAACAAAGCTATTATAATATTTAAGAAAGAATAATAATAAAACGATTTTATAATATTAATTGTTTTTAGAAAAAACTCAGTTATATTAATTTTTTAATTGTTTAACTTATTGAAACAGGCAAACGTGTCTATTTCAATTAATGAAAAAATGAATTTAAAATGTTGCTTTAAAACTTGCAATATTTACACAGAAATGAATTAAAGGTTTCATACATACATGTATAATGTCTTTTGTTCATTGATATCTTTGTAAGTTTTATTGTGTATGATATTTTGTTCAGCGTTCTGTAAAGAAAAATTGTTAAAGATTTTTTAAACAAAGCAGAATAAAAATTAGAAATCTTAAAATATAATTGTCTTATTAGAAATTGACCAAACCTCTACAAACACATATATTTAATAATAATAATCACCATCAAAAACACTTATTTATTTATTTCAAATATTTAATTATTTATTTCAAATATTTATTTATTCTTCAAATATTTTTTCCCAAAATTTATTTATTTATTTATTTGTATTTTTTATTACTTATTTGCATTGTAAACATTAACTTTATAATAAAATATTTAATTTTGAACTTAGAATGATATTCTACTTACAATATTGAGCACTGCTAAACAATTTTGCTGAAAAAGACTATAGCAAAAACTTTCCAGGTGAAATCTTAAATGTTTATTTAACAATGTTGGCTAATTATAAGTGGCAAACAGAAAGTTTTAAAATGTTGGCTTAGTGGGAAGACACCTTTTCACAGTAGGTGTCTTTACATTTATCCAACATTGATATTTTGATATGGGGAAAGGTAAATTTTATGTTGGATAAATGACATCAAAGGGAAATGGAAACAATAGGGTGGCTTGGGTACTGTGAACATGGGAATGCATACCTTTACCTTTTTGAAGACTACATATACCTGGCTCTAGTTTCATAATAATTCGTTTATTAAGTTTATTAAGATTTTGCTTAATTAAAATCTGGTAAAATTGATACATTAATGATTTTAAAATACCCTAGAGTTTAATTTGTGATTTTGAAGATCACATAAAGCTTTGACAAAAATGTTTATTCTAAGTTCCAACGATTGCCAAAATTCGCTAAATATAAGTTTAGGAAATCTTAGTAATGGAATGACTGTGAAACCGGGTCCCTGGTAAAATGAAAACTGAAGTTTTATTTTGAATTTTGAATTTATTTATTGATTTATTTTTCATTGTTTTAGAGAATTTTTTTTTCAAAATAATCCAACTTACTTATTTTGAAATAAAATATCAAAAATATAATAGGAAAAAAATTCAAAATAATTTTTATTTGAAAAAAATATCCAAATTATGCTCCATTTCTGAACAAAAAAATCCAATTGGAAAATATATAAAATATTCTCAATTTTGGAAAAAAACATTGCAAGAATGAAACCTTATTGGAAAAAAACTAAATATGCTCCATTTTGGGGAAAAAGATATTCCAAGAGCATTACCTTTATTAAGTATATATTTTATTTTTCCATTCGGTTTAAGCATCAAACAGGTGTCACATTTTTAACAGTAAAGTCATTTTTAAAACCACTATTACTTTGTAATATTTTCTTATATACGCATGAAATTCAAATGATTAAGCAATATAATCAATTTCTCAATCAATCCAACCTCTAATCACTCCATGATGGAAAGTATATGAAAGAATAAATTAATGAATACATTTGAGAGAAATTCATATTTATTTGTCAAAATATTACATTATCAAAATTTAGTTAGGTAGGTAAAAAAATTAATTACTTAAAAGTGACATATTTATTTCTTATTTATAGTTATTTTTAATTCTCAATTAAGAATAAATATTATTAAATCTCTTGGATATCACGGATTTTGAAATATTCTAGAAATTTGAGTAATTTTATAAAATCTTTGCGTAGTACCAACAACTTTGATCTGTTCTATATATTGCATTCACATGAAACTGATTTATCTAATTTTGAGCTAGTATCTCATTTTCCTCTGTTTTACCAACAGATGTTGCTATTTTCTAATAAATGTAAAAAGCTTCAGAGCATTGACAGTCTTTCTGCTGATGCTACACTATCACAAAATATTTGGAACAACCGTTTATTTATATATAAGGATAAATCATTTTGTTTTAAATCCTAGGTTAAATGTAAAAATATCTATTTAATCAGGATTTTATTTAATTCATATATTTATCGTTATTCTGTTATTTCTATATAATAAAAGAAAAAAAAATAAATATTATTATTCTTTAAATATAACTTTATTGAAATTTATTAAGGTAGGAAATAAAACTTGAATTTCTAAAATTTAACATACGCAGAAATCAAAATCGACCCGTAGCTGCGCATGCGTGAAAAATTCTTAAGACAGCTATACCTGCGGTCACACCTGTACATTACTTTACTATGGGAAAGTAAAAGGTGAAGATTTTAAACCTTGTTTTCGTTTTTAAAATAAATTTTATAAAAATCTTATAGTTATCATGAGAAACTACAGATTTTCATGAACATTCAAATATAAAAATGATCTAGTTGTGTTCAAAAAAACCGTTTCCACTTTTAATTACAAATTTTGGTGACATGCTCATAATATTTAAAGTACAGTTATGCCGAGTCCGTCAATTTTTGAAAATTGTGTGTTTTTAAACACAAATTATTAATTCAAAGACAAAATTTAGGAAAATCTTATAGTTACCACTATAAAATATAAATCTTCCTGAACATTCAAATATTGAATTCATGAAGATACCTTTAAAAAAACCGTTTCCACTTTTAAATTGAAAATTGTGTGAAGACGGGTTTTACAACTGTTTAGTTTTATGTTCAGTCGAGTGTACAGACAACTGCTTCACGGGAATTGTTGGATTGTAACAGTGGCATTTTATTATTTGTAGAATTCATAAGAAAATTTGTTGATTTGTTTTATTATTATTTTCCACTAATTTTCAGATAGAATAAACAAAAGAGAAAACTTAGATCCTATCACTGTAATTTTATATTGTTATAACCATTGCTTTATTTAAAGTTACAATGGGAACTAGATATACCCGATTTTCAAATTAAAATTTCACCAATAACAATATTATTTTCTGAAAATGTCTGGTTCTAAGTGAAAATACATACTGTCACGAATATTCAAATATAAAAATGATTAAAATATTTTGAAAAAAATCCATTCCACTTTTTGATTTAAAATATGGTGACATTTTACTTAATTTCCCTATGAAATTCATTAGAAAGTGCACAGCATTGTTTTTTATAAACAGCTATTTTCTTATTAAAGAAATAGAAAATTTGAAAATCAGGTGGTACAATATTTGTATCAATATTTCAGTCAGTGGATAAGGGCCAATAGGATAGATAACTATGTATATACAAGCTATCGTGGTCAATTACTAGCCAACTGGATCTAATACAACATTGTGCCCTTTTCTATTTAAAATATTATGTAAAAAAATAAATCAAGTTAGAAAAATAGGAAGTAATGAAATGTGCACATTTTTATTTTCCATTTCATCATATTTCTTATTTATTTAACTAATAGAGTATGAGACTTTAAAATAACAAAAGTTCAGAAATTTATTTAAAGAGGAAAAAATGCACATTTTTATTTATTACATTTCATTCATTAAACTCATAATAATACCGTGGCGGATCCAGCGGTGGGGGGGTGGGGGGTTGGGGACAGGGGTCATATGAGTTAAATGAATAAGGTTGCCCCGACTTTCCTCCTCTCTCTCTCACAGCTAATTGTCAATCACCCAGCGTAAGGACCAGTTAATTAGTGGTACTGATTAATTAATTCGTGTACACCCTTGCAATCAGGTGATGATGTAATATACCAGTTTGCTGAAGCATGAAAGAATCCAGGTAGTACTGACCAGTCTTAGGTGATAAGGTTATTTACCTGATCGCTGAGGCGTGAAAGAAACCGGGTACCAGTAGATAACGTTAATTAGTAATACTTATTAAGCATATATATATTTTATTATAGTCTCACCTATGAAGAGACTTCTATGAATAGTGATTCCATTAATCATACGTGAATTCATCTAATTTACCGACATGGCCAGGAGAGAGAGAGAGAGAGAGAGAGAGAGAGAGAGAGAACTAATTTTTAGCACACAAGATTATCTTTTTTGTATATTTTTATAGCACGATGCTCTATTTACTTATAAAAGTCCAAATTTTTGTACAATTTTTGAACGTTTTTATTTTTAACATGATCTAGGTAAAGTGATAAGTTAGGTTCGATTTTTAGTTGATTGGGAAATATTAATTGATTATTGAAACAAGTCGGTAAACCGTCACGCATGAGCCCCTACTGTTCAATAGAAACGTTATGTTCAGATTTTTTGAGTTTTCATGAACTTTTAGAATATTATATTGTATTTTGCCGATCATGTCCTGATAGTAAAAAATAAAAAGCAATAGTATTGTATATTGATCCTCTCTCTATCAGTGCCAGGTTTATGTTGCATTCTTTTCACAGTTCAGGTCGATAAAATAAAATAAAATAAAATAAAATAAAATAAAACAAAATACAATAAAATAAAATAAAATAAAATAAAATAATAAAATATTGCAATTAACTATTCAGCATTGGCTTTGTCGGTTCAATTAGATTTATATCAAATCATCTTGTTATGAAAAATAAACATAAGAAAAATCAATCGTATTTATTTATTTATTTATTTATTTATTTATTTAACAAGTACATAATCAAGCTAAATGAAATTTGAAAAAAAAACGAAGATTTTTCTTATTTCAATCTCTGCTAGATTGCATTGTTGATGCTGAGAAAATATCTTAAACCATTATTATTATTTATTTATTTATTTATTTATTTGTTTAGTTATTTATTTATTTGTTTATTTATTTATGTAAAAACATTAATATAGCTAGAATGGAATATTTAAAAACGCTGATTTAATTTTTATTTTAACTTAGAGTAAGCATATAAGACCCCGACAAAACGTATTTAAAACAAATACTTGAAACATTTATAAAATTATGATTTCGTGCAAATTTTCAATAAGCTGGACATATGGATGTATTTTTTTTTCATCATTTTATTACGAGATGCATTCAAGTCATTAGTGTCTAAATACTGATTATAATCCGTCTGCGTTTAGCCAGAGACATAAAACCCCGATTGGATTTTTGTCGATCACTTGTTATTGCTCTCCCAAATTGGAATTATCTAAGGTCACGCTCGACTGAACAACACTACCATCTTTATTACACACCTGTATGGTCAGTATAGGACAACTTCTAATGTAGGGGCATATAACCCTTCAAATCGGATCTTGATTTCTGGACATGTATATTTATTTAATATTAGTTAAAATTTTGGCTATTTTAAACTATCAGTAAAAATATGACATGTTATTACATATTTTTTAATTAAAGGAATTTTTATTCTGGGGGGAAAGTAACTGATCACATTACAGGTAAATAATATCTTAAATCAATGGTGCGTAAACCCAATGTTGGATAAGTGTGAATAGTGATTTTTCAAATGTTGGATAAACGTGAATGAACCTCACAGTATATGAAAACTATTCATTGTAAATTATGAATACCAATGGCAGCCATTAATCTTTATGAGGGCCTTGATTAGCCAAGTTATAACATCCTTGTTTCAACAATTTTTAAAATCTCGTTTTAAAACAATTACCAAAGTATGTTACATTGGTTGAAATTGTTTTTTACTTAACAATTTTTATGATATCATTTAATTGTTTATAAAATTGTTTTTGATGGCATGTAGTTTTTGTGTATCGTAATTTTCATGTTTTATGAATAAAAAAGCAAAACGGCGCCGATGTAAGCCAAGTATGGAAAAATGGGGAAAGTCCAAAAATATTGTCTTTACAAAGTTTAGCTTTTTAAATTTCCTAGATATGCATTCGAAAAACATAAAAAAATGTTAATCAAAATTCTTCTCTATCGATTTGATCAAGAACAACAACCAAACATCACTAAAACGTTTTTATATTAACTTTTTTCTCCTCTCTTTATTTATTTAGACTCGTGTTATCTATCTCGGGGAAAAATTAGAAAAAATAATATAAGAACATGTTTGTTTTAAGAAAAATATCCCCAAAATTTGGTAAAAGTGGGTGAAAAACAATCTTCCCTTTCTATCGGTTAACAATGGTTTGTAGTTCTGAACCTTACAAAGATTACTAAAAAATTAACAGGTAAAAATTTAAGGTAATTTTCAAAAATTTATCCTTATAGATTCTATATATTATAGCTTTGTTTGGCTGTTCAATTTGAGAAAAACTGGTCTTTCAGTTTTTGTTCAAATGAATTGACTTTTTGTTGACAAACAACCCTTGAGACTCCCATATATTGCTAAAACCAACCGAATTCAACAATGTCAATTTTATCTACATTATAAATTAATAATATTGTTTCAGTTGTGAATAAAACGACGTATGTATTAATAAATCCTAAAAATCCAGGAATCAACATTTTGCTCTTAGTCTGCAAACATTTAACCACAAAATTTCCGTTGTCTAAAGTTTGAAGTTCATTAGTACTTGTATGATAAGTTACACTCGGTTTCTATCTCATTGAAATAACACAAATCTTGAGAGGTTTACGCGGTACAACAGCAAACACCATTGTAATCCCATTTTACTTATCAAGGACGTATTCCAGCATGCTCTTGTACTTTTGTAGAAATTTTGCACAATGATATGTTGGAATATAATAAGGCGCTGCTATAAGTGTTTATAATGCAGATTGGGGAATATTTAGTGTGAAAATAAACGAGAAAAATAGACCTTTGATATAATTGCTTCTGATGCAAATTTAGAAATCTTTTACATAGAAATATAATAGAATATAATAGAGTGCTGATATTAATGTTATGATGCGGACTGGAATATTTTGCACGTCAAATATATCCAGGGCAATCCTGGATACAGAGACATCAAACTTATTAAAAATACTGTGATAAGGGTCATAAACCTTTTTCTAGGGCCTTGATAAGCCTAGGCCTGCAATATCACTGGGTCAACAATTTAATTGTAAACAGCCTGCTTCGTTGAACAAATTCTTTGTAGTGGGAAATTGGTAGTGCAAAGAGGATTCTTTAACGTGCCACGCAGGTCGTGAAACTGGACATCGGTTTTAAGGTGAGTTCCGAAGAACTCCGTTAATTTCGTTTCGAAATGCCAAGTGCTTGACTAAAAACATCCTTTTTTCACTCTTAGTGAAAGCTGACCAGGGTTCGAACACCCGGCCTCCCTTATACGAAGCGAGCTACCGTAGTGGTATATTTAAATTAAAGTTAAAGTGGACAAGTCATTGTTGTTTTTATGCCATAAAAGTTATGTGAACACATAAATATTTACATAAAGATGTTTCTCTTCTTAGATCGAACGGATGTATCATATAGTGCATGTTTCCATAGAAACCGTTGCCGAGCAAATGTCAACTCAAAACAACATGTTTTGAATGTGTGGTATAGTTCAAAGCTGAGTCCTGGATATATCTTCTAGAAACTTTGCATGTTTAATGAAAACATAGTTTGGGGACATTTCTCTTCAATAAGAGAAAAAAAAGACTAAGTCCGGCAATCTAGGAAAAATTTGTTCAAACCTCAAAGTAATTGCAATATATTATTTTTTCATGTTATTGTCTTGAAGAAAGGTGTTATTTTTCATCATATAAGTTTAACAATTTCAGTTCAGCTTTTTTGCCAACGGAATGTGTTAAAAGCATTTTTCTATAAAAGGGGGATAACTCAGCACGGTCAGCCTAAATTGCACACAGAAATTTTCATAAACTTGAGTATTCTCTGCTATTATATAAAACAACCTAGAAATCTATGATTAAGATAGATGAATCATTTAAGACAATTTTAAATGCAATATGTATATGAAATGTAAACAAAATAAAGTTATTTTGTCGAAAGACTTTATGTAAAATGGTTATAGTGGGATGGTAAAAAGTTGAAAAATAAATTAACCTTTGATATATTTAAGAATGTTCTCAAATGATATAATAAGTGTATCTCGGTTTAAAAAACATAATTGTTTTATTCTTCTGCAGCATTACGCAGATAAATTGTTGGCTTATCAAGGCCCTCAAAAAGTTTTATGGCCGTCATCAAAGTATTGTTGATAAGTTTGATGTCTCTGTGTCCAGGATTGCTCTGGATATATTTGACGTCTCATAGTTCCATGTTCCTTTCACATAATTTTGATTACACACGTGGCGGGTGTAGCTAGCTAAACAGGAGGTGTCTACCCTTCCAGAGCACCCGGCCTCACTTCCCTGGTGAAAGTTCACGTGTCTAACCTAACTTGTCAGTTCCAAAGTTTTTACTTTGCTTCTGGATTGTGATTCGGATTAGTATGTTATTATTATGTATGTTTGATTATAGTGGGATGGTGAAAAATTGAAAAATAAATTAACCTTTGATATATTTTAGTATGCTCACAAATGATATAATATGTGTATCGCAGGTTAAAAAACATAATTGTTCTTCTGCAGCATTATTCAGACATTCTTCTTAAATTGTGACAGACTAAAAATAAACTGCATCTTATGTAGGATGATCTGATCATTTAACTCAAAATGAGATTAGAATGTTTGTTTTGATTTGGTAACAAAAAATAGTTTAATTGACTGGGCTAACTTAAAACGTGTACTTGACTACATCTAACTTAACTAGAAACTTGTTACATCGTCTTTACCTCATCGTTTGATTGGATTTTCTAAAGTAGTTGCATAGTTGAAAATATGTCAAGAAGCCATCTCTAAATTTTACTATTACTCGTATTTTAAAATCCAAAATTAAATTAACATAAATAAAACAAATAAATGAAACAATAACCACATGTAGTATTGTTGCTAAGACGTGCTTTGTTAATTTTTATTTTTATTATTATTATTATATTTATTTGTTTGTTTTTAATTTGTGTTTTATTGTCTTAGTCATTATTAAGGAATAGTCGAGTGCCAGAGTTGGAACCAATGGGTTCACTTGCCGTCGGGTCGTGCATTATGCAATCTAACCTTGGGAAATAGTTGGGCATATAATATTGAAAGAAACAATATATGGTTCCCCGGTTGTTACTGGTGTGGTACTTAATGTTGCATTATCTACAACCGCGTGTTGTTGGTGGTCTTTTAGAAAGTTGTGATCCATGAATGATATAATCCTTGGATTCCAAAGTAGTTTAGTTTCTAATGCATCAAAAGCTTTGAAGAAATATAAAACCCCCATGTCCACTTGCCTTGATTCAGATTCTTTGCTGTACTATCAGTTGTAATCAGTAGCCGTGATTCGCATGATCTTTTGGCACGGCATCCATGTTGGTTTTCTTCAAGATATCTAGGTGGTCCATCACATTAGAGACTATATTGTGGTCTAGCATGTTTTACACAACTGTTGTACGGGAGACTGGTCTATAGTTTGCTAGGGTTGATCTATCACCTTTCGTATAAATTGGAACGATGTTGGTATTTTTCCAATCAAATGAGATTTCTCCCATATCCAGTGACTGCTGCAAGAACATCCTGGATAGTGTGGGTACAGTTATTCCTGCTGTTTGTTTTAGGAATTTTATTAGGATCTTGTCATGACCAATGGCTTTTATTTCATATAATGATGATGTTACTCATTGGTTTGAATGGTGATGGTCCTTTTTCTGGTATGTTTGTTGTGTCCTCTACTGTAAAAACCGATGTGAACTGGTCATTTAACATATTTGCTATGTCTAATGATGTTGTTGCTATTTTTCCACAATGTTTTAGAGTTCCTATGCCCATCCTGTCTTGTTTTCTTGATTTGATAAATTTACATAATGTTCTGAAGGCTGTGTCTTCTTCTGGTCTAATAAAGAGTCGGGATATTTATGATAAGATGTGTAGATCTTATTCAGGACATTTTACCTGTATGTCTTGAGAGCACTTGCTCGGGGGCTGTTATTTCCATGTTTAATAGCTTGTTTATACATCCGGTTTTTTTCTTGTTAATCATGCGTTTGATTTCCTTTGCAATCCAAAGAACATCGATTTTTTTTTCTCTTGACAACCTTTTTTGTTTCGGAATTAAGTGCACCTGTCGACGTTACAAAAATTTTGAATAAAAGTAAAACAACGAGACATATTCACTATTTCATTAATGACACTAACACTGCTGAAGAAATAAAAATAAACTTCTAAAACTTCATTTTGAAAATCCATGTGCTTGTAAACAGTTCTGAAGTTTTGGTGACGTCATTATGAGTAAAGGCACTGGATAGGGTTTTTTATAGTAATACGTCATATTTACGTACTGATTGAAAAATAATGTTGATAATTGGGTTTTTACGTTGCAGCGACTTGTTTCAGCTTCTGTCGACTTTGTTCGTTTATTAATTTATTTTTTAAAATGTTAAGAAAAATTATAACGTATAAAATATTGAAAGTTGTGGAGATTCGGTATAATATAACAAATATTTCAGGGGGCTTCGGTCCACATATTATTTGTTGGCTGACTGCCCGGTCCATAAACTGCCATATTGTCCCGAGACCCCTGAAATATTTGTTAAAGATTGTTGAGTCGCATTTACACAAGCTTGAGGAAAAAATGAGATTGTTACAACAATCACGTTACGTCATAACGACAGAGACACGTGATAAAGCATGGCGTATGAAAAAATCCTCGTTTATTCAACATTATCAAGACAACCTAAAAAAGTAAACGGCGTTCAGTGAACACTATCCCCTCGCAGCGGTGAACACCAGTGTATTCCATACAAGGTGAAATATGCTTTATGGAACACTGATTGTTAAATAAGTGGTGGGTTTGGCCATTTAATAGATCGGAAACCACAACAAAGAATAAAAGTACACCTTATTTGCATATTTCATAAATATTACGCAAACTAAAAATTTAACGCAAAAACGTATTACATGTACATGTTAATACCCAAAACTTTATTTTCCATGTTTCAGATTCTGATGAAATTGGTACATAAATATGACTGTAATGATCATTTATCAGTTTTGCTATTTATACTAACAGTGGCCATCTTAGATACACTATATTTAGCAAACTAAAAATTTTAAAGAAACTGTTAAAAATGCTTAATGACCTATTTAGTTCTATTTTTTATGTTTAAAAGTTCAACAAAACCGGTACATAAATAAGGCTGCAATGACCATTTATAGGTTTTTGCTATTTATAGTAACATCTTGGATATGCTATAAGGCTGTCGAGCAATTCCACATAAATCACTACCTTAACAAATCTCCTCACCAAGTTTCAGCTCAATCGGATGTACGGTTTTCTTGTAAATACACGAAAACCATGAATTAGGTAAATAAAAAGTCTTCGTTGTAACAGCGGTCATCTTGGATGCACGATTATGCTGTCGACCATCTTGGATATGTGGCGGCCATGTTGGATATGCTATAAAGCTGTTGAGCAATTCCACATAAACCACTACCATAACAAATCAACTTACAAAGTTTCAGCTCAATCGGATGTACGGTTTCCTTTTAAATGAACGGAAAGCAACTGGAACACACACACACACACACACACACACACACACACACACAGTGGTATTACTATATTCTCCCTCACCACTGGTGGCGGGGGATATTTACGTACGTTGACCATCCGCCACCACGCCTCTTTTATTCTAACAGTTTACATTCAAAATATTTTTTGTTTATTTCTTTGTTTGCTGTTTTTTTTCTATTTATATAATTACGATATAATGTATATTGTATTGTATATACCAATAAGTGTATGCTATTGGTAACAGCAAACAAAAGTGGCCTCGAATAAAATAGAGTGATTTTTAAGTATGATAATTACATATTATACCAGTTTTAATTTTACAGCAATAGGCGACCGTTTCGGAATACAATTCCTCATCAGTAGTGCCTGGACCTAAATCATGACACCAAAATTATTTTTTTCCAAGATGTTTGAAAGATACAAAGGACCAAAATATATTTTACCAAATTCAGCTGAAGACATGCTTTGCATGATGGAGTATACCTTATTTTTTGAGGAAGTTGGGTGTGACTATGATGTTTTTTCAAATACATGCTAAGTGAGACTACACCTGTTTTACGTAACTGGCTTTCGATTGGCTAAGAGGCGTGTACGTCATGCTGTTCGATACAGGTGTTCAATGCCTGGAAGATAACGACGACAATCCCGTCGCTCATATTTACAACAATTTATAAAAAAAAAACCAAGAAAACAGATAAAACAACACAAACATGAAACTTAGGTAAATACACACATGAATACTAGTTTAATGGGGAAAATATAAAAATCAATAGACAACAGTTGAGTTGCAATGTAATATTCTATATGATATGTGATCCACATACCAAATAATTCAAAATCTGTAAGCATTTAGAAAAATCTGAAAAACTGCTATATTAAAAAAGTTTTCTAAATCCACATCCCATAATTTTAATAAAAATCATTGAACCAGAACGAAACTCTAACAAACTAGATTTGTAACTCATGGTGGTTGTCACACATACCCAATATTAGTTCGATATCTAGAAACGCTAAGAAAAAAGTCCGGAAAACTATTTTAAAGAACATTTTTAGGTCCACATCCCATAATTTCACAAAAAATCAGCGAACCGGAACGAAACTCAATGCAAACTTGAACTGTAACTCATGATGGTAGACTCACATACCCAATATCAGTAGAAACTCTTAGAAAAATGTCAGTTCAATATCTAGAAGCGTTTAGAAAAAATCCCGGAAAACCTATTTCTACCCGCACGGCCGCCCGCCCGCAACATCAAATTAATATTAAAGTTCAACTCGACTAAAATATCCAAAGAAAATGTGCTGAAAAAAAATTCAAAGGTCTTGGAAAATTATATTATGTTAAGGTCCCACTGAGTGTCCGCTAGTACACTCGCACATCTCACGCATACATGAATTTGTTCATGGATAAATCCTTAATGTAATAATCTTAGATGAAATTGTTTTTGCTTAAACAACATAACAACCAAACCCACTGACCCGCACGCTCTTTGTGCGCATGTGACACAGCTGGTTTTGTTTTTTATATTTTTTTAAATAAAATTATTGATTTGATTTCACAGTTTAGACCAGGCACATTTTTCAGAAAAGACGTCGTTTTAAAGAGGAAGAGGCATTTTTTAGTAAAAGCGAACCATATATCCTGCTTACCTAATTTGGGTGTGCTGAGTTCGAAAATGGCGGATACCAAGCTGAAAAACTGCTCTAAGTAGGCCAATATTTAAATATAAAATGGCCGCCAAAATCAAAATGCTTTTTTGAATGAAAGTTTTTATAGAAGTTGTTTTAGTAGCAAAAACAGTTGTTATTCAAATATTGTAATATTTCAAGGTTTATTTGGGTGTTAATGAGCAGAAAATTTAAACAAAAGGCCTATGGGCCTTATTGCTCACCTGAAAACATTTAGAAGATACTGAAATTTTAGGGGCAACAACACCTTCGTTCATTATCAAATACAAAATTTGCTATGGAGTTAGATCTTGGCATGTTGATCATTTATGCAACTTGGTGTTTTTATCTATTTATAATACTTTTTAAAAATATGGTCAAAACCACAAATTCGCAAAAACCTATACTCCAGGGGTAACAACTCCTCTATGGATCACCATATTGTTACAAACATTGCTACTTAGCTTGTCATGTTCATTATTTTTCAATACATTGTAAAATAGTTTTCAAGAAATTATCCCTAAACCAGCACAATTTTGCAAAAAAAGTATTATTTTTCAGGGGCAATAACTCTGAAATAGGTGGTTTGATATTTAGGAAATCAAAAGATCTGGAATGCTGGTCAGCCTTCGTCTCAGGTGGCCAAGCAACAAAGGTCATTATGAAAAAATGTATATATTTGACTCCTGGAAGAAGTTTAATATTTAACATATTTAACTTAAACCAGTGTTAAAAGTTTTCGTGTTTGTTTTTGGATTGTAATTTGAACATGGGACTGTATGTTTCTGTTAAATTAAATGAATTGGATTAAGAATGACACATAACATGCTGAAACACTGATTTATGTAGGTTAGAGTGTGAATGAAATAGCTTACAAAATCAAAACCTGTGTTTGCACCAAATGCTTAAGAAATTTCCTTTATATAATGGAAGTAAATATACCTACACTAGCCTTCAAACCATATTTAGGGGTGCTAAGTCATCACCGAGCAACTTTTAAGTTGACTATTTGGTAAACAAGTGAACTTGCTCACAAATGCTCACAAATGTTGATGTAAAGTTTGATAGCAAAAGCAACACTACATTTGGTTTTATTAAAACTAGTAAGAACTACGAGAGCTGAATGATATGATGTGCACCTTCTGTTAAAGGAGATTAGCCCCGACGTCTCTTTTCAACACCTCTATTCCCTGATTATTTAAATCCATGTATCGGAAGAGTCAAAGTTAATAACAACAAGGTATATAAGGCTAGTGACTTGGCAAATGTAAAGAATAGTGAAAGAGCCGGGTTCAATATTTGCGCAAGAATGGTTAAGCACCTAAGGCTATCCATACATATATGATAGCAACACTAGGTAAAGATGCAACCCCAGAAATGGTCAATAAAGCTTTGTTTTCATTCAGAGTAGCCGAATTCACCGTTGGCTGCTCATTTCTTAGCAATCTTGAAAAAAGATTGATTTTTCAAATCTGTTAAAACTACGTTATAAAGGTAAACATTTTCACAAATTTTGAAAGTTTGGCCCTTATCATTTTAAAATTGTAGAAACGTAGATAAAAACCATGGTATTGTTATGACTCACAGGTGAGTTACAGAAAATATAAGGACAATGAGTATTTCACAGAGAAGAATACACTCTATTCTGACATCCTGCAATGATAAAGCGTTGAGCCTATTGGGCTTCTTGCAATTAATCAGAAACACACAGAAACACTTTGTCGCATGTAAATCTGAACCTTTTAGTGGTAGATCCTTCTAACTCCCATGAGAGCTTTGTTACTATGGAGCCAAAGTGGGTCCATTATTTCATCTGAGACCCAAAACAACAGTCTATTCAATGAAAACACCCTGGTTCACCTCCATCGAAAAAAGGCAGAGAAAGACTATCCCATCATCTGGAAAGGTTATGACCACGGTTAACTTAGATACTGATGGTATTCAGATGGTACGTGTAGATAATTTCCAAAAGGGACAAAAGATGAATGTCACATAATTTGCATTACTTGTGAGACTCTTACGGGAAAATATTCAACTCAGTAAGAGTGTCTTGTGCCACTAGGACAATTCTACCATTGCCTTGACTGCAATTAACAATGTCGGCTTTTTTAAAATGATTGAGTGGCCAACCTATTACTTAAGCTTGCATATCAGTCTTTTGTCTATTTCCAACACTGAAATCTGCCATTTACATTTCCCATTTTTATAGTCAGATGATGTCATTGTAGAAATAAAGTTAAATTTTCTTTTTGTTATGGAAGTATGAAAGAATTAGACATTTTGCACACTGAATAGCGAATTATTCAGTGTGCAAAATGTCCAATTCTTTCATACTTCCATAACAAAAAGAAAATTTAACTTCATTTCTTATAATTCAATTTATAATTTTTTTTAAAAAACAACAAATAAGTGTATGACATTGTGATACTTTTACAACTTTATGAATAATTATTTGGACATCGCCATGGCGTAAGAATACAATTGTTGTTCCGGCAATGAAAGTTGGAGAGGAGCCAATTCTGTCATGGAAAAATAACATAAAAGATCTGACCAATCAAAATACTTGAAACAAACGAAAATTGAATTATATATTCATTGGAGGACTTTCTGAATTTTCAAGAAAATAAATTC